>JAFEMH010000002.1:1712500-2312500 GCA_022495995.1 Adenophora triphylla var. japonica
TATTGAGATGGGAAAGGGTCTCATTAAATTGCCTAAAATAGGATCTAGTACCGTCCCTGTTTCAATTAGGATAAAACAGGGACAAATAGGAGTCTCAATAAGTGGGTGTCACAAATATTTTAGAGACGGCAATTGCCGTCCCTGACATAAATATTACATGTTAAAACAGGAACCATTAGAAAATGCTGTCCCAAATTAGGGACTATTAGAGAATTGCCGTCTCAAAAGAGAGAGCATTATAGAATTGCTGTCTCAATTTTTTATAAACAGAGACTATTGTTAATTTCTGTCCCAAGCAAAGTGTCTCTAAAAGACATATTTCTTGTAGTGAGTGCAATGGTTTATATCCCAATAAATTCAAGATATCAAAAGTATATTCCGCTAGGCCAATACAATTGATCTCAAGAACAATAGTTAAGAATGTTGAGAAGAACAAGAATGAGAGAGAGATAGGAAGAATTAAAACCATATCATAAAGATCAAATTATTACTTACCTCAATCCACGCATCAAATAAATTAGTCTTGAATGACCATTAAAATAAATAAACAAAACTTTGTTCTTGAATCTTCAAAATAAATAAAAACCCTAAACTATGTAATATATGATAAGGGGGAAGAAAAGATAGAGAGATCATACAAAAACCTAATCTAGGGTCCTTTATATAGGAGGGAGGAAGGATTCCTAATTTACAGTCAAAATCTGCTAAAATCCAAGTTAAATTAGGATTCTGCCAAAATCTGTCACAAATTATGTAGCAAAATCTGTTGAAAACACCAGTTAAAACTGTGACAGACCAAATCCATCACTAAAATTCGTCACTGATCTGTTGGCCGGCCATGGGCGCGATCGCTCGCCCACCCATGGCGCGGTCGCTCTCCCACCCATGGCGCGGTCGCCCTAAGTTACTGCCCAAACAAGGCGTTCGCTCGGCCAAGGTGCGTGATCGCTCTGTCTTGGCACAGGTTTCCTCGGCCATGCCTTGCCAGCCTCGGCCACGACCCTATTTCTCTGCCCGCTTCCTTCCTTGGCCGGCCACCATGCAGCATTGGCCTAGCAACTGTCGGCCAGCTTCCTCACTTCAGCTACAGCCCTTCCACTTCCAGTTAATTTCAATTTAGCCCCTGAACTTTATAATTCCAGTTTAATCCATAATTTTTCATAATTGCAGTTTGGTCCCTTCTTTTCCCAGATTTTCACTTTGGCCCTTGAACTTTATAAAACCAATTTACTCTCATATTTTCCATAATTTCAATTTGGTCCCTGAACTTCCAAAACAAGCTCATATCCTCCATTTTATGTCTAATTGCACTTCAACCCCTGTACTTACAAAACACTGACAAAACACGTTAAATTCCCAAGGTTTTGAGCATTAAATTAGCTTGAAAACATATCTTTTGGATGGGTAAAACCACATCCATCAAATAACCCTAAACTTATCTTTTGCTCGTCTTCGAGTAAAACAAAACTAAAGCAAAATAAAATATAACTAACTAATTAGAGAAACTAAAATATTTTTGGATTGTTCAATTCATATAATAGGTTGTTGGCACAACAAGTCTCAGATTCTTCACAACACTCATAATCTATAAGTATTATTATGAACATGGGATTATATTTACATAGATGCATCTAACTTACAATTCTCCACCACATAATGAAAAATGAATGAAATATGGGAGATCATTGTTTACCAAAATAAGATATTTTATAGGGTCACTTGTGTCATGCTCTAAATCAATGATGATATGATAAATTTCTACACAAGGCCACTCATATGCATGTTTAAACACAACTGTCAACCCGACTACTTTTTAGGGATCAAATATGGCTTTATGGCTTGTAATGTATCGCGAAAAACGCGGGCTAGGTTCATGATTCCAAACGAAGGTAAGGACATACGAAGTCAAGTAGTGAAACTAGAAAATTTTCAACATACATTCTCACTTTGAAATTTATCACTCCGATCCATGCCAACCCATTGATTCAACCCCCAAACTTATAATTTTGCATACTTTCACACTTGGGGTTGATCACTTTTCTTTCTTTTTGGTCACTTTCCACTTCAACATTAGAGGGCAAGGCTTTCTTTTCAGATTTTTTTTTCTTTTCTTTATTTTTTTTCTTTTCTTTGCTTTTTTTCTTTTCTTTGCATATATATATATCACGAAGAATGTGCATTCAATAATTTGCTCAAGCCCCTCTTTTCATTACATAACATGACCATTTTCTTTCCTTTCATGACCACCTTCCACCCTTGATTTTTAAACATCACCCACAATTCCCATTCATTTCCTAGTTTCACTTTCTTGAAAAGGTGAGAAAATAGTGTATAAGTTAAAATGGTAGGATAATGAGGGTACGAATGAAGGCGAATGGTGATCTAAAATAACCTCTCACTTTGTGAGAGATTCAATTATTTTTCAAGCTCAAAAGGGGTTCTAGCGGAAAGCTTTATAAGTGACTAGAAAATTAAAGGCTCACAAATAGGGTTCAAAGAAAATAGCCAATTATCACTTCCCGAATAGCCTAATTGATGTGCTATTGATAGTCATGCAAACATGTTCTAGGGACCCCGAGAATGCTAAAGTGATCCTATAAAGGTCTCCTAAATTAGTAACAATAATCAAGAAAAATAACATGGAAGTGAAAGGTGGAGTAATCATACTTTATATGTTTTAATGCAATTATATCTCCATATTGATAATAATACTTAAGATTTTAAAATCAAAGCACTCTCAAATCATCATGGACTCTTGCCAACATCCCAAAATATGAAAAGAACAAAATTTTTAATTTTTTTTCTATTTTTTGGAGGGTGATACTATATACACTCCCCTATAAACTCACAAACTCGGAGAGATATCTACCCCAAAATTCAAAACATGCTATGTCCTCATAGCAAGAAAACTAAAACATGCCTTGGGTTCAAAGGATGATATGACACAACAAAACAAAATAAATAAAGCAAATAAAACATACCTACTTGGGTTACCTCCCAATAAAAGAATCAGATATATCAAGAAAATAGCATTCCTCAATTTGAGCACATGAATTATTACTTTCAGCTTTTAGAGGAAAAAATGATTTTAATTTTGACAACGACTCCTTATGGGGTTGGCTTAGGGGGTGATACGGTCCGTCACTCAAAGAGTGTTTGTCGGCCTTATTGTTACTAGCCCCATCATGGACGTCTGCTTTATCCCTAGAATTCTCACCGTCACTCTTATCTAATTTGGCACACTTATCCTCCTCTATGTCATCTAAGGACTCACAATCTTCCCCATAATCGTCCATGGGGTGTTTCCTTACATCATTAACCGAGATTTCTATCCTCTCATCCGCTATCATCATGGACAATTTTCCATTCCCCACATTTATTATTGTGTTAGTTGTGGCCATGAAGGGACGTCCTAGCTAAATAGGAGGGTCTCTACTCGTACTTCCTCCATTAACCATATCCATAACTATAAAGTCAACGGGGACTATCAAGGTCCCCACTTGAACTAAGACATCCTCCACAATGCCCATCGATCTCCTAATAGAACGGTCCGCTAAATAGAGGGTCATTGTGGTGGACTTCAACTCGAATAAGCCCAATTTCAAATATGTGGAGTATGGTAATAAATTAATGCTAGCACCAAGGTCTAACATTGCCTTCACTTCACTAGAATCCCCCTTAGTAATAGAAATTGTGAAGCTTCCAGGGTCTTTTAGTTTAGGTGGGAGGTCTTGGCGGACTATGGCACTAGCACTCTCTCCCATGATCAACATCTCATTCTTTCCATACCTATGGTTTTTAGAGTTTAATTCTTTGAAAAACTTTGCATAGGTCGGAATGTTTTTAATCACATTAAGTAATGGGAGGTTTATGCTAACTTTGGAGAACATCTCCATCAATTCCCATTCATGGCGCGATCGCTCGGCCACCCATGGCGCGGTCGCCCCAAGTTACTGCCCAAACAGGGCGTTCGCTCGGCCAAGGCGCGTGATCGCTGTGTCTTGGCCCAGGTTCCTCGGCCATGCCTTGCCAGCCTCGGCCACGGCCCTATTTCTCCGACCACTTCCTTCCTTGGCCGGCCACATGCATAATTGACCCTGAAACTGCCGGCCAGCTTCCTCACTTCAGCTACAACCCTTCCACTTCCAGTGAATTGCAATTTAGCCCCTGAACTTTATAATTCCAGTTTAATCCTTAATTTTCCATAATTACAGTTTGGTCCCTTATTTTCCCAGATTTTCACTTTGGCCCTTGAACTTTATAAAGCCAGTTTACTCCCATATTTTCTATAATTGCAATTTGGTCCTTGAACTTCCAAAACAAGCTCATATCCTCCATTTTTTTCTGCCTAATTGCACTTCAACCCCTGTACTTACAAAACACTAACAAAACACGTTAAATTTCCAAGGCTTCGAGCATTAAATAAGCTTGGAAACATATCTTTTGGATGGGTAAAACCACATCCGTCAATCTTTTCCCAAGATTGACTCTTGGACTTACCCTCTCGAACCTGCTGTTTCTTAACATGTTCCCACCAAATTGAAGCATGTTTCTTCAATTTAATAGCAACCACTTTCACCTTATTAATATCAGTCATGTTTTAAGATCAAATACACGCTCAACAGTATTAATCCAATCAATGAAATCATCAGGATGTGCTTTACCTTTGAACTCCGGAATTACGATCCTCACACCGACATCCCTAGAAGGGCCATCCGCGTACCTGTCCTGATGTCCCTGATTTTGGGCGAAAGGATTAATCCCCTCTCTATACTCCATATCCTCGGCTGAAGTATCCGAATTCGAACCCATATTCGGTGGAGGCTCCATGCGTGCCATGAGATTCTGGAGTATTTGAATCTGTCTTCTCATCTCGTCCATCTCGATATAACGAAGGTCTCGTTCGCGATGCTGGTCATCTTCATGGGCGTCCAGTGCAAGACCCCTGCCTCGACCACCACATCCACCACGACCACCGTGTCCTCGTTCGGCCATTGGTATTCGTCCAAGAAATTGATACCAAATGATGCCGGAGGCTAGAGATTAAAGACGGAACGAAAGAACAAGAATCAATATTTGAAAGTTTAATCTTTTCTCTAATTCATAAAATCAAAAACTAAGTTATTCAAACACTAAAACAACTTTAAATACTCTAATGAAAACCTTAAAACGACTTGGAAAGAAAAATACTAAAATACCCTAATATATGTAATTATTCAAAAAACCAGCAACTTCGTAAAACCCAATCTGATTTCCGCCACGCACAGCCGTGCATTTTATCTTGCACGGTCGTGCAAAAGCTGCAAAATTTCCGACGTCAAGCACGGTCGTGTGTGTTATCTTACACGGCCGTGACACCAATCCGTACAGGCGTGCCCTTTACTGTGCACGGGCGTGCATTTACTGCTTTACCAAATCCGCCAGAATCATCGTCTTGTTGATCTGCATCAGATTTGTTAGAATTCTATTAGAATTATGACTCATATGTTTTGAGTATAAATACGGGTCTATAGTGAAATAGAAATAATACATAGTAATATACTCCCTCCGTCCCGGCCGAAGTGTCCCAACTTTCCATTTTGGGCGTCTCATTTAAAATGTCTCATTACCAAAAAAGGAAAGTTTTTTTACTATTCCACCCACTCATTCTCTCTCCTACTTTACTTTTACACTCACAACATTCTCTCTCCTAACTATTTCTCCCACTCATTCTCTCTCCTATTTAATTTTTCATACTCACAACATTTAAACTTTTCTCTTTCTTAACTCACTTTCCTTAATTCTCGTGCGATTGTCCTTTCCGGACGCTTCGACCGGGACGGAGGTAGTATATTTTGGGCTCTTCTTATTTTATCAATTTATTACGTGATTTCTGATTTGGGTAGTAGCTCATGGTTAACTCAAGTAGATAATTAATATTTAGTCAAATATTAATTTGAGTGTTATTACTATATATCCATGCAGGTCATAGTTAAGAAAAAAAAAGTAAAATAATAACTGTATCAAACTTCTTTACTGTATGCCCAACACTCATCCTTTATTTTGTTCAACTCCGATGAGTAAAACTTGAATAGATGGAAAACGTAAACAATTTAGCTTGTAAGAATTGATTGAACATAAACGTAGCTATTATTAATAATATTTGGTGCAACAATGCCGGCCACTCATCCCATGTATATATCCAACTTGCAATTATTTTCAAAAGCTTAAGACTTTTTAATGGCCAGTTAGCTAATTAAGCCACAATCGGAAATATAAGAGTTGGGGAACCGAATCTTGGAATAGTTTTTCCAATAGAAGCATGCATGTACATTCTGTAATGGAAGAGAGTCAAGAGAATAAGTTAAATAGGCATTCATATATATTACTCCCTCCGTCTCTATCGAAGTGTTTCAAAATTAATTATGCACGGGAATTAAGGAAAAAATATATATATAATGCAAAAAGTGTATAGTGAAATAAAAGTTGTGAGTATGAAAAGTGATGTACGAAAGAGAAAGTGGGGTAGAGAATAGATAGTTAATATTTATTGTGAGTATGACAAGTGGGTCTCACAAATAAAAAAGTAATAAATTTTTTTTCTTTTTTGAATTGAAATATTTTAAATGGAACACTCAAAAAGAAAAGTTAAAACACTTCAATGAGAAGGAGGTAATATAATGTAGTCATTTTCTATTTTGCGCCTCCAGTACAGATGTAGTTGTACCAACTATACATTAAATGAACGCACCAGAAATAAAATCATGTTGTATGTACATTAATTGGAAGGAGTTGTCCGTAAAGCTTGTTCAGATGAGAGCCACATATTGTCAGACGTGGGCGCAGGCCTTTCTCATAATTAAACAACTGATGAACACCGATGCCATTAGCTTTTGTTTTGATGTCATTTATTTTAATTAATCTCTTCTGTTCGGGATGAATTAGTCTCAATTTTCCCTCAATCAACGATTGATTAAATCCTTGTTTTAGTCTAATAAAATAACAATCTGATGGTGACCGTTTATTTAAAAAAAAATTCATTTTTTTCTCTCTTTACCATGTGATACAAGTAAGAAAGAAAAGAAGAAAACTCAATTCAGGTTCTTTTCTTCATATAAAAAATAAAAAATAAAACACGGGTTTCTTGAATCCTGAGTTATAAGATTAGTAGGAAACTAAACACAAATCTTCACAAGCTCTCTGATGTCTTCTTTTCATGTATTTCTTCTTCTTCTTCTACTTTTCCCCTTCTGCACTTCTATTGACACCATTAACTCCACGCACCCACTTAAAGACGGTGACATATTGATCTCCAATGGGGAAAGCTTCGCTCTTGGTTTCTTTAGCCTCAACAAGTCTACCAATCGGTATGTGGGTATCTGGTATAATAAAGTTTCGGAGCGTACGATTGTTTGGGTAGCCAACAGAGACAATCCACTCATCAATTCCACCGGTTCTCTGGCTATTGATAATACCGGAAATCTCGTAATCCGTGACGATGATCGGAAAGTTATTGTCTGGTCTACTAATGTTTCTGCAACGGCTTCAAGTAGTAACAGCTTTGGTCAGCTTCTTGATTCTGGGAATTTAGTATTGCTTAGAGGTGAAAATAAGGTTGTTGCTTGGCAGGGGTTTGATTATCCTACTGATACTATGCTTCCAAATATGAAAATTGGGTGGGATCGGAAAACGGGTTTGAACCGGTTCCTCACATCTTGGAAGTCCCCTGATGATCCCGGAACAGGAGAGTATTCGTATAAAATGGGTTATGTCGGTTCGACCCAATTGTTTTTGAACCGGGGAAAGACCCCGGTATGGAGAACAGGTACATGGACGGGTCATGGGTGGAGCGGGGTACCCGAGATGACACCAAATTTCATCTTCAATGTGAGTTACATCGACAATCAAGACGAGGTGACCGTAGTTTGGGGCTTGCATAACACATCAATTTTCTCAAGAATGATAGTAACCGGGTCGGGTACCGTAGAGAGGCTAACGTGGCACGAAGGTGATCAGAGATGGGTTGGGTTTTGGTCCGCACCCAAGGACCGATGTGACAATTATAACCATTGCGGGACCTTTGGCGACTGTGATGACATGACAAATGTAAGTGGGTTTGAATGTCAGTGCCTTTTAGGGTTCGAACCTGTTTCATTACAAGACTGGTACTTGAGGGACGGCTCGAGCGGGTGCAGGAGAAAGCGTGGAGTCAACGTGTGTGGGGCTGGTGAGGGGTTTGTGAAGATGGCACGTGTGAAGGTCCCGGACACATCAACGGCACGTGTGGAGATGAGTGTGGGATTAAAAGAGTGTGAATTGATGTGCTTGAAAAATTGCTCATGCATGGGGTATGCAAGTGGTAATATTAGTGACGGAAGAGGGTGCATTAGCTGGTACGGTGACATGAAAGATACAAGACAATCACAAAATCTGGGGAGAAACGCGTTTCTCCGTCGCTCATGGAGAAACGGGGCTTGTTATGTCGCGCGACATACCTAGCCAATATCCAGAAGCTTTGGAAAGGATATCCAGAAGCTTTGGAAAGGATATCCAGAAACCAAATAATTTTTCTGGATATCCTTTACAAAGCTTCTGGATATCCATTTCAAAGCTTCTGGATATCCAGAAGCTTTGTAAAGGATATCCAGAAAAAAATACTTGGTTTCTGGATATCCTTTACAAAGCTTCTGGATATCCATTTCAAAGCTTCTGGATATCCAGAAGCTTTGTAAAGGATATCCAGAAACTGGCTATTTATGTCGCGCGACATAACAAGCCCCGTTTCTCCATACAGACGGAGAAACGCGTTTCTCCCCAGACGCACTCCAAGACAATTTAGCGACGGGGGACAGGACTTGTACATACGTGTGGACGCAGCTGAATTAGGTATGCACACCTTCAATTCTCATTAATGAGTGATTTTAACACTGCACTCAAAAAAAAAAATGAAAATAATAATAATAATAAAAAAAAAATGGTCCCGTGTGAATATTTATGTAATTACATTTCGTTTGTATTATGATAAAAATAAGCTTAAACTACTTAATTTTTGTTTGTTTTTTGAAAACGGTTGGAATAGTTCTATTTTAGAATAGTTATGCATATTATTTGAGGGTTGAATATGCAACTATTGTGTAATGTATAGAACAATAAATAAAAAACTATGAATGGTTGAAAGGGAGTTTTCTCACTAATATGAATATATCATAATCCGTATTTTATTGAAAAGGTAAGCAAAGAGATCCATCTAGAGTGTGATTTTTTTTTTTGTTTTATTAATAAACATAAAATAAAATTTCCTGTAAATTAAAAAATAATAGACATAAAATAGAATTTCTACAAAATAGTGTATTAATTTGTCATCCGCTTTGGGTGTGTATGCCAGCACATTCATTATAACAATGTTTGAATATAACAATTTGTAAACTTAATTATGCTAACCAAATAGAATACTTTTTAAAAAATAAAATAATTTAGATTCTCAAATTGAAAGCGAAACTACTATTTTTTTTGACTAAAAATAAAAAGCTATATTTATTTTGGAACATGAGTTTTAGTTTTTATTAAATGTGGGAATTCTAAGCACCCATAAGTTATCTAGTCACATGTGGTGCAAGTGATACTGAATGCTGCTTTGAAAAAAAAAATTGGAAGCAATCTTCTTTGACTTTTATTATCAGTTTGAATGAACTTCAATAATAGATTTATGGAATTATAATTATCATAAGACAATTTAAAGATTATTATTGATGCACTATTTATTTAGTTCTTATTTTGGATTGAAATGTGATTTTTATTATTAAATATGCTTAAAGGGAATACTTTTTTTTGGGATGAAGAGTTTATATATATGTATGTATATATTACCTTAATAAAAAATTGATGATAAAATTATATACACTTGACATAAGATTGATGAACATATAATATCATTTCTACAACATATTGGAGTGAAAAAGGGTTAGAATAAGTCAATTCATACATGGAAAAATAGGGTTGATATAAAATGACTCAATTGATTTAATAACAGGAGGTACATATTTATAGGGTTACAATGAAAATGTTCTAGACTAATATTCCTAAGTTTACAAGATTTGAATCTCTAATAGATATACACAATCTAAGTTTGATAATAAGATAAACACCATATATACTTTATAATTTAATATTCCTATTATGCCCCCACAAGATGGACAATCCTTGGATAAGTCCAATCTTTAAGAGTGATGATATGAACCGGATTTGATGGAGCGGATGGAGATGGATGTGTTCCTGGATGTGTGTGATTTCTGATGTGATGTGGTTGCTGGTGTTAACGCATCAGAGGTGACATCAACTGGTTGGCTAGATGAGTTGGTTGGTGTGAGGGCCGGTGTGATGACACCAAGGTTTGCATCAGCAGGTTTGTTGGTGAGTGAAGTTGAGACGGATGTAGTAGAGAGGGAGGGTCAGGTTGTGTCAGGGGTTGCAGGAGGGGTTTGGTGTTGATGTGGTAAGGGGAGAGTTAGTGGGTCTCGGTGATTGGGTTATGTCGAGAGTGGTGAGCACCGGGTGGTAGCCATAAGAGGCTAAGGATGGATGATGGTGCTTTAGGTGTGAAAATAAAGTAAAACACGAGGGAGAAGATGGGACGTTGGTTGAGAAGGTAGAAGACAGAGTTGGACGCAGCTAGGGTTTTTCAAAAAAAAAAAAAGGTTTTTTTTTTTTTTTAAAGGAAGAAAATAAAGAAAAAAAAGTAGGTTTCGGCAATTGTAAGGTTTTGTGCCGTTGGTGGTATTTGTTGAGGTTTAGGTGGTGACGACTTTTTAAGAGGGAAGAGTGGTGGCGTAGATGGTGGTGCCATTAGTGGAGAGGGGTATTGTCAATTTAGGGTTTGTGTCAATGGTGGTATTTAAGGGTGGGGTGGCTGTAGGGTTGTGCCGCAAGTAGGGTGGGGCGACAGCTAGGGTTTTGGACATGAAAAGAACGGTTGGCCTTGGGTTGGTGTGGTCACATTAAAAATTGCAACAACTAGGGTTTTGCCAAGGTGGACATGTTTAGGGTTTAAGCCATTATGGTTTGCCGAGGGTGGTGTAATTTAGAAGGGTGGAAAAAGAAGTTGGAGAGGAGGGGGTTTCGGCCATGGGTTTTGCCGACGGAGGGGTAGAGGTGAAAGTGGGTGGTTTTGTGGTAAGTTTTAGGATTTCGACTTTTTAGGGTTTTTGCCGAGGGTTGTGTTTTGGAAGTAGGAGACGAAAATGAGTGATGGAGTTAGGGTGGTTTCGACAAGGGGGTTTGCCGAGGGCGGTGAATGAATGGTGGAGATGGCGGAGGTGAGTGGTAGTGTTTTAGTTGGGGCGGCTTAGGGTTTGCCGCATGTTGTTGGTGGAAGGGCAGAGGGTTTCGACTATGAGGGTTTGCCAAGGGTGATGTTTGGAGATGGAGTAGGGTTTTGATGATTGGTGGCGGAAGCAATGGTGGTGAAGGGGGTGAGGCGGCTTAGGGTTTGGTCGCTAAGGTTTGGCGGACAAAGACCATTATGGCTCTGATACCATTTTGGATCTAATAAAGGTTAGACGAAGTCAATTCATATATGGAGAAGTACTGTTGATATGAAATAACTCAATTGATTTAATAACAGGAAATACATATTTATATGGTTACAATGAGAATGTTCTAAACTAATTTTCCTAGGTTTATAAGATTTGAATCTCTAATTGATATACACAATTTCTAAGTTTGGTAATAAGATAAACACAATATATACTTGGTAGTATATAATATTCCTAATACACAACATACAAAAGGTAATCTTTAAAATTGGAGAGGCATCACATATGAAAGTTTAACACCAAATTAATTCGGTGGAAATGAAGCCTATTCACTCGTTCCTAATTTGGTGCTCAACAGACGTGGGTAGGAGAGGGGTTTTAGGGTGTTTTTGCTGATTAGTGCCAAATATAATAGGGAGATATCTATATTCCTTTTCACTTCAGCTCAATATTGGCGATTTCTAAAAGGGATTCTCTATTTTTTTTTCAGCTCACTATTCAAAGAAGTCAAAAAGATTCACCATACGCGATCTTGTGGTGTGGGGGGTACTATCAGCGGCCGCAGTGATTATAGTCATATGCACAACAATTTGGTGCACGAGGAAAAAACGAGGTAGCCAACATTTTGATAATTTCATTTTCCTATCATATAATGGAACAAGAGTCTTTGCAATTTTATTGAATTGTTTCTTTACTACTTTCAAGGATTTTTTTTAAACCGCTAGCTAGCATATATTGAAAATGCTTAACTTGATCATGTTCCTATTTAGAATATTAAAAAACAAGATTTAAAAATCCTGAACAGACATTATTTTAAAAACATAATTAATTCAAGCTTATGTTGAGCTGTTTGTCTATGTATAGCCATGCGGAGACAGCGTGAATTGCTATATGATTGGAATCCAAGCACATCACTCGAAGGGTCCACCACAAGAAAGGAGATTGATGGACGTGCGACAAATGCAGATTTTTCTATGTTTGATTTGAGCACTCTTGTTGCTGCAACAGGACACTTTGACCCTGATAACAAACTTGGAGAAGGTGGTTTCGGATCAGTTTATAAGGTAGCCATTCTTTGACTTCCATTTATCTCTCAAATTTGAAAAACATTTTTTTCAGAATTAGGGTCAAATTACTGAGCTCTGGATTGTAAAATCAGGGTCAGTTACCAAATGGGCAGGAGATAGCTGTCAAAAGGCTATCAAACACATCCGGGCAAGGAATGGAAGAATTCAAGAATGAAGTTACCCTTATAGCAAAGCTCCAGCACAGGAATCTTGTGAGGCTTTTGGGATGTTGTGTACATAAAGATGAAAAGATGCTAGTTTATGAGTACATGCAAAACAAAGGGTTGGACTGTTATCTTTTTGGTATATTCTTCATCTTTCTACTTCTGGTTCTCTGCAATTTGCAAGTAAAATTAAATCCATAAAATTAAAATTTAATATCTCGACAGGAGCCTAATGAATTACATGGCTATTGAACATCTTTTGTGTCTCAGATAGAGATAAGGCTGCACTGTTAGATTGGAGAAAACGATTTGAAATCATGTTGGGGATTGTTCGTGGACTGCTTTATCTTCATCAGGATTCAAGACTTAGAATCATTCATAGGGATCTCAAAGCCAGCAATGTTTTATTAGATGCATCCTTGAACCCGAAAATATCTGACTTTGGAATGGCTAGAATATTTGGAGGGGATCAAGTTGAAGCAGTAACACATAGAGTTGTTGGAACATAGTAAGTTTACCATGACATTAGAAACTAGAGATTTGTGAATTCATATCTTTATTATTACTAACTATTATTTCATTGCAGTGGTTATATGTCACCAGAGTATGCAATGGAAGGACTGTTTTCGATAAAATCTGATGTATTTAGCTTTGGAGTTCTACTATTAGAGATTATCAGTGGCAGAAAGAACAACAGTTACTACAAGGAAAACTCTGTCAACTTAATCGGACATGTAAGTGCAAAAATTATTAAAATGGATATACATTCCACTCGAAAAATGTTATTGTAATTCAAGGGTATTTTAACAAAAGTAAAAAGTTTTCATCTTTACAAATATACAAGATTTTGATTACTTTGTCCTTACAGATAATGAGCTGCACTATTTTCAGGTTTGGCAACTATGGAAAGAAGGAGCAGCATTGAACATGGTCGATCCATCAATGGCAGATTCGTATGAAGATCATGAAGTACTAAGATGCATCCATGTGGGTCTTTTGTGTGTTCAAGAACTTGCCAATGATCGACCAACCATGTCTGAAGTAGCCTTCATGTTGTGTAATGAAACAAATCTCCGGTCTCCTGATCAACCTGCATTTATTTTCAGAAAGGCAAATTATGGGTTGGATTCTAGATCAGCTAGTGGTGGAACCGTTTCCATTAATGACGCAACTATGACTGTTGTTGAAGGTCGCTAGAAGACAATCTAACTTGCTACCGAAAAACTTAAATTTATTAATACACTTTACTAAAAAGATAGACTAGTCAATAGTTTATATGTATATATAGATTTAAAGAAGATGTAAAGCTATACCTTCCGAGTTTGACATGCATCTGGAACTTAAATTCAACGCAAAAGCTAGACTAATTTGCAGAGATAAGTTTTTTTTTTTTAAGCACGTGATAGGTAGCTGTAGCACCAAAAAGCTCTATCTCAAGCACCATCCGGTATTTCTCGCTACTCCTCTGTCCCTAATGGTTAACTCAATCGTACTTTGGCCATAATTTTTGTAAACAATACCATAATAAGCTCGGTTCCATGATATACGGGATCTACTCGGATGGTTGTTATGTTATAATAGGATATTATTTGTATCATTATTGTGAATATCTCTTTATATATCCTTTATATTGGGTCGGCCCGAGCAGTCCACACCACCGGCTGCTGTCCAGGCCCCCCTGGCTCCCTGTTCACCTTCTGGTCCACTTGCTACTGAATAAGGTTAGACACCTCCTTGTGTGGCCCAACATGACATTTCAAGCCCAACAATCCACACTAGCAAGCCACTGCCTTGTGTACTTGAGGAACCAGCTGCACCAGATTCTAACCCAGTTGATGTACAACCTGTTGCACCAACTTACTCCTCTACCACACCACTCCTCTACCACACCACACCACACCACACCAGCTGATCTCTCCAAGATTTTAGCCTCACATTCAATGGTCACTCGTGCAAAAGCCAGGGTATTTAAACCGTGCAATATTGCTGCTATTGCCATCTCTTCTTCTACTGGCGCTTCACGTCATCCTTTGTCGATTGCTCTTGTTGCATCCACTTCAGATTCTTTGGAGTTTGAGACGAAAGTCTCTGGCATGCAGCACCACATCCTTACTGGCAAAGTGCCATGAAATAAGAATTATCAGTTATGTATAGAACCGGCACTTTGACACTTGTCCCTATACTACCCACTACTAGGAAAATGTGTTTTAGAGACGACAAATTCTGTAGCCAAAATGAAGATTCTGTCTCTAAATCTGTTAGTACCCGGTCCTGAAAAGTATATTTTAGTCTTGTTCCTAAAAAGGATTGTTTTTGGACCGATTTGGGCTAACGAAACCCTAATTACCCTTTTAACATTTTCTTTCTTTCTCGCGCCGTCAACAGCAGCTGGCGTGGAAAATACGCTTGGTAAAAAGGTCCGATCGACCCTTCCTACAAAGGTTCGATCGACGCTTTATTTAGGATAGACTCTTTTTATAATAGGTTCGATCGACCCTTTGCAGGAAGTACCGATCGACCCTTTTTCTCAGTCCAGCCCATTTCCCGAGCACTATAAATACGTGCACTCGGTTCACATTTCCAACACACATTTTCAACGGAGAAGTCAAGACTAGACTTGATCTTTCCCTTCCGCACATCTCCCAACATTCTTCGAATCTTGCAAGATTCGATCCCCAAAGCCTTGCTACAATTGGTAAGCCCTTTTATATTCCGTTCTTTATTATCATTAATGCTGCGCAATATAGTTCATTTGCATGTTTAATATGTTTTAATTGTGCCTATATGCTAGATTTAGGACTATTTTAATATATTTAAGTATGCATAGCCGAGGATGATCTAAGGTTTCACTCGAGAAACCCGATGGATCTAGGAACTATTTCTTTCCTCCCTCCTTAATAATAATCATCCCATGATCAATAATTCCCCAAGGATGAACATTGATTAGTGCACCTTCCGAGGGCCTAAATCAAAGGTTCTAGGGTGTGATCATCAATTAATTCTTTCTCTTCCCTCCTCCTTATGCATGATCCCGTTTCTTCTATCTATTCCTGTAAACACCGCACACAACCAACACCCCACATGCTAGAAAGACCGATCCGTCGGGCAATAGGAGTGATAACGTTTCTTCTTCTGTTGTAACTTGACCCCCGAACCCAATCACATGTTTAGCCTTTTTTCAATGCTTTGGGCTATATCAAAGCGGCGTGGCGACTCTCATAAAGTTAAACTAATATTTTTAATATGGTTTAAATCGAGTGTCACTTAATGAATATCCCATTTCGGTCCGACTTTTCATGATTATTTATTTTAAACATCCGAATGCGTGTTGCATCGGGACGGGGTATTCACAGTGGCGACTCTGCTGGGGACTGTTTTGAACTTTTTCAAACTTAGTGGGTCAGACTTTCGTTTTCCTTTATGGTGTTGTATTTTTATTTCTTTTTTTATTTTCTCTGTTCTTAATTGTTGCATTGCATGCATGCATCTCATAAAACAAATTTTTTTTTCTCTTTTTCTCTTAAAAAGAATTAGACTTCTTCCCCTCACACTACCACTGTCCGTGTCACACTGCACAGACACCCTTAACCCATCGAAGAAGCCAAAGTGCGGGAAGTGTGGTGATCATGTCGCCTCCCTTCCGAGTCTCACTTGGTCATCCACTCATCAGTGCGCTTCGGCTGCACGGTGGGAGCCTGAAACCTAACCCTTGTGTCACCCACTTTGCTAGGAGTACACTCCCTGTGACCGGTTGGTTTGACTAGCTTTTTCATGTAGACAATTAATAAGGTCTTTATGTTGAGTCACTACGAATCAGTGATAAGTCAAGATCTATAGAGAGAAAAGAGCACAAAAAATTGAATTCCTTCTAAAGGACGTGCCATGTAAGGTTGAGTGCTTGTTAAAAGATCTTGTCCTATCATAAGTTTGTAGTACTTCCCATAAATATCATATTAAGTGTCTATACGAGATGGTTAGTCATTAGGATCCACCACTTTAGGACCTTTAGTTAGTTGCGAAAAAGGGGTATCTCTTCCAACCTTAGTAGGTCTAAAAGAGACAAAGCTTTTATAAATAAAAAATTCAAGCAAGTACACTGCATGAGTCAACCCTTCTCCTAAAACCGAGTCTTTTGGAACTTCCGCAGAGCTCAGGTCAGGCCGCGTTCTACGTTTAGCAATGACAACCTTGCCTCTCTCCACTACTACAAGCTCGCCAGCTGTCTCTGCAACCGGCTCTACACCAGTCACTTCGATCGGAGGTTCAATCAACCCCAACTTCAGCGACATCCCACCTGCTTTACACTCCTACTTTGCTGCTTTGACTATGAGGATTGAGAAGCTTGAGGAACAGAATCGAACCTTGGTGAACCACAACCAAGAGTTGAAAGACCATTTCGTAGAGGAGTTCAGTAAAAGGGGACACAAAGTTATTTTGATGGGGAATGAAGTTATTGATGTTGAAGATGAAATGGTCGACGCTCCTAACACTGCCCATACTAATCCACCTGTTTTCCCTCTGCCTAACTATACTCATACATCTCCACCTAGCTACAAAAATGTCCCACCTCCAGTTATGTATGGAAGCTCTAGTAAGGCTAAAGGACCCTATCAGCCTTCTACAGACACACCTAAAAACCTTTCTAACCCACATCCTGCTACTTTACCCTTTGCTTATTCTGAACACCATATTCCAACCTATTCTACCACCCCTACCACAATTCAAAACCCAGCCGTCCAGAGATCTAATGTTGCTGCAGACCCAACCGTATTGGCTTTGATAGAGCAAGTGAAGGCGTTGACTGAACAAATGGGGAAATAAGGTGTGTCCCCTATCAAGATGCTCAACCCGAACAAGGTTGCACCTTTGCCTCAAGACTTCAAGATGCCTAAGATGGCCATGTTCGGAGGAGGTACTTGCCCGAAAACTCATCTAGACAGCTACACATTGGCAATGAGGGCCAAGGACTGCACGCCAGAGCAGATGGCTAGAATGTTTCATAGCACGTTGGAGGGGGCTGCCCTTCGTTGGTTTCTGAAGTTGAGTGAGGAAGAAAGAGATACTTGGGACAAGATTAGCAGAGTGTTCTCAGAGAAGTATCAAGCCAATATGGACTGGCAAGTAAATCGAGCAGATTTGGAGCACACGCTTCAAAAGAATGGGGAGTCCATCTATGATTTCTATAAGCGTTGGAATGACAAGTTGAGTGAGATTCAATACCCGCCTAAGGAGAATGAGCAGAAGCAGATTTTCTACAAATGTTTGTTGCCAGGGCATAAATTGGCAGTCGATAATGGTTATTTCCCTAATCTTAGGAAAATGGTGGATTCAGGCGTACGATACGAAAGTGGCATCACTGGGATAACCCCACTGAAAGATACTGGGGCTAGTAACAATTCATTTCGCTACAGAGCTCCCGCTAACACAACAGCAAAGAAAGAGTCAGTGGGTCAAGTGAATTATGTGCAAGAAGGAGTTACTGTGGATGTTCAAGCTGTGATGAGAGGAAATGGCAATGTTCACCGTGAGAGGGAAGTGTTTGATGACTTTGGGATGCCAATGGGCAAAGTCTTTGAAGTGCTAGCAAAGAGGGGCTTGTTCAAGCCACTTGAGAACTATGAGCCGATAAATAAAAGGGAAAACTTGGATGCTTCTAAGTATTGTAACTACCACAAGTACAAGGGCCACACTACTGATCACTGTGTTCAGTTCAAGCGGTTGGTGCAAGATTTGATTCGACAAGGAAAGGTGGAAAAGCCGAAGTCTCCAAATGTTGTGGGGAACCCCCTTCCTAATAATGGGATCCACATGGTAGAAGGCAATTACATCAGTATGGTGGAAAGGGAAGATGCTTTTGAGAAGTTGGGTTTGTCAATGGAGAAGGTGTTCAAAGCTCTTGTCAGAAAGGGCGCGCTTGTTCCACTAGAGGGGTATGTTCCGAAGGCCACTGCAGATTTATCCAGTTTTGCTTTGAAGAGGGCTGTGCAGAAGCTCATTATAGAAGGGAAGTTAGAGAATCCACATAAAGTAGTTAGTAGTAATGTTGCTTTGGTAGAAGAAGACCTCATCGATCCGATCAAATTTGTTGTGACGGACAGTGAGGCACTTGAGTCAGTCTGTACCCCAAATGTAATTAATGAAGAATTTTCTTGCTACATGCTGTCTTTTGAAGAATTGTCTAGAGAAGTTGCCTCATTAAGCAATGTCTACTCGGGAGAGAGTTCTAAGCCTCTGTCTTTGGTCGAAATTCAAGCAGAAATATCCGATATGGAAAGAAATGGAGTTAATTTACTTACGAGATCCAGGAAGATGTATCAATCAGATGATAAAGGCCCGAAGAAGATCTTTGGTCCAAGAACTTAAGTAGTAAATCCCGAGAAAGAGGACCCTATTCTCACTCAACTGAAGCAAACCCAAGCCAACATATCCCTATGGTCCTTGCTCACATCCTCATATGCCCACAGAATGATGTTAGAGCAGAATCTAGCTGCAACTTTGGTACCATCTGATACGAAGCCAGAAGATGTAACACAGATGATTGGCAATATTCACTTTGGAAACATCATCACGTTTTCGGAGTTGGACATGCCAGAATTTGGGTCAGATCACAACGAGCAACTGCATATTACTATTGAGGTCAACGGGAAGAAACTGCCACGTATTTTCATCGATAATGGTTCTGCGGTGAATATATTACCCTCCAGGATGATGGATGTCCTCGATATAAGCCCTACAGATTTAAGACCTTCGGCTCATTCTGTCAGAGGATATGACTCTACTAGTCGGTCGGTGTTGGGTATAGTCAGTCTGCCTCTCACTTGCGGAATCACCACCATGGTCGCCGATTTCCAGGTCATAGACATACCTTCCACTTTCACCATGTTACTGGGTCGGCCATGGCTACATCAAATGAACGGAGTCCCTTCCTCACTACATCAGTGTGTGAAGTTTCTGTCAGGCGACCAAGTAACGGTCATCTATAGTGATTTGGTTACATCTCAAGGGTCAAGCACTGGGGGAAAGCCTGTCCTACAGATTCAGCATGAAGAAGGTAGTTCGATGTTCAGTGGTTTTCAGCTAGTAGCACAGGCACAGATTTGCGCAGTAGACCTCACGAGGACGTCGGATAAAGTGCGGCCAACTGTCAGAATGATGCGGAATATGGGATTTGTGCCATGACTGGGCTTGGTAAGCATCTTCAAGGACCTACAAGGGAGGTGGAAGCTATTGATCACCGCGGCCAACATGGTTTAGGCTATGTTCTTACCCCTGAGGATAAGGCCGAAATGCAGAGGATTGAGTATCTCAAGAGAGTGAAGCTGCCTTACAAGAAGCCAGAGATGAGACCATACCGCCTATCCCTTAATAGTTATTTTGTCAAGGAAGGCGAGGAGTTTTCTTGCATGGAGTTTAATGAACCTTGGTTTGATCACACGGGTAAACTGCAGAAGGGTTTTGAGATCTTCAGGGATACAGAGGTCGACAGATCAAAGCTGAAGACAGTTCTTATGGACCCGCGTCAGAAAAGAGGCAAGGTTGTCATGGTTCAGAGCCGGTATACCATCAAGATTGGGGACAAGTTGACATATCAGTTCGAACAGGTGTCTTTGGATGAGCCGTTGGTAGGGAACACTGCAGCTCCAGAAGTATCAGAGGAATGGGATGGACAGACCCTGCTACAGCACTTGGGTAATCTGAATATAGAGGATGATGTAGTTGCAGTCATTGAAGCGGAGCAGACAGACGACATTGATCTAAGGACGTTGGTGACACCTATGACTGGGAAGCTTTAAAATTGGTGCATACTTGGCGGACCCGTAGCAACAAAGAAGTACATGGTTGAAGAGCTAGGACTGGTTCCTCCTCCTGTTGAGTCTCCTGTTAGTTCCCCCAAGTCCTCTATTTCTTCCGAGTCATCTTTTTTGTCTGAGTCAGATATATTTTCTTTTGAATTTGAGTCTTCTTCTAAGTCTAATGACCTCACGTCAGAGGACTATGACTTAGTCGCAAACGTTGTATTCCCTTTTGCAATGAATGAAAAGCTAGACCTTTCCGAGTATCCCCTCATAGCCAGTCTTTTAAATGATAAATTAACTAAAAATGATCAACTTAATCACATTAATTTAGTTAATAATGATTCATTAGAAGAAGCAGACACATTAAATAACGAATACATTAAAGAAATTTCTGAGCAAGTTATTAATCAAAAGGAAGGTCGAGCCCAAGCTGCCGATGAGGTGTTAGCATGTGTTAATTTGGGAACGGAAGAGGATCCAAGAGAGACGCAAATCAGATGTTTCTTCGAAGGCACAGAAAGGGAAGCCCTAATCGAACTGCTCAAAGAATACTCGGATGTGTTCGCATGGTCGTATAAGGATATGCCGGGGCTGGATAACTCAATAGTGGAGCACATAATACCACTAGCACCAGAAGCCAAGCCTGTCAAACAGAAGTTACGCCGCATCAAGCCAGAATGGTCTCTGCAGGTCAAAGAAGAGATAGAGAAGCTCCTCCGGGTGGGTTTTATCAGAGTCATCGAGTATCCGACATGGTTATCCAACATTGTGACGTTTAGCAAGTCGAACGGCAAGGTTAGAGTTTGTGTTGACTTTAGGGATCTCAACAAAGCTAGCCCAAAGGATGACTTCCCGCTACCCAACATCGACATGTTAGTAGATGCCACTGCTAATTTCGAGGTCAAATCCTTTGTAGATGGTTTTGCGGGTTATAATCAGATCAAGATGGCCGAGGCAGACCAAGAGAAGACAGCTCTCACTACGCCATGGGGGACATATTGCTACACGGTAATGCCATTTGGGTTGAAAAATGCAGGGGCTACTTATCAGAGAGCGGTCACAGCACTATTTCACGACATGATTCATAAGGAGATCGAAGTGTACGTCGACGATATGATCATTCATTCTAAAGGGTCAGACGGCCAGCACTTTATTGATTTGAGGAAGTTCTTTGACAGGCTGCGCGAGCACTCCATGCGTCTCAATCCGGCCAAGTGCACGTTCGGAGTTGTTCGAGGAAAGGTTCTGGGTTACATGGTCACAGAACGCGGGATAGAGGCAGATCCAAGGAAGATTCAAGCGATCATGGAGATGAGGCCGCCACGTACAGAAAAGGAAGTTAAGCGATTCATGGGACGATTACAATATATCAGCCGCTTCATTAATCAATTGACTACTATGTGCGAGCCAATTTTCAAACTGATGAAGAAGACTACAATTAGGATGCATGGGCAAAAGGGACCAAACACACGGAAGCCCGAAATGTTTGTCAAAAGCATGACGAATGGAGCGAGGAACTTTGGACACCCAAACAGCTAAATCATTCTCAAAAAGGCTTTGTTTCTCCATCAAAACAGAAGGGTCATGTTCACGATCGAGAGAGAGAAGATGGCAGAGAAGAGGATGCTGTACCGTCTGGTTTCGAGGGAATTTATAGGTTTTGGGTTGCTGAAAACCGTGCAGGAAAAGGACTGAGAAAAAGGACCGATCGACCCTTTCATTAAAGTGCCGATCGACCCTTTTCTGAAAGTGCCGATCGACCCTTTGTTTAAATGGAAGTTCCGATCGACCCTTTATTCAGATAAGGCCGATCGACCCTTCTAGCTTCACCAGGCATGGCACAATTCCAAATGCTCAAGAATTCTAAAAGAGTCGCGTTTTGTTACAATCTTATACTCATTGCAGTGTACAAAAATAGAAAATGTCTATAAATAGAAAATACTAAATTTCAAATTAACTCATTAAATCTGTACATAAATATTTGCATCATACTAACGAGTCAGCATAAAAATAAGAGTCTGCATATAGTCTTTTCTTTTTATTTATTACAGGAGTTACAAAAAAAAATCTACAAAATGAAAAGTCCTAATGGCCCCGACGGGAGGTCGAACTGCGACCACGTGAGAATCTAGAGGCTGAACTACCCTCATCTTGGGATCGCTGTCTGCGCTGAACTGGATCCGCGTCTACCGACCTCCCAGACTGACAAGAGAGTCTCTGCAATGTACCCTTCAATAGACGGCTCAATATATTGGTTTGTCGGACAGCTCGTACATAAGAGTCACGGGTAACCTACAAAATCAGACACAAGGGTTACAACATAGCTGAAGCGTAAAAATTGGTACATAAAGAGAGGGGAAAGAGTAAAAGGTATACCCCACTGGCATCGTCTGGGGGAAGCTGAGCAGCCTCGACCTCGTCAGCCTCTGTAGGCGTCAACTCTACCCTCACCTGCCGGTCACCCATCGGCACAAAAAAGTGATCAGGAAATGGCGGCATGTCAACAATCTCGGGATGCCCAACACCTGTCGGCCCGGGAATATCTAAGCCCTGATCCCCTATACCGGCATCCTCGCCAGCCCGCCTCACCACCTGTGGCAACCTCAGAAAATGCTCCACGAAGGTCAGATAATCCATATCAGCCCAGAACTCAGAAGCAGGGATCCCATGCAGATATTCCTCCCTCCTCGCCAAGCGGTTGGGATACCACATGTTCCTAGGAGGGTGTTGCGGCGCATAAAGCGGAGCCCAGGCATAATGCTGCCTAGCCACCCAATCTCCCAGGTACATCTCATCAGCAGATAAGCCAACCAACAACCTACGAGAAGCAGTAACATCCCGAACATCACCAACTGCCTCTGTAACCGCGGGAGTCCAAGGATAAAGCAGGAACTCATTCCTCCAGGGACCACCAAGAACAGCCCTCAACTCAGATTCCCGGACCGTCTTTTGGACCCCCTCATTCCTGTTCGCCTTCCTACAATAGCACAAAACAGGGACGTCCCGGGTCTGATCACGCAAGGTAAACGGGGCAACATTGAATACCTCGTAGACCCACGCCTGAAAAAGATACAGAAAGCAGATATTCGTAAGGATATAAAGGACAAGCAACAAGTAAGAAGACAATAAAAAGGACGAAAAGCCGATATACCTCCAGAACAAGCTGAAACGCATCAAAGGAAGAGGTATTGGACCTCGAAACGGTGTCCAGAGCCCGATACAGCTCAGCCAAGCCGGCTCCCCCCCACGAGATGTCGCGCACCAAGCCCAAGTCCGCCAAAGCACCCAACAAAGAAAATCGGCATACTGGGCCTGAATTGGGAAAAGGGGTCACTGAGAAGCCATACCAAAGGAATCCCCGGACAAGTGCGTCAAGCCCATACAGGCCAAGAATATACTGATCAATGGCAGCCCTAACCGGCTGTACAACTTTCCAAAGCATAAATGCCGAAAGTCCTGCTCGAACCCAAACTAGCACCAAACAGCTGGGTCTGACGAGCCGAGTCAGCATGGAGGGTCTCATCATACGGGAGCGCTATGTCAGTAAAACTCAACCCGATGAGAGCAGCAAAATCTGTAGAGGTAACTGTGGTCTCACCCCAACTCAAGTGGAAGGTGTGTGTCGTGTCCCACCAGAATTCTCGACATACCTTCACCACAGCTGTACACCGCCTGGTCTGGCCCATCCGTAGCACCATATCGAAAAAAGGAACCAGACCCATGCTCTCTATCCGCTCACGAGGACTACCCTCATCAGCCGGCAGAGATGCCCACAACTCACCAACCGCCTTAAGGGAGCTACGCCCTTTCATCTTCTTCCCCTACAGGTAAACATAGCACAGGTATGTTACATTACTCGCATTTAAATTATAACACTTGATGAATGCATGTATTATTTTGTTGTTAAATCAAAAACTCTTGTACCTTTATCCCAACACAGGAGCGAAGCCCCGTGGAGCCGTGATGCTCCTGGCCCCCGTAAAAATCAGACTGATTCCGCAACGGGAAATGTAGCCTCGAAGATCGGTAGTTGCGCAAAGCCCGTCGCCTCCTCGCTTCAAGGTCCCCACCAGCATCACTCCTGTCGCTCTCCCCAGGGTCATGGTCACCACCCTCGTCATCATCACTACCACCTTGACCGCCACCATCACCGCCAAAATTGCCGCCATAACCACCACTATAACCGCCACCATCACCGCCAAAGCTGCCGCCATAACTACCGCCAATATTTCCATACCCACTATCAAAACCACCAAAACCTCCGCTGCCACCAGTACTGCCGCCATAGCCAAAGAATCCACCACCAAAATCGCCGGTGTAAGAGCCCAAAGACTGATCATCTGAGCAATTCAGCAAGGAATTCACATCGTCGACCCAATCTGGAGAAGCCATGGCATATCCTTTACAAATTTGGCACAAAAGCAATGGTTTCACTCAAGTTTCTCGGCAAGCTCTCATCAATGGCGAAGAAGAAGAATGGAGGAAATAGAAGAAGACAGATGCAGATAAAGGGCCGATCGAGAAAACTGTTTGGCCTAGGAAAGTGCCGATCGACCCTTATTAAAAAGAGCCGATTGAATCTTTTTTTGTGTTACTTCTCAATGGCCAAGATCCCATCTCAGCGCCACTGATCCTCGTCAAATGTCCTTAGCCAATCAGGAGAAAGGGCTGATCGACCCTTCCTTCTCCCCATCTCGGTAACATCATTTCGGTCAAAACCCTTGACCAAACAAATAAAGTGCCGATAGCCCCTTTCCAAAGATCAGATTTTCTCAATTTTACCCTTTTCTATTTACCTATCATATATATCTTTTCATTAATTTTCGGGTGACTCCCACACAGTCAAACTCTCATATTTTCCGGGTGACTCCCACACAGTCAAACTCTCATATTTTTCGGGTGACTCCCACACAGTCAAACTCTCATATTTTTCGGGTGACTCCCACACAGTCAAACTCTCATATTTTCCGGGTGACTCCCACACAGTCACACTCTCATAATTTTCGGGTGACTCCCACATAGTTACACCACGACTCCCGCGCGGTCATACAGTGACTTTCACACAGTCACATCTTCACATTATAGGATGACTCCCACGCAGTCACGTATCCTTGGGTGATTCCCACACAATCACATCTTTGGTTTGAGATACCACACGTCCTCCATTCTTGGGTACTAAATGCCCACTTTTCTGAACTACGACTCGGCTTGATTCCTCTTGGGATACGCAGGTAGCCCGACAAGGGTTCAGCCGCTCGACCTACCTGGTCACCTTTCATTTGCGACTTAGCCAGAGTTCAATCATCACATTCGCAAACTCATCTTTCCACCCCTGAAATCCCTTTTTTCAGGTCGGATCCTATCTTAATCGTCGACCCCACTTGTCTTACAAGAAGCGTCGCCGAGGGGCTACTGTTAGTACCCGGTCCTGAAAAGTATATTTTAGTCTTGTTCCTAAAAAGGATTGTTTTTGGACCGATTTGGGCTAACGAAACCCTAATTACCCTTTTAACATTTTCTTTCTCGCGCCGTCGGCGGCGGTGGCGTGGAAAATACGCTTGGTAAAAAGGTCTGATCGACCCTTCCTACAAAGGTTCGATCGACGCTTTATTTAGGATAGACTCTTTTTATAATAGGTTCGATCGACCCTTTGCAGGAAGTACCGATCGACCCTTTTTCTCAGTCCAGCCCATTTCCCGAGCACTATAAACACGTGCACTCGGTTCACATTTCCAACACACATTTTCAACGGAGAAGTCAAGACTAGACTTGATCTTTCCCTTCCGCACATCTCCCAACATTCTTCGAATATTGCTAGATTCGACCCCCAAAGCCTTGCTACAATTGGTAAGCCCTTTTATATTCCATTCTTTATTATCATTAATGCTGCGCAATATAGTTCATTTGCATGTTTAATATGTTTTAATTGTGCCTATATGCTAGATTTAGGACTATTTTAATATATTTAAGTATGCATAGCCGAGGATGATCTAAGGTTTCACTCGAGAAACCCGATGGATCTAGAAACTATTTCTTTCCTCCCTCCTTAATAATAATCATCCCATGATCAATAATTCCCCAAGGATGAACATTGATTAGTGCACCTTCCGAGAGCCTAAATCAAAGGTTCTAGGGTGTGATCATCAATTAATTCTTTCTCTTCCCTCCTCCTTATGCATGATCCCGTTTCTTCTATCTATTCCTGTAAACACCGCACACAACCAACACCCCACATGCTAGAAAGACCGATCCGTCGGGCAATAGGAGTGATAACGTTTCTTCTTCTGTTGTAACTTGACCCCCGAACCCAATCACATGTTTAGCCTTTTTTCAATGCTTTGGGCTATATCAAAGCGGCGTGGCGACTCTCATAAAGTTAAACTAATATTTTTAATATGGTTTAAATCGAGTGTCACTTAATGAATATCCCATTTCGGTCCGACTTTTCATGATTATTTATTTTAAACTTCCTAATGCGTGTTGCGTCGGGACGGGGTATTCACAAAATCGTGTTTAGGGAAAGATTTGTTCCGTAGCTAATCCGTTGGTGCAAGTTGGTCGCTAAATTGGGCGTCGCTGTTTTGTAGCTGTTTTAGGGACATATATGTACGTCACCAATTTAGAGAGACAGATATGTACGTCTCTAAATTAGAGACATATATGTACGTCTCCAATTTAGAGACATATACATGCACGTCTCCAATTTAGAGACAGATAAATGCATCTCCCACTTATTTAAAATTCTAAATCCACCAACGGAATAGTTGATAATGCAATAAATAAAAAAAAATTAAAAATGTCAATTATAAAATATTTTTTGTACACACACACAAACATATATATATATATATATATATATATATATATATATATATATATATATATATATATATATATATATATATATATAATGAATTATAATATTACAAAAAACTAATAATTAATTAACTTAATTAACATAATACATTTATAAAACATGAATAATCTATACTAGACTTCATCTGAAGTTGCTGTCCAAAGCTCATAACCACACATCGTTTTCTCCCACATAAAGTACACTCATATACCTCTCCAAAAAGTATAGCCTCACACCCTGAACCTTGTTGTGTCAACACAGAAAAACCCGTGAAGCTGACAAAAAAAAATCTGCTCAATTTTTCTTAAAAGAAAAATTTCATTGTCATCTCTTTTTTGCTTATGGAGTTTTGAAGCAAGGCATTAAGAGTTTAAAATGACCAATCATTCGCCAAAAAGGGGGAAATTGTTAGGACCTAACTTTGTGTTTTGATGATGATTGATCATTTAACGGGACAAAGTTAAATGGTCTAAAGTGTCAAGAGAGGAAAGTTACAAAAGTTACACAAATGCCCATTCATGTTTTCCATGTTTTACAACGAAGATTTTCACCTCCTAATGAGTCCCAAAATATTCAATATTGGACTCATTAGAAAGATAATTCAATGATGTACAAAAGCATACGATTGGATTTTGCATTAGAGCTCCTTGTGAAAAGTTATACCCCAATTACTAAAAGGATCAAACAAGGATAATGAAAGTCAAGGGTTCAATGTGAAAATAGGTTTTTCATCAGCTACATGGAATTACAATTGGAAAGAAAGCCAAGTTAGTCTACTGGAAAAGAGAAAAACATGTTTGCATAAAACATGGAATTTATGACAACCACTTTGAGTCAAGTGCTTTGAATACTCCTCCAACGGCTACTTCCTCAAAGTCTTGTGTTCACACAGGAAAAGAAGAAAACATGTTTGCTTAAAACATGGAAATTATGTCAACATCAATGAAGACTCCCATTGAAGACAACCTTGACCATGTACCCTCCTCTCCAACGGCTCTTTCCATTCTCTCCCTATAAATTGGAATCAAGCCCTCCTATTCTCAGTGTGCTTGCACCAATACAACATACCCATTTCTCTCTCCCCCAAGTATGTCTCCCACACCCCTTCATCAATTCCCTCAGTGTGTGCAACAAAAACCCATTGCGCACACTGATATTGATACAACACCCTTCACCCTTTACACCCATTTAACCCTCACCCTTTATATGTGTGTACAATAAGCACCCACTGTACATACTTGGCCATGACAGTCCACCTATGCTCCATGTTGCCAATTAACCATTCAACCTTAAACCCTTCACCTTTCAATCCTTCACCCATTTCACTTGTTACAATCAACCAAACCACACGATGCAAACATTAAGGGGGAACACCAACGAGCCAAATCATTACTTTCATTCGACAACTCAAGTGTCAATTCAAGAAAGAACTTTGAGCCAAATCATTGCTTTCATTCAACAACTCAAGTGTTAATTCAAGAAAGAACTACATATGCTATGTGTCTAGCATTCCTAATTGACTGTACTAATTAGGACCCTAATTGACCGTACTAATTAGGAAGAGGGGGTTCGAGGAATTTGCCTTATCGATCCCTGTAATTTTTAAAGCGACCTAGATTATAGTGGATTGATCTCACTGGTCTAGCACATGACAGTGGGGGTGGATGTAGGAGAAGTGAACTCTTAACCACCTTAAAAATTCTCATCTCTTGTCTCTTTTAATTTCTTGTCTTGTACTTTAATTTTCATTTCATTTATGCTTTTTATTGCTTTAATATATTCTTGCTTGATCACATAGAAGAGTTAAAATTGATAAAGAGATTAGGAATATATATGTTAGACAACATCTATAAGGCCATAGAAAATATCAATTCCGCTGCGCATATACTTCCTATCATTTTGGCCTTGAGAGCGTTTGAAGAAAATCAGATTATCTGATAGCTAAGATTTGACAGCTAAGATTTCTGACAGCTAAGAATCTTAGCTGCCAAAGCAAACGGGTCCTTTCAATTGGTATCAGAGCATGGTTCTTAGAGACTTTAGTGTCTCCGAGCTTAACATCTCGTGAAGATCCATGCTTATATGTCTAACATATTTTCTGTGCTTGAACACCTTATTTGATCATCTTGGATCATGACCCAAACACCCCTTGTGCTTAAATGGCTTCTTTGATCATTTTAGGATCATTGCCTTTGTAGATTTTCTTGTGGTGAAACAAAGCAAGGTCACGAGTTAGAGACTCCTAGGGTAGTTGCTAGGGGAAAGATAGATCATCTTTCTTGGGCTCGATGGTAATGACCGACCGACTCGTTGGCATCTCTTTTGATGCAGCCCCTTATGCCCACCGACTGCTTATGTTGGGCTTTGAATTGCTACTTATAGGAAATCTTATGTGCTTCATTTTTATATCTGATTATTTAGATTCATATGTGCTTATATTTATTTATTTGATTATAAAGAATCATTTACTTGTTCTCCTTTGTAATGTTAGGAGATGAACCTTGGATGCTCGACGGAAAAGTGCATATCTTGAAGAAATCAAAGTCGAAGCAAAGCTTGGATGCAATCAACAACACACCTTGCATCAAGAAAATTTTGGAGCACAACCCTTCCAACCCCATTCTTCCTTCTAGAAACCATAACACCATTTGAGGGGGAACCAAACTCCAAAACACCATCAAAACCAGCCAAGAACAACCCTTGTTGAAACAGAAAAAGTTGCTGGAAATCAGCTTTGATACTCTTCACGGAAATTGCAATATCTCTCTCTCCGCTGCACGAAACTGCGATCCGATTTTTTGTGAGTAAAGTAGACTCACATACCTTTCCAGAAAGCATAAATATATAGCCTAAAACCTTGTGAGTCAATACCAGACTTCATCTGAAGTTGCTGTCCAACAGGCTGATCGTTATCTCTGACAGCTATGTTTTCTTTCTGATAGCTAAGCCTTTGACAACCAATCTCCTTGACAACAAACCCTTTTTAACAAATCCCCATACATCAACCTTCACACAGTAAACTCTTACTCAACAAATCCCAAAAGTTAATCATATAAACTCTTGACAGTAGACCCCAAAACCTTGACAGCAAACCCCGAATTTCTGACAGCTAAGAATCATAGCTGTCAGATCAAAACTGCAATATCTTTCTCTGTGGGTAACCAAATTGCAATTCGATTTTTTTTGTATGAAGTAGACACATAGAGCTTTTCAACAAGCCTAAACCTACATTCTGATTCATTATGAGCAAAAATTGGCACCAGTTTGAAGTTGGCAGCAAACTCAGACCTTAATAGACCAAAAAAATGGTTCCACCCCTTGCACGAGAATTGAATTATCTCCCTCTCCCGACATCGAAACCCCAAACCGATTTTTTCTGTGTAAATTAGACACATAGAGTTTTCCATAAAGTCTAATACCACAAGATGAATCATTTTGAGCAAAATTTGGTACCAATCTGAAGTAGGCAGCACTCCCCAAATATTTCTGACAGCAGAGAAAAATTTGTCAAGACTCCTCTCACCAAAAATCCAATATCTATCTCTCCAAAGCTCATAACCACACACCGTTTTCTCCCACATAAAGTACACTCATATACCTCTCCAAAAAGTATAGCCTCACACCCTGAACCTTGTTGTGTCAACACAGAAAAACCCGTGAAGTTGACAAAAAAAAATCTGCTCAATTTTTCTTAAGAGAAAAATTTCATTGTCATCTCTTTTTTGCTTATGGAGTTTTGAAGCAAGGCATTAAGAGTTTAAAATGACCAATCATTCACCAAAGAGGGGGAAATTGTCAGGACCTAACTTTGTGTTTTGATGATAATTGATCATTTAACGGGACAAAGTTAAATGGTCTAAAGTGTCAAGAGAGGAAAGTTACAAAAGTTACACAAATGCCCATTCATGTTTTCCATGTTTTACAACGATGATTTTCACCTCCTAATGAGTCCCAAAATATTCAATATTGGACTCATTAGAAAGATAATTCAATGATGTACAAAAGCATACGATTGGATTTTGCATTAGAGCTCCTTGTGAAAAGTTATACCCCAATTACTAAAAGGATCAAACAAGGATAATGAAAGTCAAGGGTTCAATGTGAAAATAGGTTTTTCATCAGCTACATGGAATTACAATTGGAAAGAAAGCCAAGTTAGTCTACTGGAAAAGAGAAAAACATGTTTGCATAAAACATGGAATTTATGACAACCACTTTGAGTCAAGTGCTTTGAATACTCCTCCAACGGCTACTTCCTCAAAGTCTTGTGTTTACACAGGAAAAGAAGAAAACATGTTTGCTTAAAACATGGAAATTATGACAACATCAATGAAGACTCCCATTGAAGACAACCTTGACCATGTACCCTCCTCTCCAACGGCTCTTTCCATTCTCTCCCTATAAATTGGAATCAAGCCCTCCTATTCTCAGTGTGCTTGCACCAATACACCATACCCATTTCTCTCTCCCCCAAGTATGTCTCCCACACCCCTTCATCAATGCCCTCAGTGTGTGCAACAAAAACCCATTGCACACACTGATATTGATACAACACCCTTCACCCTTTACACTCATTTAACCCTCACCCTTTATATGTGTGTACAATAAGCACCCACTGTACATACTTGGCCATGGCAGTCCACCTATGCTCCATGTTGCCAATTAACCATTCAACCTTAAACCCTTCACCTTTCAATCCTTCACCCATTTCACTTGTTACAATCAACCAAACCACACGATGCAAACATTAAGGGGGAACACCAACGAGCCAAATCATTACTTTCATTCGACAACTCAAGTGTCAATTCAAGAAAGAACTTCGAGCCAAATCATTGCTTTCATTCAACAACTCAAGTGTTAATTCAAGAAAGAACTACATATGCTATGTGTCTAGCATTCCTAATTGACTGTACTAATTAGGACCCTAATTGACCGTACTAATTAGGAAGAGGGGGTTCGAGGAACTTGCCTTATCAATCCCTGTAATTCTTAAAGTGACCTAGATTATAGTGGATTGATCTCACTGGTCTAGCACATGACAGTGAGGGTGGATGTAGGAGAAGTAAACTCTGAACCACCTTAAAATTCTCGTCTCTTGTCTATTTTAATTTCTTGTCTTGCACTTTAATTTTCATTTCATTTATGTTTTTATTGCTTTAATATATTCTTGCTTGATCACATAGACGAGTTAAAATTGATAAAGAGATTAGGAATATATATGTTAGACAACATCTATAAGGCCATAGAAAATATCAATTCCGCTGCGCATATACTTCCTGTCGTTTTGGCCTTGAGAGCGTTTGAAGAAAATCAGATTATCTGATAGCTAAGATTTGACAGCTAAGATTTCTGATAGCTAAGAATCTTAGCTGCCAAAGCAAACGGGTCCTTTCAATTTGTATCATTATTGTGAATATCTCCTTATATTTGGTAGATATCCTTTTGTTAAAGAACTAGTATTTTCTCACCCGTGCCACTGGCACAGTGACAGTACACAAATTAAAGAAATGATAAAATTGCATTTCTCCCATAAAAAAAAATTAAACAATATACCCAACCCATTAATCATATAAATAATTAATAATAATGTATGAATGGTCGCCTAAGGTAATTAAGAAGTTCATTGGTATAACATATTGTATACTATAAATAGATAATCAATCTTAGTTCTAATATTCTGACATTGGATTAAAGAAATTTAAGAAGTGAAAAAAAAAAGGCCAATGATTCCCCTTCTAAGAGCTCTGACTAAAGGTGATGTTTTCCCACTGGCGAAAGCCAATAGATCCCCCCTCCCCCCACCACACTAAAGAACTAAATATTTCAAACATAGAAATAATACCTAACCCCCATAAATAAATATTGTAAATGCATACTTTCAAACAGAGTAAGCTACCAGAGGGATTCAGATGCGGCATAATAAATAGACAGAGTCCCCTTTCACCAAATGTAAATCCTCTTTATATTCTTCCCCTACCCGATGACGACGACGCTTTGCATAATCAAAATTCAACTGATGAATTTCGTAAAAAGGAAAAACGGTTTGAGGGATACCAGAGAAATACGATGCTTTGCACAATCAAAATGCAATTGAGGAAGTTCGTAAAAAGGAAAAAGGGTTTGAGGGATACCAGAGAAACAATTAAATGAATAGAATTCCCTTCAAGGTTCAATCAATCTGAAATTTTATGAACTTGGCATTGCCGAAGAGGACGACCAGAGCAAGAACCTTAAATTAGGGTTTAGAAATGAGCCATGAGATTTAAGCGGGGGTGAGGATAGTTCGATGAGGCAAAAGAAAAACGAACCTATTCCGACGCGGCGATGGATTGCGTGGTGCAATGGCCGGCGTGGTGCAATGCGGCACGATGGCAGTTGAGGTGGCGTGGTACAATGCGACACCTTGGCTTTTCCTCCCGATTTTGCTTCCTAACCATGTAAAGGCATGGGAGTGGGGAAGAGGAGGAAGGGAAGAGGGTGCTGAACTATTTTGGGGTTGGGGTGGGGGGAGAGAATGTGAGAGGGTGAAAATCTAACTGCTCGTGAAAACTGCCATGAAGATGATTTTGGTCCGTAGGATTGATTTTTCAAGAATCAATCTCAGCCACCACTTATACCCTACCTAAGAGGCAGTTAAACCCTCTGTCTATTGTATTATAGACTAGTACTCCAAAGCCCGTGCCAATGGCACGGTAACAGTACATTTAGTAGTAGAAGCGGGGATAATGAAATCGCCTAAAAATGGAGACGCTATAATTATGGCTCAAGAAAGAGGGCGTAAAGGATAATTAAAATATAAATATATCATAAAAAGGAAAAAAGTGAAGATTAGAAGCATTAAAAATTGGGATAAAAGTAACTATTGTATCGCAATTACCATTGACATGGTTTTGAAACCGATAAACCCATTTCACGTAAATAAAAACAAAATGATTACAATCTAAAAAGAATAGGTGAGAGAGAGAGACTTCATCTTATAAATAATTTCTCTGCCTCCACTTCAAACTCCAGTCATGGCTTTTTTTCTTCTCCATTGAATCATAAATTTTGTAATGTTTCCTCAATCCAAGTTACAATCTACACAACACACACAACATCCTCAAAGCATGGTTTAAATTACTACGATTCACTCAATATATGAATTCAAATCAAGTAAAATTTTCAGCAAAGCAATAAAAATTATCTTAAACCAATTTGTGAAATCCCAGTAAGGATTTCAAAATAGTGATTTACAGAAAAACAACTGAGTTATGTATGTTGTTAGAAACAGATCTACGCCTCTGTAGGCGTCAACTCTACCCTCACCTGCCGGTCACCCATCGGCACAAAAAAGTGATCAGGAAATGGCGGCATGTCAACAATCTCGGGATGCCCAACACCTGTCGGCCCGGGAATATCTAAGCCCTGATCCCCTATACCGGCATCCTCGCCAGCCCGCCTCACCACCTGTGGCAACCTCAGAAAATGCTCCACGAAGGTCAGATAATCCATATCAGCCCAGAACTCAGAAGCAGGGATCCCATGCAGATATTCCTCCCTCCTCGCCAAGCGGTTGGGATACCACATGTTCCTAGGAGGGTGTTGCGGCGCATAAAGCGGAGCCCAGGCATAATGCTGCCTAGCCACCCAATCTCCCAGGTACATCTCATCAGCAGATAAGCCAACCAACAACCTACGAGAAGCAGTAACATCCCAAACATCACCAACTGCCTCTGTAACCGCGGGAGTCCAAGGATAAAGCAGGAACTCATTCCTCCAGGGACCACCAAGAACAGCCCTCAACTCAGATTCCCGGACCGTCTTTTGGACCCCCTCATTCCTGTTCGCCTTCCTCCAATAGCAGAAAACAGGGACGTCCCGGGTCTGATCACGCAAGGTAAACGGGGCAACATTGAATACCTCGTAGACCCACGCCTGAAAAAGATACAGAAAGCAGATATTCGTAAGGATATAAAGGACAAGCAACAAGTAAGAAGACAATAAAAAGGACGAAAAGCCGATGTACCTCCAGAACAAGCAGAAACGCATCAAAGGAAGAGGTATTGGACCTCGAAACGGTGTCCAGAGCCCGATACAGCTCAGCCAAGCCGGCTCCCCCCCACGAGATGTCGCGCACCAAGCCCAAGTCCGCCAAAGCACCCAACAAAGAAAATCGGCATACTGGGCCTGAATTGGGAAAAGGGGTCACTGAGAAGCCATACCAAAGGAATCCCCGGACAAGTGCGTCAAGCCCATACAGGCCAAGAATATACTGATCAATGGCAGCCCTAACCAGCCTGTACAACTTTCCAGCATAAATGCCGAAAGTCCTGCTCGAACCCAAACTAGCACCAAACAGCTGGGTCTGACGAGCCGAGTCAGCATGGAGGGTCTCATCATACGGGAGCGCTATGTCAGTAAAACTCAACCCGATGAGAGCAGCAAAATCTGTAGGGGTAACTGTGGTCTCACCCCAACTCAAGTGGAAGGTGTGTGTCGTGTCCCACCAGAATTCTCGACATACCTTCACCACAGCTGTACACCGCCTGGTCTGGCCCATCCGTAGCACCATATCGAAAAAAGGAGCCAGACCCATGCTCTCTATCCGCTCACGAGGACTACCCTCATCAGCCGGCAGAGATGCCCACAACTCACCAACCGCCTTAAGGGAGCTACGCCCTTTCATCTTCTTCCCCTACAGGTAAACACAGCACATGTATGTTACATTACTCGCATTTAAATTATAACACTTGATGTATGCATGTAATATTTTTTGTTGCTAAATAAAAAAACAAAAACTCTCTTACCTTTATCCCAATACGGGAGCGAAGCCCCGTGGAGCCGTGATGCTCCTGGCCCGCGTAAAAATCAGACTTATTCCGCAACGGGAAATGTAGCCTCGAAGATCGGTAGTTGCGCAAAGCGCGTCGCCTCCTCGCTTCAAGGTCCCCACCAGCATCACTCCTGTCGCTCTCCCCAGGGTCATGGTCACCACCCTCGTCATCATCACTACCACCTTGACCGCCACCATCACCGCCAAAATTGCCGCCATAACCACCACTATAATCGCCACCATCACCGCCAAAGCTGCCGCCATAACTACCGCCAATATTTCCATACCCACTATCAAAACCACCAAAACCTCCGCTGCCACCAGTACTGCCGCCATATCCAAAGAATTCACCACCAAAATCGCCGGTGTAAGAGCCCAAAGACTGATCATCTGAGCAATTCAGCAAGGAATTCACATCGTCGACCCAATCTGGAGAAGCCATGGCATATCCTTTACAAATTTGGCACAAAAGCAATGGTTTCACTCAAGTTTCTCGGCAAGCTCTCATCAATGGCGAAGAAGAAGAATGGAGGAAATAGAAGAAGACAGATGCAGATAAAGGGCCGATCGAGAAAACTGTTTGGCCTAGGAAAGTGCCGATCGACCCTTATTAAAAAGAGCCGATCGAATCTTTTTTTGTGTTACTTCTCAATGGCCAAGATCCCATCTCAGCGCCACTGATCCTCGTCAAATGTCCTTAGCCAATCAGGAGAAAGGGCTGATCGACCCTTCCTTCTCCCCATCTCGGTAACATCATTTCGGTCAAAACCCTTGACCAAACAAATAAAGTGCCGATAGCCCCTTTCCAAAGATCAGATTTTCTCAATTTTACCCTTTTCTATTTACCTATCATATATATCTTTTCATTAATTTTCGGGTGACTCCCACACAGTCAAACTCTCATATTTTCCGGGTGACTCCCACACAGTCAAACTCTCATATTTTTCGGGTGACTCCCACACAGTCAAACTCTCATATTTTTCGGGTGACTCCCACACAGTCAAACTCTCATATTTTCCGGGTGACTCCCACACAGTCACACTCTCATAATTTTCGGGTGACTCCCACATAGTTATACCACGACTCCCGCGCGGTCATACAGTGACTTTCACACAGTCACATCTTCACATTATAGGATGACTCCCACGCAGTCACGTATCCTTGGGTGATTCCCACACAATCACATCTTTGGTTTGAGACACCACACGTCCTCCATTCTTGGGTACTAAATGCCCACTTTTCTGAACTACGACTCGGCTTGATTCCTCTTGGGATACGCAGGTAGCCCGACAAGGGTTCAGCCGCTCGACCTACCTGGTCACCTTTCATTTGCGACTTAGCCAGAGTTCAATCATCACATTCGCAAACTCATCTTTCCACCCCTGAAATCCCTTTTTTCAGGTCGAATCCTATCTTAATCGTCGACCCCACTTGTCTTACAAGAAGCGTCGCCGAGGGGCTACTGTTAGTACCCGGTCCTGAAAAGTATATTTTAGTCTTGTTCCTAAAAAGGATTGTTTTTGGACCGATTTGGGCTAACGAAACCCTAATTACCCTTTTAACATTTTCTTTCTCGCGCCGTCAGCAGCAGCTGGCGTGGAAAATACGCTTGGTAAAAAGGTCTGATCGACCCTTCCTACAAAGGTTCGATCGACGCTTTATTTAGGATAGACTCTTTTTATAATAGGTTCGATCGACCCTTTGCAGGAAGTACCGATCGACCCTTTTTCTCAGTCCAGCCCATTTCCCGAGCACTATAAATACGTGCACTCGGTTCACATTTCCAACACACATTTTCAACGGAGAAGTCAAGACTAGACTTGATCTTTCCCTTTCGCACATCTCCCAACATTCTTCGAATATTGCTAGATTCGACCCCCAAAGCCTTGCTACAATTGGTAAGCCCTTTTATATTCCATTCTTTATTATCATTAATGCTGCGCAATATAGTTCATTTGCATGTTTAATATGTTTTAATTGTGCCTATATGCTAGATTTAGGACTATTTTAATATATTTAAGTATGCATAGCCGAGGATGATCTAAGGTTTCACTCGAGAAACCCGATGGATCTAGAAACTATTTCTTTCCTCCCTCCTTAATAATAATCATCCCATGATCAATAATTCCCCAAGGATGAACATTGATTAGTGCACCTTCCGAGAGCCTAAATCAAAGGTTCTAGGGTGTGATCATCAATTAATTCTTTCTCTTCCCTCCTCCTTATGCATGATCCCGTTTCTTCTATCTATTCCTGTAAACACCGCACACAACCAACACCCCACATGCTAGAAAGACCGATCCGTCGGGCAATAGGAGTGATAACGTTTCTTCTTCTGTTGTAACTTGACCCCCGAACCCAATCACATGTTTAGCCTTTTTTCAATGCTTTGGGCTATATCAAAGCGGCGTGGCGACTCTCATAAAGTTAAACTAATATTTTTAATATGGTTTAAATCGAGTGTCACTTAATGAATATCCCATTTCGGTCCGACTTTTCATGATTATTTATTTTAAACTTCCTAATGCGTGTTGCGTCGGGACGGGGTATTCACAAAATCGTGTTTAGGGAAAGATTTGTTCCGTAGCTAATCCGTTGGTGCAAGTTGGTCGCTAAATTGGGCGTCGCTGTTTTGTAGCTGTTTTAGGGACATATATGTACGTCACCAATTTAGAGACAGATATGTACGTCTCTAAATTAGAGACATATATGTACGTCTCCAATTTAGAGACATATACATGCACGTCTCCAATTTAGAGACAGATAAATGCATCTCCCACTTATTTAAAATTCTAAATCCACCAACGGAATAGTTGATAATGCAATAAATAAAAAAAAAATTAAAAATGTCAATTATAAAATATTTTTTGTACACACACACAAACATATATATATATATATATATATATATATATATATATATATATATATATATATATATATATATATAGGAAGCTATTCAAATGAGAACCAAATTTATATGAGAACCATGAGAACCACTAACAGCCATTGGATTAAAAAACACATCAATGCTCCAGATTAAAAAAAAAGATAGAGGGGGTGGCATTTTCGTAATTATTGTGAACTAAATCCCCCTCAAATTTCAAAATAAAATATCTCAATATCTATAAGTCGAAAAAAAAATTCGAAAGCACTGATTTTTTTGTCTTGACGAGACGATTCAAACTAGATCCCTGAAGATATGATTTTGAAAAAATAATATTGACTTATATATTACTTAACTAGTGTACATTACTTAAATAGTGTACACTTCCTCTCAACCACTAAAAGCCAGTTAAATAATGTACACTAGTTAAGTAATGTACACTAGCTAGTTAAGTAATTAACTCGTGCACACTAGCCATATAACTCGTGCACACTAGTTAAGTAATTAACTAGTTAAGTAATGTACACTAGTTAAGTAATTAACTCGTGCACACTAGTCATATAACTCGTGCACACTAGTTAAGTAATTAACTAGTTAAGTAATGTACACTAGTTAAGTAATTAACTCGTGCACACTAGTTAGTAATTAACTCGTGCACACTAGTTAAGTAATGTACACTAGTTAAGTAATTAAATCGTGCACACTATTTAAGTAATGTACACTAGTTAACTAGTGTACATTAGTTAAGTAATGTACACTAATTAAGTAATTAACTAGTTAAGTAATGTACACTAGTTAAGTAATGTACACTAGTTAAGTAATTAACTCGTGCACACTAGTTAAGTAATTAACTCGTGCACACTAGTTAAGTAATGTACACTAGTTAAGTAATTAAATCGTGCACACTAGTTAAGTAATGTACACTAGTTAACTAGTGTACATTAGCTAATTTCAATGATTTCTAGGTATTTGTAGGTGATTTTTCATGTGGCTACTTGCTTACTATTGCAAATTGAAGGTAATTCCTGAATTGACATGTTTAAAATTGGGAATAATTTTTTATTTATAGAAGTTTTGATATTTGATTTGAACGTTTAATTTGTACATTTTCATTCATGACTGGGTTCTTGTATTGAGGGTGGGAACTGGGAAGCATTATTCTGTAAGAGTATTAATACAAGGCTTTGCCTACAGTCTACTGACATATCACCCTCAAACCTTGCTCAAGGCAAAATAAAATATCAATGGTCAAATAGTATTTCAGTTATCTGACGCTTCCATGTCTTTGAGTTTCTCGAAGAGATGTTCGTTTATCAGTTCCAAAACTCAGAGTTGGTTGTTGAAACAACGTCTTGCACTTTTCTTGTCTGTCTCTGCTAGATTATGCATGCGTTGAGATTAAATTGTTCAACTATAAATATCAAGTTATTGACTTTTTTCCTGTTTTCTTTTCATCTCATCAGTTCTAAGGTTCAAATGCCGTGAAATGGAAACAACGAGATTGAAATAATGATACTCCGTATAGTCCAAGACTCAAAACACATTTCATCAACCGAAACAAAACCCAAGCGGGCCTAACAACTTACTATGGGTACAACAGTTCGAAACGAAAATTCCTACAAAATTTATTCTTGTCTTGTTATCAAACGTAAAACAGTAATTTCAGTGGTTAACTAGTGTACATTACTTAACTAGTGTACATTACTTAAATAGTGTGCACGATTTAATTACTTAACTAGTATACATTACTTAACTAGTGTACATTACTTAACTAGTGTGCACGAGTTAATTACCTTAACTAGTGTACATTACTTAACTAGTGTGCATGAATTAATTACTTAACTAGAGTACATTACTTAACTAGTGTACATTACTTAACTAGTTAATTAGTTAACTAGTGTGCACGAGTTATATGGCTAGTGTGCACTAGTTAATTACTTAACTAGTGTACATTACTTAACTAGTGTACATTACTTAACTAGTTAATTACTTAACCAGTGTGCACGAGTTATATGGCTAGTGTGCACGAGTTAATTACTTAACTAGCTAGTGTACATTACTTAACTAGTGTACATTATTTAACTGGCTTTTAGTGGTTGAGAAGGAGTGTACACTAGTTAAGTAATGTACACTATTTAAGTAATGTACACTAGTTAAGTAATCTATAAGTCAATATTATTTTTTCAAAATCCTATCTTCAGGGATCTAGTTTGAATCGTCTCGTCAAGACAAAAAAATCAGTGTTTTCGAATTTTTTTTTCGACTTATAGATATTGAGATATTTTATTTTGAAATTTGAGGGGAATTTAATTCACAATAATTACGAAAATGCCATCCTCTCTATCTTTTTTTTTTTTAAATCCGAAACATTGATGTGTTCTTAATCCAATGGCTGTTAGTGGTTCTTATGGTTCTCATATAAATTTGGTTCTCATTATAATAGGACCCTATATATATATATATATATATATATATATATATATATATATATATATATATATATATAATGAATTATAATATTACAAAAAACTAATAATTAATTAACTTAATTAACATAATACATTTATAAAACATGAATAATCTATACTAGACTTCATCTGAAGTTGCTGTCCAAAGCTCATAACCACACATCGTTTTCTCCCACATAAAGTACACTCATATACCTCTCCAAAAAGTATAGCCTCACACCCTGAACCTTGTTGTGTCAACACAGAAAAACCCGTGAAGCTGACAAAAAAAAATCTGCTCAATTTTTCTTAAAAGAAAAATTTCATTGTCATCTCTTTTTTGCTTATGGAGTTTTGAAGCAAGGCATTAAGAGTTTAAAATGACCAATCATTCGCCAAAAAGGGGGAAATTGTTAGGACCTAACTTTGTGTTTTGATGATGATTGATCATTTAACGGGACAAAGTTAAATGGTCTAAAGTGTCAAGAGAGGAAAGTTACAAAAGTTACACAAATGCCCATTCATGTTTTCCATGTTTTACAACGAAGATTTTCACCTCCTAATGAGTCCCAAAATATTCAATATTGGACTCATTAGAAAGATAATTCAATGATGTACAAAAGCATACGATTGGATTTTGCATTAGAGCTCCTTGTGAAAAGTTATACCCCAATTACTAAAAGGATCAAACAAGGATAATGAAAGTCAAGGGTTCAATGTGAAAATAGGTTTTTCATCAGCTACATGGAATTACAATTGGAAAGAAAGCCAAGTTAGTCTACTGGAAAAGAGAAAAACATGTTTGCATAAAACATGGAATTTATGACAACCACTTTGAGTCAAGTGCTTTGAATACTCCTCCAACGGCTACTTCCTCAAAGTCTTGGTTCACACAGGAAAAGAAGAAAACATGTTTGCTTAAAACATGGAAATTATGTCAACATCAATGAAGACTCCCATTGAAGACAACCTTGACCATGTACCCTCCTCTCCAACGGCTCTTTCCATTCTCTCCCTATAAATTGGAATCAAGCCCTCCTATTCTCAGTGTGCTTGCACCAATACAACATACCCATTTCTCTCTCCCCCAAGTATGTCTCCCACACCCCTTCATCAATTCCCTCGGTGTGTGCAACAAAAACCCATTGCGCACACTGATATTGATACAACACCCTTCACCCTTTACACCCATTTAACCCTCACCCTTTATATGTGTGTACAATAAGCACCCACTGTACATACTTGGCCATGACAGTCCACCTATGCTCCATGTTGCCAATTAACCATTCAACCTTAAACCCTTCACCTTTCAATCCTTCACCCATTTCACTTGTTACAATCAACCAAACCACACGATGCAAACATTAAGGGGGAACACCAACGAGCCAAATCATTACTTTCATTCGACAACTCAAGTGTCAATTCAAGAAAGAACTTTGAGCCAAATCATTGCTTTCATTCAACAACTCAAGTGTTAATTCAAGAAAGAACTACATATGCTATGTGTCTAGCATTCCTAATTGACTGTACTAATTAGGACCCTAATTGACCGTACTAATTAGGAAGAGGGGGTTCGAGGAATTTGCCTTATCGATCCCTGTAATTTTTAAAGCGACCTAGATTATAGTGGATTGATCTCACTGGTCTAGCACATGACAGTGGGGGTGGATGTAGGAGAAGTGAACTCTTAACCACCTTAAAAATTCTCATCTCTTGTCTCTTTTAATTTCTTGTCTTGTACTTTAATTTTCATTTCATTTATGCTTTTTATTGCTTTAATATATTCTTGCTTGATCACATAGAAGAGTTAAAATTGATAAAGAGATTAGGAATATATATGTTAGACAACATCTATAAGGCCATAGAAAATATCAATTCCGCTGCGCATATACTTCCTATCATTTTGGCCTTGAGAGCGTTTGAAGAAAATCAGATTATCTGATAGCTAAGATTTGACAGCTAAGATTTCTGATAGCTAAGAATCTTAGCTGCCAAAGCAAACGGGTCCTTTCAATTGGTATCAGAGCATGGTTCTTAGAGACTTTAGTGTCTCCGAGCTTAACATCTCGTGAAGATCCATGCTTATATGTCTAACATATTTTCTGTGCTTGAACACCTTATTTGATCATCTTGGATCATGACCCAAACACCCCTTGTGCTTAAATGGCTTCTTTGATCATTTTAGGATCATTGCCTTTGTAGATTTTCTTGTGGTGAAACAAAGCAAGGTCACGAGTTAGAGACTCCTAGGGTAGTTGCTAGGGGAAAGATAGATCATCTTTCTTGGGCTCGATGGTAATGACCGACCGACTCGTTGGCATCTCTTTTGATGCAGCCCCTTATGCCCACCGACTGCTTATGTTGGGCTTTGAATTGCTACTTATAGGAAATCTTATGTGCTTCATTTTTATATCTGATTATTTAGATTCATATGTGCTTATATTTATTTATTTGATTATAAAGAATCATTTACTTGTTCTCCTTTGTAATGTTAGGAGATGAACCTTGGATGCTCGACGGAAAAGTGCATATCTTGAAGAAATCAAAGTCGAAGCAAAGCTTGGATGCAATCAACAACACACCTTGCATCAAGAAAATTTTGGAGCACAACCCTTCCAACCCCATTCTTCCTTCTAGAAACCATAACACCATTTGAGGGGGAACCAAACTCCAAAACACCATCAAAACCAGCCAAGAACAACCCTTGTTGAAACAGAAAAAGTTGCTGGAAATCAGCTTTGATACTCTTCACGGAAATTGCAATATCTCTCTCTCCGCTGCACGAAACTGCGATCCGATTTTTTGTGAGTAAAGTAGACTCACATACCTTTCCATAAAGCATAAATATTTAGCCTAAAACCTTGTGAGTCAATACCAGACTTCATCTGAAGTTGCTGTCCAACAGGCTGATCGTTATCTCTGACAGCTATGTTTTCTTTCTGATAGCTAAGCCTTTGACAACCAATCTCCTTGACAACAAACCCTTTTCAACAAATCCCCATACATCAACCTTCACACAGTAAACTCTTACTCAACAAATCCCAAAAGTTAATCATATAAACTCTTGACAGTAGACCCCAAAACCTTGACAGCAAACCCCGAATTTCTGACAGCTAAGAATCATAGCTGTCAGATCAAAACTGCAATATCTTTCTCTGTGGGTAACCAAATTGCAATTCGATTTTTTTTGTATGAAGTAGACACATAGAGCTTTTCAACAAGCCTAAACCCACATTCTGATTCATTATGATCAAAAATTGGCACCAGTTTGAAGTTGGCAGCAAACTCAGACCTTAATAGACCAAAAAAATGGTTCCACCCCTTGCACGAGAATTGAATTATCTCCCTCTCCCGACATCGAAACCCCAAACCGATTTTTTCTGTGTAAATTAGACACATAGAGTTTTCCATAAAGTCTAATACCACAAGCTGAATCATTTTGAGCAAAATTTGGTACCAATCTGAAGTAGGCAGCACTCCCCAAATATTTCTGACAGCAGAGAAAAATTTGTCAAGACTCCTCTCACCAAAAATCCAATATCTATCTCTCCAAAGCTCATAACCACACACCGTTTTCTCCCACATAAAGTACACTCATATACCTCTCCAAAAAGTATAGCCTCACACCCTGAACCTTGTTGTGTCAACACTGAAAAACCCGTGAAGTTGACAAAAAAAAAATCTGCTCAATTTTTCTTAAGAGAAAAATTTCATTGTCATCTCTTTTTTGCTTATGGAGTTTTGAAGCAAGGCATTAAGAGTTTAAAATGACCAATCATTCACCAAAGAGGGGGAAATTGTTAGGACCTAACTTTGTGTTTTGATGATAATTGATCATTTAACGGGACAAAGTTAAATGGTCTAAAGTGTCAAGAGAGGAAAGTTACAAAAGTTACACAAATGCCCATTCATGTTTTCCATGTTTTACAACGATGATTTTCACCTCCTAATGAGTCCCAAAATATTCAATATTGGACTCATTAGAAAGATAATTCAATGATGTACAAAAGCATACGATTGGATTTTGCATTAGAGCTCCTTGTGAAAAGTTATACCCCAATTACTAAAAGGATCAAACAAGGATAATGAAAGTCAAGGGTTCAATGTGAAAATAGGTTTTTCATCAGCTACATGGAATTACAATTGGAAAGAAAGCCAAGTTAGTCTACTGGAAAAGAGAAAAACATGTTTGCATAAAACATGGAATTTATGACAACCACTTTGAGTCAAGTGCTTTGAATACTCCTCCAACGGCTACTTCCTCAAAGTCTTGTGTTTACACAGGAAAAGAAGAAAACATGTTTGCTTAAAACATGGAAATTATGACAACATCAATGAAGACTCCCATTGAAGACAACCTTGACCATGTACCCTCCTCTCCAACGGCTCTTTCCATTCTCTCCCTATAAATTGGAATCAAGCCCTCCTATTCTCAGTGTGCTTGCACCAATACACCATACCCATTTCTCTCTCCCCCAAGTATGTCTCCCACACCCCTTCATCAATGCCCTCAGTGTGTGCAACAAAAACCCATTGCACACACTGATATTGATACAACACCCTTCACCCTTTACACTCATTTAACCCTCACCCTTTATATGTGTGTACAATAAGCACCCACTGTACATACTTGGCCATGGCAGTCCACCTATGCTCCATGTTGCCAATTAACCATTCAACCTTAAACCCTTCACCTTTCAATCCTTCACCCATTTCACTTGTTACAATCAACCAAACCACACGATGCAAACATTAAGGGGGAACACCAACGAGCTAAATCATTACTTTCATTCGACAACTCAAGTGTCAATTCAAGAAAGAACTTCGAGCCAAATCATTGCTTTCATTCAACAACTCAAGTGTTAATTCAAGAAAGAACTACATATGCTATGTGTCTAGCATTCCTAATTGACTGTACTAATTAGGACCCTAATTGACCGTACTAATTAGGAAGAGGGGGTTCGAGGAACTTGCCTTATCAATCCCTATAATTCTTAAAGCGACCTAGATTATAGTGGATTGATCTCACTGGTCTAGCACATGACAGTGAGGGTGGATGTAGGAGAAGTAAACTCTGAACCACCTTAAAATTCTCGTCTCTTGTCTATTTTAATTTCTTGTCTTGCACTTTAATTTTCATTTCATTTATGTTTTTATTGCTTTAATATATTCTTGCTTGATCACATAGACGAGTTAAAATTGATAAAGAGATTAGGAATATATATGTTAGACAACATCTATAAGGCCATAGAAAATATCAATTCCGCTGCGCATATACTTCCTGTCGTTTTGGCCTTGAGAGCGTTTGAAGAAAATCAGATTATCTGATAGCTAAGATTTGACAGCTAAGATTTCTGATAGCTAAGAATCTTAGCTGCCAAAGCAAACGGGTCCTTTCAATTTGTATCATTATTGTGAATATCTCCTTATATTTGGTAGATATCCTTTTGTTAAAGAACTAGTATTTTCTCACCCGTGCCACTGGCACAGTGACAGTACACAAATTAAAGAAATGATAAAATTGCATTTCTCCCATAAAAAAAATTAAACAATATACCCAACCCATTAATCATATAAATAATTAATAATAATTATAGTCCATAACTCATCTCCTATCCTATTTTTACTCAAGATTCTAAACAAAAAACTTAATTAATCATGACCAATGAACCTAGTACCCACCCTTGCAGAGGGCACGGTAACAGTATAAAATCATAGGTACAAATAGAGGAAATAAAATAAATGCGTGAACAAAAAAAAATAAAAATCCTTCCGACTCATTATTTTCAATAAATCAATTAGTCAATACCCCTAATCCAAGACTAATTCCTGCAAAAGAAGGTTCACTTTGGAAAGCCAAAGATGCAGAAGATATGAGGATGCATAGAACCTCTTTAGAAGAAATTTGATGAAACAAAGTTACCATTATGCATGGTTTCTTCCTATTCTTCTTCATCAACATCCCAAAAAAAAACTTTGCATAAGACGCCATAACATGACTGCAATAGCCAAAGAGAATCAGCTCAAAATGCAATTGGAAGAAAGTAGTGAAAAGCATAAAGCAAACAATTGGATCAAGTTATACTTGTCATAAAGTGTAGCTTGCACTGCTACTACTTGATTGAAGTTATTCTTACCATGTGGGCTTCCTTTGATATGCCATATTATATTTGTTGTAAATACAAAAATATTTGCATCTCTCGGATTTTAATATTGCTCTTCCAACGCTCACCAAAATCCCAATGAACCTGTTATAAAAGTTGAATAACAACAAAACACTAATATATCTCCTCGTATACCAAAAAAAAAAAAACTTAAATTGATGTCTATACCAACAGACCACGTTTTGTTATATTCCACATCGGTTCAGGGGTATTTTACATTGACGGATCGACTAATGACTACCAGATACAACATGTTGCTCATGTAAAGTAATCATAACTGCTACCACATTATCTTAAGCTTCTTGCAAAGAAAAAGAAGCTGTTTTCAAAAATCTAACATGTATTACTTCACAAAAAGCAATAGATTCTCAATAAATACTACTCCCTTCATCCCAAATTGAATGTCCAAGTGCATATGCTACATCTTTACAATCCCAATTTTTTCCACTGAACAATACATTTATGGTGGTAATGATCCAAATTTCTAATATATAGTTGTGTTGCATGCAGGCTTCTTAAATTGATTAAATTCCTAATGTAAGAATCGAAATATTTAACCTCAGGAAAATAACAATGTAAAAGTTTAGATTGGCCACATCTCTGTTAAACTCTAAATCAATAACACTAATGTATGAATGGTCGCCTAAGGTAATTAAGAAGTTCATTGGTATAACATATTGTATACTATAAATAGATAATCAATCTTAGTTCTAATATTCTGACATTGGATTAAAGAAATTTAAGAAGTGAAAAAAAAAAGGCCAATGATTCCCCTTCTAAGAGCTCTGACTAAAGGTGATGTTTTCCCACTGGCGAAAGCCAATAGATCCCCCCTCCCCCCACCACACTAAAGAACTAAATATTTCAAACATAGAAATAATACCTAACCCCCATAAATAAATATTGTAAATGCATACTTTCAAAGAGAGTAAGCTACCAGAGGGATTCAGATGCGGCATAATAAATAGACAGAGTCCCCTTTCACCAAATGTAAATCCTCTTTATATTCTTCCCCTACCCGATGACGACGACGCTTTGCATAATCAAAATTCAACTGATGAATTTCGTAAAAAGGAAAAACGGTTTGAGGGATACCAGAGAAATACGATGCTTTGCACAATCAAAATGCAATTGAGGAAGTTCGTAAAAAGGAAAAAGGGTTTGAGGGATACCAGAGAAACAATTAAATGAATAGAATTCCCTTCAAGGTTCAATCAATCTGAAATTTTATGAACTTGGCATTGCCGAAGAGGACGACCGGAACAGTAACCTTAAATTAGGGTTTAGAAATGAGCCATGAGATTTAAGCAGGGGGTGAGGGATAGTTCGATGAGGCAAAAGAAAAACGAACCTATTCCGACGCGGCGATGGATTGCGTGGTGCAATGGCCGGCGTGGTGCAATGCGGCACGATGGCAGTTGAGGTGGCGTGGTACAATGCGACACCTTGGCTTTTCCTCCCGATTTTGCTTCCTAACCATGTAAAGGCATGGGAGTGGGGGAAGAGGAGGAAGGGAAGAGGGTGCTGAACTATTTTGGGGTTGGGGTGGGGGGAGAGAATGTGAGAGGGTGAAAATCTAACTGCTCGTGAAAACTGCCATGAAGATGATTTTGGTCCGTAGGATTGATTTTTAAAGAATCAATCTCAGCCACCACTTATACCCTACCTAAGAGGCAGTTAAACCCTCTGTCTATTGTATTATAGACTAGTACTCCAAAGCCCGTGCCAATGGCACGGTAACAGTACATTTAGTAGTAGAAGCGGGGATAATGAAATCGCCTAAAAATGGAGACGCTATAATTATGGCTCAAGAAAGAGGGCGTAAAGGATAATTAAAATATAAATATATCATAAAAAGGAAAAAAGTGAAGATTAGAAGCATTAAAAATTGGGATAAAAGTAACTATTGTATCGCAATTACCATTGACATGGTTTTGAAACCGATAAACCCATTTCACGTAAATAAAAACAAAATGATTACAATCTAAAAAGAATAGGTGAGAGAGAGAGACTTCATCTTATAAATAATTTCTCTGCCTCCACTTCAAACTCCAGTCATGGCTTTTTTTCTTCTCCATTGAATCATAAATTTTGTAATGTTTCCTCAATCCAAGTTACAATCTACACAACACACACAACATCCTCAAAGCATGGTTTAAATTACTACGATTCACTCAATATATGAATTCAAATCAAGTAAAATTTTCAGCAAAGCAATAAAAATTATCTTAAACCAATTTGTGAAATCCCATTAAGGATTTCAAAATAGTGATTTCCAGAAAAACAACTGAGTTATGTATGTTGTTAGAAACAGATCTACACCACAATATGGGTAACTATTCCTGGCTTTTATACATTATGTCTCTTTCTGTAGGGATGTGAAGGGGGTAGGGTGGGGGAAAGATTTCAATGGAAAGAAAAGCAGCCAAAAACAGAAGATATAAAGTTTGAACCTTGGCTCGTCTTTTTGAAATTATTTTCTTCGCCAGCTTCTTCTTACGCTCCATGGCATAGGTCATTTCTTCCATTTCATTGAGTACGATCTCATCCTCATTGACCTGGCTCACGGCTTCAGCCTCCACAGGTTTAACAGTAGCCTTCTCTGACGGAGATAATGCCTTTCTTATATGCATACGCCACCTGAAGTAGAAATCAAACATGAATACCCAGTATGGACTCAAAGAAACTTTCCAATAGGAATGAAAAGAAAAATAATTCATTACTTTAAGAGATACTTAAAATTCTGTTTTCCCAAAACATGCAAATCCTCACAGAGTGCTTTAACCTGGCAAGAGAAGAGCAATTAGAATCTCAAAAAGCTTGAAACTGTAACTATGTAATAGTATAGTCCAAGCAATCTATACCATCATCAAAGATGCTGGAATAAGTGAATACCTCATCTGTTGTCAAATCATGATCGTTTATAGTTGCACAGGCAGGATCGTTAAAGGTTATAGATGATACAGTACCAAGGACCTCAAGAGGAGTGTCGGACCAAACAAAGTTTGAAGCTGAACTAACTTTTCGCAGGATCGTGGCTCCATCTTCATACCTGATGCACTAAGATCATAAGTGAAATCTATACCTTCTTTCACATTATCATAAACATGAAACTTCCACAAACAATCCAAGATAATTGGAAATAAACAGTAAGAGGATAATAATAGCATGAGTAGGAGGGGAGAGAGAGAGAGAGAGAGAGCGTGTACAATCAAATGATGTAGGAAGTAAATGATTAAACACGAAAAAGAGGGTTACCCATCACGATTTCTCTTCTGCTTTGTTCCTCTAAGCACATCCAAGACCTAAATGGTAATTAAGACATCTTCAGCTTCTATACAGTTCTTTTAATTACTACGAATAATAAACAAAATCAACAAATACACAAAATCATAAGCATAAGTTCCTACTAAGTCTTCATGTCTATATTCAATGCTCACTTCCCTCTCAATGCACTTTTAAATGTCTCATGCCGGCACGACAAATGAGTGCTCGTCATCCAAAGGTGCTTAGTCCCGGTCCATCTTATTTCTTGAGATATAGCTGTCTCGAAATTTGTCCCATAATCAGTTTCAATCTCTGTCTCATTTATATCAATGTAAAATATGACCCAAAAAAACATCTCTCTTTATGACAAAAAACAATTATTCAGTACAGTAGCACCTAGTCCTATCCATGTCTGCAAAATCTACGTTATGAGATCACATTACTTTGATAAAATCAACTGAGTTCATCTTCAAAGAAATGCTTTTAAAACAAAAAGGCATATCATCAAACACCTGACAGGCATTTCTCTCATGAAATCAACCTTTAATTTCTTTTCATGTCTCTGTGTGTGCTTGTTCTTGTATTGATTATTGCCAGAATAACATAACCCAATATCAATTAACAATTAAATATATTGATGAAATCACAAAAATGATAAGATTGGAGATGGGGGATTGAGAAAGTACCATAAAAATCTTGGAAAAAGCACAATGCAATTCACAAACATAAATAGCGAGGGAGAAAGGATGGGGGAAGAGAGAGGCACAATGACTTCAGAGAGGCACAGAGACAATAAAAATCATGAAAAAAATAATTATATTGCAACTTCTAGACGAAGCCGACTTCGCATATCCAGTCAAAATTGGAGACCAATTGGCGGTGAGTTGAGGAGCGGATAGCTGGAGGAATCGTGGGTGTTGAAGATTTGAAAAAATGCAAACTGTTTAGAACGCTCCCTCTCCCATGCCCTAATCTTTCCGACGACCTCTTATCAGCCGCTCCATCTCCACCTTCGTCAACACTCTTCGTCTTCCCCCTCGTCGTCTCTGTCTTCGTCTCTGTTCCACGAACCATTGGTGTGCGAGGTAACAGAAGCGTAAGAATTTGACGGGATATAAGAATGCGGTTAGCGGAGAATGAGTGAGGAGAGGTTACGGACGGTTGAAGAAGGGTGGGATAATTTTGAGCCGTTGGATGTCTTTTCTCAGAATCAATCTCAGCCACCACTTATCCAAGGCTAAGAGGCAGTTATATCATTTGTGTATTGTATTATAGATAGATATAGGGCTCTTCATATAATGATTATGAGATCACAAGAATAAACAAGTTGAGTTTTCCAATTTCTCCTACCTACTGCCGTGGCTCATCTTCACTTATCTCATTCTATTTCGCTTACTTGCTCTAATATTCTTTGGATATTCTTCTTTTATTTTATGAAATGCTAAAAAATGTTATTGATTCATATCGATCACAATTTTTAGAATTGTATAGAGATAATTAATATATTTTGATTACATGAAATTGGTTTTGGCTTCTTGTGGGTCGACTGTTACGCTATGTGCCTATGGTAGAAGGTCGACTGTCAAGACTCATAATGGTTGAACCTTTGACAATTGAGCTTTGGATGGTCTTTGGTTTTGTTAGTTGAGATTGTGATCTTGGTGAATGCTTAATATATTTTTTTCTTGAAAACCTTTGTTTACTATGTTTGATCTTAATAATTTGATTGAACTTTGAAAAATATATTGAAAAAAGGGATATTTACCAAAAATTACTTTTAAAAGATGGATATTACAAAAAAACCCACACAAGTTGTATATTACAAAACCTTTTCAAATATTATAAAAAACTACTTTTAATTTTTTTTTTTTGCTATATCTATAATACAATACAGGTTCCAAATAACTGCCTCTTAGCCTGGTATAAAGAGAGGCTGAGATTGATTCTTGGCAATTTGATCTGACGGCTATAAATTATCCTCCCTACCACGTCTCCCACGGCGGTTACTACTTCCAAAAAAAGCCCTTTGCGTTCTTCTCTCTCTTCATAAAAGTATGTCGTGGGTTATAGGAAAAGTAACAGAGATGGTAGTGTTTTGAACTGGATCAAAGCTTGGTCCGGCGACGAAAAATTCTAGGGTTTCGTCATGGCGTCTCCTTCATCGGCGAATAGGGTTTTGGCGAGTCCGGTCACGGCGACTAGGGCTTTAAGAAGCCCAGCTACTGATGAAACTATGTGGCGGCGTCTACATGTGGTAGGATTCGATGGAAGGATGAGTTTGGGAAGACTTTGAAGAGTTGCGTTATATTAGGGTTTCGCGGTGGCGGAGAGGCGGATTTGAGCGGCGGAGGGTTGAACAATTTTCCCATTGAAAGCTCCAGCCTGGGTTTTGGCTGGAATTTGTTCCCTAACCCCTATTATGATTTGCTCAATTCTCCTTCTGTTCATCGTAGGTAAGCTTTAATTCTATCCGTTTTTGCACGCCTGTGATTCAATTCAAGAGCTTCGATTATTGTCTCTGTGTTTGAATTGTTGTTTACTGTTTTTTGTTTGATCGTAGGTAAGCTTTAATTCTATCCATTTTTGCATGCCTGTGATTCGATTCAAGAGCTTCGATTATTGTCTTTGTGTTTGAATTGTTGTTTACTGTTTTTTGTTTGATCGTAGGTAAGCTTTAATTCTATCCGTTTTTGCACGCCTGTGATTCGATTCAAGAGCTTCGATTATTGTCTCTGTGTTTCAATTGTTGTTTACTGTTTTTTGTTTTAGCTTAAACCTCGGATTTTTTGTTTGGTTATTGTTCATGTATGCAGTTTAATTGTTTTTGTATTGGGTTGAGTCTTTGAGAGTTTATATGATTTGATTTTTCTGTTCAGAGAGGGAAAATTGTTCATCCTTTGGCACAGTATAATTTGATCTATAAATTTCAGCAGGAGATTCATAACCCCCACCTGCTATTCCAAGAAGACGATGATCACAACGGTACTAACTATTCTGCTCCACCTCTAATTTGCCACACACGGATAAATATTTGTACGTCTAATTTGATGTTTGTGATTGCGATTTTTGATACATGCAGCAAAAAAGTTTCTCAGGAGGAGGGGCATCTGTACAGAGCCCTCGATCTCCATCTTTGCATCCTCCGTATTTGTCTGTCTCGGTCACTGATCCAGCCAAGATGGGTAATGGCGTCAATGCTTATATCTCTTACAAAGTCATCACCAAGGTAATATTTTGTTGTGAATCAATAAATTGGCTTGAAGACTATCGGATTGATTTTCCTTTTTTGGGGTCATTTCGTTTTATTTTAGTTTGAATTGAAAGAGGGGATGCTATTGCAAAATTTGGGATTTTTCTATGATCATAGCAATTGAACCCAGGGGCTTATTATTCAATATGGTGTTTAAAAGGTTATAAATTGAGTAATTGACTGATGAAAGACAAGGGAAAGTATGTGTTTGATCGTAGGTAAGCTTTAATTCTATCCGTTTTTGCATGCCTGTGATTCGATTCAAGAGCTTCGATTATTGTCTCTGTGTTTGAATTGTTGTTTACTGTTTTTTGTTTTAGCTTAAACCTCGGATTTTTTGTTTGGTTATTGTTCATGTATGCAGTTTAATTGTTTTTGTATTGGGTTGAGTCTTTGAGACTTTATATGATTTGATTTTTCTGTTCAGAGAGGGAAAATTGTTCATCCTTTGGCACAGTATAATTTGATCTATAAATTTCAGCAGGAGATTCATAACCCCCACCTGCGATTCCAAGAAGACGATGATCACAACAGTACTTACTATTCTGCTCCACCTCTAATTTGCCACACACGGATAAATATTTGTACGTCTAATTTGATGTTTGTGATTGCGATTTTTGATACATGCAGCAAAATAGTTTCTCAGGAGGAGGGGCATCTGTACAGAGCCCTCGATCTCCATCTTCGCATCCTCCGTATTTGTCTGTCTCGGTCACTGATCCAGCCAAGATGGGTAATGGCGTCAATGCTTATATCTCTTACAAAGTCATCACCAAGGTAATATTTTGTTGTGAATCAATAAATTGGCTTGAAGACTATCGGATTGATTTTCCTTTTTTGGTGTCATTTCGTTTTATTTTAGTTTGAATTGAAAGAGGGGATGCTATTGCAAAATTTGGGATTTTTCTATGATCATATCAATTGAACCCAGGGGCTTATTATTCAATATGGTGTTTAAAAGGTTATAAATTGAGTAATTGACTGATGAAAGACAAGGGAAAGTATGTGTTTGATAATCGGTTAATTTGAGGGAATGAGGGGGAGAAAAGTGTTTCCCAGGTGATGCACCAGGCAAGTTTCTTTATCTCCCATTTGATGGAAAAGTATTGAGCTAGAAGCATGATTTAATGGTTATTCCTATTGGACTATAGAAGATAAATTAACTCTGAAGGTCGAAATATGTGTGAATATTATGTTATTCATCTTTTTCCTTCTTTTCTTTCTGGATCATGGAGATGATTATTAGGAGAAGCATTTGCCAAAAGTGAATATCTTCATTAAGGAAAAGTGAAGAAAATATGACTCCCCCCCTTCCTTCATACTCTCTCTCTCTCTCTCTCTCTCTCTCTCTCTCTCTCTCTCTCTCTCTCTCTCTCTCTCTCTCTCTCTCTCTCTCTCTCTCCAATTGCAATATAATCTCTATATGTGTCTCTATGAACTTAATATATCAAACCATCAACGTTTATCTAAATTGAGATAGGTTTATCTAAACTGCAATAGGTTTAAAGTCATGATGCCGCCTCAAGTTGCATGTTTTTTGAAGATCCCTTCATGGTGGTTTCGGATAACAATAAATTGAAGGTTTTTTTTTTAGTTTTAGAGTCTCTGTTGGGATGCCTTTTTGTCACTTTCATTTGTGGTCAAAATTCTTATACTATTATGAATTTCTTAGTAGAATGTAACAAATACATTTGTATTTCTGGTGAAATTCATAAGATTTTCCTTTTTCTTTCATACATTTAAGAATCTTTATTAATTGTTGTGTAAATATTTTCGTGAGTTTTTATGGTGGTGGTTTAATCATTGTTGGAAATGGATAACGGAAAGTTAAGTTTAACTTAACATTGATCTAGTTTCTAACGGAAGTTCGTTATGTGTTAACGGAACTAGTTACAAATGGTAATCTACATTTGTTGTAGATTATATATAACTCATTTAATGTCTCAAAACCATTTCCGTGTGAATGAGAAATTAATGACAAATGATTTGTAACTTAAATATTGGGTCAAAGTGTGATTTGGGTTGGTTCCAAAATTGGTGTGGACTTGTTGTGGCTAAAGGGCTGACGAGCAGGCTGAAGAAGCTTCTGCACGACCGTGCGAGTGCCTAGGACACGGCCGTGCACCGTGCCTTGCCTTGCCTTGCCACTCGACCGTGCTGAGCCTTGAACTCGACCGTGCATATTGCCTTGCACGGCCGTGCAGTTCATTGGACACGGCCGTGCAAGTGCTGTTATACCCGAAATGTTGTGACTTTTCAAGGAAAAATTGACTCTCCTTATATACTTCCCCTCCGAATTTCAATTCATATACATAGTCATTTGAGCCTCCCTACCCTCTAGTAAGATAGATTAACATACCCAAATCATTGCATATTGTTGCATTCAATCCTTTAAAGTCCAAAGTTCAAAACAAAGTGTTGTTCGTTAGAGTAATTGATTTGGAGTGCTCTTATCATTTACTTGTATGTCGTTTTATCTTACTTGAAGATTGCCATATAAATCGTAAGCACATGTGCGGGGCAATAACTTCTTACGGAGATTGTATTAAATACAAGACTCGACTTGATTTCTTTTGTTTCCAATCTCCGTTATCATTTTCTGTCAAGTTTTTCGTTAAGTTCTTGAGAAGCCTAGCAATTGTCCAACAATCGTAAGAAGTTATTTGCGCTTCTTCAAGATCTTCAAGAGATGGCAAATGAGAAAGACGTCTTCTCATCCAGTCAAGGGAATGTTACGCCTCCTTCTCAAGGTGATGCTACATTCAACCATGTTGCACCCGCTACTACACCATCTCACTCGGTTCATGGTAAGAAACCTCCTTCTAGTGAAACCTCAAGGGTTGCACCTCTTAATGCTCTCCCTCCGTATCATGTGTTCGTACATGCGGAAAGACCGAGTATTCTTACCGGGATGAACTTTAAGAGGTGGCAACAGAAAATGTTGGTCTATTTGACAACATTAAAATTGGGGCATTTTCTTTGGGAATATCCACCATTGATATCCGACGAGGATGAATCCAAAGCAAAGAATGATTTGGATACATGGAATCACAGCGATTTCTTGTGTCGCAATTATATTCTTAATGGCTTGGATTATGCACAATACAAAGTGTGTTGTGGCATAAAGACCGCAAGAGAACTCTGGGACTTTCTCGAGATGCACAATACTATGTGTATTGTGACTAAAAGACCGCAAGTGAACTTGGTGGAAATAAGTACCGGAAACAAGAGAAAGAACACCGGGAAAGTGAAGAGGACCGCCAAGAAGGTCAAAGGTAGTTGTTTTAATTGCGGCAAACCCGGGCATATGGCTAGGGAATGTCGACATCCTAGAATCAACAACCAAGGTGGAAACCCTCTTCAAGCCAATGTGCATGAAGATAGAAATGTTCCATTGAACTTCGAGCAACTTAGTCTATCGAGATAAGTTTTGAACTGACCAAATGTGGTTATTGTGTTAGTAAAGGGTACCTTGTTGAAGGACTCCTTAACTTGAATTGTAAATGTTTTATCCGCCTAAGTGCGAAGAATAAAATTTCAAATTTTATTTACTTGGTTTGAAGTGTTCCAATTGTTATGACGTGTTCAATTAGGTCGTGTAAATTTAAATTCACTAAGTCGACGAGTTAATTTAAAATTACTACCTAAGATGAAGTTTGATTCGTAAATCAATTGTGATTTCCTTTGTAGAAATAAGTTCAAACCAGAGATAGTAAATAGATAGTTCATTACTTCTATTTATGATTGCATTTGATAATGCAAAGTTCATCTTTTGGAAAAGTAAAAGTAAAACCTTAAAGTTTTAAGTAAACAATAAGGTTTGTGATTCATCTTAATTAACAATTAAGAATTTCGTAATGATAGAGGTGGTTAGTATGTAGTACAGTTTGAAAAATAATTGTTGGGACGCTAACACTTATTTATCAAACGAATGCTTCTTACACACTCAAATCAATTGAATCACAGAAAAAAGGAAAGATAGAACTTTTAAAGGAGATGGTGAACTCCTTATTAATAAGTTCCGTCTTATGTGGGTATACCTAGCAAAGGTAGAAATATCTAAACCTAAGGAGGTTAAGATAGGACCCAAAACCATGGATTACGTTTCCATTGGCAATACGGTATTCTTCGAAACAAAATGATTGAAGAGACCAAGGTTGAAGAGACCTCACTTGAACATAGTTATGACTATGTTGTCAGGAGATAACATGGTTATTACAATTAAAATGACTTCACATAAAAGGAAAGTATTAAATATGAATTAGGATATTCATAAAATATTTGATATGTGGAGGTACACCTCAAGTGTGGGGGTACAAGCTAAATACATAAAGTTCTATTGATATGAACTTCTAGTATTAACGTAAGCTGTTAAACCATTACTTGATTAAAAGAATGGATCCTTAGAAAGGAAATATTCAATGATGACGAATTATGAAATATTCATAAGCCGTTTTATAAATACCTCAAATGTGGGGGTATTTGGCTAAAGTAGAAATACTTAAGCAAGACACGTTATATTCTTTGAGAATATATTTCCTTGAAATGATAGGAAATTTATAGAAACTATGGTGGTCTTCTTAATAAGAAGAAGAACCAAGATGTAGTTGGAGGACAAAAGTTACTAATTCTTTGGTTCTAAATTCTCTAAGATGGAAAATAAATTGAAACTGTTAAATAATTGATAACAGTTAATAATGCATCCTATTCTATTTTGGAAGATGGTTGATCTTCCTATGCGAACCGTTGGGTTGCAAAAACTAGATGTGCCAAGGATGAAACCTTTAAATATTAGACTACAAAATGGTCCATCTCAAGTAGAAGATGAAGGACCTAGACGTAGTAAAAGGGCAAGAGTGGAAAATTCTTTTGGTCCTGATTTTCTATCATTTATGTTGGAAAACGAACCAGCAACTGTTATGGAAAGCGTTATCTGGTCCGGATAGTTCGTTCTGGAAAGAGGCTATTAACGGTGAGACAAAATCCATAATGCTTGGGAATTGGTAGATCTCCCTCCAAGTTGCAAACCATTAGGTTGCAATTGGATTCTTAAAAGAAAGTATAAAGCCTATGGATCTGTTGATAAGTATAAAGCCAAGCTAGTTGTCAAAAGGACATTATGATTCATGCAAGATTATCCCAATTGACACAACAGAGCGTTCTATGTCGCACAACCGTGTTGGATCTACTTGTGTATTCATATGGACTAAAACAAGCAACTAACTAGTGGCATGAGAAGTTCGATAGAACTATGTTATCAAATGGATTCAAGATTAATGAATGTGACAAATGTGTCTACATTAAAGGAACATCTGAATCATTTGATACCAAAGACATGTTAAAAAAGAACTTTGACATGAAAGATATGGGATTAGCCGATGTCATATTAGAAATAAAGATTTCTAGAACATCAGAAGGAATAGTCCTATCAAAATCCCATTATCTTGAAAAAGTACTTCGAAAGTTCAAATAGATTCTTGAGAGGTGTACTCTAGTAAGGTAGAATCTTGAGAGGTAATCTCGTAAAGTAGATTCCTGAAAGGTAGACTCTAAGGAGGTCAAACCACTTAGAGATACGAATACTTGGAAAGTCGAAACGATGCAGAGATAATAACCACTTGAAGAAACTGACCGATAGAAGAATTTGATCACTCGAAGGGACTGATCATTCTAGATAGACTCAAGGTCTAATTGTAATTGTAATCAATCACCGGAATAGTATAATCATAGTACTTGGTGTACTTGAAGATATACTTATGATTAAAGATTACAATTCCTATGTAAGTTGAATGGTCTTGGAAGATATTCCTTTGTGGAATAAGTTTGTGTCTACATAACCTAAGGCATTGTGACGACAATGAGAAATAGGAAAAGGTGTAGAACATCATGGTAAGTCTAGACATATTCGTCGTAGACACAATACCATTAAACAGTTGATCAAGAATGGGGTTATCACTATTGATTATGTAAAGTCATGTGATAACTTAGCGGATCCGTTTACCAAAAATATTAATCAAGATCAACTGTATAAACTGTTAAGGGGAATGGGTCTAAAACCCATAACAAAAGAACTTATAGCGGACACTCAACCTTGAGAAATAGAGATCCCAGGCCCTTGGTTCAATGAGACAACCAAGTTATAAGTTCTAGTAGAGTTACTTGGAAACAACAACTCGGTTTATTAACCTGGAGATGTTGAATACTCATTCCTAGAACATCCAAGAACAAGCACATGCAGCAGTGTTAAGGATAAGTTGAGAAAACTTTTAATGATTTCTATACCTACGGGTGGAGTAGTGCATGATACTCCTTATAGTGAGAATCACCTATATAAGCGAGAGGTAATTAGGCCGCCTCTAATTGAACGCTTATGAATGAGATACGGTCCAGGGCCAAAATGGACAAAACGTGAGAACAACAATTGTTAGAGCTGTTATTATGTGAGTATTATTGTCTTGGTATACACCCGACAGTCACTGGTTCAAAGAGACTCGCTACCAAATGGCTAGTATATCCGATAATATTTCACTAGGGAAGATTCAAGGCCACAAGCTATCTATCCCGATGTAATAATAGTTTGCCGGAACTTTGGACGAATTTGCATACATGCATTAATTGTCATTCATGTGGGGGATTGATGGAAATGGATAACGGAAAGTTAAGTTTAACTTAACGTTGATCTAGTTTCTAACGGAAGTTCGTTATGTGTTAACGGAACTAGTTACAAATGGTAATCTACATTTGTTGTAGATTATATATAACTCATTTAATGTCTCAAAACCATTTCCGTGTGAATGAGAAATTAATGACAAATGATTTGTAACTTAAATATTGGGTCAAAGTGTGATTTGGGTTGGTCCCAAAATTGGTGTGGACTTGTTGTGGCTAAAGGGCTGACGAGCAGGCTGAAGAAGCTTCTGCACGACCGTCCGAGTGCCTAGGACACGGCCGTGCACCGTGCCTTGCCTTGCCACTCGACCGTGCTGAGCCTTGAACTCGACCGTGCATATTGCCTTGCACGGCCGTGCAGTTCATTGGACACGGTCGTGCAAGTGCTGTTATACCCGAAAAGTTGTGACTTTTCAAGGGAAAAGCCACCAAACCCTTTGACTCTCCTTATATACTTCCTCTCCGAATTTCAATTCATATACACAGTCATTTGAGCCTCCCTACCCTCCAGTAAGATAGATTAACATACCCAAATCATTGCATATTGTTGCATTCAATCCTTTAAAGTCCAAAGTTCAAAACAAAGTGTTGTTTGTTAGAGTAATTGATTTGGAGTGCTCCTATCATTTACTTGTAAGTCGTTTTATCTTACTAGAAGATTGCCATATAAACCGTAAGCACCTGTGCGGGGCAATAACTTCTTACGGAGATTGTATTAAATACAAGACTCGACTTGATTTCTTTTGTTTCCAATCTCCGTTATCATTTTCTGTCAAGTTTTTCGTTAAGTTCTTGAGAAGCCTAGCAATTGTCCAACAATCATACATAGCAATCGACATGTTTCCAATCTCTCAATCGCAGAGTATGTCCTAAACTATTAGTGTTTATTAAAAATATTTCTTGATATGTAACTGAACATTCACTTGGGGTTGGATGACATGAATGCTGTTTTATTCTACTTATCATTTTTTTCACTTCTTACTTTTTTGTACTGATCCGTGCCATTGGCATGGGCTTTTGAGTACTACTCTATTATACAATAGAGGATTTAAATTAGTCGGGTTTCATATGATTTTTTTTTTTTTAAAGTTCCTCCCATATCAATTTCTCTCTTGAAGGTTTACATTGACAAATTAAAGTGTGTTTTTGCTCTCCCTTCCAACTCCAAGGTCAAGATTTCTTTATATCTTCAACATTATCTCAGAAAAAGCTCAGTATTTACCTTTTGGTTGCATTCTATTTTTACTTCTTCTGAATATCTGATTTTATTTTAAATATGGGCTTCCGATGGTTTCTCAGGTACACTCTCTCAAAAAGTTTCTACTCCCAAGTAAATATTTTTGCACTTCATATATTATAAACAGTTTAAAATTACATTTAAAACATCATATAGTTAGCATGCGATTTCAGTTTCCCCACGTCTTTCTCTTTTCATACTGTCCTCCTTTCCGTACTGACCCGTGCCAATGACACGGGCTTTTGTGTACTACTCTGTCAAACAACTCATAAATAAATTTATCAGTTATAAAAACTAATAAATGCATTTATCAGTTGTTTTAACAAAAAAATCAAGCATAAAATACTCTTTAAAAATATGATAAATGAATTTATCAGTTATAAACAACTGATAAATACATTTATCAGTTGTTTTAACTGAAAAGTAAAAGAAAAAGAGTAGTTTTTGTAATATCACATATTACATTTTTTTTGTAAATAACATCTTTTTGAGTTAGTTTTTGGAAAAAACTCCTAGAAAAAATAGTTATACTAATAAACAATATAAAATTCAAAATTTTGTTATTGCTAGTTGAAAGGCCCTTTGTTAATATGCAGATGATCAGACAGCTATGGTTTTGGCTTAGCTGTCAGATGATAGTTGAATTGTGCAGCGGAATAAGAGAGATTTGAAATAATGATAGGACAAGAAACACAAAGAAATAATGCAAGTGTGTGAATGTGATTGCAAAAATGTAATAACACAGAGAATTTAAAGTGGTTCAGAGTTCACTCCTCCTACATCCACCCCCACTGTCAATCTTGACAAGTGAGATCTATTTTATTATAATCTTTAATCAACAAAAATTACAAATGATTGATTCAGGCAAGTTCCTTGAACTTCCTCTTCCTAATTAGTACAGTCAACTAGGGATACACTTAAAGTGCAGTCTTAAGTGTTTTTACAACTTGAAGTACAGTCTCAAGATTTTACAAAACAAATAATACACTCAAAGTACAGTCTTGAGTGATTACAAACTAATTCTACACCTAAAGTACAGTCTTAGGATTTTGGAATTTGTGAATTAACACACTAAGGGGTGGTTTGTTGTGGAGGCAAAGGTTTTGGGGTGAGGGTTTGGTTTGGAACAGAGTTTAAAGGGAAAGGATTGGTGAGTGTGTGTGTGAATTACAGGAGGTGTGTGTGGGTGTGGTGGAAAGGTTTTGGACTGTGAAAAAGAGTATTTTTCAGTAGTGTTGTGTAGAGGAAGAACTCCTCTATTTATACCCTTCAATGTAGCCGTTGGAATATGACTGTTGCAGCTACATTAATGAGCCTTGACTGGTCTTTGTCCCACTTGTCCACATGCAGGTCTTCATGAGCTGGCTTGAGCTGTGGCTTGAACTGAGAGCATCTAGAAGGTCTTCAGTGGTCTTCATTGGTCTTCATTGGTGAACTTGACAGCTGTGAAGATCTAGGTTCCACTTTGGTTGAGATTGTGGTAACAGAGATTGAGACAAAGTGATGGCTATCAGAGGAATGAAGTCATGGCTGTCAGATCATACAAGACTTAGCTATCAGAGATGTTCTCTAATAAGGACTGAGATGCACTTTGATGATCTTGATGGCTTAGAGAGATAATATGATTCATGTTTTTGATTGATTGTAATCATTGTATACAACATAATCATAACTATCAAACTCATAGCTGTCAGATACACTGAGGAATGAAATATGAAGTTTGATTTGGTCAGTCATGGACTTAGCTGTCAGAGAAGAGGATCATGACTGGCAGTCTTCCTCTTTTGATATAAACCCTGTTCTATATATATATTCCTTTATCAAAACCAACTAACTAAGACATTGATCAAAGTTAGGTCCTAACAATTTCCCCCTTTTTGGTAAAGGAAGATCTATTTTAGAACATGTTTTCACATTTGATAAGAGAAATAATAGTAGAAGAAATAATACAAGGATTTATAGCAAGCACAAATAATCAGAATGAGATTGAAATGCATGAATTTAATCTCATGATGAAAAGGTTCACAGATTACAGTCACAAAAACTGAGCCAATTAAAACAAATTGTTTTAACACACCAAAAAATTGTTCCATAAAACTACACTTCAATTATCAGCCAGTTGATCATAGAACTCCTCTCTTTCTTTCCTGGCTGAAATAATCAGATTTCTTTCTTCCTCCAGTTCTCTTCTCATGTCTGGCTCTACTCCTCTGTAGTAGAACTCATTGTTCCATTCCCATGACATCCTCTCATCATACTTGAAGAACTTATCTTCTTTTGACTTTAGTTGAGCTCTTGTAAGGGGCATCTGATCATTTCTGATTCTCATTGTGCCCCACAAATGTTTCTTCTTGTTCCTTGTTCTTTTGATCTTCATGGGCACAATGGTTTGATCTGGTTGTGATTGAACTGAGACTTGAGCTTCATGCAAGGAATGAGTGGATTGCTGAGGAGGATTGGTAAATGTAGGAGATGGGATTGTAATAGGAGGTTCTTGATCTGGACTTGAAGGAGCATCATCATTATCACTGTCAGAGTCTGAGGAAAGATCAATAACAGTTTTGGTTCTGTTTTGATGGTCAGCTATGGATTCTCTGAATTCTTTGATCTCAGGAATAGAGACCAAGTTCATGAAGTGAGAGTTTTCATTGGGTGAGGTGAAGTTCATGGGATCAACAGTGATGAAGGGGGAAAGGTAGGGCTCAATTCCTGGATTAAGTAAAGGGATTTACAATGTCTGGAAAATGAGACACATGGGCTAACCCTTTTCTTGCTGTCTTGATGGAAGAAATAGAGAAATCAATGCCACAACTAAGCATCCAGGGTTCTTTCTTGGGAAGAAAGGATTGATTTTGAGAGGGAGGAATGGAACTGCTTGGATGGCTGTCAGGACTGGAAAGAATTGGATCACTATCAGACAAATCTTGACCTTGTCCAGCAAGAATTGGACTATGAGGAGAGGCTTCAAAAGGTTCATTTTCAGGGATTGGAGAAGTTGGCTTGGAAGGTGCAGAGGCTTGGGTTGAAACAGTTGGGATTGACTCAGAGGTTTGGCCAAGACTTTGATTGAGAGAATTGGAACTGAATTGAGATTTAAGGAGATTTAAGGCTGCCCTGACTTCACTTTTGGCCAACCTTTTCTCAAGGATAGCTATCATAGCTTCCTCATTTTCTTGAGTTCCATCAAGCACAAGGCCTTTGCAAGCATTCACAATTGATTCTCCTTTTGAGACAAGTATGGGATTAATCTCAACTCCAACCTTCTTGAGATTTTGAATGACCTTAGTAGTATTATCAAGATTCCCCCTTTCAATTTCAACAGTTGAGCGGAGTTCATTTACGAGGCTCGGTCTCGGGAATGGAAGGGAAGGTATGGCTATCTACATCCATGTTGTCACCTTGGGGTTACTAGATGACTCTCTGGTCCACTTCTTTTCTTCATTAACCTAAGTCTGAGTTCATCTAGGGCCATTAATGATTCTTCTTCACTTAGAATATCATCAAGATACAAAAGAACAGCCTTTTCAGTGTCAGGGTTTCCATCCAATTCAATAGCATCAATTGCTTTCATGATTTTGGCTAACTGTTGAGGATGGGTAGAGGGGATATTCTCATCAATGTTCCCCCTTAAAGGTTGCTTCTGTGATGGTTCTTTGAGTTTAAGAATGGCTTCAATGGTGATGACCCTGGTGGGTGTGGATGACTTGTCCACTCTTGGACTGACAGAAGTGGATTTTGGGGAAATGGAAGGGGTAGTTATTTTGGTTTTCTTGGCTTTGGGGGATTTCTTTTCTAGTTTTCTTTTCTTTGGCAAAGTTTTAGAAGGAATGGATAAGGAGGGTTGTACCTTGGATGCGGTGATTTCTGCTTGGTAGGGATAGGCTGTCGAGAGGATGCTTTCCTTTATCTTTGTGTTTTTGACAATTTGATAGGCTGCACAGAGTTCTTGAGGATCTACATCGGTATCACCGGCATGAGTTTGCTCCATGGTGTCATCTCTATGGCTATCAACAGCACCTCTTTCTTCAACATCCTTAGCATGGGCATCGAGATATGGTTCCTTCATCGGCTACCGAGATCATCCCTGCTTTTGCCTTTCTTGCTAGGAGATACCACAGTCTTTTTTAACACTCCAGTTTTCTTGACATTGGTCTTCACTCCTCTTTTTATTCTCCAACTTGTAGCCAATGCTATCAACTCTTTCCAATGTTCAATCTTTATTCTTGTTTCTTCAAGCATCTTTTCTTGGGCTTCTTTGAAACTTTCAAGGCTCATATCTCCGGCTTTCATAACAATTCCTTTCTTTTGTTTCAATGAAAAGGTTCTTTCATTGAAACACCTTGTTCAAGCGGCTTCACTGTCTTCGACCACTTCTTGGGTAGAGGAGTTTTGAGCTTAGGGATTAGATCAGGAAGAATTCCACTCATAAACCTGAAGTTGTTCATCTTCCCACCTTGTTTTTGAACTTGAGGGTAGAGGTTGAGGCGCCGAGTTGAAAGTTGTGGAGAAGGACAATACACCGGTTGTGTCCTTGGTCATCAAGCTCGGCATTTGCTTCCATTCATTTGATCCCATTTGATCAAATGAGGATTGCTGCCATCAATGGCTTTGTTGACCACATCCATTAGGGTTGACTTGAAGATATCATCTTTGTTTTTCACCATTGCTTTGTCTTGAACGACCTTGAAGTCGGGGACCTTAATACCAAGAAATTTCTCATAAAGCTGTCTTCAACACATCGACCCTCTATCCCAAATATTTTTCACGGATCTTCTCTATTTGGGATCCCATAGACCTTCTTGACCATTTCTTGAGTAATGGTAATCTTTACATTATCTATGGTGGCGGTTATTGAGTTGTTCTCTCTGTTACATTTGCCCACCAAATAAATTTCTCTGCATAGCTCTTCATAAATTGGAGGTCTAGCTCCCATGAAATCAATTAATTCATTTACCTCAAGAAGTTATTTGATGAGAATTCCAACTTCAGTCTCATAGAAATTAGGTTTGATGAAATAACCATGAGCATCTGGGTACATTGCTTTTGGAGTGCCATTGATGTCTAAAAAGAATTAGGGTTGAAGAGATACGATGGTGGATTGGAGAGGGAAGGAGACAAATTTTAAGCGAGAATTAATGAAATAGGAATTTTGGTGATTGCGAAAGAGAGAGAGAGAGATAAATGATGAGTGGAACGTGGGTTTTAATGAGCATTGGGGGTTTCAAAGTTAAGTAAGCTGTTCATATGAGCAGTGGTTTTACCCTTCCCCACGTTGAGACATTAATTCCCACAAAACACAAGAAGAACATTCTCTTTTTCAAGGAGTTTTGCAGGGGAAGAGACGGCGAAGGAAGTGACAATTGTGAGCAATTAACACGATCAAATCACTTAAAGGTTGCTTTAACCTAGCTGTTGAAAGGAAACTCGACGGTTAAGCTAGTTTGAATGATGATGGTATGCAGAGATAGCTAGGTGAAAATTGCCTATAAAACAATGACAACTTCAGGAGGAAAATTATTGATTGATTTACAAACAAAAATGGGTAGATTTTCCTCAAAGTTTAATCCAAAAGTTATGGCTCAAACAGCAAAACAATTGGTCTTTGGGAAAAATAGTGAGGATGATTTGATGAGTGATGAAATGGAGATAGAGAGAGAGAGTCTTTCAATATTGTTGAAAGTTCAGAGGGAGTGAATGATAAGGGTAAGAACAAGAGAGTGAGGGTTGATGAAGACATAGAGATGAAGGAGGTAGGCATCGGGGAAAAGATTGACGGTAAAGAGGGAGAGGGAATAAGGCTTTTTGGGAAGACAATCAAAGTTGATCAAGGAGAGTCAAGTAAGGGAAAGAGTAAGGTAGAAAGGGTATACACATTGGGGAGTTGGTAAAGCGGGACGGGGCTCGGACGGCTAAGGAGAGAAGCTTAGGCGTCGGGAAGAAGGATTGAGCAAGATAAGCTTTATACACTGTGAGCGAGGATTCTCTCTCTCCGGGGAGTTGGTTTGTTGGAGGAAAGAGGAGATAACTTTGCAGGAGTGCATATATCTCCTTCTTCAACAATCTCATACCTATTCAACCGAGGTTATAGGTTGCTTGACCACTGCAAGAGTACCTGCTGTGGAGAGAGTGGAGTCAAGTGTTGGTCAACCATTTGCAATCACGGGGAATGGTTCTTTTTCAGAGATTTTAGCTTTGTGACTCCAATGGAGGGATTGCTTCAGCCATATGATGCAGTTGAAGAGTGGTGGCCTAGAAGGGCAAGTCCTTCTCTCCAATATTCAGTCACTTCCATTGATCCTTTCTTGGAGAGGCACCCAGTGTGGTTGCAGAGGTACCAACAGACCTTGCAATCAACTCAGGAGGCTAGAAATGAAGGAATGAGTGAGGAGGGTCTGGGGAGACTGTGACATTTCCAAAGAATGTCTGACAGCTAAGCTGTGGGTTTGAAGAGGGGAGCTGGTTTTGAAGATTGTATGGTTTGGAGGAAGCTTTTGTTGGGTGAAGGATGATGAGAAAGAGAGATTTCAAGGGTTGTTTTTATGTTTTTGTTGAATGTTTTTTGTTGTTGTCTTTGGTTTTCATGGTTTTGGAAAGATAGCTATCAGAGGATAGCTATCAGGAATATTTATGAGGGAATAGCTGTCAGGCAACATTGTGACAGGATTACCCAGTATGTAAGCCTCTTTTGATTTATGAAGAACAACCTTTTATTTTTGCATATTTATCATACCAAGCATGGCTCTTAGTATCTCAAACCTCTTTTCATCCATGGCTTTTGTGAGAATATCAGAGACATTGTCCTCAGTGCAAACTTTTGCAAGGTTGATATTCCCTTTTTCAACATGATCCCTGATGAAATGATGTCTGACCTTAATATGCTTTGTTTTTGAATGTTGGACAGGGTTTTCTGTCATGGCAATAGTACTTGAGTTGTCACAGAAGATGGGAATGTTGGATAATTCAATTCCAAAGTCTTGAAGTTGACTTTTAAGATAGAGAATTTGTGAACAACACAAGCCTGCAGCAATATACTCGGCCTCGATTTGTTGAGGTGGCTGCGAGGTTTGCTTTTTGCTTGACCATGAAATGATTCTTGAGCCAATAAAGCTGGCATCCACCACTTGTGGATTTTCTATCTAGATTACATCCGGCATAGTCGAGTCGGTGAATCCAATTAAAGAAAATGGGGATTCGGTGGGATACCACAAGCCAAAATCGGGGTTCCTTTGAGATATCTAAGAATTCTCTTGACGACGAGAGAGATGAGATTCTTTGGGATTAGCTTGAAATCTAGCACAGAGACATACACTAGACATAATGTCAGGTCTTGAAGCTGTTACATAAAGAAGAGATCCAATGTAGCTTCTGTAAAGTGTTGGATTTACAATTTGACCATCTAGATCAGCAAGGAGTTTGGTTGAGGTTGACAAGGGTGTTTTGGCAGGGGAACCAGTTTGCATGTCAAACTTCTTGATCATATCCCTTGTATATTTAGCTTGGTTGATGAAGATTCCTTCCTCCATTTGTTTGACCTGGAGTCCTAAGAAGAAGGTGAGCTCACCAATCATGCTCATTTCAAACTGATCCTTCATAATATCTCCAAATTCAGTGCACAAGTCCTCATTTGATGAGCCAAAGATGATGTCATCAACATAGACTTGGATGAGCAACTGATCATCTCCATATTTTTTGATAAACAAAGTATTATCAATATGGCCCTTGGTAAAGCCTTTGCCAAGGAGATATCTAGATAGGGTATCATACCAAGCTCTTGGTGCTTGTTTAAGCCCATACAGTGCTTTGTTCAGTTTGAATACATGATCAGGAAACTTTGGGTGCTCAAATCCAGGAGGTTGAGATACAAAGACCTTTTCATTTAAAACTCCATTTAGAAATGCACTCTTGACATCCATTTGGAATATTTTCATCTTCTTGAATGAAGCATAGGCAAGGAATAGCCTTATAGCTTTAAGTCTTGCAACAGGTGCAAAGGTCTCATCATAGTCAATACCTTCTTCTTGTCTGTATCCTTGGGCAACCATTCTGGCTTTGTTTCTAATTACAACACCTTCTTCATTCATCTTATTTCTAAAAACCCATCTTGTTCCAATAACAGTTTGATTTCTTGGTTTAGGAACAAGTTGCCATACTTTGTTTCTTTCAAACTGCTCTAGTTCTTCTTCCATGGCTTCAATCCAGTCAGCATCTTGGAGTGCTTCATTTATTTTCTTTGGTTCCACTTGGGATATGAATGCACTCATGAGAAAAGGGATGTTGTGCAGGCTGGGGTTTTATCAATTTGAAGGCTGATGTAAAGATCTTTATTGGGTGGAATGATGTGGGTAGTGGTAGTTTCATCATTGTTTTTGGGAGGAGAAAGAGGATTATTGGATGGAGATGGAAGGTGGCTAGAAGATGGATTACATGAGGAAATGGGATGGCTGTCAGCTAAGGGTTGGGTTTGTCGGCTAAGGAAAATTTTGAGAAGGGTCGATCGAGGGATGACCATTTATTTGAAAATTTTCTTCCTCATCAATTGGATTGGAAGTGGGAGTGATTCTTTGTTGACTTGGTTGGCTGGATTGGTTGTTGATGAGAGTGAGATAGTTCATGGTATGCTGGCATAGGATGGTTGTCGAGATGAGTTTCTTGGAACCATGTATGGAAGATTTGATGAATCTTGTTCATGATTGAGAACGAGATGAGTCAAGAATGGGAGATGATTCGGGGAAGATTATCTAGGTTTCCCAAACCTTCATCAAAATCACACAACTCGGTTACACTTTGATCATTGTTTTCATCAAAGTCAACATGAATTGATTCTTCCACAACAAGTCTTCTTTTGTTGTAAACTCTATAAGCTTTGCTTGTGTTAGAGTATCCAAGAAAAATTCCTTCATCACTTTTGGAGTCAAATTTGTCCAAATTGTTCTTGCCATTGTTGTGAATGAAGCATCTACTTCCAAAGCTGTGAAAGTAAGAAATTGTAGGGACTTTGTTATTCCACAATTCATATGGAGTCTTCTTGTGGAATTTGTTGATTAGAGTTTTGTTTTGAACATACACTTTGCGGTAATGTGACTTCACCCCAAAAATACTTTGGGAGATTGTGTTCGGCGGCATTGTTCTTCTTTGCCTCACAAATTGTCCTGTTCTTCCTTTCAGCAACACCATTTTGTTGGGGAGTTCTTGGGGCTGAAAAATTGTGATCAATGCCTTTGGAATCACAATACTCTTCTACTCCAGTGTTCTCAAATTCCTTCCCATGGTCAGATCTGATCTTGATGATGGATGTCCCTTTTTGATTTTAAATTTTATTGAACAGTTTTATCAGACAGCTAAGGGTGTCACTTTTGGATTCAAGAAGAATGATCCAAGTGAATCTTGTGAAATCATCAACAACAACTAGGGAGAATCTTTTTCCTCCTAAACATCTAGTTCTTATGGGTCCAAAAAGATCCATATGAAGCAGTTCAATAGGTCTTGAGGTGTCCAACTTGGTCTTGGGTTTGAATGAAGATTTCTTTTGCTTCCCACATTGGCATGCTTTGCAAAGTTTATCCTTTTTGAATGGGATTTTTGGTAGACCTCTGACAAGATTGGAATTTGCAAGCTTGGAAATGGTTTTGTGATTGAGGTGAGCCAATCTCTTGTGCCATAGCCATGACATATCATATTGATTGAAAGACAGAAGGCAGTGACCATTTGAGGTTTCCACAATCTCTAAGTTTAAGCAATAGAGATTTCCTTTTCTTGATCCAGTTAGGATGACTTTATTGTTTTTATCTTTAACAGTGCATTTATCCTTAGTGCAAACAACATGATATCCCTTATCACAGATTTGACTTATGCTGATCAAATTGTGTTTGAGACCCTCTACATAAGACACATTAGTAAAAATGATATCTTTTGTAATAAGATTTCCTGATCCTTTGACCTTAGCTTGGGAATTGTCACCAAAGGTTACATTTGGACCATTTTTAGGGGAATATTGTTGCAACCAGTCTTTATTGAAGGTCATATGTCTACTACAACCACTATCTAAATACCAAAGTCCTTTCCTAGGTACTGCCAAAAGCAAAGTAAATTTTATGGTACCCTTTTTTATTCTATTGGGTCCAAAGGATTAGTTTTTCTTTGGAACCCTAGCTTTGTTCATTGGTCCCTTGTTGAAGAACTGGTTTAGGGTATGATAATATGACATGATTTGCATCATGTAAGGTGTGAGGACAGTGGATTGGGATGGATTGAAGAAGTGGTTTGGATTGTTGTATTGGGGTTGAAGCGAAAGCTATTTGAAGGGGATGATCTGGGAGAGTCATTTTGATTTGCATGGCTTCTACCATTTGAGTATTGCCATTGAGGTTTTTGTTGTTTGGTATATCTATGTTTGTTATAGAATCTTTGTTGCCTTGGGGTTCTTCGTTGTTTGGAAGATTTTGGTTGTCTGTCAGGCCTTGGCTGTCTGTCATGCCTTGGGCATCTGTCAACCCTTGGGTACTGCAGGACTTGGTGACTAGCACATTCTTGCAGCTTGGCTTCTTCCTGTATATTGGCTCCTTTTTGAACCCAAATATACTTGCTTCCTTGAATTCTACTTGGTCCTTCCTTTGGTTGACTAGGACCACCCAAGATTTCTTTTGATTTTTCTTTGGTTTGAACAGGATAGGTTTGAGTTTGATAGCTGCCGAGCTTAGGTTTTCTAGAACCATTTTTTCAATGGCCCTTTCACCGGTGGGAGGAGAGTACACTTTTTGATGGATTATCGGCACCAATCCTGTTTTGTCACTTTGGGACGCCTTTGGGTATAGGTGAAAAGTGATAATGCTTTGCTTGACATGTTCCATGAATCTATTTTCTTTTTAAGAGCATCATTTTCTTTTTCAAGATTGCGAGTTTTTGACGGTTTTCATGATTACTTGATGTCTCGGTTTGTCGGATCCTTGTTTTGTTTTTCAAGCATGATGCATTGATCTCTTAGCCCTTGGCATGCTTTCTCAAGCTCGAAATGGTTTTTGTGAGGGTGTCAATGGTTGAGGATTGGGAAAGATTTTCATTGACCGGTGAAGCAAAGCTAGTTTTTTGTTTTTTGGTTTGAATTAAAAGAGTACAAACTAATTGTTTAAAACCATCAATATTTAAAGAGTTAAAATCATGTACCTCTTTTAGTTCATCGGCGGCAAGTGCTTCAATCTCTTCCTCATTGTCGATTCTTCATCATCTTCGGCTATAAGGCATATCATGGCTTCTTCTCCTTCAATTTCGAGTCATCACTTGACATATACTCTTCATCACTGAATTTTGATGAGTCGGCAATCATGACTTGCTCTTTGTTTTTGTCATGTTTATTTTTGGAGCAATTGAAGCGGTTGCACTTAGAACTGTGAATGATCTCTTTTGAGTAGGTCATCTTCTTAGGCTGTACGATTGTCCCTAGGTTTCCTTGGTTCGGGGCAATAAGATGAGTAATGTCCTTGCTTTCCACAATTGAAGCAATCAATTGTCTTCTTGTATTTGTCTTGTTGAGCATTAGATGTGGAGGGATTGAATTTTTTGTCAAAAGATTTCTTTTGAAATTTCATGGCATTTCGACGACCATGGAAATGAGGCTTGGAATGTCTTCTTGGGAGATCTGTTTCTTTGACGGGTTTGGAGCCGATGTTTATCTTTTGAAGGGCATTGTTGACAATGGTCTCAATGTCTTGGTGAGTGATTGGCTTGTGGACGGTTTCTTGTGCGGTTAAAGCTAAGGTTTGTGAAATGGAAGGGGTGATGGAATTTTTATCATACCTTCCAATTCATAAGCTTCAAGCTTTCCAAAATATTGCTCAAGCTGTCATGGTGCTCCATTCGAGCATCCTTCTCTAATAGGTAATGCTACCTTTTCATATTCTTGAGGAAGATTTGAGTAAATCTTGAGGCGAGAGATCTTGTTGTTCAAAGGTTTTTCCATGGTCGGCAATTGATCTAACAAGGTTCTCAAACCTTGGGTGAGCGACACTCACCTTTTCTCCAGGTAGAACTTGAAGTTGTCTAATTGCCTAAGCAAGTTGTACAAGTTTTGTGTCCTAACACTGGAGTGTTTAGTGAACTTGGTTTGAATAAGAGCCCATGCTTTGTTACGGCATTTGGTTCCTTAGCAATTTCTTGTGCTAGAGAGTCATTTACACTCTTTTGAAGAATGTTCTTGACTTTCAAGTTTGCACTTATCAATTGCTTTTCGGCTTCGACCATGTTTACGGGGATTTGATCTTACTAGGTCCTCCATCGGTACAGATTTGAGTTGGGTAGGACACTTCATTCTCTAGAACATACCAATTCCATATCTTTGTTTGCATCAAGGTATGTTTTTATTTTTGAAGCATAGATCTCAAAAGATCCACGTCATCAATGTGTGGGATGTCTTTCTCATTATTTCTTCTTGGTTGAGGCATGGTGGGTTTGAAGAGAATCCTTCACAAGTTGTTAGACTTTTGAATGTGAAGACAAGCTCGATACCAATTGAAAGGCCCTTTGTTAATATGCGGATGATCGAGACGGCTATGGTTTTGGCTTAGGCTGTCGGATGATAGTTGAATTGTGCAGCGGAATAAGAGAGATTTGAAATAATGATAGGACAAGAAACACAAAGAAATAATGCAAGTGTGTGAATGTGATTGCAAAAATGTAATAACACAGAGAATTTAAAGTGGTTCAGAGTTCACTCCTCCTACATCCACCCCCACTGTCAATCTTGACAAGTGAGATCAATTTTATTATAATCTTTAATCAACAAAAATTACAAATGATTGATTCAGGCAAGTTCCTTGAACTTCCTCTTCCTAATTAGTACAGTCAACTAGGGATACACTTAAAGTGCAGTCTTAAGTGTTTTTACAACTTGAAGTACAGTCTCAAGATTTTACAAAACAAATAATACACTCAAAGTACAGTCTTGAGTGATTACAAACTAATTCTACACCTAAAGTACAGTCTTAAGATTTTGGAATTTGTGAATTAACACACTAAGGGGTGGTTTGTTGTGGAGGCAAAGGTTTTAGGGTGAGGGTTTGGTTTGGAACAGAGTTTAAAGGGAAAGGATTGGTGAGTGTGTGTGTGAATTACAGGAGGTGTGTGTGGGTGTGGTGGAAAGGTTTTGAATTTGTGAAAAAGAGTATTTTTCGGTAGTGTTGTGTAGAGGAAGAACTCCTCTATTTATACCCTTCAATGTAGCCGTTGGAATATGACTGCGGCTACATTAATGAGCCTTGATCGGTCTTTGTCCCACTTGTCCACATGCGGGTCTTCATGAGGCGCTTGAGCCTGTGGCTTGAAGCGAGAGCATCTAGAAGGTCTTCGGTGGTCTTCATTGGTCTTCATTGGTGAACTTGACAGCTGTGAAGATCCAGGTTCCACTTTGGTTGAGATTGTGGTAACAGAGATTGAGACAAAGTGATGGCTATCAGAGGAATGAAGTCATGGCTGTCAGATCATACAAGACTTAGCTATCAGAGATGTTCTCTAATAAGGACTGAGATGCACTTTGATGATCTTGATGGCTTAGAGAGAGAATATGATTCATGTTTTTGATTGATTGTAATCATTGTATACAACAGAATCATAACTATCAAACTCATAGCTGTCAGATACACTGAGGAATGAAATATGAAGTTTGATTTGGTCAGTCATGGACTTAGCTGTCAGAGAAGAGGATCATGACTGACAGTCTTCCTCTTTTGATATAAACCCTGTTCTATATATATATTCCTTTATCAAAACCAACTAACTAAGACATTGATCAAAGTTAGGTCCTAACACTAGTTATTGTAATAACAAAATTTAGAATTTCATTGAGATCATTACTTATATTTTTCAAAATATTTGGGCAAAGTTCAATCAAATTAATTACTGAAAATCAAATTAATTATCAAAAAAGAGGGAATTTCATTCTGGTATCATCAGGTGGTATCATCTGGTACCGAAGGAATATCTTACAGGATCTATGAAAACTATCAGCTTCAACTTTTAACTTTTAAGGCATTCTCATCATTCCCTTAACTATAACTTTTTTTTCGAAATCACCCTCGACCTATGGTAGAAGGTCGACGGTCAAGACTCATAATGGTCGAACCTTTGACAATTGAGCTTTGGAGGATCTTTGGTTTTGTTAGTTGAGATTGTGATCTTGGTGAATGCTTAATATTGTTTTTTTCTGAAAACCTTTGTTTTCTATTTTAGGTCAAAGTTCAATCAAATTAATCATTAAAAATCAAATTAATTATCAAAAAAGAGGGAATTTTATTCTGGTATCATCCGGTACCGAAGGAATATCTTTCAGGATCTACGAAAACTATCAACTTCATCTTTTAACTTTTAAGTTATTCTCATAGTCCCTTAACTATAACTTTTTTCGATAGCATCCTCGACCTATGACTTTTACGTTACTAATAGTCTTTCCCTCGTTTCTTAGTCACGTATCTGTACTAAACATTTTTAATCACTCTCTTACACATTAGCTAATGTAAAAAAAGAAGTGAAATCCACACTAATCTGTTATTATTATAATATATGTGCCCCCATGCAGGATCGAACTACCACTGAGCTATAGGGGCTTCTAAAAAAAAAGAGAGTGGTTATTTAGTCCATTGTAGAGCTTTTTCCACATTAATAAATAATAACTAAAAAAATTATATTACTAGTTGACTGTTTCCTTCGGCTGTCTAGTTTCCATTCAAACCATAGAATTGAATAAAATAAAATCAAATGGCTAGAAAAAGGAAATATAATTTCCGCAGTCTATTATGACCATTTCCACATGCATAATTTGAAGATAATGTGAGACGGCAAAACTATACTTCATAGAATCTTACTAATACCTTGACCTTGACTCCAGTCAAATTTAAACACTTTAAAATAAAAAAAAACTCCTATAACACCGGATAGTTCGATTGCACACCTGCTCACTATAAATACACTCTATACATTTTTATTTGAGCAAGCAAAACATAGAACGATTTCACCTTTCAAACGAGCAAATTTCTTTTATTCTCTTGTTATCATGGCAACCAAAATGGCGGCTCATTTCCATGATTATTTGCCAATTATTGAAGAAAATCTAGGCGGGGAGGATGGATTAATTAGAGACCTGTGCAATGGGTTTCAACTGATAATGGATGCTGAAAAGGGAGTGATAACTTTTGATAGCCTCAAGTGGAATTCTGCACTTCTCGGGTTGGGTGATATTCAAGACGATGAACTAGAAAGCATGGTTAGAGAAGGAGATTTGGATGGTGATGGCTCCCTTAATCAGTTAGAGTTTTGTATTTTAATGTGCCGATTGAGTCCGCAGTTGATGGATGAAGCTGATAGATTGCTACTACTTACTAGGCAGAGATTTCTTTTGAAATATAAACAAGAATGATTGTTATAATTTCATTTAAGATAAATTTCTTATTTTTTATTCAAGAGGGAGTCGTGAATATCACTCTGATTTGTAGTTACTACTTTTCATTGATTATTTGTTATGTTTTGATATATTTGTTTCAAATAATATAACCTGTGGTGTTGGAGTTGGAAAATAAGGTCCTTAAGTGCATAATTTACATGTCAATCAATAACAATTATATACCATTACCTTATTACTGGATACGACTCAGGCTTGTCACAACTATTACAGTGCAACTTCCCATCAAAGATGGGCTATTTTCGTTTACATTGTTTGGGGTAGAAAATCCAACTCAGCATGATCTGTTGTGAATATTGTCCTCCACAGCCCAAACAAACCTACAAGAATGATTAGAGCACACAAACAAAACACAAGAAATAAAGCACAAAGAAGAACACCGGAATTGTTTACCCAGTTCACCAATATGTTTGGCTACGTCTGGGGACACTACCAAGCCAGGATCTTGCACTATAATAGTTGTATATTGTTACAATGAGTCTAGGGGGCGGAACATAGCTTAAATATATGTAAAGGAACAAAACCTAACCCTAGATGGACAAGGGAAGCCCGAAAATCGCCTAAAAAACGGGCCCAGAAAATTCCACCCCGACACATGGGCGGCCGCCCAACAGACCATGGGCAGTCGCCCATAGTGAATTTCCTCCGAGCCAAAACCTTCTGTACAGGTGAGCGGTCGCTCTTAACCATCAGCGCGGTCGCCCAGAAGATGAATAACCATTCGACGACCCACTGATCAACTGGGCGGTCGCCCATCATCACCTGGGCGGTCGCCCATGCCTCCAGAAGCTCCGACGATTTTCTCCCTTTTGCTCCGAAATCTAACTCGGTTGGTCCTCTATCCCAACAATCTCCCACCTAGAGATCAACCACACATATATTTTTATCTGAGCAAGCAAAACATAGAACGATTTATCCTTTCAAACGAGCAAATTTCTTTTATTCTCTTGCTATCATGGCAACCAAAATGGCGGCTCATTTCCATGATTATTTGCCAATTATTGAAGAAAATCTAGGCGGGGAGGATGGATTAATTAGAGACCTGTGCAATGGGTTTCAACTGATAATGGATGCTGAAAAGGGAGTGATAACTTTTGATAGCCTCAAGTGGAATTCTGCACTTCTCGGGTTGGGTGATATTCAAGACGATGAACTAGAAAGCATGGTTAGAGAAGGAGATTTGGATGGTGATGGCTCCCTTAATCAGTTAGAGTTTTGTATTTTAATGTGCCGATTGAGTCCGCAGTTGATGGATGAAGCTGATAGATTGCTACTACTTACTAGGCAGAGATTTCTTTTGAAATATAAACAAGAATGATTGTTATAATTTCATTTAAGATAAATTTCTTATTTTTTATTCAAGAGGGAGTCGTGAATATCACTCTGATTTGTAGTTACTACTTTTCATTGATTATTTGTTATGTTTTGATATATTTGTTTCAAATAATATAACCTGTGGTGTTGGAGTTGGAAAATAAGGTCCTTAAGTACATAATTACATGTTGAAAGGACCCGTTTGCTTTGGCAGCTAAGATTCTTAGCTGTCAGAAATCTTAGCCATCAGATATTCTAATTTTCTTCAAACGCTCTCAAGGCCAAAAAGATAGGATGTATATGCGCAGCGGAATGGATATTTTCTATGGCCTTAAAGATGTTGTCTAACATATGTATTCCTAATCACTTTATCAATTTTAACTTGTCTTTATGATCAAGCAAGAATATAACAAAGCAAGAAATAGGCAGATAAGCTTGGACAGCTAAGATTGAACCTTAGCTGTCAGAAATCTTAGCTATCAGATAAAAGCATAAATGAAATGAAAATTAAAGTGCAAGACCAGAAATTAAAAGAGACAAGAGACGAGAATTTTTAAAGTGGTTCAGAGTTTACTCCTTCTACATCCACCCTCACTGTCATGTGCCAGAGCAGCGAGATCAATCCACTATAATCTAGGTCACTTTAAGAATTACAAGGATTGATAAGGCAAGTTCCTCGAACCCCCTCTTCCTAATTAGTACAGTCAATTAGGGTCCTAATTAGTACAGTCAATTAGGAATGCTAGACACATAGCATATGTAGTTCTTTCTTGAATTAACACTTGAGTTGTTGAATGAAAGAAATTATTTGGCTCGAAGTACTTTCTTGAATTGACACTTGAGTTGTCGAATGAAAGTACTGATTTGGCTCGTGTTCCCCCTTAATGTTTGCATCGTTTGGTTTGGTTGATTGTAACAAGTGAAATGGGTGAAGGATTGAAAGGTGAAGGGTTTAAGGTTGACGTGTTAATTGGCAACATGGAGCATGGATGTACTGCCAAGGCCAAGTGTGTACGTTGGGTGTTTATTGTACACACAGATAAAGGGTGAGGGTTAAATGGGTGTAAAAGGGGAAGGTTGTTGTATCAATATCAGTGTGTGCAATGGGTTTTTGTTGCACACACTGAGGTCATTGATGAAGGGGTGTGGGAGACATACTTGGGGGAAAGAGAAATGGGTATGGTGTATTGGTGCAAGCACACAGAAAATGGAAGGGCTTCATTTCAATATATAGGGGAGAGTAGAAAGTATTCGTTGGTGTTGGTCAAGGTTAATAAGTAATCATTAATGTAATTGAATTGATGTACTCTCCATAAAGTCTTGGTCTTCATTTTCCATTTGAAGTTGCTGACAATGTTTCCATGTTTTATGGAAATGTGTTTGTATCCGTTGGAGAGGTAGGTGAAGCTTCAATGCAATATTCAATGCACTTGACTCAAAGTAGTTGTCATAATTTCCATGTTTTATGCAAACATGTTTTCTTCTTTTCCTGTGCAAACACATGGCTTGGCTGGTATATCTCCATTTGCAATTCCAAGTTCACTGATGATAAACATGGGGAACTTGGAGGGATCTTTGTGTAACTTTTGCAACTTTCCTCTCTTGACACTTTAGACCATTTAACTTTGTCCCGTTAAATGATCAATCATCATCAAAATACAAAGTTAGGTCCTAACAATTTCCCCCTTTTCGGTGAATGATTGGTCATTTTAAACTCTTAATGGCTTGCTTCAAAACACCATAAGAAAAAAGAGATGACAAGGAAAATTTTGCTCTTTAAGAAAATTTGAGCAGATTTTTTTGGTCAACTTCACGGGTTTTTCTGTGTTGACACAACAAGGTTCAGGGTGTGAGGCTATACTTTTTGGAGAGGTGTATGAGTGTATTTTAAATAGGAGAAAATAGTTAAGGATTATGTGTTGGGTTTTACGGGTCCATGCACAGCTTAATTAAGCATCTAATAACATAAAACCCAAGAGCCCTAAGATCCGTTCTATGCAATTAAATTGAATTCCTATGAGATAGAATTTACCAACCTTAAATGCTTTCCGTTCTTGAGCTATCGAACAATAATCAATGTGATTTCGAATCACAAACTTCGATCTTCAAGACTTGAATCTTCAGATTGCTTTTGGACAATTTGAACTCTAGGCCTTGATCGTCGTACGAGCGAAGACCCTCTAGTAGTATCCACACTTTAAAATGAACCAAGAACAGTTCTTGAGAATCTTAAACCTATGGAAGAAATATTGAGAAACCTTTGTTTTGATTTTTCTTGAGAAAATTCGGCTAGAAAATTAGGGTTTACAGACTTAATATTTATACTACATTAGCATATGTATTTGTTTCCTAATCAAATTAGGAAACTGTCTGTCAAACCGCCTTAGGCATGAAGTGTCGTACGACCAGACGAGTCTTCTGGACAAGAAGTGTCGCACGACCATACAAGTCCTCTGGACAAGATATGTCGCGCTACGACTTATGCTTGATGAGGAACTCTCAATATTCTTCATTTGGTTTAACCAATTCATTCTAAATGTGTGTGACCCAATAGGATTATATTATGTTGGCAATGAGTCCGATCATATCGACCCTCATAAGACATAAGCGGACTCTAGCAAGCCATTATGTCTACCCAATTAATATAACGTAAGAGTTCACGTTTCCAATGGTACACTTCCATTTCTCCCTTTGTCTCACGATGTTATATTGAACACAAGTCATGGTCCACGTTAACTTGTATTTGTTCAATGCTTTCTCGATATTGAGCATAATGATAATCCAATCGCATTGGGGTATGGCCATACACTTTCATCATTATCACTCATCGAGGGGCCCAAGCAAAACATCTCTCTTTCGAGGAACAAATTCCATCTTGACTTATCATCCTTCCCATCATGAATCCGATCATGCCAAAGATAGCATTTATAGATATCGTGTTAAGATATCGTTTGACTAAAATCAAACATAACTTTCATCATATGTAAGGTCATGATAATCTAAGGTTTAGGGACTAAATGAAGTGACCATATGAGATTTAATTATGACATTTGACCATGACATAAATCTCATACGGGTCAAGTCCAGTCACTTGTTCACTAACAAGTACTCATAATTTCAATGTGCATCTCTATGCATATAATCATCATATGATTATCTATTGACAATTATACTAATTATTCTCTTAATAATTAGGGACGAATATTATTACAATAAATATGCAAAATATATAATAATCAAATAATAAACTTAAACGATAAAGATGATACATAACGGTTTTAAGTTAAACATAACTGAAGTCTAGGGCATTACACCAACAGTCTCCCACTTGCACTAGGCTCCATTTATGTATCGAATACTTATGGATCCAACATGACCACCATGCTTCTGCCTGTGCGAGGGTCTTTGTAAGTGAATCCCTAATGTCATCATCGGTTGATACTTTGCATATCTTAACGTCTTCTCATTCTTTATGAATTCTCGAAAAAACGTCTAAGTGAGTGTTTGGATCACCGTTGTGCACTTGGTTCCATTGTTTGCACAAATGACACCATATTTATCACAACAAAGTTCACCGATTAGTGATACTTGGAACACTTCAAAAACACTAAATGAACTTTTGATCGAAACTGCCCCATTTAGCTACATCATATGTTGCTAAAATTTGGCCTTAGTAGTAGAGTCGGCTACAATTTTCTGCTTGGAAATCTTCCAATCAAAACTGCACCTTTAATAAGCATAAACACAAATCCTAATTGCGATTTTAACTTTGTAAGTTTGGAAGCTTAGCATCTATGTAACCCTTACAACAAGATTAACTTCCAATTTTTCAAATATCAAGAATGTATCCTTAGTTCTTCCTAAGTACTTAAGGATCATCTTGACTGCCATCCAATGGTTCCCAACAGGATCAAATTGGTATCAACTCGTCATGCTTGGAGCATACGAGACGTTGGGTCTAGTACAAATTATGGCATACATGACAGATCCAAATGCCGGAGCATATAGAACTTCATTCATTCCCTTCTTGCTCATCAGTTGTCATAAGACAATGAGTATTGCTAAGAGAAATACCATGACCCATTGACAAGTTACTTTTCTTAGTCTCTTCTAAGAACCTTGTCAATGTAAGTATTTTGACTCAAACCAATTTATCCTTTTAGGTCTATCTCTATAGATCTTGATACCAAGGATGTAAGTGGCTTCACCCATATCTTTTCATTGAGAAACCTTTCCTTGACCAAGACTCGACGGTCTTAAGTGTCGGAACTTCGGTTTTCCAATGAGTAAGATATCATTGTAATAAGACAATAAAAATGATACATTGATCCCACTGAATTTCATGCATATACAAGGTTCATCTTTATACTTGATGAAGTCAAATTTTTGACCGATTCATCAAGATGAAGATTCCATTTCCTCGAAGCTTGCTTCTACCCATCTCATGGATCTTTGCAACATGCATACTTTATTAGAATTTCTGGGATCGACAAAACTTCGGGTTGTGTACTATACACATCCTTAATAATCTTTTCTTTTAAAGAAAGTCGTTTGACATCCATTTGTCATATCACATAGTCATAATATGCAATTATGATAATTGAAAATTCTAATAGATTTCGACATTGTAACTGGCGAAAAAGGTTTCAACATAGTCAATACTATGAATTTGCCCAAATCCCTTTGCTACAATCCTTAGTCATGAAAGTATACACCTTCTCATCCATGTCCATCTTGGAGACCTACTTGCATCCTTTAGTTTTTACACCTTCAGGAAGCTCAACCAAGTTCCAAACTTGATCATCAAAACATGGATTGTAATTCGGATTCCATGGTTCCTAGCCATTTATCCAAATTAGGAGTGGACATCGCCTCAAGATAGAAAGTAGGATTGTCATTCTTAATGACCTCCACCTCATTACTTTCCGATACGAGAAATCAATATTTCTCGAGTTCGGATTGTAACCTATTCAATCTATGATGGACTTGTGCATCTTGAGCCGGTTCCACAACTCTTTGTGAACTTGGTTCCATCTCTACCCTTGGATCCATGTCATTTTCAGGTTCTTGAACTTTTCAAGATTAATTTTACTCCCACTAGATCCTTTATTGACAAACCATTTCTCAAGAAACGAATCGTATAGAGCAACAAACATTTTGTTCTCTTTGCAGTTGTTAGATTAATTTCCGAAAATAACCTTGTCAGATTTAGTGCTAACTTATCAGAGACAAGTCTCTTCTTATAAGCTTTGCAACCCCCAAATCTTCATGAAAGACAAACTAAGTTTTCTTCCATGCCACATCTCATGTGGGGCCTTAGGAACCGATTTAGTAGGGACTCGATTCAGTGTAACCACATTATTTCTAATGCATATCCTCAAAAGGTAATAGGAACGTCTACTTGACATATCATCGAATGAACCATGTCCTACAAGGTTCAATTCCTCCTCTCAGACATACCATACAATGTGGTGTTCCGGGTGGAGTCAACTCTGAAACGATTTCATAGTTTTGAGATGATTGTCAAACTCTTGGCTCAAATATTCATCACCTCGATCTAATCGAAGTACTTAATAGTTTTGCCAAGTTATTTTGTACTTCAACTTGAAATGTTCAAAACATCTCAAACGATTCACCTTCGGACTTCATCAGATAGACATAGTCATATCTAGATAAGTCATCGGTGAATGTGATGAAACACTAAAATTCTCCCCTAGCAATCCTGCTTAATAGTCTACATACATCTCATGTATAATGACCAATAAGTCACTAGCCCTCCCACAACTCTTAGTGTAGGGTGGTTTGGTCAATAATCCCAATAAATAAGATCCACATTCCTCAAATGATTCAAAGTCATATGAGTCTAAAACTCCATGTTAATGGAGTTTAAATATATGTTTCTTATTTATCTGACCAAACCGGCAATACCATATGAATGGGTTGTTCATATTGTTCGGTTTAGATTTCCAATTATATTATTGATATCTTCAATATTATTTTGTTTCTCATCATCAAAGATATGAAGATCATTCAATGACATATGCAATACAATAAGGCATATCATTAAATAAATATAAAACTTCTTATTTTAATAAGAAAATTATATCCTTCATCATCCATATAAGGAACGGAAATAATACTCCTACTCAAATCCGAAACGTAGTGACACTTGTTCAAAACAAGTACTAGTCCACTAGGTAAAGTGACTTCATAAGTCCCTATGGTTAATGTAGCAACTCTTGCTTCATTCACACGCATAGGTTTAATTTACCTTCTTTGAGTAGCTTTCTATTCTTCGTTCCTTGCACATTTAAACAAATGTGGGATCCATGTCCGGTATCATATACCCAAGAACAAGAAGTCGAAATAAAAATATCTATCATATAGATACTTGAATTAGTAGCAATCATATTGCCCTTCTTCATCTTTTAGGCCTTCCTAATAAGTCTTGCAACTTTGCTTCCAATGACCAATCTCATTGCAATGGTAGCAAACTGCATCCCTTTGAGACACTTTTGGATTTAGCCTCTTTGGCTTTGGCAACTTTTGCCCTAGGTTTAGCAACCTTTGCTTTACCTTCTTCCTTTCCTTTATGAACCCTTTTCTTATGTCAACTATTAACACAATTTGAGGATTGCTCCTTCTTTCATCTCATGAATTAAGAGCCTTCACCACAACATACATCATTTGCCTAGCTTGCACTTGGAATATTTCCTTTTGCGTTATGCTAGAACAAAAGTAACTTTTATGTGTTCAAGGTTCTTTATGAGAGCTTCAAACATGGTGGCAAGTATAAGGCAAACAACATCATATGAATCATCTCTATGTTTCTTATGTCGCTCCTTATCTGCCCTTTGCAACATTTGCATTGGATTCAACATGAATGGATTCGTCAAGAACGTACAATTTTGCTTAAGAACACTTCTTGAGCATCTGATCAAATCAGAATATCTTGTACCATTCTTTTCGAACTTTGTCCTTCATAAGAACGAATCACAATTTATTGTGTTATGCTATTTCTACAACAAAATATGCAAACTATATGAACACATATTAATATCAACACATTTATCATCTAAGAGCAAATAATGTACTTCATAAATACTCCCACTAAATTATAACGAGTAGGTCTGCTGAGAAATGCGTTTCTCCATAACTATGGAGAAACGTGTTTTTAATAGCCAGAAGCTTTGCATTTGATATCCAGAAAAAAAAACCCAAGGCCAAGACCAAAGCTTCTAAATATCCAGAAGCTTTGGGTTTGATATCCAGAAACTGTTAGGTGCATATCCAGAAGTATGTGAAATGTATATCCAGAAACTGTTAGGTGCATATCTAGAAACTGTTAGGTGCATATCCAGAAATGTGTTAGGGCATATCCAGAAATTGCTATTGAAGGTTTCTGGATATCCAGAAACCTTCAAATGTATATCCAGAAACCATCAAATGAATATCCAGAAACATTTTGAAGGTTTCTGGATATTTATTTGAAGGTTTCTGGATATCACTTTCATAAGGTTCTGGATATCCAGTTCATTGTCGCGCGACAAGTCGGGACCCGTTTCTCCATAACTTATGGAGAAACGCGTTTCTCCCTAAATTTTGGCCACTAAATTATACACCTTCCAATGCTTATAAGCATAATATACTTTTAATGGGCTAAGATCCAACTTTAATTTAATCTCAAGTACGCTATGGCGCACCGCTCAAGATTAAAATTAATTAGGTAGAAAACATCAATCATATCGTATATGACACTTAGATCTTTTATGAGATTTATTTAAGACATCATATGTCTAAGCATATTTAATCTCATCTTATGCCTTGGGTCCAAAACTATTTTGATAACCCAATTAAGTTCATCCACTTTAAACGCATAGGAACCACCATTTCCTCATCTTGCTCGCAAACGCATAGAATCAAAGTACCTTGCTATGGCAAGCCCACCCAAAACTATTCGAGTGGTCTCAAGTGTTTTAATCATGGATTGGCATAAAGAACTTAAAAGTTTAAATGAAGGTTCTTTAAAGCATATTATAAGCATATCAACAAAGATAATCATAATTGCGTACCAGGTAAGTTCCTAGGAAGATAGGTGAGCCACAAGGACTACTTAAGTACCAAATCTCTCCTTCGACAGAACTCTCCTAGACATGCACAATCAGAAATCAGCTCTGATTTGCAACATAATCAATACTTTGAATAAATAATCAGTTTCCTTTAAATTTTGCGTAAAATGACTTGTTTCTCATAAACAATCAGAAAACCAAAATTTCAATGTTTCAATCTAAACATTCAGGAAATTACAATACAATGTTTCAACTAAACATCTAACAAAATTCTTAACACGTAAGAACACATAATTCATGCATCGCAACAATTAATAAAATCATATTTTAATTAACTAAGCATGCATAAACAATGAATTAATCTAGTATAGCCCTATAAACTTAATTTCCAGAAATTTATAGCATCCAGATTAAGACATAAACATATCAGATTGTAATCACATTCACAGATTAGCAAGATTGTTCAACAAACTGATTCTGCCCAGATTGGGCAAGTTTTGTCGCATGACATAGACTTCCAAAGTTCAGATCTGTCGCACGACCCATCGAAGCCATCAGCCCAACTCTGTCACGTGACAGAGTCCAACTCTGTCGCGTGACACGAGATGCCAGATGTAGATTTCAAGTTTCAATCAATTCTAAATCACAGAGCAATTAAATCACATAAACAACTTTTAACAGATTTAATTCAATATCAATAGAACATGATTTAGGCATATTGTTTCAAAAACAATCAAACTATCGCATACAAACATGCAAAAACCATATAAACAATTTATTTATATTTTCTAGCATGTTAATTCAAACTTAACCATACGAACGGGGCTCTGATACCACTGTTGGGTTTTACGGGTCCATGCACAGCGGAATTAAGCATCTAATAACATAAAACCCAAGAGCCCTAAGATCCGTTCTATACAATTAAATTGAATTCCTATGAGATAAAATTTACCAACCTTAAATGCTTTTCGTTCTTGAGCTATCGAACAATAATCAATGTGATTTCGAATCACAAACTTCGATCTTCAAGACTTGAATCTTCAGATTGCTTTTGGACAAATTGAACTCTAGGCCTTGATCGTCGTACGAGCGAAGACCCTCTAGTAGTATCCACACTTTAGAATGAACCAAGAACAGTTCTTGAGAATTGCTAGATTCTTAAACCTATGGAAGAAATATTGAGAAACCTTTGTTTTGATTTTTCTTGAGAAAATTCGGTTAGCAAATTAGGGTTTACAGACTTAATATTTATACTACATTAGTATAGGTATTTGTTTCCTAATCAAATTAGGAAACTGTCTGTCAAATCGGCTTAGGCATGAAGTGTCGCACGACCACACGAGTCTTCTGGACAAGAAGTGTCGCACGACCATACAAGTCCTCTGGACAAGATATGTCGCGCTACGACTTATGCCTGATGAGGAACTCTCAATATTCTTCCTTTGGTTTAACCAATTCATTTTAATTGTGTGTGACCCAATAGGATTATATTATGTTGGCAATGAGTCCGATCATATCGACCCTCATAAGACATAAGCGGACTCTAGCAAGCCATTATGTCTACCCAATTAATATAACGTAAGAGTTCACATTTCCAATGTTACACTTCCATTTCTCCCTTTGTCTCACGATGTTATATTGAACACAAGTCATGGTCCACGTCAACTTGTATTTGTTCAATCCTTTCTCGATATTGAGTATAATGATAATCCAACCGCATTGGGGTATGGCCATACACTTTCATCATTATCACTCATCGAGGGGCCCAAGCAAAACATCTCTCTTTCGAGGGACAAATTCCATCTTGACTTATATCCTTCCCATCATGAATCCGATCATGCCAAAGATAGCCTTTATAGATATCGTGTTAAGATATCGTTTGACTAAAATCAAACATAACTTTCATCATCTGTAAGGTCATGATAATCTCAGGTCTAGGGACTAGATGAAGTGACCATATGAGATTTAATTATGACATTTGACCATGACATAAATCTCGTACGGGTCAAGTCCAGTCACTTGTTCACTAACAATTACCCATAATTTCAATGTGCATCTCTATGCATATAATCATCATATGATTATCCATTGACAATTATATTAATTATTCTCTTAATAATTAGGGATGGAGATTATTACAATAAATATGCAAAATATATAATAATCAAATAATAAACTTAAACGATAAAGATGATACATAACGGTTTTAAGTTAAACATAACTAAAGCCTAGGGCATTAGACCAACATTATGAGCTTTGGAGAGGTAGATATTGCATTTTTGGTGAGAGGAGTCTTGACAGATTTTATCTCAGCTGTCAGAATTTCGATGTCTGCTGCCAACTTCAGACAAGTCCTATTTTTCCCTCATAAGGAATCAGATTGTGGGTTTAGACTTGTGGGAAAGATCTATGTGTCTACTTTACACATAAAAAATCATTTTGAGGCTTCGATGTCGGGAGAGGGAGATAATGTATTTTTTGTACAAGGTGTGGAACCAGTTTTTGGTCTGCTGTTAAGGTCTGATAGCTAAGGTCTGACAGCTAAGGTTTGGGATAGCTGTCAAGAGTTTAGGGGATTGATGTTTGGGGTTTTTTGAGTGAGGGTATAGTGTGTGAAGGTTTGATATCGATCTAGGGGTTTGATGCAAGGGGTTTGCTGTCAAGGGGCTGTCAAAGGCTTTGCTGTCTAGAATGAAAAGGATTGCTGTCAGAAATAAGGGGTTTGCTGTCTGCGGACATAAACTTCAAATGAGATCTGGTATTGACTCACAAATTTTTTGGCTATGTATTTATGGTTCATGGAAAGGTGTGTGAGTCTACTTTACTCACAAAAACTCGGATTGCAGTTTCGTGCAGAGAAGATAGAGATATTGCAATTTTCGTGAAGGTGCGCAAAGCTGATTTTCAGATTTCCAGAAACTTTTTCTCCTTCAAAAGTGATCATTCTTGGTTGGTTTTGATGGTGTTTTGGGGTCTTAAAAGGTTTGGTTCCCCCTCAAATGGTTTCATGACCTTATGGAGAAAGATAATGGACAAAACACAACCTTAGAAGGTTTGGTTCCCCCTCAAATAGTGCCGTCATTTGTAAGAAGAGCTCCAACCTTTTCTTGATGCATGATATAACTTTGTTTGCATCCAAACTTGCTTCGACTTTGATTAAGTTTCAAGATATGAACATTTCATCGAGCATCCAAGGTTCATCTCCTAAAATTACAAAGGAGAGCAAGTAAATGATTCTTTATAATCAAATAAATAAATATAAGCACATACGATTCTAAATAATCAAATTTAATATAAAGCACATAAGATTTTTATAAGTAGCAATTCAAAGCCCAACATAAGCAGTTGGTGGGCATAAGGGGCTGCATCAAAAGAGATGCCAACGAGTTGGTTGGTCATTACCATCGAGCCCAAGAAAGATGATCAATCATTCCCCTAGCAACTACCCTAGGAGTCTCTAACTCGTGACCTCGCTTTGTTTTACCACAAAGAAATCTAAAAAGGGTAATGATCCAAAAATGATCAAATAAGGCAATGAAGCACAAGGGGTATTGGGTCATGATCCAAGAAAATCAAATAGGGTGTTCAAGCTCAGACATATGTTAGACATATAAGCATGGATCTTCACGAGATGTTAAGCTCGGAGACACTAAAGTCTCTAAGAACCATGCTCTGATACCAATTGAAAGGACCCGTTTGCTTTGGCAGCTAAGATTCTTAGCTATCAGAAATCTTAGCTGTCAGATATTCTAATTTTCTTCAAACGCTCTCAAGGCCAAAAAGATAGAAAGTATATGCATAGCGGAATGGATATTTTCTATGGCCTTAAAGATGCTGTCTAACATATGTATTCCTAATCTCTTTATCAATTTTAACTTCTCTATATGATCAAGCAAGAATATATCAAAGCAAGAAATAGGCAGCTAAGCTTGGACAGCTAAGATTGAACCTAGCTGTCAGAAATCTTAGCTATCAGATAAAAGCATAAATGAAATGAAAATTAAAGTGCAAGACAAGAAATTAAAAGAGACAAGAGACGAGAATTTTTAAAGTGGTTCAGAGTTCACTCCTCCTACATCCACCCTCACTGTCATGTGCCAGAGCAGTGAGATCAATCCACCATAATCTAGGTCGCTTTAAGAATTACAAGGATTGATAAGGCAAGTTCCTCGAACCCCCTCTTCCTAATTAGTACAGTCAATTAGGGTCCTAATTAGTACAGTCAATTAGGAATGCTAGACACATAGCATATGTAGTTCTTTCTTGAATTAACACTTGAGTTGTTGAATGAAAGCAATGATTTGGCTCGAAGTTCTTTCTTGAATTGACACTTGAGTTGTCGAATGAAAGTAATGATTTGGCTCGTTGGTGTTCCCCCTTAATGTTTGCATCGTTTGGTTTGGTTGATTGTAACAAGTGAAATGGGTGAAGGATTGAAAGGTGAAGGGTTTAAGGTTGAAGTGTTAATTGGCAACATGGAGCATGGATGTACTGCCAAGGCCAAGTGTGTACGGTGGGTGTTTATTGTACACACAGATAAAGGGTGAGGGTTAAATGGGTGTAAAAGGGGAAGGTTGTTGTATCAATATCAGTGTGTGCAATGGGTTTTTGTTGCACACACTGAGGTCATTGATGAAGGGGTGTGGGAGACATACTTAGGGGAGAGAGAAATGGGTATGGTGTATTGGTGCAAGCACACAGAAAATGGAAGGGCTTCATTTCAATATATAGGGGAGAGTTGAAAGTATCCGTTGGTGTTGGTCAAGGTTAAAAAGTAATCTTTAATGAAATTGAATTGATGTACTCTCCATAAAGTCTTGGTCTTCATTTTCCATTTGAAGTTGCTTGTTAATGTTAGATCATGTGTTGCCATGAATGTTGTCCCAAGTGTTACAAACCAGTGTTGCCACTGGTGTTGCCACAAGTGTTGCCATTTGGATTTGGCAGCACTGAGATAGTTACTGTATTTTTCACAAATAAAAATGTGGAAATTAATGTTTAAATAACAGTAGTTAGTCTGCTTAAAATGAGCTGGAAAAGATCATCAGAAACTGCCCAGGCGTTAGTTACGAAGAAGAGGAGAAAATTAACAAATAAACATGTGTTTATTTGTTTAATTAACGACCAAGCAAAAAGATATTTTATTCAGCGATTCAGGGGGAGAACAAGTCAGAGTACAAGGCATCTAGAGCTAGGAGGTACAAGTTAGAGAAGCAAGAGAAGACCTAGTCTCCTACAAATGAGGCGAGAAGGCTATTTTGGAGGAAACAAACTCCAAGGCTGTTGCTGATCATTTTGAGTAGGCTCCAAGACTTTGTGGCCTATAAATAGTGCAGTGGATCTTCATTGAAGATCATCCAATTTAGAAAACGCAAATCTGCACAAGAAATAGAATTCTGCTCTCAAGTGTTGCCGTTCAAGTGTTGGCAACACTCAGTCCGACACTTGAGAATTTCATATAGATTTTTATATTTTTTTGAGGTTTTGAGTGTTCATTTTCAGAGAGAGTTCTTTTATATGTTGTTCCTTATGTTAATGATTGTTTATCATTAAGGAACTTCTTCGACCTTGTATTGAATTCATATTATTAATAGAAAGGTCTTGCCCTCCTGGCACCCATCAAGTTATATATTTATATAACTTGATAAAAATTATATTCTTGTATATTGTTTTAATTCTTCCGCTGCAAATTAGATTTATTTCTATTTATTTGTGTTTTTCTTGAATTGGTGTATGTGTTGTTATTAGTGTAGCTAACACTAAGGACAACACTTGTGAGTTTCATCTCACCTTGTGAGTTTCGTCTCACTTGTTCTAAGCCATAGACAATTTCAATTGGTATCAGAGCCTAGCACTTGATATACTAAGTGTTTAGATCCTTTTGTCATGGCTTATGATCCTGCAAACCCTGATCAAAAGAGATTACCGGTTTTAGATGGATCAAATTATGCTTATTGGAAGATTCGCCTACGCTCGCATATCAAATCAATTGATCTTCGAGCTTGGCGATCTATTTTAAATGGATATTCTCTTCCAATGCTTCCTTCGAATGACGATGGTGACGTTCAAGTCAAACCTGAATTCGAGTGGACAATTGAAGAGAATAATCTTGCTAGTTTCAATGAAAAGGCACTAAATGCCATCTATGAATGGGTTGACATGCATATGTTCAAACTCATTCAAAATAGTCCCTCTGCAAAAGATGCTTGGGATACTTTACAATGATTTTGTGAAGGAGATGGTAGTGTCCGAGAAACAAAGCTTAGAGGTCTCACTAGTAGATTTGAAAGATTAAGAATGGGTGAAAACGAAGATGATATTACTTCTTATTTTGAAAAGTTGATTCATATTTCAAATGCTTGTCAAGTATTAGGGGAACCTTTTACAAATAAACAACTCGTTTCAAAAGCTATTCGTACTCTTCCCGAATGTTTTAATATTAAAGTTTCAGCTATTGAAGAGGCCCATAATCTTTCAACAATGGACATTAACTCCATAATGAGTATTTTGAAAAACTTTGAGATGAATCTCAATGAACAAACGGAGGCTTCTAAAGGCAAGAATATTGCCTTAAAAGTCGAATCTTCGGACACATGTGTAGATGATGAAAATGAAGTCTTCGAGGAGTTAGATGAAAATACTAGTGTAGCTTTACTTGCAAAGAGATATAATTCTATGCGTAGAAAATTTAACAGTGTGCAGGTAAAAGCTAAGGACCAAGCGGCCAAAACCTCTAGTTTTGTGCCAAGGAGAGGTTCTCCTTCAAATCAAAAGGATACCCCACCTAGGCGTGCATCCTCGGAAAAGATCCGATCCGATCCTAGGTACATTGAATCTATTCAATGTCATGCTTGTTCCGGTTGGGGTCACTATGCCAATGAATGTGCTAACACCTTGAGAAAGGCGGGCAAAAACTTGTGGGTATCTCTTAGTGATGGAGAGGAGGAAGGAACGGAGAAAGATGAAAAGACGGAGCAAGTGGTCATGATGGCCATGGTAGAGGAGTTACCCTCTACAGAAAGTGTTGCCTCAAGTGTTGTTCCAGATTTGACAACACTTGACACAACACTTGTGACTTCTTCAGAAAGTGTTGCCCCAAGTGTCATCCAGGAAATGGCAACACTTGGCACAACACTCAGCAGGTATGACTCTTTTAATGATCTTAGTTTGCATGGTTCTGCTGATTTAAATTCAGAGGAGTTTATAGAGGATGATTTTGATAGAGATGAGCTCATTTGTGAATTTAAAAACCTCTATAAATCCCTCCTCATGGAATGGAAAAAGGAGAACAAGATGGTGGTTTTCTTGAAAAAGGAAAATCAGGATCTTAAGAACTCCTTGACTCGGCTAGAGGTACAACTCAGTAGGAGAGACTTGGATCTTGATAAAATCAAGGCCAAACTCAACCTAGCTAATCCACCTTCAAAAAACTCAACACGAGTTCTTCCAAATTGGATGAAATACTCAATTTGAGTAAGCCTCTGAAAGCTGGGCTTGGGTTTCAAGAATCACTAGAAAGTATTACCTCTTCCTTGTTTGATGTTGAAACTAAAAATTGTTTTGTAAAAGAGCGTGTCAAGGAAAAGGGTAGTACTCCTAGTGATACTTCTGATCAATCCAATGAATGTGGATACTGTCACAAAGCTGGACATATAAAATCAGATTGTTTTTTTCTTCAAAAGAAAATGTCCAGTCTTCAAGTGTTGCCTCAAGTGTCGCCAATTTCTCAGGGAAACACTCATGGCAACACTGGTGAACAGAAATCCAGATTTTCAAAAAGGGCTTGGTTACCCAAGGAAAAACTGAAATGCTATGTTGTTTACACAGCTTTAAGGACTAACATTGCAGGAACTTGGTACTTTGATAGTGGTTGTTCACGTCATATGACTGGTACAAAATCATTCCTAACAGAGTACCAACCTATTCAAGGAGGCTCAGTGACTTATGGTGGTGGTGGCAAGAGTGAAATAGTTGGAAAAGGAACACTGGATATTGTTGGTTTTCCTCCTTTAAAAAATGTCTTGCACGTAGATGGTTTACTTGCTAATTTAATTAGCATTAGCCAATTATGTGATGACAATTTGGAGGTAAAATTCAATAAAAATACCTGTGAAGTGTTTGATGATACTAACTTTTGTGTCATGACTGGAATACGATCAAGTGATAATTGCTACCTGGTTGGTAATAAATCAGTGTGCAATTTGACAAAACTGGATGATATAAGGTTATGGCATCAAAAGTTAGGTCATTCTCATTATAGGAATCTTGAGAAGATTATCAAACACAATGCCGTCAAAGGTGTTCCTAAACTAAACCTCAAAGACACCGTGATGTGTGGTGACTGTCATAAGGGTAAGCAAACTCGTGTTGCTCACAGTGTTGAACAACACAATGAGCAACACTCAGGAACAACACATTGTTTTCAGCTTCTACTTATGGACTTGATGGGTCCTATTGAGGTAGAAAGTTTGGGAGGTAAGAAGTATGTTTATGTGATAGTTGATGATTTTTCTAGGTTTACATGGGTGTATTTCTTAAGAGAAAAATCTGAAACTTTTGATAAATTTACTCACTTAGTCTCTAAAATCAAAAACATGTTTTGTTCTCCTATTTTTCGAATAAGGTCAGATCATGGTCGAGAGTTTGAAAATCTCTCCTTCTCTACATTCTGTAGTAAAAAGGGGATACACCATGAATTTTCAGCACCTAAAACACCACAACAAAATGGTATTGCTGAAAGGAAAAATATGACTTTTATGGAGATGGCTCGTGTTATGCTAATTGCTAGAAATATTTCTAAAGATTTTTGGGCCGAAGCATTAAACACAGCTTGTCACACTACGAATAGAGTTTTCATAAGACCTGGTACTACTATGACACCCTATGAGATTTTAAATGGAAAGAAACCTACGGTTCACTATTTTCACGTATTTGGGTGTTTATGCTATATTTTAAATGACCGGGAATACTTAGGAAAACTAGATTCCAAGAGTGACAAAGCCATCTTTCTGGGATACTCTCAAAACAGTCATGCTTATCGAGTCTATAATCTGAGGTTAAAAGTGATTCAAGAATCGGTAAATATTGAATTTAACGATTACTTGAGTGCTACAGGAGAACCAGCTGATGATATACCTCTGACCTTACAGGAAGAAGTCGAACAGAGGGCTGGAACAGAAACTGATTCGGCCAGTGCAGTCACAGATTCAAGTGTTTCTCCAAGTGTTGCCCCTGAAATGGCGACACCTGAGGCAACACAGGAGAACAGAATAGTGACTGGAAATTCTGAGAGCAGTGACTCAGAAGAAGAAGATGGATTGGTGAACCATCAAGGCAGGAGAGATCCCCCAGCTCGTATTAGAAATTATCATCCCATTACTCAAGTAATTGGTGATGTTAATGATGGGGTTCGAACAAGAAATAAGGAGCCAGTAGACTACAGAGATATGGTTAGGTATGTATGTATGTCCTCCACATACTCTAAGGTGAAACACTCCTGTTTCGTTTCCTCTCTTGAACCAAAAAATGTGATTGAGGCTTTAAATGATAATTTCTGGATTCAAGCTATGCAAGAAGAGCTTGAACAATTTACCCGTAACGAGGTTTGGTGTTTAGTTCCACGTCCTTTAAATACAAACATTATTGGAACTAAATGGATTTATAAAAACAAATATGATGGATTAGGTAATATTGTTCGTAATAAAGCTCGTCTTGTGGCTCAAGGCTATACACAAGTGGAAGGAATCAATTTTGACGAGACCTTTGCACCTGTGGCTAGAATTGATTCAATAAGACTTCTTCTTGCAATAGCCTATTACCTCAAAATCACATTGCACTAAATGGATGTCAAAGCGGCTTTCTTGAATGGGTACTTAGATAAAGAGATCTATGTTGAGCAACCTGAAAGGTTTGAAGACCCATTCCACCCAGACCATGTATACAGACTTGATAAGGCCTTATATGGCTTGAAACAAGCTCCTCGTGCATGGTATGGGCGTCTAACAAGTTTCCTTCTTGAATATGGTTTATTTAGAGGAGAAGCCGATAGGACATTGTTTATTCTTAGGGAAAATAAAGAGCTTGTCATTGCTCAGATCTATGTTGATGACATAGTTTATGGTTCCACATCTAAAACATGTTTACAAAATTTTGTGGAAGCTATGACATCAACGTTCGAGATGAGCATGATAGGAGAACTTAATTATTTCCTAGGATTGCGGAGTGAGACGATCGAGATGATGGAATCTTTATCTCTCAGAGCAAGTATGCTAAGAGTTTGGTAAAAAGATTTGGATTGGAAAGTGCAAAGAGCTCTAAAATACCTATGGGATCATCTCTTAAGGTAACCAAAGATTAGGCAGGGGAGGATGTTGACCCAACTCTGTATAGATCCATGATAGGTAGTCTTCTTTATCTTACTGCCAGTCGTCCCGATATTATGTTCAGCGTAGGTGTATGTGCTAGATATCAGTCTGCTCCTAAAATTTCTCACCTAAATGCTGTCAAGAAAATCATTAAGTATGTGTCTGGAACAAGTGAATTGGGAATCTGGTTCATCAAAGACACTAATACCAACTTGGTTGGTTTTAGTGACTCTGATTGGGCAGGGGATATATATGATAGAAAGAGAACTAGTGGAGGTTGTTTTTTCTTGGGTAATAATCTTGTATCATGGTACAGTCGCAAGCAAAATTGTGTCTCTCTCTCGATTGCTGAATCTGAATATGTAGCAGCCGGGAGTTGTTGTTCACAATTAATATGGTTGAAACATATGCTTGACGACTATGGTCTAGATAGTAATATCTTGACCATGTATTGTGACAATTTGAGTGCTATAAACATTTTTAAAAACCCTGTACAACACTCACGCACTAAACACATTGATATCCGTCATCACTTTTTGAGAGATTTAGTAGAAAAGGAATTGATCCAAATAGAGCATATTGATACTAAACATCAACTTGCTGATATTTTGACCAAAGCCTTGGACCATGAGAGATTTTCAAGTTTGAAAAAATCTCTTGGTTTATGCTTTCTATAAATCTGCTGTTTCAAGTGTTTCCATCAGTGTTGCCAACACTGACAACAACACTCTGTATTTGTTGTATTTTATTATTTATATAAAAAAAAATTAGTTAGTTTAATCCCAAATGGGGGGCATTTACTGATTTTTTGTTCTAGTATGTGTATATACTATAGGTTAACATTTTTGATAAAATACCCCTTTGTGCTTAAAGTGACAAAGTCACTTATATTATGTTGATATTGAAAAAAAAAGGCAAAGCTTGTTAAAATATTCCCAAAGGGAGTATAATGTAGTTGTTTTATACTAAGTATTAGGGACATGGAGCTCGCTACTACAGTATAAAACTTACTACATATAGCTTTACATGTTTATAAAAAACTCGGGGCATGGAGCTTGCTACTACGATGCTTCATTGTAAATAAAGAATGTGTAAAGCTTGCTTAAAAAATTGCCTAAGGAATGATAAGTTATATATGTTGAAAAAATATCAAGGGGATTTTGTTTAAAAATGTTGCCTTGTGTGTCACGTAACATTGCTAGTAACACATTAGTAGATGCTACATTATTTTTTTTTTATTTCTTATTTTTGTTTTTGTTAATTAAATTTTAAATTTCCAAAAGTCTATTTCCTTATATTTAGAGTTTGTGAAATTTAAAAGGTTTTTAGCAAAAATATTTATTTTTTGTCTAACTAATTATAATTTAGAAATATCTATTTTTTAAAATTCATCTCTTTGAATTTTGAAAAACACAATTTTATGGATATTACTAAACTATGTTTAGTTATTATATTATAAAAAAAAAATTAATTATAAAAATTAAAAAAAAATCTGTTTTTTTTTTAAATGGCGGATAACAGTGCTTGATTTGTTGGGTTGTTAGAGATAAAAGGAGTTTAATTTAATTTGAACTTGTCAAATCAAATTAAACCCTCTTACTATTCACTCATTAAAACCCTCCTCTCAAAACCCTCACCGTCTCTCTCTCCTTGCATCTCTCTCTCTCTAGACAGTAAAACCCTTCCCCTGTTCCCTTCTTCTTCGTCTTCCTTCGATCCTCCATGGCAAGTCCAAAAAATTCTTCCCAAATTTCTTCTCCCATGGAGATTTCGCCTCTTGCCCCTTCGAGTGTTGCCTCCAATGTCGCCGTCCCCATGGAGATATCACCTGCGACACTTTCGGCCACACCCTCAACCTCACCATCTTTGGACATTATTGCGTACAATCCTCCTCAAATTCCCATTCCTATAAGCCTTCCTGAAACTACCCCCTCCGTAGAACTCACCTTCGCCCCTCAAAAGAAAACCAAAAAGAGAAAGGCGGTTGATGCCTCTTCATCATTTCGGGGTGGTGTGCGTCGTCAATCTGAAAGGAACAAGACGTTGTTCATGTCAAAGATACCTCCCAACACTGCTGATGATCCTGTTAATGTGGAGGATAGTTCAAGTTCGTCGCTCAACATTTCGTCTGAGGACAATTCGGACCCGATCTTTAAAGAGACTAAGGAGCCCTCATCATCTTCTGATGAGGATGAGGAAGCTTGGATGGATGATGAAGAGACTCTAGCTGAAGCTCAGTCCCGGATTGTAAAGAAACAGAAAATTTCTGCCAGTGTCGCCCCAAGTGTTGCCAATCCAATGGCAACACCTGAAGCAACACCTGCTGCCAAGTCCAAAGCCCAGTCAAGTTCTCCTTCGTATTCTCCTATTTCATGGCCTCAGGTAAACACTCCTACTCCCTCTCAAGATTCCAGATCAGATTATGAGTCTTTTGGATATTATGAACGTCCATTTCTTTCCGAGGAATTTTATAGTGAATCTAGCTTGGATAAGTGGGTTCAAGATTCTGAGAAGAAAATTCTGAATGAAAGAAATATGTATGTGACTCAATTCAAGGAGTTAGGAGTGTATCAATTTTTGGAAGATAGAAACTTTTTACCTACGGTTGTGAAAGTGTCCGGTTATATTGAAAGTGTGGTTAGGAATTTTTATGCTCATCTTAGGGAGGATATTGATGATAGGAATACCCCTCATTATGGAAAGATCTTTGTTAGGGGCAATATCTATGATTTTAATCCCTTGATCATCAACAAAGCATACGGCCTCCCTAATGTTGAAGATGAGAGTTTGGAATTTGATCCTAATGCCTTAGCCACCTTTTTAACTAGAGGGAGAATCACTGTTTGGACTGATCACTTCAAGTCTACCCATCTTACTTCTTTGTTTAGTTTGCTTCACAAGATATGTATAACAAATTGGCTATCTACGGCCAATGAGAACACGGTAACCTTCGAGCAAGCTTTTTTGTTATACAAACTAGGCAAGAAACAAAGAGTTAACTTTGGAAGACTAGTATTTGCTCACATTTCTGCATGGGCCAAGAAAAGAAAGGCTTCCTCCTTCATTTTTCCTTCCCTTATATTCAATGTTCTTATGTACCAAAACCTTAAGCCTTGGAATGCCGATAATATCTTTGAGAAGCCTGTTTATTACAGAATTCACTACAAGAAAACTGACAGATACTGACGGAAATTAGTGACGGAAATAAATCTGTCACTAATACCGACGGATTAGTGACGAAATAGCAACGACCTGGGGTGAAAAACAAAAAACGAAATTAGGACGAGATTACCGACGGATTTAGTGACAGATATGCCGACGGATTCCATTTCGTCTCTAATCCGTCACCATTTTGGCGCCAAAAATTTGCGCACTTTTTACCGACGAATTTGTGACGGAATGGCGACGGATATTTTTACTGACGGATTTGAGTCGTTGCTAAATTATTTAAAACAAATATTAAATTTATATTTTAGGTTAGCGACGGATTAGTGACGGATTTAATTACCGACGGATTAAAATTCGTCGGTAAATTAATTACATATTATTACCGACGGATTTGAGTCGTTGCTAAATTATTTAAAATAATCATTAAATTTATATTTTAGGTTAGCGACGGAATTAATTACCGACGGATTAAAATCCGTCGGTAAATTATTTAAAATGATTATTAACTTTATATTTTAGGTTAGCGACGGACTAGTGACGGATTTGATTACCGACGGATTAAAATCCATCGGTAAATCAATTACATATTATTACCGACGAATTTGAGTCGTTGCTAAATTATTTAAAATAATTGTTAAATTTATATTTTAGGTTAGCGACGGATTAGTGACGGATTTGATTATCGACGGATTAAAATCCGCCGGTAAATCCAGGGCCGGCCTTGATGCAAGACATGTGAGGCTTCAGCCTAGGGCCACCAAAAATACTAGTATAATTAGGGCCACAAAATTTCACAAAACATTTCTTCTCCTTGTGGTTAAGGGCCTCCTCATAGTTGCCAAGCCACCAGGGATCAAAACATGGCATTGTCATTTTTGATATTTTTACCCAATTATTTTTATTTGAGCTTTGTAATGAAGGACTACTAAAAATTTGGCCTAGGGCCTCATTTGCAACAAGGTCGGCCCTAGGTAAATCAATTACATATTGTTACCACCACTATCACTACTACCACTACTACTACTACTACTACCACCCCTACTATCGCTCCTACCATTACTACTATCACTCTTACTACCACTCCTACCACTAGCTACTACCGTCACTACCATCACCACCACTACTACTATACTACCAGTATCAGTACCACTACCATTACCACCACTATCACTACCACCACTACTACTACCACCACTACTACTGCTACTACCATTACCACCACTACTACCATTACCACCACTACTACCACTACCATTACTACCACCACGTGCCTACACCGCCACCAATACCACCACTACCACTATCACCACTGCTACTACCACCACTACTACCACTCCTACCACTACCACTACTACCACTACTACCATCACCACCACCACTACTATCATTACTACCACCACCACTACCACTACCACCACCAACACCACCACTACCACTACCACTACTACTACTACCGCCACCAATACCACCACTACCACTATCACCACTGCTACTACCACCACTACTACCACTCCTACCACTACCACTACTACCACTACTACCATCACCACCACCACTACTATCATTACTACCACCACCACTACTACCACCACCACCACTACCACCACCAACACCACCACTACCACTACCACTACTACTACTACCACCATTACTACCACTACCACCACTACTATCACTACTACCACTACTATCGCTACTACCCCTACTACTAACACTACTACCACTACCACCACTACTACCGCTACTTCCCCTACAACTAACACTACTACCACTACCACCACTACTATCACTACTACCGCTACTACCCCTACTACTAACACTACTACCACTACCATCACTACTACCGCTACTACCCCTACAACTAACACTACAACCATTACCACCACTACTATCACTACTACCCCTACTACTACCACTATTACCAAATTGACGACTCTAGTTAGTAGTGATTTTTTTTTTATAAAAATTAAGATTTTTTAAAGAAATAAAAGTATATAATAAAAGAGGGACGGACAATAGCATATATATATTTTTTAATTTTTTAATATTTATTTTGAATTAATAAAAGGTATATATAAATTTTGTTTAGAAATCTATATTACAATAGAGAATGAGGGTAACCGCCGAGACAAAGAGCGACTGAGATTGAATCTCACAAATTGATCCGATGGTCCGAGTCATTTTCCCCAAAACTATTTTTAACTTCCTATTCATTAAAAAAAAAAAACTACCCACTCATTGCTAAAAAAAATTCAGATTTAACTTCCCACTTATTGCACTCATTTTTTTAATTTTAATTTTAAACATTAAATTGTGTTACTTAAAATGATAATGATAGTATAATAGATTTTTGATTAAAAAATAATTGATGCAAATAAAAAAAAAGAAAAAATTGTTTTTGGAAAATTCGGCGCCTCATCGTATTCACTTCCCGCCTCCGCCAATTGCTGAAAAAAATCAAAAACCCCTCTCTCTCAAAACCTACCGTATTCCCCAATTCATTTCCCCTCTTTGCCGTTTTCTCTCTGCCCGTGCCATAATCGACCTCTTCAATCGACGTTAGGTTAGGGCGCTGGCATGTGACGAGTAGCCGGCGACGAGTTCACTCCTTCGTCCTCCGACCGGCGATGGTCATCATCTTAGGTATCGAACTCTCTCCCTTCGTCTAATACCGTGGCTAATACCATGGTTCCAGTTGCTAATACCTTGGTTCCAACAGATTTCACACCCTTCGTTCTCTCACTTGCTCTTCTCCGGCCTCTCTTCCAAATAAGGTATTCCGGTTCCTGTGATTTCAATTAAATTAGAAGTTGAATCTCTAATCCTAAAACCCCAGATTTGTTAATTGTTTGGAATTCACAAATTTAGGAAAAGATATATCCGTTATTGATTTGCTTATTGTGTTGCAATTTATTAGCTAAAGATATATATGTTTCAATTGCTCTGTTTACTGGTAGTGTATTTATCTATCTCCCTGTTAACTCTAATTTTGTTGTTTTTGTGCGCTCTTTTATGAATATAGGAATTAAAAATGAACCTCGATCGTAGTTGGATGTACAAACGATTTGAGAATGGAATTTTAACAAACTCTTTTGTTGAAGGAGTAGAGACTTTTGTTGAATACGCAATTAATCAGACAGGATGGAACGACGGGGATAGAATTAAGTGCCCATGTAAGCTAGAAAAGTGTCAAAATAGAAGATTTCTTGATGTGGAAATGGTGAAGTATCACTTGGTGAAACATGGGTTTGTTCCAAATTATTATGTTTGGACATTCCAAGGGGAAACAAATATAAACCCTAATGAGAATCAAAGTATTGAAGTCGGGGTGTCACCGTCTACTGATGAAGCTGTACCTGACGCTTATACCACTATGGTTTTAGATGCAGCTGGCCCTGATTTTAATGTTGATGATGACGTCGAAGAGCCACCAAATCCCCAGGCTAAAAAGTTCTATGATATGTTGGAAGCTTCTAAAAACCAATTGTGGCCTGGGTGTGAGAAGCACTCTGAATTATCTCTTATAGCTCGATTGATGAGTTTGAAGTCTGAGAACCGAATGTCCGAAAAATGTTTTAATCAAGTAACCGAGATCATCAAGGATGTTTTCCCTGAGCCTAACATAGTCCCAGATAACTTCTATGCAAGTAAGAAGTTAATGCGCGGAATGGGGTTACCGGTCGAGAAGATCGACTGCTGTGTTGAAGGTTGCATGATCTATTGGGGTGAGGATTCAAATTTGACCACTTGCAAATTTTGTGATCATCCCCGGTTTAAAAAAAACACGTCGAGGGGATACGAAGCGCCAAAAAACCAATTGAGCATGATTTCACATTTACAGTACTAGAAAGCACCAATTGAGCATGATTTCATTTGTTTGTTTGTTTGTAGTAATTGTTGTCTTTGAAGTAGGGACATCTTTTGGTTAGGCTCTGTTTTCAACAAGGTGGACGGTGAGCTTCCCATCAAGTCTTCCTCTTGCATCCATTTTCGCGAGAAAGGTGAGCATACTTGATCTATTGACCCAAACTTATTCCTGCATATTCATTGAGCGGCTCGGCCCTTCCCTGGACCCACGCAAAATGGGAGCTATGGGGTACGGGTTTCCCTAAAAATGAATTTTTTGTAAGCTGTGCATATGGTTATCTGGCGATTGTTGAGTGCACTGCATGCCCTTCCTGCACAAGTGGTAGGATAAGTGGGTTATCACCCAATGCATCAACACCATTGTTAAAAGTGGTAGATATCAGTTGGGATCCCATAATTAAAGTCCTACTTGTTGTTTAACCCTTCCTGTACAAGTGGTAGGATAAGAGATGTTATCTTGATGCAATGTGTATTCACAAGCTCTCTTGAGTGGAGGAGTGGTCCATGAGTAACTATGATGTAATCACAACAATATACAGTATCTCTTAAATTTATCCATGTGTGATTTTCATTTAAGTTGTAGTTTCTATTTAAGCGTGAAACAATATACACGGTCATATAAATATGAAGTATACAACATGTCATCCTGAAATTAAGTTGTTGAGATTCTTAATTAGTGTTTATTTATTTTGCAATAACTATAACCTGATCGTACGCTAACATCATCATTTGTTTGTATTTCCATTCATGTTCTGTGTAGTCTTGCTAGATATCAGGTTTTTGTTCATGTAAATGCAATGCAACTGACAATGTATATGAACATTATTCTTGTTAGTGTTGCTCTTTTCATTGATGTTCTTATTATTCTATTGTTGTTTTTCCAGTAATTTTCCTAAGGTAAACTTAGCTTGGTATAGGTGTGCATGCTTAAACATTTGACCTCTGCAACTTTCTGAATCAATCAAATGGTAGATATTAATTTGTCGCAGCAGATATTGAGAAAGACAACGACCAGGCTTGCTCTTATGTAGTTATTACCTAGCTAGAGTTACCTATTATGCACCACAATAAGTTTTTGCACTTCTAAGATTATACAGAGTAACAATAAACTTGGTACTTATGCTCTAGTATGCCAAACATATGATTAGACAAAAATCGGATGCAGCTCAACAGTCTATGTTGCAATCAGTAGGGGGCCACTATATGAATTCATTTTGACACTCTCCCATGGTCTTACAGAAGCTCGCTAGTCAAGTATCACGAAGCACCAACTCAGAACACAAGTCTTTACAGACCGTCTGCCCTCCGTCCAATGTCAGTGCAGTTCAAATTGCGACATTTCTACAATCTTTCGTAGATCATTCCAGAACTTCTCTAGGTCTGATTTGAAATTACGAGGCTTAAATGCACTTGCAGCTCGTGAAAGCATCCTATTCATTGTTCCCTGATCCTCCTATTTTGCTCTTTAAATGGTTTATGACCAATTGTTCTGGGCTAATTAGCAAGAAATTATTGTAATTTTGTATTTTGTTGATAATAATGATTTAACTTTTTTTGTCTGAAAAGAAAAGAAGAGGCTGTATATGGTAAAGCCAAATTCTTTTTGTTCGTCTGTTTCCTACTCTCAAGAAAATCCAATCGACAAAACATTACCGTTTTGGAGTCTTTTTTGTTTTCATTTTATAATAGAAAACAGTATTGAAATAATCTGAATAAGTGTATCTGCTTTGAACTGTTATTATGTGATCACAGGCTATGCTCTGTAGCATCTGTGATGGTTTGTTATGTATTGTTATGTATTCATATAATTACTTGTTGCTAAAATATTATAGCTTTGATTGGAGAACGGTTTAGTGTATATACTGACATTTACATGATGTCTATAATCTACAAGGAAATATAACCATTTGTAATATTTATTAATTTTTAAATTGGAGGTCTGATATTTTATACCTACTTTTTTGTTCCTTATTCAATGAGATGTAAGAGAAGCAAGTTTTTTTTTCTCATGAAGATACTTAAAAAATATTTTATTTTACATATGCAGATGCCTAGAGGCAAGGGTATACGAGGTATGCATCGTAGCCAGGGGAGAGAGGTTACTTCTTCCTCGTCAGCACTACGAACACCACGATACGAGCCTCCCGACACGCCACCTAATGATGTCGGGGCTGAGGAGGATTCTCTTACCGACACTCCTAACCCATCACAAGGGACACCTGGTCTCTCTTTAGGTGCTTCTGCCACACCTATGATACATGACACTCTTCCTGTTGCTACTGTAGTTTTTGGCAGGTAATATATTTTTATTTTATGCATCATTCTCTCTCTTTCTTTGTATGTGTCTGGTCTGTGCACATGCTTTTTTATGTGGATATTGACATCTTGTCTTTCTACTCGTTGATATTGCATCTTTTATGAGAATGTTCTTATTAACCTGACATTTTTATAGGTTGATGCCCGATCGAATTGCACGACGAATTACTAAGATCTTTCAGAAGGCCATAAGCTCAAAGGGATTCAACTGGAAAAGTGTTCCAACCGAAACCAAAGAGAGCTATTTCACTGAACTTAAGGTACATTCATTACTTTATTGAACCAACTATTTGTTTGTATACATTTATTTTCTAATATATAACCTATTTGTTTGCAGAAAGAATTTCGATGGCCCGAGGAAGAAGAGACTATTATCAAGAAAGCTTTTATGAAGCAGGCTGCCAAACTTTATGCTAGTATGGTGAGCTCATGGAAGACTAAATGGAAGGATTCAAAGACTAAACCGGAATGTGTATCTGAGGCAGATTGGCATAAGTGGTTGGAATATTGGAATAAACCGGAAGTCCCTGAAAAAGCAAAAAAAAATTCAGAAAATTGGAAGAAGGAGGTAAATAATAGCTGCTCTAAGCATGTTGGAGGCTCTAAACCTGCCGTATCCTACTTCATGGAGCTGGTACGTACATTATATCTAATTACAGTGAATTTGCTTATCATTTCATACTCTTAAATGTTGATAAGCCATTATGAGTAGTTTCTATGAATGCAATGAAAGTGAAGTGAATTGAGATGCATCTTTGCTCGATTATTTGAATCTTGTTAAAGAACATGGAAGTTTTGTTGATTATATGACAGTGAAATGATTTAAAAGGAGAATGTTGGTATGCATGGGTTACTATGATGGTTTAATGATTCAAATTAATTGAGATGGATATACATTCTTCTTGTTTTATTGTTATGATATTTGTTTAGATTGAACTCATCTAGATAGTCTTCTCCATCTATGTCCTTCTGGCGTTTGCACTGTTTGTTTACTTTGATGGACAAGTGATACTGCATATAAATATTGTGCGTATCTGGAAAATTAACCCCGTAAACCTTGTTTAATTGCCGGTTTTGTCGTTTAAATTGTATAATCTTAAGAATATAAGAAGACTTCTGGACATTAGATAGCCAGCTTATTGTAGCCTATGCTTGATATGTACCTTTTCCTTTGTTCAGAAACTTGAGCAATATAGATTCACTGAAATACCCTTCATAAAAATGATGCAATTCATTTCGCCTCTGTCAAACAACGACCTATGCATCAGTTTTTATCTCAATCTGAATGTTTTCATACAGTACATTCTTTCTCTGTCAAGCTAAGGCATTGGTACTGATCAGAAGTGTGCCTGTTTTGAGCTCAAAATGATACAATACCTGTTAGAAATAATATGTGGGAATGAATTACCAAGGGACCAGAAGTGTGCCTGTTTTGAGGATGTGAATCTGAAAGATGTATTAACAATAAAAGATGATTTCAATGATACAGTAGCTTCTTTATGAACTCACAGAAGTGTGCCTGTTTTGAGGAATGAATTAACAATAAAAAATGTATTGCATCATCTTTAGAAACATAGTTCCCTTTCAGTTTATATGAGGATGTGTGCCTGTTTTGACTGTTTGTTGAAATGTTTGTTGACTTCTTTTCTATCTCCATAATGTTCTTGTTTGTAATGCAGCAAAAAAGAAAGGAAGGTGGCAAGCCTACTTTGTTTGAGCTTCAGAAACAAATGCATATGCGTAAAGATGGCACATATTCGGATGACCATTCTAAGAATATTTGTGTAAGTATATTATAAGTGTATTAATTTGTTTATTTTTTGTGATTATTGCTTATAATAAGATATATTATATTCTGAAGATGGAGTATGAACGCCTAATTAATGAGGCATCAGTTGAAAACGATGGAGATTTAACTACCGAAGAAAAAGATGAAGTTTATTTGAAGCTTGTAGGGGATGTTAAAAAGCAACGTGTTTTTGGTATTGGTTCTATGAGCTCCTCCTATGCTAGCGACAGTCGGAGTAAAGCCTCTTTTATACCAGGAACGGGTGTTGAGCAAGCTGTGTATGAGACAGAAATGATGAATGTGAAAAATGAGTTGATGCAAGAGAAAGAACAAAGGAAGCAATTGGAGCAAAAATTAGAAGATGATAAGAAACTTACGGAGGAAAAGCTAGCGAAAATGCAAAATGATTTTCAGCAAAAACTAAATCAAGTGCTAGAGCGTGTCAATAGCACAACTCGGGATCGCACTCTTTAGTCTTTTTAGTTGTTTTTAGTTATTGATACTTCAAAACATTTAGTATTATGTTTTATGTTGAACGAATGTTATAACATGATTGGCTAGTATGTTTAATTTGAAATATTAAATATTTTTGGTTGTTTTATATCAATTTAGTGTGACGACGTTTTGGAATTAATAATGCATCGATATATGAAGCAGGTATCCCCGTTCCGAATCAGAAAAAATGATAAAAATATTCATATATTTTAGTGATGGAATAATCCGTCAGTAATATTAAATAATAAAAATTACTATTACAGCATAAAAAATAGCGACGAAATATTCCGTCAGTAATATTAATAATAAAAATAATAATTACAGCATCATAAATAATAGCAATGAAATGATCCGTCGATAATCCGTCACTAAAATGGTTCAAAAAAAAACGACCATTTAAATAGCGATGGAATGATCCGTCGATAATCCATCACTAAAATGGTCCAAAAAAATAAAATGACCATTTAAATAACGACGGAATAATCCGTCGATAATCCGTCACGAAAATGGTCCAAAAAATAAAACGACCGTTTAAATAGCGAAGGAATTTTCCGTCGCTAATCCGTTAGCATAATGCTTTAAATTGGTCGTTTATTTTACCAAATTATCGACGGATTTTAAAACGTTAGTGACGGAAATTTCCGTCGCTAAATCTGATTGAGAACCGTCGGTAATCCGTCAAAAAATTTAGTGACGCACGTTTTAACATCGGATTTTTTACGTCTAAAATCTGTCACTAAATTGATTTAGTGACGGATTTTTGGCATTTAGTGACGGATTTTTCCGTCAGTAACTGTCGTTTTCCTTGTAGTGATTACCAAACACTTTACTGAAGGTGATAGGCACAGAGATTTACCTTGGGCTTTGGTTACAAATTCCCCTCCATTGGCTGCCCCTACTTCGAGTGTCGCCCCAAGTGTCGCCCCTGAAACTGGCAACACTTCAGGCAACACTGCTCCTGTAATGGTTGATGCTGCTATGGTACTTAATTTTTACAATAGTCAGGTGAAGCACATTGACTCAGTTATTCAGGGGTGGCTTGACATGCGTACTGATATGATGAAAATGGTGGATATGATTTCTTCCAAAATAGGGAGAGATCAATCATCGAGGCCAAGGCGTGATGATGGAGCTGGAGATGGAGCTGGACCAAGTGGTACAGCAGAGGGAGGTGAAGGAGCTGAAAATGCAGGTTGAAGGTGGTTGGTTCGAATGGTTCTTGATTTTGGTAGTTTGGTAACAAAAACAATTTCTTTTGTTTTTATTTGGTTTGTAATGCTTAAACAATTTCAATTTCTGTTTTTTTTTTCTTTGTTTCGGCTGGAATTTTCTTCAAACTTTGGTGGATGGTTTTGCTAAATGGTTGTTTTAAGATTTTAATAATTATTTTGGGTAGTTATTAATTTCATATTAAGGGGGAGATATTTTGAATTTATGAGACTTCATTTGCTTGAAGGTTGATGTTGCCACTCGTGTGAGTGAGATACTTGGATTGAAAAATATTTTCAAACATTGCCTGAAGGATGATGTTGCCTCTATTAAAATCACGTGGCATTTTTTGATTTGTTTTTTAAGTTTGACTAAATGTTTTGTAAAGATCATCACATTGATATTTTGTGAAGAAATCAGTAACTAAGGGGGAGATTGTTAATGTTAGATCATGTGTTGCCATGAATGTTGTCCCAAGTGTTACAAACCAGTGTTGCCACTGGTGTTGCCACAAGTGTTGCCATTTGGATTTGGCAACACTGAGATAGTTATTGTATTTTTCACAAATAAAAATGTGGAAATTAATGTTTAAATAACAGTAGTTAGTCTGCTTAAAATGAGCTGGAAAAGATCATCAGAAACTGCCCAGGCGTTAGTTACGAAGAAGAGGAGAAAATTAACAAATAAACATGTGTTTATTTGTTTAATTAATGACCAAGCAAAAAGATATTTTATTCAGCAATTCAGGGGGAGAACAAGTCAGAGTACAAGTCATCTAGAGCTGGGAGGTACAAGCAAGAGAAGCAAGAGAAGACCTAGTCTCCTACAAATGAGGCGAGAAGGCTATTTTGGAGGAAACAAACTCCAAGGCTGTTGCTGATCATTTTGAGTAGGCTTCAAGACTTTGTGGCCTATAAATAGTGCAGTGGATCTTCATTGAAGATCATCCAATTCAGAAAACGCAAATCTGTACAAGAAATAGAATTCTGCTCTCAAGTGTTGCCGTTCAAGTGTTGGCAACACTCAGTCCGACAGTCGAGAATTTCATATAGATTTTTATATTTTTGTGAGGTTTTGAGTATTCATTTTCAGAGAGAGTTCTTTTATATGTTGTTCCTTATGTTAATGATTGTTTATCATTAAGGAACTTCTTCAACCTTGTATTGAATTCATATTATTAATAGAAAGGTCTTGCCCTCCTGGCACCCATCAAGTTATATATTTATATAACTTGATAAAAATTATATTCTTGTGTATTGTTTTAATTCTTTCGCTGCAAATTAGATTTATTTCTATTTATTTGTGTTTTTCTTGAATTGGTGTATGTGTTGTTATTAGTGTAGCTAACACTAAGGACAACACTTGTGAGTTTCATATCACATTGTGAGTTTCGTCTCACTTGTTCTAAGCCATAGACAATTTCATTGCTGACAATGTTTCCATGTTTTATGGAAATGTGTTAGTATCCGTTGGAAAGGTAGGTGAAGGCTTCAATGCAATATTCAATGCACTTGACTCAAAGTAGTTGTCATAATTTCCATGTTTTATGCAAACATATTTTCTTCTTCTCCTGTGCAAACACATGGCTTGGCTGGTATATCTCCATTTGCAATTCCTAGTTCACTGATGATAAACATGGGGAACTTGGAGGGATCTTTGTGTAACTTTTGCAACTTTCCTCTCTTGACACTTTAGACCATTTAACTTAGTCCCGTTAAATGATCCATCATCATCAAAACACAAAGTTAGGTCCTAACAGATGTCAATCAATAACAATTAAATACCATTACCTTATTACTGGATACGACTCAGGCTTGTCACAACTATTACAGTGCAACTTCCCATCAAAGATGTGCTATTTTCGTTTACATATTGTTGTGTAAGAGTTGTACTTCTATCTATTTTATTCATCAATTCTAACCGTTACTCCATTCAGGAAGAAAGGATTGTTAGAGCCTAGAGAGTTTTATTATACCGTGTTTACAATACATATATACCAAAGAAAACCCTAGAGTTATTGTTGAACTAGGATACATATTAATCTAGACTTACCTAAGATAATGAAACCAAATATTTACAAAGATAATATACGGTCCTATCCTAATAACAACTGATGTACACAAATCTGGTCTTATACCCCCCCCCCCTCAATCAAGACGCCCATATGGAAGTTGCAACTTGACAATGAGTGCATGGAATCGAGGTTTGGACAGGCCTTTCGTGAGTATATCGGCAAGTTGATCATCACTGGAAACATAATTTATCTTTAGAAAACCACGGGTACTAACTCACGGATAAAGTGATAATCAATCTGAATGTGCCGCGTGCAAGCATGAAATACCGGGTTACGAGCCATATGGAGCGCAGAGATATTGCCACAAAACAGGGAAGGAGGAGTGAATGGAAGGTGGAGTTCGCGAAAAAGATAAGAGAACCATCTGAGTTCCGTAGTTGTAGTCGCAAGAGCGTGATACTCGACTTCGCTGCTAGATCGGGAGATTGTGGTTTGTTTCTTGGCTGTCCAAGAGACAAGATTTGGACAAATAAATACACACGCTACAATAATAGAACGACGATCATCAGGATCACCTGCCAGTCTGCGTTAGAGTATGCATAAATGGATAGGTTCGGAGAACAATTAATGAAACGTAATCCTTATACTAGGAGTCCCTTTAACAAATCTCATGATGCGCTTGGAAGCCACTAAGTGTGCAATGCAGGGTTGATGCATAAACTGGCATACCTGATTAAAAGGCGATGTCAGGCCGTGTTAAGGTAAGATATTGCAGCCCGCCAACAAGGCTAGGGGGATCTGACAATAGGTCGCCATCAAGGGAAGAAAGCTGAGTATGAGGAAGTGTGGGCATTGGGGTTGGTTTGCAATCCGTCATATTGAACCTAGCAAGCAGATCAAGGGCATACCGAGACTGGCAAAGACGGAGTGTATCATTATCATGAGTTGCTTCAAGTACCAGGAAGAAACTCAAATCACCGAGGCGACGACTGTCAAAAGTGGCACAAATCAAATCAATAACTATGAAATAATGACAGAAGAAGAGCCGGTGATAATTATATCATCAACGTAAACCAAAAGAATAACAGTAGCTTCAAATGTATGCCGAATAACAAGGACGAATCTGAGCGACTGTTAAAAAATCCATGTCGAATGAGAAAGTCATGTAAACGCTGGAACCAGGCACGAGGGGATTGCTTCAATCCGTACAGTGCCTTATGGAGCTTACATACATGATCAGGAGAAGACGAAGCAACAAATCTCGGGGGTTGCTTCATGTAAACCTCCTCATGAAGAATTCCGTTAAGGAAGGCATTGCGAACATCAAGTTGCTTGATATCCCGGTGTTTAGAATGAGCCACACAAAGAACGGTGCGGATGGTGGTAGGTTTGACAACCGGACTAAATGTCTCATCATAATCCAGCCCATGTCTCATCATAATCAAGCCCTGCTTGTTGAGTGAAACCCTGTGCAACTAAGCAAGCTTTATGTCTGTCAACTGAACCATCCGCTTTCCTCTTGACCTTAAAAATTCACCGACACCCAACAACATTCATATGTGGTTGAAAAGGAACAAGGGACTAAGTGTTGTTTTTATGAAGAGCAGAAATTTCGTCTGACATGGCTACTTGCCAGTGAGGGAAATTCAACGCTTCTTTAAAGGTGTGTTGTTCATAAAACGGATCATCCGTAGAAGCAACCAGACTATAATTAATGGAGACGGGAACTATGGCATCAAATAACTCTGTCATTCCCCTATAACGATGTGGCGGAGTAAGAGAAAGAGAAGACTTTGAAGAAGATGGTGTCTGACTAGTAGAACAGGAAGAGTCAGTGGCTGCTGAAGGTGACCGAATACTACTGGGGAAAGTACTGACATCCGAACAAGTCTGAAGAGGCCCTGCTGACTGGTTAGGTAAATGGAATGGCACCGGTGAGTTTCTGAAAGTCGGCTTGGGCTGTCTTTGGAGCACAGGCTACTCAGTAATTGTGGGCTGAACAGGGAGCACTAGTACAGATTTTGGCTTAGACAGCGCTTTTTTTTGGGCTTAGATAGCGCTTATAAGCGCTATCTAAGCTAGCGCTATGCAAGTTAGCATAGCGCTTTTATAAGCGCTATCTAAGCTCCCAAACTAAGATAGCGCTTTTAAAAAGCGCTATATAAGCACTTTTTTTATTTTGAAAAAAATCAACTTACAAAGCGTTTTTTATGCGCTACATAAGCTCACGAACTTAGATAGCGCTTTTAAAAAGCGCTATCTAAGCACTTTTTTTATTTCCAAAAATCATCTTAGGTATTTTTTTGTCCTACTATTATATGAATTATAACCAAAAAATCAAATAAATAAAAATTAAAATGAACTAAAACATTTCATTCAACAATAACAATCAACCTTTCATTTATTACACCAATAATAAGTCTTACGATCATCCACAAGAGTTATAAGCTAACTAGTCTAACACCCGTCGCACGACATGAAACATTGACAAAAAAATTTAAACAAACCAAAGAATGTCGCAGTCTAATTAATGGGCATCAAGAATGAAGACAACGTGCTTTCTTGTGAACAATGTCAAATATGGCTTAAAGATCCGAGAGCTATGCGATAATGAATTATGCTTAGATTCCACTTCTTTTGACATTTCTTGAGCTATGAGCATCTTTATGGGTGTTCCATTTGATTTCCTATTTGGAGAGGGTCTTCTCAACTCGGACACCATCTGCACACCACCATACATGCAGATACAATAGCATGACTCAGTCAGTACTCCCAAAACTATATACAAACAATTAGGCTTATCATATCTCTGAGAGAAAACTCATGAGTAATAATTTGAGGTATTTACCACTTTATCCTCCATTTGATCTCCAAGTGGGCTCATCCTCAATACATCATATCGGCTCCTAGACAGTGGAGAACCTGTCCAACAATTACTACCATGTCAGAAAGTGGCATTTATAAAAACAAGCATAGACTGGAACATAATGTAAAGATTATGTGAAGTAAACTGGAACATAATGTAAAGATTATTCACAAAATATAGACTCACAGAAGAACATACTGTATAGAAAAGGAGGAATCAGCACTTACGTAAGGTTTCTTTAGAATGAAATGAAATCAAAGGAACTGCTGCACTGCATATCAACGTGAATAATCAACGATTAACCTACCAAATTCGGACCATCCTTTAAACATTGAGTTAGCTTTTCAACTTCCGCAACCTTTCGCCAATGCATTTTATCCAAGCAACTGTTTTCCTAAAAAAGTTACCATATGTTACATTAGACCAACTACAACACCAAATCTAACAGAAGATTCGATTCTAATGTTTATATCAATAATAAGCTAAAGGAAAGACTTCAAATACTCTTTCCACCAACTGCAGAGCAACTCTTCCTCTCTGTGTACATGCATATTCAGCAAATGACATAAGTTGAAAGGAACTTCATCCAAAAATTCCATAAAAAAACATCAAATCTATAAGTATATGTTCTAAGCATCAGATACAAGTGCAATAACTGTGTTAGGCAACCAACATATTTATAAGCTTAAGTTGTTACAGAGGCCCAACAATATACATAAAGGCTCAACACTCCATCTCATACTGACCCCACTTGCACGTGGATAGACAAAATGCAGGGTATGACAAACCAAACAGGATATCAGCTTGTGACTAATAATATTGAGTGAAACAAATGTAAGCCAGGAGACTCAACTACAGGACCTTGCATAACGAGAGCTCGATACCATATTAATAACCAACCCATCCAAAAGATTAAGCTGTTAAGAAGACTCATCCACGTATATTAAGCTTAAACAAAAATAACCCACCAACAGAAATTGTTTAAAATAAGGATAACTATTATATAAAAACTAAGAAATTAGCAATATATACCTGCAAGAATGTTGCCTCTATTGCAAGAGAATCTCTCATACCGAATCGAAAATAATCACCTTTTCCAACTATTTCCGTACCTGGGACAGCGGCGGCAAGCTCTACACAAAAGCAGAGGAAGTAAACATCATCAATCCATACACATGTTTAACACAGTGCTCACAAATTACAAATCTGTAAATAAGGCTGACACAGTAGACAAGATGATTATAAATTCTAGAAGAAAACATTTTCCCCAGAAAGTTAGCTAAAAGCTTAAGGAATATAACTAGTATATCCCAACTAACCAAAAGATGTTTCCAAGAATTGCCTACCTGCTGTTATTTGAAAAATTGTGAATATGAAAAGCAATATATTGCTGAAGAGCGACTGTGGCGACCTAAATAAGCCCTAACTCTGCTGCAACAGAAAATCAAAATTAGGGCTGGAATGTTAAAGAACGCAGGAGATATTCATAGAGTTAGAGGGTCGGAGAAGAGAAGCCGAAGGAGAAGGAGAAGGAGACAGAAAAGGGGAGGGAGCTTACCGGAACCCTAGCTGGAATGGCTGAATAATGAAAGTGATGCGGTGTATGCCTCAAAACCGTATGCGTGGGTCTCTCGACCTACCTGAGCACCTCTATTGCCATAAAGGTTCCTAGGGTTTGCATGAGGCGATTAGACGGAGAACATAGAGACGGGATTGGTACGGATGGAGGCAAGAGGCTGCTATTGCGATATCGCCGGAACAGGAAGCGGGCTAGGGATTTGTAGTAGCAATGTCGCCGGAACAGGAAGCAGGCTAGGTATTTGTGTTCGATAGAGAGGGAGAGAGTGTGTAGGGATTTGGGAGAGAAGAGAGAACATCAGCGAATCTGGAAGGGCGCTGAAGTTATGCCTAAAAATCAAAGAAAATAAATTAATAACCTCCTCTTATTATGCTTATGAAACGTTCACTTGTATAGCGCTTTGATTAAACGCTCTCTAAGATATTTCCAAGACAGCGCTTCTACAATTATGCGCTTTGCAAGTTATTTTTTTTTTATTATTTTTTTTTGGGCCCGTTATTAAATATAAAGCCCTGATGCGCTATGTAAGTGTGTAGCTTAGATAGCGCTTTTAAAAAGCGCTATCTAAGGTGCGTTTCCTAAGCTTCAATTTGTACTAGTGGAGAGAGCCGAACTGAATGGGCTGTTCGGATGAAGTACCAGCTGCAGAGGGGGCTGGATGAGAACTAACATGTGGTCCAGGAATAATAACTTGCCTGAAATGATGATATGAAGGTACGGCAGCAGGAATTACTACGAAAAAAATCGTCATTGCCATGCCATGGACAAATTTCCTTGGCCGTCCTAAGTCGGGTGGGACGCCCAAAATGGCAAAAAGTCCTAAGTCGGCCGAGACGGAGGGAGTATATTTTAATTTCCTTGCTAAATTTTCTTGGTGATATTTTATTTTTCTTTGCTATATTGGCATTTTATATTAGAAAAATATACTCCCTCCGTCCAAGTTAATACTTCACACTTACTGTTCACACAATATTTAAAGAAAAAAATAATGATATAATGTTGTAAGTGTAAAAGTAAAATAGGAGAGAGAATGAGTGGAGGGAATAGTAAATTATAATGGTGTTGTGAGTATTAAAATAATGTAGGAGACAAAGTGTAAAGTATGTAATTGGACGCCCAAAATAGAAAGTGTGAAATATGTAACTGGACGGAGGGAGTATATGATTAATATATTAATTTATTTGTATAATTAAATAAATATTTATTCAAAAATAGTTTAAATTAGTAATTAAAAAAATATTAAACATAATTAAAGAAATGTGCATTTAGAATTATTAATGGATTATTTTTAAAATACCACCACCACCATCATCAATCCCCCACCCCCCTTCCCACCACTCCCTCCCCACCACCATGATCATCAAATCAACATACAAATTGGGATTTTCGTTTCTTCCAAATTTGAGAATTTCGAACGCAGGGAGAGGGAAAATGCATAGAAACGCAGAATGACTGAAGTCTCAGATACTAGCCAAAAGAATGATTTTCTTGAGACGGAGAAGTTGGCATTACTTTCAGGTGATTCTTGTGAATCCATAGGCAAGGATAAAGTTAAATTAGACATGGAATCAAGTGACTTATTGACCAAAATACCCCCTGGATGGATTCAGAAAGTTTTGGGAGTGATATTGGAGCAAACCCGTGTTTCACAAAGAAGTGTTAGTGGGATGAGGCAGCCTAGAAGAGAGAGATGATAGAGAGAGAGAGGAGGGTGGGCTGTGGACGCCGGATCTGGTAGGGGTAGCTGGCCGGATAGTAGAGAGAGAAAGAGAGTGTGTGAGAGAGAGAGTGTGTGAGAGAGAAAGAGAGTGTGTGAGAGAGAGAGTGTGTGTGTATGTGCTGTGAGGAGAGTGGAGGATAAAGAAAAAAAAATTGAAATGATTTTTTTTTGTTTTGATGGATTTGGACCATTGGATGTTTATGATTAATGGTCCAGATTGATTAAGTAATCAATACATGTGAACATTTGTAAGCCAATTAAATGAAAGGGTGTCATTATTTTGCTAAATGAATTTGGACCATTGGATTCTATTATTTGTGATGTATTTAATGGCTAAGATCTTGCTTGGTTAGGGTTCTATGTGAATATATGTGTTCTAATGGTTTATTAACACCTCTTATATTTATTTGTTTATCACAAAAATCTCTTAATGATCATAATAATTAGTAATAACAAAAATAATCTAAAATATAAAATAATATTATATAATAATAGTAGTTAAATAATAAATAATAATATATCATAATAATAATTTATTTATTCAAAAAAAATAAAAAATAAATAAAAAAGTAAATGCTATTGTCCGTCTCTCTTTTTTCTATTATATACTTTTATTTCTTCAAAAATTCTTAACTTTTTTATATAAAATTTTGTAAAAAAATTCACTACTAACTAACATCTCAAATAATTTTATTTATACAAAAAAATATTAAAAAATTAAAAAAAAATCATAAACCTAATCCCTAAACCCTAAACTCTAAATCATATCACATACCCTAAATCATAAATCATATGCCTAAACACCTTATAACTCATACACATTAAAAATTAAATAAAATAATTTTTAATATACCAAATCTCTTAAACATATATCATATACCCATACACCGGACACACATACCATATACCCTAAACCATAACTCATATCCTATACCATATACCCCATACACCAATCACCCCTACTTTATACCCTAAATCATATACTCCGTATCATATACACATACCATATACTCTAAATAATAACCCATATACATATACCCTAAACCTTAACATATACCCTAAAATATAACTCATACCCTATTGTCCTCTATTTTATATTATATACTTTATTTTCTTTAAAAATTCTTAACTTTTTTGATATAACTTTTTGTAAAAATTTCACTACTAACTAATATCTCAAATAGTTTTATTTATCCAAAAAAAAATATTAAAAATAAATTAAAAAAGTAAATGATATTGTCCGTCCCTCTTTTTTCAATTATATACTTTCATTTCTTTAAAAATTCTTAACTTTTTATATAACTTTTTGTAAAAAATTTCACTACTAACTAACATCTCAAATAGTTTTATATATCCAAAAAAATAAAATTAAAAAAGTAAATGATATTGTCCGTCCCTCTTTTTTCTATTAAATACTTTCATTTCATTAAAAATTCTTAACTTTTTTTATATAACTTTTTGTAAAAAAATTCACTACTAACTAACATCTCAAATAGTTTTATATATCCAAAAAAAAAAAAAATTAAAAAAAAATTAAAAAAGTAAATGCTATTGTCCGTCCTTCTTTTTCTATTATACTCCCTCCGTCCCGGTCAATGCTAAGCACGCAAATTGATGTAGGAAAGATATTTGACGAAGTCAAATATATTAATTATTTTTGTATTTTAATTAATATATTAGGATTTAATTTGTTTTAGTTTATATTTTATTTCTTATTTTCGTCATTAATTTTAATAGGTTGATTAGAGATGATTTTAGAGTAGATTTTGAGGAGATTTACTAGTTTTTGAGTCCTATTTATTTACCATATAGGTTAGGAGTAATTCTAGAAGGTTTAGGATTGTCTTTCAAGTTTCATGGGCACTATAAAATAGGCCTAGATGTGTAATCTGAAAATCAGTTTTTTGAATGATAATTTGAAGAGTTTTCTCTTTATTTTCTGGTGGATTCCAGTTAATTTCTGATGGATTCCAGTTTATCGTGTTCTAGGATTCTTCGCTTGGGAATTCTTGTGATTAGTGCGCTAATCACGAATCTATCGCTTTCGTGTTGCGTCAAGAAATCAATATATATATTCAAAAATTATGGGAGTGGGAGAAGGGTTGTGAGAGGGAAGAAGTGAGGGGATATGACAAGTGAGATCCATAATTTAAATGTGTGAGAGAGAAAAGTTAGTGGGTATAATAGAATATTAATAAACCTCTTCCATTTTAGGAAATGTGAAGCTTTTACCGGGACATCCATTTGGGTAAAAGGTGAAGCTTCGGGCGGGGCGGAGGGAGTATACTTTAATTTCTTTAAAAATTCTTAACTTTTTTTATATATCTTTTTGTAAAATATTTCACTACTAACTAACATCTCAAATAGTTTTATTTATCAAAAAAAAAAATCATATCTACCAAATTGGAATTTTGGGTGATACTTCCCAAGGAATTTAAAAAGGAAATTTTCCTAGGAAATATATTCCTTGGTAAATTCCTTGGAATTCACCATGGAAAAAGTATTCCTTGGTATTTCCATCAGAATTTACAATGAAAATGTTTCCTTGGTAAATTCCTTGCAAATTTTCCTAGGTAAATTTCTCCTTCCTAAATTCCCCGGAATTCACCATGGAAAAAAAATTCCTTGGTATTTTCCTCATTATTTGCAGGAAATAAAATTCCTAGGTAAATTCCTTGGAAATTACCGTGGATTAAAGTTTCTTCAGTAAACCGTCGTCACTAATCGACAGTTTTTTCGTAGTGTGGGGTTTAGCCATTGCAATCATGTTAACAATTTATTCGTCTCTGTATCTTGCCAAGGAAAGTGAAACTCGTCAAACAACACATGTCTTGATATATACACCTTTTGATTAGATAAATCCATACAACGATAAGCATTACGAGCATAATCATAACCAAGAAATATGCAATGTGTTGATTTTGGCATTAATTTGTGCGCATTGGTCACTAGTACAGATTAGATCTTAGGAAACTCACCTTAGATAGTGCTTTTAAAAAGCCCTATCTAAGGTGTAAACTTAAATAGCGCATCCTCATCTTCAAATTTAATAACCACGGAAAAAAAAATAATAATAATTTTTTTTAACTAACATAGCGCATGTTAGGAAAACGATATCTTAGTAAAAGCTTACATAGCGCTTATTAGGAGCGCTATGATAGTAAACGCTTCGTAAGTGTTCTTTTTTATTTTTTTTTTGTTTTCGAGGCAACGCATCTCTCTCTCTCTCTCTATCCTTCTAGATTCGCCGATGTTCTCTCTTCTCTCCCACATCTCCCTACACACTCTCTCCCTCTCTATCGATTCCCTAACCCACGCAACTTACCCGGCCCTCTTCCTCCTCCATGCGATTGCCGGTGAATCCTTCACCATCGCCTCAGATTTCACAGCAATTACCACCCAATTTTGATGGTAGCCGACAGCTAGAGCCATTCGGTTGATGTTGGAAAAAGGACGAGACGACGACGCTCACGAGGAGCTCGGCTATCCCTCTCCGTCCGGTGTTCAACGCTGTTTAGACCAAGTTAAGGTACTTATTTCTATCCCTTAATCATCTCTCCCTCTGATCCTACACTCAATTCCCTAAATTTCTAAATCCCTAAAATTTAGGGCTTTGAAATTGAAAACCCTTTTTGAAATTCTTAATTATTTTTGATGAGTTATAGAAATTTGCACTTGCTTTCCCTTGAGATGTGGATATAGGATATATTTGATGAGAAATTTGTAATTGTTTTTCAATTTTACACTTCTATGATGACTTGGCTATGCATGGAGGGATAAGGGATTCTAGATTGATCACACGCCAAGCAGGGGCGGAGCCAGGGGGGGGCAGGAGGGGGCACTTGCCCCCCCCACCGGCGGAAATGCAGTGCAAAATATTTTTATTTTTATTTTTTTGCCCCCCCCACCGGAATCTGGCAAAAATTAGGGATTTAGGCCGGTGAATTGCCCGGAGAAGAAGAAGAGTTAACGTTTTTTTTTTTTGTTTTTTTAATTAATCAAAACGACGTCGTTTTGATTAATTAAAAACAAAAAAAAAAAAAAAACGTAACGTCGTTTCCCTGTTTCCAGTTATTTAAAAAAAAAATAGAGAGAGGACGTAATTTCCTCTTTCTTCTCGACAAAAACCTAGCAAATCTCTCCGGACTCCGCCCCTTGCGGCGCCGCTCCTCCTCCCAGCCGCCGCCGCTCCTCCTCCTTGACGCCGCCGCTCCTTCTCCTCCTTCTTCTTTGCCGATCTTTGCCGTCTCTCTCTCTCGGTAATTTCCTCTCTCTCTCTCTACAAATTTGAATGGAGTTTACAAATTTAAATGTGTTATTAATTTTAATTTCTTCACAAATTGATAAGTTTTCAATTGTATTTTTTGTTCGTTTAGGTTTATCAATGGATAGATTTGTATTGAAATTGTTCGTTTAGGTTTATTTGTTTTTCATGGATCCGACCCATTTTTTACTTGTCCGACCCGAAAATTTTTTTCGGGGGCGCTGCCCCCGAACCCCCGTATAATCTTGCCCCCCCCACGGAAAATTCCTGGCTCCGCCCCTGACGCCAAGAGAGTATTTGTATTCTGATTGTTCAATTCTGAGAGAAAGTTTGTGTAACAAACAAAATATGAAGTGGTTAGAGAAGAACCAACCATCTCAAAATCACATCATTTGTGTGTTATCATCAATTATAGTATTTTTTTTCCTTGATACAGAGAGCGGTTATACCTCTATCAAGGAGGCAAGTTATTGCAAGTTCTATTATTGTTTTACTGTTCTTCATCTTGTTTGACAATATGTTGATATCATTGTGGTTTTTAACAGCGAGTTCTGCTTCCAGCAGAAGGTTTGGCTGGAAACATTGCTGGGGATCATACAGAAGCTGTCGCTGTCCCTTTGTCTTCAGGCGAGTCAACTGGGGCAAGACCTAAGACCACTAAGTCCAGCAGGTTGCATGTGGTTGCCCAGCACGTCGACCAAAACAGGTACTGCCTTAGCATCAGGTTCTTTTCAGAATTTTATCAGCTTATTGGTAGTGTAACTACAATAATGTTAAGTTTATATGTTTGGGATCGGTGCAAGAGTTGATTCATGCAAGAAGTATGCAGTGAGAGTGTTTAGTTGCTTATTGAGAATTCAAATGCTACTATTTGAGCTACGATATGACACGTCTTAATCTATGCAATCTCTTTTGGCATTGGAAAGTCTTGATTTGATGGTTACTTTTTTTCTTTATTTACTTCACCTTCTGTCCCTAAATGAATGCCTAAATTTGCAAAAAAAACTTTGTCCCAAAATGAATGTACAAAATTTGGGGGAGTTACCAAATCCTCCATCATACAACAAGTTCTAATTCACACATAGACTTATGATGCAATATAGTAAGATCATTGAGGGCTTTTACGTACTTATGGTACTAAAAATACTTTATTTAAACATATTCACAAATGTCCCTCAAAGTGAATTTTGGACATTCATTTAGGGACGGAGGTAGTATTTCTGTGTGGCGAAATTATAAAGGAAGGGTCTGTAACAAACTTGTGTGAGAAAGTTGTTGTGTGAGTTTGTTATTCAGTTAGAAGATTCAGTTAGAGATTCATTAGAGGTTGTTCAATTTGTTCACATGTAATAGATATAAATAGCTTAGCTTGCTGTAACATTTGTGAAAGGCCCTTTGTTGATATGCAGATGATCAGACAGCTATGGTTTGGCTTAGCTGTCAGATGATAGTTGAATTGTGCAGCGGAATAAGAGAGGCTTGAAATAATGATAGGACAAGGAACACAAAGAAATAATGCAAGTGTGTGAATGTGATTGCAAAAATGTAATAACACAGAGAATTTAAAGTGGTTCAGAATTCACTCCTCCTACATCCACCCCCACTGTCAATCTTGACAAGTGAGATCAATTTTATTATAATCTTTAATCAACAAAAATTACAAATGATTGATTCAGGCAAGTTCCTTGAACTTCCTCTTCCTAATTAGTACAGTCAACTAGGGATACACTTAAAGTACAGTCTTAAGTGTTTTTACAACTTGAAGTACAGTCTCAAGATTTTACAAAACAAATAATACACTCAAAGTACAGTCTTGAGTGATTACAAACTAATTCTACACCTAAAGTACAGTCTTAGGATTTTGGGATTTGTGAATTAACACACTAAGGGTTGTTTTGTTGATGAGGCAGAGGTTTTGGGGGTGAGGATTTTGGTTTGGAACAGGGTTTAAAGGGTAGGGATTGGTGAGTGTGTGTGTGGATTACAGGAGTTGTGTGTGGGTGTAAGGGAGAGGTTTTGGACTGTGAAAAAGAGTATTTTTCAAGAGTGATTTGTGTAGAGGATGAACTCCTCTATTTATACCCTTCAATGTAGCCTTTGGAATATGACTGTTGTAGCTACATTAATGAGCCTTGACTGGTCTTTGCCCCACTTGTCTACTTGCAGGTCTTCATGAGCTGGCTTGAGCTGTGGCTTGAACTGAGAGCTTCCAGAAGGTCTTCAGTGGTCTTCATTGGTCTTCAATAGTGATCTTGACAGCTGTGAAGATCCAGGTTCCACTTTGGTTGAGATTTTGGTAACAGAGATTGAGACAAAGTGATGGCTATCAGAGGAATGAAGTCATAGCTGTCAGATCATACAAGGCTTAGCTATCAAAGATGTTCTCTAATAAGGACTGAGATGCACTTGATGATCTTGATGACTTAGAGAGTGAATATGATTCATGTTTTTGATTGATTGTAATCATTGTATATGACAGAATCATAACTATCAAACTCATAGCTGTCAGATATACTGAGGAATGAAAATGAAGTTTGATTTGGTCAGTCATGAACATAGCTGTCAGAGTAAAGGATCATGACTGACAGTCTTCCTCTTTTGATATAAACCCTGTTCTATATATATATTCCTTTATCAAAACCAACTAACTAAGACATTGATCAAAGTTAGGTCCTAACAATTTCCCCCTTTTTGGTAAAGAAAGATCTATTTTAGAACATGTTTTCACATTTGATAAGAGAAATAATAATAGAAGAAATAATACAAGGATTCATAGCAAGCACAAGCAACCAGAATGAGATTGAAATATATGAATTTAATCTCAAGATGAAAAGGTTCACAGATTACAGTCATAAAAACTGAGCCAATCAAAACATATTGTTTTAACAAACCAAAAAATTGTTCCATAAAACTACACTTCAATCATCAGCCAGTTGATCACAGAACTCTTCTCTTTCTTGCCTGGCTGAAATAATCAGATTTCTTTCTTCCTCCAGTTCTCTTCTCATATCTGGCTCCACTCCTCTGTAGTAGAACTCATTGTTCCATTCCCAGGACATCCTCTTATCATACTTGAAGAACTTATCTTCCTTTGATTTCAGTTGAGCTCTTGTAAGGGGTATCTGATCATTTCTGATTCTCATTGTGCCCCACAAATGCTTCTTCTTGTTCCTTGTTCTCTTGTTTTTCATGGGCACAATGAATTGATCTGGTTGTGATTGAACTGAGTCTTGAGCTTCAGGAAAGGAATGAGAGGAATGCTGAGGAGGGTTGGTAAATGTAGGAGATGGAATTATTATTGGAGGGTCTTGATCTGGACTTGAAGGAGCATCATCATCATCACTGTCAGAGTCTGAGGAAAGATCAATAACAGTTTTGGTTCTGTTTTTTGATCAGCTATGGATTCTCTGAATTCTTTGATCTCAGGAATAGAGACCAAGTTCATGAAGTGAGAGTTTTCATTGGGTGAGGTGAAGTTAATGGGATCAACAGTGATGAAGGGTGAAAGGTAGGGCTCAATTCCTGGATTAAGGGTTGGGGGAAAGATGTTGACCATTTTGCTTATCAAAAGCATAAGGGCATACTTTTGTTCAAACAGAGAAAGAAAAAATGATTTTGCAAGGTCAATGCACAGGGTGAAGACTAGACCCTTTGGCATATACAGGCATGAATTGAGTGATGGAGAGATAAGTTGGCTGAAGAGAACTTCCCAATCAAGAAGAGTATTGGGAGTGATGAACTTTGGGAAGGATGGGATTTGGTGAACAAAGTTGGAGGTTGATGAGGTTCTTGACACTTTCCATTTTTCATAGGCAAAGAAAACTAACCCTGCAAGGTTTCTTGCTACCATTATCAAACCATTTCTTGACAGTTCCCAGAATTTTGGATAGGTAAATGGGTTTGCAATTTCTGGGAAATGAGTTACATGGGCCAACCTTGTTCTTGCTGCCTTGATGGAAGACATAGAGAAGTCAATGCCACAGCTAAGCATCCAAGGTTCTTTCTTGGGAAGATATGCTTGAGTAGGAGGAATAGAATGGCTTGGATGGCTGTCAGGACTGTCAAGAATGGGATCACTGTCAGATATATCTTGACCTTGTCCAGCTAGGATTGGACTTTGAGGAGAGGCTTCAAAAGGTTCATTTTCAGGAATTGGAGAAATTGGCTTGGAAGGTGCAGAGGCTTGAGTTGAAACAGTTTGGATTGACTCAGAGGCTTGGCCAAGACTTTGATTGAGAATATTGGAATTGAATTGAGATTTAAGGAGGTTTAAGGCTGCCCTGACTTCTCTTTTGGCCAACTTTTTCTCAAGAATAGCTGTCAGGGCTTCCTCACTTTCTGGAGTTCCATCAAACACAAGTCCCTTGCAAGCATTTATGATTGAATCTCCCTTTGAGACTTGATTTGGATCTATTTCAACTCCAACCTTTTTGAGACTTTGAATAACCTCAGTGATATTATCAAGATTCCCCCTATCAATTTCAACAGTTGGGGTAGGTTCATTCACAGCCTCAGTCTCAGGAATGGAAGGGAAGGTTTGGATATCTACATCCATAGCTGTCACCTTGGGGTTACTAGATGTCTCTCCAGGTCCACTCCTTTTCTTCATAAACCTAGACCTGAGTTCATCTAGGGCCATTAATGATTCTTCCTTACTTAGAACATCATCAAGAAACAAGAGAACAGCTTTTTCAGTGTCAGGGTTCCCATCCAACTCAATAGCATCAATTGCTCTCAGGATTTTGGCTAACTGTTGAGGTTGGGTAGAGGGGATATTCTCATCAATGTTCCCCCTTAAAGGTTGCTTCTCTGATGGTTCTTTGAGATTAAGGATGGCTTCAATGGCTGACTGATGACCTGAGCTGGGTGTGGATGACTTGTCCACTCTTGGACTTACAGAAGTGGATTTTGGAGAAATGGAAGGGGTAGTTATTTTGGTGTTCTTGGCCTTGGAGGCTTTCTTTTCTAGTTTTCTTTTCTTTGGCAAAGTTTTAGAAGGAATGGATAAGGAGGATTGTACCTTGGATCTGGTGACTGTCTGCTTGGTAGGGATAGCTGTCAGAGGTTGCTTTCCTTTATGCTGTGTTTTTGACAATTTAATAGCTGCCTGGAGTTCTTGAGGATCTACATCAGCATCACCAGCATGAGTTTGTTCCATGGTGTCATCTCTATGGCTATCAACAACACCTCTTTCTTCAACATCCTCTCTATGGCTATCAGACAAGGTTTTATCACTGTCAGTCATTTGACCATCCTTGCTTTTGCCCTTTTTGCTAGGAGATACCACAGTCTTCTTTAACACCCCTGTTTTCTTGACATTGGTCTTCACTCCCCTTTTTATTCTATTACTTGTAGCCAATGCAATCAACTCCTTCCAATGTTCAATCTTTATTCTTTATGAGCATCTGGGTAAATAGCTTTGGGGTCTGCCATTGATGGTTAAAGGAATTAGGGTTGAAGGAGTACGATGTTGTATTAGAGAGGGAAAGAGATGAATTTTAAACTGAGGGTTAATGAAATAGGAATTTTGGTGAATGCGAAAGAGAGAGAGAGACAAATGATGAGTGGAACGTGGGTTTTAATGAGCATTGGGGGTTTCAAAGTTAAGTAACTGTTCATATGAACAGTGGTTTTTACCCTTCCCCACGTTGAGACATTAATTCCCACAAAACACAAGAAGAACATTCTCTTTTTCAAGAAGCTTTGCAGGGGAAGAGACGGCAAAGGAAGTGACAATTGTGAGCAATTAACACGATCAAATCACATAAAAGTTGCTTTAACCTAGCTGTTGAAAGAAAACTCTGACAGTTAAGTCTAGTTTGAATGATGATGGCTGTCTGAGATAGCTAGGTGAAACTTGCCTATAAAACAATGACAATTTCAGAAGAAAATTATTCAGATTGTTTTACAAACACAAATGGGTAGATTTTCCTCAAAGTTTAATCCAAAAAATATGGCTCAAACAGCAAAAAGGTTAGTTTTTGGGAAGAATTGTGAGGATGATTTGAGTGGGGATGAAATGGAGATAGAGAGAGAGTCCTTCAATGTACTTGAAAGTTCAGAGGGAGTGAGAGACAAAGGTAAGAACAAGAGAGTGAGAGAAGATCAGGACTATGGTGTTAAGGAGATAGCTGTCAGAGAGAAAATTGACAGTAGAGAGGGAGAGGGAATAAGGCTCTTTGGAAAGACTATCAAGGTTGATCAGGGTGAGCCCAGTAAGGGAAAAAATAAGGTGGAGAGGGTTTATACATTGGGGGAATTGGTTAAGCAAGATAGGGCTCAGACAGCTATGGAAAGGAGCTTAGCTGTCAAGAAAAAGGTTAAGCCTGAGAAGCAGTATACTCCTGTGAGTAGGGATTCACTCTCTCCAGGAGTTGGATTGTTGGAGGGGAGAGGAGATAACTTTGCTGGAGTGCATATCTCTCCTTCTTCAACAATCTCATACCTATTCAACCAGGTTATAGGTTGCTTTAGTCCTGCTAGAGTTCCTGCTGTGGAGAGAGTGGAGTCAAGTGTTGGTCAACCTTTTGCAGTTGCAGGGAATGGTTCCTTTTCAGGAGATTTTAGCTTTGTGACTCCAATGGAGGGTTTGCTTCAGCCATATGATGCAGTTGAAGAGTGGTGGCCAAGGAGAGCAAGTCCTTCTCTTCAATATTCAGTCACTTCCATTGATCCTTTCTTGGAGAGGCACCCAATATGGTTGCAAAGGTATCAACAGACCTTGCAATCAACTCAGGAGGCTAGAAATGAAGGAATGAGTGCTGGAGGAGGATCTGGAGAGACTGTGACATTTCCAAAGAATGTCTGACAGCTAAGGTGAAGGTTTGAAGAGGGGAGCTGGTTTTGAAGATTGTATGGTTTGAAGGAAGTTTTTGTTGGGTGAATGAAGATGAGAGAGAGGAATTTCAAGGGTTGTTGTATATTTTTGTTGTATGTTTTTGTTGTTGTTTTTGTTTTTTATGGGTTTTGGAAAGATAGCTATCAGTGGATGGCTATCAGGAATGTTTATGAGGGAATAGCTGTCAGGCAACATTGTGACAGCATTACCCAGTATGTAAGCCTCTTTTTATTTATGAAGAACAACCTTTTATTTTGGCATATTTATCATACCAAGCATGGCTCTTAATGTCTCAAACCTCTTTTCATCCATGGCTTTTGTGAGAATATCAGAGACATTATCCTCAGTGCAAACTTTTGCAAGGTTGATATTCCCTTTTTCAACATGATCCCTGATGAAATGATGTCTGACCTCAATATGTTTTGTTTTTGAAAGTTGGACAGGGTTTTCTGTCATGGCAATAGTACTTGAGTTATCACAGAAGATGGGAATGTTGGATAATTCAATTTAAAGTCTTGAAGTTGACTTTTAAGATAGAGAATTTGTGAACAACACAAGCCTGCAAAGAATATACTCGGCCTCGGTGTTGAAGTGGCTGCGAGGTTTGCTTTTTGCTTAACCATGAAATGATTCTTGAGCCAATAAACTGGCATCCACCACTTGTGGATTTTCTATCTAGATTACATCCAGCATAGTCAGAATCAGTGAATCCAATTAGAGAGAATGGGGATTCAGTGGGATACCACAAGCCAAAATCAGGGGTTCCTTTGAGATATCTTAGAATTCTCTTGACAGCAGAGAGATGAGATTCCTTGGGATTAGCTTGAAATCTAGCACAAAGACATACACTAAACATAATGTCAGGTCTTGAAGCTGTTACATAATGAAGAGATCCAATGTAGCTTCTGTAAAGTGTTGGATTTACACTTTGACCAATTAGATCAGCATGGAGTTTGGTTGTGGTTGACAAGGGTATTTTGGCAGGGGAAGCAGTTTGCATGTCAAACTTCTTGATCATATCCCTTGTGTATTTAGCTTGGTTGATGACGATTCCTTCCTTCATTTGCTTGACTTGGAGTCCTAAGAAGAAGGTGAGCTCACCAATCATGCTCATTTCAAACTGATCCTTTATAATATCTCCAAATTCAGTGCACAAGTCCTCATTTGATGAGCCAAAGATGATGTCATCAACATAGACTTGGATGAGCAACTGATCATCTCCATATTTTTTGATAAACAAAGTATTATCAATATGGCCCTTGGTGAATCCTTTGCCAAGGAGATATCTAGATAGGGTATCATACCAAGCTCTTGGTGCTTGTTTAAGCCCATATAATGCTTTGTTCAGTTTGAATACATGATCAGGAAACTTTGGGTGCTCAAATCCAGGGGGTTGAGATACAAACACCTTTTCATTTAAAACTCCATTTAGAAATGCACTCTTGACATCCATCTGGAATATTTTCATCTTCTTGAATGAAGCATAGGCAAGGAATAGCCTTATAGCTTCAAGTCTTGCAACAGTGCAAAGGTCTCATCATAGTCAATACCTTCTTCTTGTCTATATCCTTGGGCAACCGATCGGCTTTGTTTCTTACTACAACACCTTCTTCATTCATCTTATTTCTAAAAACCCATCTTGTTCCAATGACAGTTTGATTTCTTGGTTTAGGAACAAGTTGCCACACTTTGTTTCTTTCAAACTGCTCTAGTTCTTCTTCCATGGCTTCAATCCAGTCAGCATCTTGGAGTGCTTCATTTATTTTCTTTGGTTCCACTTGGGATATGAATGCACTCATGAGAAAAGGGATGTTGTGCAGGCTGGGGTTTTATCAATTTGAAGGCTGATGTAAAGATCTTTATTGGGTGGAATGATGTGGGTAATGGTAGTTTCATCATTGGTTTTGGGAGGAGAAATAGGATTATTGGATGGAGATGGAAGGTGGCTAGAAGATGAATTACATGAGGAATTGAGATGGCTGTCAGCTAAGGGTTGGTTTGTCGGCTAAGGGAAAATTTTGAGGAAGGTTAGTCGAGGATGACCATTTATTTGAATATTTTCTTCCTCATCAATTGGATTGGAAGTGGGAGAGATTGCTTTGTTGACTTGGTTGGTCGGATTGGTTGTTGATGAGAGTGAGATGGTTCATGGGTATGCAGCACAAGATGGGTCATCGAGATGAGTTTCTTGGAACCATGTATGGAAGATTTGATGAATCTTGTTCATGATTGAGAAACAGTTGAATCAAGAATGGGAGATGCTTCAGAAGATTATCTAGGTTTCCCAAACCTTCATCAAAATCACACAACTCAGTTACACTTTGATCATTGTTTTCATCAAAGTCAACATGAATTGATTCTTCCACAACAAGTCTTCTTTTGTTGTAAACTCTATATGCTTTGCTTGTGTTAGAGTATCCAAGAAAAATTCCTTCATCACTTTTGGAGTCAAATTTGTCCAAATTGTTCTTGCCATTGTTGTGAATGAAGCATCTACTTCCAAAACTGTGAAAGTAGGAAATGGTAGGAACTTTGTCATTCCATAGTTCATATGGAGTCTTCTTGTGGAATTTGTTGATTAGAGTTTTGTTTTGAACATACACAGCGGTAATGTAACGGCTTCACCCCAAAAATACTTTGGGAGATTGTGTTACGACTGGCATTGTTCTTCTTTGCCTCACAAATTGTCCTGTTCTTCCTTTCAAAGCAACACCATTTTGTTGGGGAGTTCTTGGGGCTGAAAAATTGTGATCTATGCCTTTGGAATCACAATATTCTTCTACTCCGTGTTCTCAAATTCCTTCCCATGGCCGGATCTCGATCTTGATGATGGATGTCCCTTTTCGATTTTGAATTTTATTGAACAGTTTTATCAGACAGCTAAGGGTGTCACTTTTGGATTCAAGAAGAATGATCCAAGTGAATCTTGTGTAATCATCAACAACAACTAGGGAGTATCTTTTTCCTCCTAAAGATCTAGTTCTTATGGGTTTAAAAAGATCCATATGAAGCAGTTCAATAGGTCTTGAGGTGTCCAACTTGGTCTTGGGTTTGAATGAAGATTTCTTTTGCTTCCCACATTGACATGCTTTGCAAAGTTTATCCTTCTTGAATGGGATCTTTGGTAGACCTCTGACTAGATTAGAATTTGCAAGCTTGGAGATGGTTTTGTGATTGAGGTGAGCCAATCTTTTGTGCCATAGCCATGACATATTAGATTGATTGAAAGACAGAAGGCAGTGAGCATTTGAGGATTCCACAATCTCTAAGTTTAAGAAGTAGAGATTTCCTTTTCTTGATCCAGTTAGAATGACTTTATTGTTTTTATCCTTAACAGTGCATTTATCCTAAGTGCAAACAACATGATATCCCTTATCACAGATTTGACTTATGCTGATCAAATTGTGTTTGAGACCCTCTACATAAGACACATTTGTAAAAATGATATCTTTTGTAATAAGATTTCCTGATCCTTTGACCTTAGCTTGGGAATTGTCACCAAAGGTTACATTTGGACCATTTTTAGGGGAATATTGTTGCAGCCAGTCTTTATTGAAGGTCATATGTCTACTACAACCACTATCTAAATACCAAAGTCCTTTCCTAGGTACCTGCAAAACAGAAAGTAAATTTTATGGTACCCCTTTTTATTCTTTTGGGTCCAAAGGATTAGTTTTTCTTTGGAACCCTAGCTTTGTTCATTGGTCCCTTGTTGAAGAACTGGTTTAGGGTATGATAATATGACATGATTTGCATCATGTAAGGTGTAAGGACATTGGATTGGGTTGGATTGAAGAAGTGGTTTGGATTGTTGTATTGGGGTTGAAACTGAAAGCTATTTGAAGAGGATGATCTGGGAGAGTCATTTTGACTTGCATTGCTTCTACCATTTGAGTATTGCCATTGAGGTTTTTGTTGTTTGGTGTATCTATGTTTGTTATAGAATCTTTGTTGCCTTGGGGTTCTTTGTTGTTTGGAAGATTTTGGTTGTCTGTCAGGCCTTGGCTGTCTGTCATGCCTTGGCTGTCTGTCATGCCTTGGCTGTCTGTCAACCCTTGGCTGTCTGACAGGACTTGACTGACTAGCACATTCTTGCAGCTTGACTTCTTCCTGTATATTGGCTCCTTTTTGAACCCAAATATACTTGCTTCCTTGAATTTTACTTGGTCCTTCCTTTGGTTGACTAGGACCACCCAAGATTTCTTTTGATTTTCCTTTGGTTTGAACAGGGTAGGTTTGAGTTTGATAGCTGCCAGAGCTTAGGTTTTCTAGAACCATTTTTTCAATGGCCCTTTCACCAGTGGGAGGAGTGTACACCTTTTGAGTAGGATCATCAGCACCAATCCCTGTTTTGTCACTGGGACGCCTTTGGGTGTAGGTGAAAAGTGATAATGCTTTGCTTGACATGTTCCATGAATCTATTTTCTTCTTAAGAGCATCATTTTCTTTTTCAAGATTACTGCGTTTTTGACAATTTTCATGATTACTTGATGTCTCGGTATCGGATCCATGTTTTGTTTTCCAAGCATGATGCATTGATCTCTTAGCCCTTGGCATGCTTTCTCAAGCTCAGAAATGGTTTTTGTGAGGGTGTCAATGGTTGAGGATTGGGAAAGATTCTCATTGACCAGTGAAGCAAAGCTAGTTTTTTGTTTTTTGGTTTGAATTAAAAGAGTGCAAACTAATTGTTTAAAACCATCAATATTTAAAGAGTTAAAATCATGTACCTCTTTTAGTTCATCGCCAGCAGCAAGTGCTTCCATTTCTTCCTCATTGTCTGATTCTTCCTCATCTTCAGCTATAAGGCATATCATGGCTTCTTCTCCTTCATTGTCAGACTCATCACTTGACATATACTCTTCATCACTGAATTTTGATGAGTCAGCTATCATAACTTGCTCTTTGTTTTTGTCATGTTTATTTTTGGAGCAATTGAAGCAGTTGCACATAGAACTGTGAATGATCTCTTTTGAGTAGGTCATCTTCTTAGCTGTCTGATTGTCCCTAGGTTTCCTTGGTTCAGGACAATCAGATGAGTAATGTCCTTGCTTTCCACAGTTGAAGCAATCAATTGTCTTCTTGTAGCTGTCTTGTCTAGCATTAGATGTGGAGGGATTGTATTTTTTGTCAAAAGATTTCTTTTGAAATTTCATGGCATTTCTGACAGCCATGGAAATGAGACTTGGAATGTCTTCTTGGGAGATCTGTTTGCTGACAGGTTTGGAGCTGATGTTTATCTTTTGAAGGGCATTGTTGACAATGGTCTCAATGTCTTGGTGAGTGATTGGCTTGTGGATAGTTTCTTGAGCAGTTAAGGCTAAGGTTTGTGAAATGGAAGGGACTGGTTGAATCTTTATCATACCTTCCAATTCATAAGCCTCAAGCTTTCCAAAGTACTGTTCAACTGTCATGGTGCTCCATTCAGATCCTTCTCTAATAGGTAATGCTACCTTTTCATATTCTTGAGGAAGATTTGAGTATATCTTGAGGCAGAGATCTTGTTGTTCAAAAGTTTTTCCATGGTCAGCAATTGATCTAACAAGGTTTTCAAACCTTGGCTGAGCAGCACTCACCTTTTCTCCAGGGTAGAACTTGAAGTTGTCTAATTGCTTAAGCAAGTTATACAAGTTTTGTGTCCTAACACTGGAGTGTTTAGTGAACTTAGTTTGAATAAGAGCCCATGCTGTTCTGGCATTTGGTTCCGTAGCAATTTCTTGTGCTAGTGAGTCATTTACACTCTTTTGAAGAATGTTCTTGACTTTCAAGTTTGCACTTATCAATTGCTTTTCAGCTTCAGACCATGTTTCTGGGGATTTGATCTTACTAGGTCCTCCATCGGTCTGCATTTGAGTTGGGTAGGACACTTCATTCTCTAGAACATACCAATTCCATATACTGTTTGCATCAAGGTATGTTTTTATTTTTGAAGCATAGATCTCAAAAGATCCATAGTCATCAATGTGTGGGATGTCTTTCTCATTATTTCTCCTTGGTTGAGGCATGGTGGGTTTGAAGAGGATCCTTCACAAGTTGTTAGACTTTTGAATGTGAAGACAAGCTCTGATACCAATTGAAAGGCCCTTTGTTGATATGCAGATGATCAGACAGCTATGGTTTGGCTTAGCTGTCAGATGATAGTTGAATTGTGCAGCGGAATAAGAGAGGCTTGAAATAATGATAGGACAAGAAACACAAAGAAATAATGCAAGTGTGTGAATGTGATTGCAAAAATGTAATAACACAAAGAATTAAAGTGGTTCAGAGTTCACTCCTCCTACATCCACCCCCACTGTCAATCTTGACAAGTGAGATCAATTTTATTATAATCTTTAATCAACAAAAATTACAAATGATTGATTCAGGCAAGTTCCTTGAACTTCCTCTTCCTAATTAGTACAGTCAATTAGGGATACACTTAAAGTACAGTCTTAAGTGTTTTTACAACTTGAAGTACAGTCTCAAGATTTTACAAAACAAATAATACACTCAAAGTACAGTCTTGAGTGATTACAAACTAATTCTACACCTAAAGTACAGTCTTAGGATTTTGGGATTTGTGAATTAACACACTAAGGGGTGTTTTGTTGATGAGGCAGAGGTTTTGGGGGTGAGGATTTTGGTTTGGAACAGGGTTTAAAGGGTAGGGATTGGTGAGTGTGTGTGTGGATTACAGGAGGTGTGTGTGGGTGTAAGGGAGAGGTTTTGGACTGTGAAAAAGAGTATTTTTCAAGAGTGGTTTGTGTAGAGGATGAACTCCTCTATTTATACCCTTCAATGTAGACGTTGGAATATGACTGTTGTAGCTACATTAATGAGCCTTGACTGGTCTTTGCCCCACTTGTCTACTTGCAGGTCTTCATGAGCTGGCTTGAGCTGTGGCTTGAACTGAGAGCTTCCAGAAGGTCTTTAGTGGTCTTCATTGGTCTTCAATGGTGATCTTGACAGCTGTGAAGATCCAGGTTCCACTTTGGTTGAGATTTTGGTAACAGAGATTGAGACAAAGTGATGGCTATCAGAGGAATGAAGTCATAGCTGTCAGATCATATAAGGCTTAGCTATCAGAGATGTTCTCTAATAAGGACTGAGATGCACTTGATGATCTTGATGACTTAGAGAGTGAATATGATTCATGTTTTTGATTGATTGTAATCATTGTATATGACAGAATCATAACTATCAAACTCATAGCTGTCAGATATACTGAGGAATGAAAATGAAGTTTGATTTGGTCAGTCATGAACATAGCTGTCAGAGTAAAGGATCATGACTGACAGTCTTCCTCTTTAGATATAAACCCTGTTCTATATATATATTCCTTTATCAAAACCAACTAACTAAGACATTGATCAAAGTTAGGTCCTAACAATTTGATACAAAATTCTCAATAAAGAAATCATGATTTAATCTTTCTTTCTCAATTTACATTTCAAGTTCTATCATGGTATCAAAGCCTGATGTTATGCAAAATTCATCAATTCCGCTGCACATTTCATTGTTGTTTCTTCAAATTGCTTTCGTATCTCTGTTTGATTGACATATTCATTACATTTGATCATCAATTCCATGGCAACCATCGAGTAAATGGATGGCGGAGTTCCTCCAGCAGACGAATATGATATTGTTGATACAAATCTCCAACTCAATCCAACTCATCCTCTGTATTTGCATCCCAATGATCATCCTGGTATGATTCTAATTACTGATGTTTTGCATGATTCAAACTACAATCACTGGCGGAGAGCTATGATTGTTGCTCTCTCCTAAAAAATGATGTTCGGAATTCTTACTGGTGTTCATAAACCTCCAAATTCTACTTCCAAATATCTTCTTCATTGGGAGCGATGCAATAATATGCTTATTAGCTGGATTCTGAATACAGTTTCATCTGAAATCAGATCAAGTGTTGTCTATCTCAAAACAGCTCGTGAAATTTGGATTGATTTGGAATCTCGTTTTACACAAGGCACAGCTACACAAATTTTTCAAGTTCGAAAAGATATGATATCTCTGGTTCAGAGCACACTAACTGTTTTTGCTTATTTCACAAAATTCAAGTCCATGTGGGATGAATTTGTTAATATGAGTCATCTTCCTCAGTGTGTGTGTAATTGTGATTGTGGTGCTGCTAAATCTCTTGCTGAATATGAAGCTATGCAGAAATTGGTTCAGTTTCTCATGGGATTGAATGACAATTTTGCTTCCATCAGAAGCACAATCTTGACCATGAATCCTCTGCCAAATGTTAGTCAAGCTTTAGCCATATTGACTCAAGATGAGAAGATCAAAGCCTGTTCTACTTTGTCCGCTGGTTTATCTCCTCTGTCACTTCATGAGAATACCACTGCACTCATCTCTAAATCTTCAACATACAATCGAGGCCCTGTCAATTACAAAAGAGGAGATAGAGGAGTCAGTAAGAGTAATCTGATTTGTACTCATTGTGGAGGTACAGGTCATGTTAAGAACACGTGTTTCTTCATTCATGGCTTTCCTGATTGGCACAAGCTTCATGGAGTTAAACCTGATCCTAGCAAAATGCCTAAGTATCTCAAGAACAAGACCAATGCAGTCACAGATTCCACAGCTATTGTTGCTGCACCAGTTCTAGCTGCATCCTCTTATGATCATTTACTGACCAATGGTATACCTAATATGGAGATTACTTCTGCCAATAACTCAGGTATCTACTACTCTCTCACTAGTAGTGTCACTAACTATCTCACTAACAACTCAATGCAAAATGTCAGTGATTGGATTCTTGATACATGTGCATCTGATCATATCATATCTTCATTTCATTTATTCACTAATCCCACTCCAATTAATTCTCTCATTCATTTGCCAAATGGTTTCACTTCTGCCATCACTCATACAGGCACCATTCATCTCACAACTACTCTCACTCTTCATAATGTTCTATATGCTCCATCATTCAAATTTCATTTGATTTCAGGAAGCAAACTTGCTCATGATAACAAGTTTGTCTTATCTTTCTTCTCTGATCATTGCCTTATACAGGACCATGCTTTGAAGACATTGAAGGGGATTGGTAGACTAGTAGGTGGTTTGTACAGACTTGTTCTACCTTCTTCTTGTTCTACTTCTTTTGTTAACACATGTTCCTTAACTTTACCTGCTAATATTCATATGTGGCATTGTAGACTTGGGCATTGTTCTGTCCAAACCATGAAATTGGTGTCTGAAATTCCTTGTAATATCTCATCTACTTCTATGAATAAACATGTTTGTGATGTTTGTCATTATGCCAAGCAAACTAGAGTGCCTTTTCCCATAAGCACAAGTCATTGTCAGTCTCTCTTTGGTCTTATTCATTGTGATCTATGGGGTCCCTATAGACATCATACTTATGATGGGTTTCATTCATTTCTCACTATTCTTGATGATTATTCTAGAACTACATGGATATTTCTCCTCAAATCCAAGACTCAAGTTCTCACTTTTATTCAATACTTCATAACAATGGTACAAACTCAGTTTTGTACCACTGTTAAACAAATTAGAAGTGACAATGGTTCTGAGTTTTTTAATAAAGATCTTTCATCTCATTTGTTCACTCTTGGTATTGAACAACAAAGTAGTTGTGTGGAAACTCCTCAACAAAATGGGAGAGTCGAAAGAAAGCATAGACATCTGTTGGAAGTAGCTAGAGCTTTAAGGTTTCAAGCAAATCTGCCAATCAAATTTTGGGGAGATTGTTTGCTCACTGCCACTTATCTCATCAATAGGTTTCCTACACCTATTCTTCAACATAAAACTCCTTATGAATTGCTTCTTGGGAAATCTCCTTCCTACTCTCATTTGAAGGTGTTTGGCAGTCTTTGTTTTGCTTCCACCTTAGCCACACATAGGGACAAGTTCTCTCATAGAGCTTCCAAATGTATTTTTCTTGGGTATCCTTATGGGAAGAAAGCTTATAAGGTGTATGATATACACTCTGGCAAATGTTTCTATAGTAGAGATGTTCATTTTTATGAACATATTTTTCCTTTTCATGATTCTTCTCTTAATCAACCTGAATGTCATATTCCATTGTTCACTGATCTTGAGTATTCTGATCTTTCTCATGTTCCTTCTCATGATTCTTCTCGTGTTCCTTCTCATGTTCCTTCTCATATCTCTTCTCCTATCAGTGAATCTTCACCCTCTCTTTCTTCTACATCTCCTCCCATATCTGTTCCTCCTTCCAGACCTCAGAGACAGAGAGTTCTACCTTCTAGATTCACTGATTTCACAGGACTACCTTCTAATCTACCTTCCTCATCAAGGTCTCAATCCACAGGTCATTCTCTTCTCTCTTATACTCATATTTCTCCTTCTTATTATCATTACATCTGCAATATCTCCTCCATTGTTGAACCTCAATCATATATGCAAGCTGTTAAGGATCCAAATTGGTGTGCTGCTATGGCTAGTGAGATTGCAGCCTTAGAAGAGAACCATACTTGGGTGTTACAAGAACTACCAGTTGATAAGAAAGTTATGGGTTGTAAATGGATTTATAAAGTCAAGTATAAGGCTGATGGTACCTTAGATAGGTATAAATCTAGACTTGTTGCTAAGGGTTTCACACAGACTGAGGGCTTGGATTACTTTGAAACATTTGCTCCTGTGGCTAAGATGACCACTGTAAGGGTTCTACTTGTTGTGGCTACTGTCAAGAGTTGGGTTATTGAGCAAATGGATGTTTCTAATGCATTCTTACATGGTGATTTGTCTGAGGAGGTATATATGAAGTTACCACCAGGTTATATGCTTCCTTCTTCTGTTGATTGTATGAAAGGATCACCTCAGATTGTATGTAAGTTGCTCAAATCCTTGTATGGTCTCAAGCAGGCTCCTAGACAATGGTTTTCTAAATTTTCCACTGCTCTTATCAGCTATGGATTCACTCAGTCTCTTAATGATCATTCTTTGTTCACTTACAAATCTGATTCCACTGTGGTGCTTATTTTGGTATATGTAGATGACATTATCATTTCTGGTCCTCATCAGTCCTCTATTGATGATGTGAAAGCTTATTTACATACTCAGTTCAATATTAAAGCCTTGGGACCTTTGAAATATTTTTTGGGTATTGAGATAGCCAAAAATCCATTGGGTATTTGTTTACATCAGAGGAAATATACACTGGACATTGTTGCTGATGCTGGTCTCTCCTCTGCTAAGTGTTCTGTTGTGCCCATTGAACAACATCATGGTTTGGTTACAGATGTGGGTCCACCTGTGGCCAATCCAGATCAATACAGGAGATTGGTGGGAAGATTGATCTACTTAACCATCACTAGGCCTGATATAGCCTACTTTGTTCATATATTAAGTCAGTTCATGGCTTCTCCTAGGGAACCTCATTTGAGTGCTGCCTTGAAACTAGTGAGGAACTTAAAAGGGACTATTGGACAAGGACTGTTCTTTGCTAAGTCAAGTTCTCTTGAGTTGTCAATTTTCTGTGATGCTGATTGGGGAGCTTGTCCCACAACTAGGAGATCTCTTTCTGGTTATACAGTGATGCTTGGTGATTGCTTGATTTCATGGAAAACTAAGAAGCAATTGACTGTGTCAAGAAGTTCAGCTGAGGCTGAGTATAGGAGTATGGCAAATGCAGCTTGTGAGGTTACTTGGTTGGTTTCTCTTCTCAAAGATCTGGATGTTCATGTTGTTACTCCAGTTGCTTTACATTGTGATAACATGTCAGCTCTTCATATTGTCTCCAATCCTGTGTTTCATGAGCGTACTAAGCATATTGAAATTGATTGTCATCTTATTCGAGACAAGGTTAAAGCTGGGCTTATTACTCCTGTTCATGTTTCCACTCTTCAGCAACCTGCTGATATTCTTACCAAGGCATTATCTTCTGCTCAACTGAATTTCTTACTCACCAAACTGAATGTGATCAACATTTTTGCTCCTTCCAGTTTGAGGGGGGATATAAAGGAAGGGTATGTAACAAACTTGTGTGAGAAAGTTGTTGTGTGAGTTTGTTATTCAGTTAGAAGATTCAGTTAGAGATTCAGTTAGAGGTTGTTCAATTTGTTCACATGTAATAGATATAAATAGCTTAGCTTGCTGTAACATTTGATACAAAATTCTCAATAAAGAAATCATGATTCAATCTTTCTTTCTCAATTTACATTTCAAGTTCTATCAGAAATGCACAGAGCGAGGAGGGTTGTGATATAGGGATGGCCAAACCGGATCGGAACTGGAAAACCGGACCGGAACCGGATCGGAAAAGTCCGGAACCGGAGCGAACCGGGGAGAAAACCGGAACCGGACGGACCGGAACCGGGGTTAGTGCGGGCCGGTTAAGGGTCACAAAAATGCCAAACCGGACCGGAACCGGAGCCGTGAACCGGACGAAATTTCCACGTTTTCCAAAGAATCGGACCGGAACCGGACCGGAAAAGCTCGGAACCGGAACGAACCGAGGAGAAAACCGGACGGACCGGAACCGGGGTTAGTGCGGGCCGGTTAAGGGTTACCATTTGGCCGAACCGGAACCGGCGGTTCAAGGCCCGGAACCGGAACCGGACCGGATTTGGTCATCCCTATTGTGATATGGAAAATCGGTTAACAATATATGGAATATCACGAACTAAAACAATATTGCATCAAGAACAAAATATAAGGGACCTTAGAGTAAGTCTGTCGACTATCTATATATGGCTCCCCAAAGTTTGAACAGAAAAGGGGACTTGTGCATGTATCAAATGTGGCTACGACCTCTCAATGCAGGTGTTCTGTTACAACCTGTTGACTCTCCACTTCTTTTATTAGCTAAACATACAAGAGTCATTGCTCAGTTAAACAGATCTTCTTCTCCCTTACAGCATATCCTTTGCTTGAGGCCTCAAGTCTATTTTTAACGGAATTTTATCGGTTTCAGAAGAAAGAGTCACTGTTGACCGGTCAAAAATTTAAGAAAGGATCTAATTTTGTACATCATGAAATAATACGAAATATATTTAACTTTTTTAAACTGCTAAATGTCAGCCACACCTTTTTTAACTCAAATTTGGTAACTGAAATTACTTGAGAACGTAGAGATATGGTTTGATATGCCCTTCTGACCTTTTTTATATTCATTTTCACTATTTGGTAGGACTTTCTATCAGTAGTCTCAGAATAGCTGCAGCTGATAGAGCAGTATCCTTACTTTCGTTGGTCATTTTAGGTGCTCATCAAGAATCAAGAACGGAGATGGCCATGAATTCACACCTCAGATGATAAGTTACCCGAGTAATGTGCACAAAGCTGAAAATAGGAATTCAGACAATAGAGTTTCAAATGTGAAGAATTTGTAACTACTATAGTTTCTTTATTTGTATATGAATTAATATGGGGCATAATTTCCATGAAGCTAGAGGCTTTCGTGTGTTTCTATTCCAAATGAATATAAGGTTATTATCTCATACTTAGATTCCCATAAATTGTTTTTGGCAGACAGGTTGGAGATGATGGTTCACAAAGGAGACTGCATAAAAATGGGGGAAAGTCAGACTCTCAAAAGAAAGAAACTGTATGTTAATATGGCTATATTCTATCTCCTGTAGAGAAGGTGAAGATTTTAGGTCCCATTGTTGTTAACCGCCACACTAATATTTGACTTATTATTATTTTTGCAGGCACATGAAGTTCTAAGCCTAGATGTGAGTTCAGCACTTTTTGTATTTTTTAATTGGTGAAATGATCCAAAGAACTTGTTATTATAGATGATTTATTCCCACTTTAAATAAGTTTATATAATTTTTTTTCATACCATCACTGTTGTTTTTGGTGATGATTATAATGACAGAAACTATTAATCTTTGCTTATGGAATTTCTGATTTTTATCATCTGTCGATTTTGCAGGTATAGAAGCCCGATATTGAACATCAAGTGGCATAAGACTTTGAAAAGTATCAGACTCCAAGTATTGGAATGGCTCAACAGTATCAGATACCAAGTATTGGAATGACTAATCTTTGGCAGTTCTTCATTCTTGATGCCCATTAATTAGACTGCATCATTCTTCGGTTTGTTTAAATTTTTTGTCAAAGTTTCATGTCGTGCGAAGGGTGTTAGACTAGTTAGTTTATAACTCTTGTGGATGATTGTAAGAATTATTATTGGTATAATAAATGAAAGATTGATTGTTATTGTTGAATGAAATGTTTTTTAGTTCATATTAATTTTTATTTATTTGATTTCATGGTTATAATTCATATAATTTGAAATAGGTGCAGAAGGAAAAAAATAAAAATAAAATACAAAATAAAAAATGAAAAATAGCCTTAGATAGCGCTTTTTTAAGCTTTATCTAAGCTTTTTTTTTGTAAAAAAAAATTGCTTATATAGCACTTAAAAAACGCAACCTAAGATGATTTTTGTAAACAAAAAAAGTTCTTAGATAGTGCTTTTAAAAAGCGCTATCTAAGTTCGTGAGCTTATGTAGCACATAATAAGCGCTATGTTAACTTGCATAGCGGTAGCTTAGATAGCGCTATCTAAGCTCTAAAAAAAGCAATATCTAAGCTCCAATCTGTACTAGTGGGTAGGGACATTGTATGGAAATCAAGAACAACCAAAAGCTTTGAGAATACGATAGTCAGGTTTTCGTTTCCATAGTTTTTGAAATGGAGACACGAATTTAAGTTTACACATAAGGAGACAATTTATAAGATGCACTGCAGAAAAGCAGAATACGCTCTCTCGATCTAGTAGCGAAGCCAAATACCATGCTATTTCTACGACTACTGCTAAGCTACAATGGTTTTCTTATTTATTTCGGGAACTACACATCCAGTTTAAATCTCCATTTCTGTTCTGTGATAATATTTCAGCCCTACATATGGCTCGTAATCCGGTTTTTCATGCTCGAACAAGTCACATCGAGATTGATCATTTCGTGTTAGAGATATTATCACACATTGGGAATTGATAAACCTTGCCTATGACATATAAAGATCATGGGCCACTCCCCTAGACACCAATAGGTTTTAAGGTGAAACCTCAGATTTTAAGATGGTATCAGAGCAGGTCCTTACACGTCCAGGCCCAACCGCCCACGCTGTTACTCCGCGCCACCGGATTAATAAGTTCACGTTGTAAGCATTTGGCAAAGCCCGGCTACACGTGAGGGGGCGTGTTAGAGATATTATCCCACCTTGGAAATTGACAAACTTTGCCTATGACATATAAAGATCCTGGGCCACTCCCCTTGACACCAATTGGTTTTAAGTTGGAACCTCAGACTTTAAGATTTCGTTCGAGAGTTAGTCACTCTTGGGTTTCTAAACTTACGATACGTCGCGTCCGATGACCAACTGGCAGATGTGTTTAACAAAGGGCTGCCTAAACCACAGTTTTTGGCACTATCTGTCAAGCTCCCCCTCCCTTATGGCCATCTCGCTTGAGGGGAGGGGGTATTAACCGAGATATCAAGAGATCAATTAGAGATTTGTGTAGAGATAATTATTGTGTAGATTGATACAAAATATGTATATATTTTGGGTTATCATTTAGTAGCCTATTATAGATTAGGAAAGAGTCATACTTGCCTTAGGAGTAGGAAATCAATCTTTCATATATGGTTGTACTCTTACATTGAATTAATCACTAAGGAAATTACTCAAAACGTGTTCTTCTCTCCTCTTTTCTATTCTTCTCCTCTGCATATTCTTAGACCTTTTACACGTCTGAGTCTAGAAGAGACCCTTGATGTTTTATCTTCACTCCACCCAATACACATTCTACAATTGAAAATCATAGAGGAAATTTCTGAGAAATCAGTTTTTGATTAAAGAGTGCGATGTTGTGGATGTTCACTGCAATGATCGTATATTAGAGTGAACATCATGTTTCTGTCTAAAGTTCAATGATATTTCGTTCTTCTTGATTCAATCTCACATTCATTGTTTGCTGCTTAGTGCATCATAGAGATTGCCACTTCAAATCTCAAACTTTGTGTTTGGTATTTGTTATTTAATTTTCACTTACTTAGGTTTATTATTGTAACCTTCGATTTAAATTTTAGTAGCGAATGTTTACAGCCGTAAGACTCGTCTACAAGTATTATTGATATTTGTAGACATATAGTTTAAACTTTTTGTGTTTTGTCTTTATATTACTCTATTCCGTTGCAAATCTGTTGATTTTCAAGTCTGTCATCAACTTGAACATTCGAACTCTGTTTGATTTTGATGGACTAATAACAAAAGTGGGTACAACGAATTACCTCATTAACGACTAGTTCAAATTGCGTTTGCGGAAGACTTTATGCTTGTGCTACGAACCCACGAACGATTGTTCCTGCAATCACCACGTTTCTCTCGTCGAGCCGATACCACAAAGTCGGGCATCTAGCTATGATTCCACTCTCATCTTCCAAGGCTCTTGATGGTAGCCTAGAGACAGTATATTGGCTGAGATCTATATGGTTTGTTGTTGTGTATATTTTAGTCTACAAAAGCCTAAAATATATAGTAGATGATAGTACCGAGTTACAGTCCCATATGGATTGTATCTCATCATCTTATCCAACTACAAGTCTTATCCCATGTTGAACGTATCGTACTGGGACTAAAAGACTTAAGAGTCCAACATCTCCCATTCGATCAAAATGGGAATATGTCTCTTACCATATTACATTCTTGAAGCCCATCAAATACTCATCTCTTCATATAGGAAGTGAGGCGTGCGACTACGAGAAAAGAATAAAAGGGTAGGAGTGCTATATCAAATACCATCTACCAACAAAGCACATCCTTGTTAGTACAAAAACTCGTCTATGCCTCAGACGTTATTATTACATCAATTCAAACATCCTTAACCCCTCATAAGCGGTGTTTAAACCTCAATAAGTTTAGGTGCTCAAGATCAATCTTTTGAACCGTATGTTCAATATGATCGCCCGGGCATTGAGTAACTAAACAAAGATGTATATCATAATTATCTTCCTTAGATTCTCATGTCAATTATCCTTAGATTAATAGCTTTCCCAGCAATGCTCCGAGGAGGCTGACTACAAGTTCAAAACCCTTTAGACAACATGCCCAAGTAGCGTCATTAATCTTTAGATCATTAACATAGTTCTAAGTCACATAGGGCATAAGTGTGATCACAATTTGATCACTAGAACTCACATAGTGATGAAGCAGGGATTATTCAATCACTTTCAAGTCGCTTTATAGTCACATACAATATGATATGTATGTTACGGTGGAACTCCCACTCGAATGGGCATGTCACACTCTAACACCGTACAAATCTTGGTCTAGTTGCCCTTCTGGCATCTAACTTGAGTCCTCAAAAGCTGTCACTCTTCTAGTGCCTCTTAAGGGTCTCACATTCGGACTTTCCACATAGGACATTCAAAGTCGTGAACCATAAAACTTTGAATCGACCCACATATAAAGTAGGTCTCATCTTAACCACATGTTAAGGCGATATGATAATGTCATTTGTACACCCCCTTAATAACAAGTGTCAAATACATTATTATCTCATCTTGCTCGCTCGCATAGCGATAAGGCGAATTACCCGTGTGAGAGGGCCAATTCAAGTCCTTTAGACATCTTTTTAATTAAAATGTATACCACATATTAATCACATTCCATACACATAATAAGGGATGAAATAACATGTATTAGATTCAAACGATAATGAAAATAATAATGTCAACAATGTGTTCTAAAATAATAACTCAAATCCTACATTCCTTTGAATCTTAGACAAAGATCAAAAAGTCTCTCCCAAGAGAGTCTTAATCATAGGGTATGTCGACACATTTTTAGTAGGATCATATTTTAGAACTACTTTCACTAACACAATAAATAAACTAGTGAAACAACATCTAATTTAAATGTGATTGATTACGATGCTTGAGATCCCGTTTGAATTTCTAAGTAGTCAAACTCACAATTAATGACTACTTGACCATTCACAATCTGTTTACCATCTAGATGTTACAAGGATCTTTATCAAACATATAATTTTCTGATAATTAGGGAAATACATTCAAATACTTCTTGCTCAATCAAGAAATAACTAATCCACATGATGAATGTATCTTCTATATTCCTAATCTCTATCAGTGCAACATCTTACATTAAGATCCCCACCTTTGGTAAACAATTCATTAGACTTTTAGTACCACATAAGTAGCCAACAACCTAACCACTAATGTATTAGCGGGACCAAGGTCATATTGTAAACGATCTATTGTCCCAATAGCAAAATAAAAGGTCAGGTTGAGTAAGCTTGAATAGCAAACATCAAATTACTAACCACACTTGCTTATGGGGTTCTAGTCATCATTCTCTTCTTATATTTATTCTTTATTATGACATTTATTTGAATACACACATGTATTCTATTGGAATAATTATGGGTTCTTAATACGATCATTCCAAAACTTTCAATAACCTTCGAAAGGCGAGTCTTCAAAGACAAATTAAGAAGTCTCTATGAACAATTTTAATGATCTTGGCTTCTTGCACACTATGTGCTTCACCCATGATTTGCATCACAATAGAAGCATAAAGCTACTCTTTAGTAGCGTCAGTCATCCCCATACCTCTCCTAGCTAGTAAGTAGTTATATCGTCAACACATGACGAAAGACTAAAATTTATGTTATTGGACTCTTCAACACATATAGTGATTTCCTTAACCATCACAAAGTTGATTAAAGTTATCGTTTGGCCATAACGAACATATCACTATCTAGATTTGAGATCATAAATTGACATATGAAGCAACACACATTGCGCTTTTGTCCCTTGACTTCTAGCCCTTTGACTAAGTCATGACAATATCCTTATCTAGTCCTCCACTAAGGAAGCGTATGTAAACATCTATCTACAATAAATTCATCAATCACTACTTTTCTTGCTAAGACAAGGTAAACAGAGACAAACCATTAGGAAGAATGTCTCTTCAAATTCAATTCTTATTTTTAGATTTCATTACTATGCATACTTAGACATTCACTTTCAGATACACATTTGCTTCTTTTGTATAGTGACATACTCCCACTGGAATAAAGCACCCACTAGAACAAATATCATTTCGACTCTCGCAGGCGATCACAACTGATTAAGTAAAGACAATTCCCCACCTTCGCCTATAGAAGTCAAAAAGGTCATGCAATCCTATTTTAGTCATTAATTACAGCAAGTTATTTGCCATACATAATATAACCCTTATGAAATCACACATGCCTTCTTTAGAGAAATATTTCCAAACATGTTTGGAAGTATTGTATAAAACTTGTGATAATTAAGAGGTATAGATACTCCAATTGAGCTTCTGACATTCCATAACTCTCAAGAGTTACTGACTTGTAAGTGCAGCGATGTGCGAATTTTTAACATCTTGGAGTCTCCACTTATTATTTATTTAGAAAAATAACAAGAAAAACCTTTTTGATTTAAAAGAGATTTGAGGGTTCGGGGGTTAAGTTATGGAATGGGTAGGTCAAGGAGCATCCATTCCACCCGATCCGAAGATCGGTCTTGCCAATTGAGTATTATTAATCTTTTCATTTATACAATAAAATAAAGGAACAAGAAAACCCTAATCAATTTCTTGATTAGGAATGTCGGATTGTATGCTTCGAGATTACCTCCATGGATTGAAGGGACTCTAGGCCAATCCTTTTGATGGGATTACACCACTCTAAAAGCCAATAGAGAGAGATTGAGAAGAAGAGAGTAAAAGTATAGGAATTTACCTCGCGTTTGGAAAGTATTTGGTTTAGAACGTGGTTCTAAGATGTCTTCCCGGTCGAGAATTGATTCGGGCAGAGTTTCGACTCAATATGAGAGTCAAATCTTGATGCGGACAGAGCTTCGCCTCAATCCTTGATTCGGGCTTTGATGTTTGTTGATCAACAAGGTTGATAAACAAACTTTAGGTAATTTTAGGGTGATTTTAGGGTATTTTGTAGGAATCTTTCAGGGAGAGAAACCAACAAAATGTGTGTGTTGTGTGTTTTCGATCGTGGATCGGGGACCTCGGAAATAGTGAAAGCCATCAATTATTTATAGGGGTTTAAAAGGTAGAGGTGGAGAGGTAAAACACCCCTAGGAAGGTTTCAGAACTCAGATATGATTAGAGAACCGGATGGGATAAGATTTTATCAAGAAAAGAGGTTGAAAAGGAGAAGGATTGTGATTCTGCATATCCTGCAGAGGGGTTGTCTCGCGCGAGACACGTATGTCTCGTGCGAGACAACTAGTCGGTTGACTATTTTGCCCTCTTCAGTTATTCCGTTAGTCTGTTAGGTCCAAAACTAACGAGGTTAGTTAGAAACTTAACGAAACATGACGAAACTGATACGCTTTCATCAAAACACAAAAGAGAGACAAAGAGTAGTGTAATCATGAATTATTGGTTCAGAATGGGGTGTCTACAGAGCCCCTCGGCAACAAGACTTATGGAAGAAGTCATGTCGTCGATAGAAAAGACATCATTCTGAACATTGGGATGGTCGTGCCGCACGGCTGCCTACGTATCTCTATGAGAGAATCAGACCAAACGTAGTTCGACTCCAAAATACTAAAAAGGCTGTTTTAGGTATTTTGAAAAGTTTTTTTCGAAAATCGAAGAGGGATTTTTTTTTGAAAAGGTAAAATCATACTGAGGAATCAAGGACTTGACGTTGCCGTTGTTTCGGAGGTCACAGACTTGAAGTTTGCTGCCGTCACAGACTTGAAGTTGCTGCCGTCACAGACTTTGTTGGTGTTGCCGAGGTCACGGACTTGAAGTTTGCTGCCGTCACAGACTTTGAAGTTGTTGCCGAGGCCATGGACTTGAAGTTTGCTGCCGTCACAGACTTTGAGTTGTTGCCGAGGTCACAGACTTGAAGTTTGCTGCCGTCACAGACTTTGGGTTGTTGTTGCCGAGGTCCCGGACTTGAAGTTTGCTGTCGTCACAGACTTAGTTGATGTTGCTGAGGTCACGGTCTTAAAGTTTGCTGCCGTCACAGACTTTGTTGATGTTGCCGAGGTCACGGACTTGAAGTTTGCTGCCGTCACAGACTTTGAAGTCGTCGGTTAAGGTGGAGGTTCTGTCAGCTCCTGTAATGCAAGGATATATGCATGCTGGTCTCGGATAGACCCAAATGATTCTTACCTTTCTGTACATGTCAGCATATAAAGATTCCAAGTAGATTTTTTAATTTAGTTGTTTAACTGGACTTACATGGTGGTGCTCACGTCTGTTCGTGTAAATGGTCGGTTGGTCATTTTGGTGGTGAGTTTATGTAGGAGTATAGGGTATATAGAAATGTAGGGACATTTGTATGGATTTGTATTTGAGATGTGTGAACTATAGGAGTGAACTTGTGTTTGACAAGTTGGGACCAAATCAGGTTTATGCAGAATCTGTTGCTAGTTAGCGAGGCTAAATTTCAATGAGCTGAGTAACCTTGTGTGAACACATCTAGGCCTGTTGCAAATCTTCATTCTTATTTCTCCTTTGAATCGTGTCTCTAGGAGGCAAACGACTACAAATCTGTCGACTGTCGTAATGGTTCTATGTCCTAGGCCCTTTGTTGTCTCAAGCCCCAAGTTGCTTACAAGTGGTAGATGACTTTGTGAGCAGGCTTGTGATTCTGCTCTCTTGATTTGAAGATGATCGAAGAAGACACTCCTTGTTGATTTGATTTAAAGAAGATCGAATGACGTTCGATGAAGAAGGTTGAAGAATACTCTCCCTTTGTCCTTGATTTTTTTTTCTTAGTGACGCACCCTGGTTTTTGCCTAGATCGCCCTTTCGGGTTTTCAATCTAGCGGGCATCTCTTTTGTGTCTTTTTTTTTTGAAAGTATTATGTTAACTCGAAGAGAACTCAGATGAGAGAATCTTATTAAGGAGAGAGAGATGAGATCTCAAGTTAGTTGAGAAGGGACGGACTTTATTTTTTTTGGAAGGTGATCCAAGCATTTACTATTTGGAGAAGTGCACTCTCTAATGATGAGAGTGAGAAGCAAAGAGGAAAGCTTTTAATGCCGATTTGATTATTTTGAAGAGTTGAAGTAGAGATTGACTGGGGGAGGAAAGGTTAGGAAGCCCCAATTTTGATGCTTGGATTTCAAGAGTGTGTTTGAGAGTGGCTAACAGGAAGCCCCTAGACTCAATGAGAAACGTTGCTTGGCTCAAGGATCTAAAAAAGTTGTTCTACCTTTTAATGAACCGTGCATCATCTAGAAGTTTCTAAATAAGTTTGAGGAGAAAGCTAATCATTAGTATGACTTAAGGGTAAACATTTTTCTTGGTACTGAAAGTCTTCTTCACTTGATGTTGAAAGGATGTCTCCATTTCTTTTGTTGGTGTCAGTTGACTCATCTTCTTTGTGGTAGAGTCCTTTATACATTTGAAGTTTCACCGTTGTTGTGGGGGTGATGAAAGCTTGAGATTTTTTTTTTGTACTCTCAAAGCTTTGAATTGAGTAGCCCCACACTTCTTGGGATGAATGTTGACAGCAGCACCTTTGGCTTTCTTCGCTTATTGACTTTTGACTTTCAGTAGGAGTAATTCTTAGCCCTTAAGCTTCCTAAGAATAAATTTCTTCTCAAACTTGCTTAGAAGTCTCTATTTTTGCGATGATTTAGGGAATGGATGGTCCATTATTTTGCATGAATTAAATGATACTCATAAGGTAAAACAACCTTAGGGAATGTGTTTAGGAAAAGAAATGACTTTGATTAATTGAAGAAATTTAAGAACAGACTTGACAGTTTAGATGACACAAACTAGAGGAGGTGAGGAGTACTAGAAAGACAGAACGACTCTTCGAGTTCATACTTGAAAATTTAAAATCTAATCTACTTCTATCAAAGGAGAAAGGGAGAGGATAGTTGTAGCCCCAAAGTGGTAAGTGTATATTTCTTCTCGGAGCTTCATATTCTTCATGGATTGCGAGGGAGAGGATTGGTGATGACGTTGGGACGTTCTAACTCTCCATTGTCAAAGAGGTCTTGGATGATGTCCTTCAAATGGTGGCAAGTGTAGGTGTCGTGGCCGGTGAAGTTGTGAGACTTGTAGAATAAGTGATGAGCATGATCAGGACCCAAATCCTTGGGAGGAACACCTTCTCTTGTTCGAATCTTTCCTTCTTTCACGAGGGTGTCAAGGAGACCCTCTTGAGTGATTCCTTCGAGTTTGTCATAGTAACTCTCCTTCTTATTCTTCTTGGGAGGAGGAGTAGTAGGGTATTTGCCGGTGTTGGAATGGTTGAATCTATTAAGGTAGGAATGATCCCAATATTCCTCTTGAGCTTGTAGGTAGGTACGAAGTGCTTTGATTTCCTCTTCGTAGTATTCCTTTTGTACTTGTAGATGGGTTTGAAGTGCTTCAACCTTTTCCTTATAGTAATCACCTTGGGCTTGTAGGAGATTTTGGAATTTTTCCTCCATTTGTCGTTGGAAGTGGTTAAATAAGACAGGAGCATGCACTTCGACCATTTGATTCACTTCCCCTTCTAGATGGGCCTTTAGAGCATCGATCTCTTGTGTAGCTTGAGTGTTGGGAGGAGAATCAGCCATTGTGACAGAACAAGTTTCCTTGATGTCGAACTTTGGTGATGAACCTAGATGTGTAGCAACCGTGTTAAACCATGATCGAGTCCCAACAAGTTGGCTGAATAGGGTGTTTGAAAAACATACTAGTGATTTGTATCGGATAACTCAGCAACATGATGAGACTCTTAAGGATTATTGAGCAGGTTCAACAAAGAAGCGGTGGACATACCAAATCTGGACATGTCAACTACAACTGAAGAATTTAGGATGTGCCTTAAGAAAGACTCGCCATATTATGAAGACCTAGTCAAAAACCCATGCAAGAAACTTGAAGATGTCAGAACAAGGGCTATTCAATTCATACATCTTGAAGAAGACAGGCTATTCCGAGAGAAGAATTCTAAAGAGACCCCTGGATCAATAATCGTGTAATTCTAGAGTACCATAACATATAGGGATGTGTATAATCTACATCCTCGATACCATATTGCCCATCCACCACCAAATTAGCCCGTTGATTCCACATTCCTATGTAAGATATGTGGATATCAAGCCAATTAACTTCTGATCGACCTCGTCAGTCAAGTCCATGCAGGTACTCACTCGTGTTATGTGGGTCAGGGATACTCTGTAACATCTCGAACTGCCTCATTACTCGATCAAGAAGGTGCCACTCAACCCTATCAAAGCAAATGAGGGGCACCTTCGCTCTCCATATAGCCTGTCCCTGGAAATAATATGCTGGACCCTGGACACTTAAGCACGGCTGCCACTCAACCTGATCATCAGTCAAATACGCCAGCTGATCTCGGTATCCACGCAAGTTGTGGACGGTAAGATGAGTATATGATAAGGGACCTTGCCACCTACACATGGAGCAATTTGACATACAAATTAGTGTGTAATAATCAAAATCAAGTACATAAAATATTATGTGAATTTAAAATGAATTTATTTTAAAATACCTGCAACCATATGACAATAATGCATCTTGAAGAATGACATCTCCACGTGTCCTTGCGGGTCATACACACAACAACCGTTCCCAAGCCCAAAGCTAAAAAAAAAAACATAAAGAAAAAAATATTTAGTGTCACGTATAAAATATATTTTCTTCAATAGAATAATATAAGCAAATATAATTGACATACTTGTAAATTGTTAAGAATCCAACACAACATTTCGCATCGGGCTTTGTCGCTACACACAAGTCCCGATATAAAAAGGCTAACGTTGCACTACCCCAACTGTAGTTCCCAATCGTGTCAACGTTCCTAAGCAGTGGGAGGTACATCAGTTTCACTAAGATATTACTCGTGTCCGGCATCAAATATGACCCTAAGCATATCAAAATATAAGCCCGAGTATACTGATTAACCAATTCGGCCGGGGCATTTGCAGGAAGCTCCTCCCACTGAGTCAGTTGGTCTATAATCCACTTAATAGACAATCTACCACCCTTTAAGTCTGATTCAAGTGGTTGAATCCCTAGTAACTCGTGGCATAATTGACACCATTCCAATTTATGCATATTGGTTCGGGAACTAATCACAGGATCCCCGTCTATAGGAAGGCCACATAATTTGCCAACATCCTGAAGGGTGATGGTCATCTCCCCAAATGGCAAATGAAATGTGTGCGTCTCTGGACGCCATCTCTCAACCAAAGCCTCTAACAAATGCCAGTCATATTTGAAATGACCTAGTTTATAAACACCGTAGAATCCAACATCTAAAAGTTTGCTCCGTATCCTAACATCCAAGCTTATAGGAAGTTCCAGACCGCGCCTAAATCTAATAGTCTCAACTTCTTGTTGAGCCCAAATATAATTTGAACGGTATTTATCTTGTAATTTTAATACGGAGGGGTCTAACGGCCCGGGATCAACAAATGTTTGGGTATCATGATATTGGTCCATCCGAAACAAACAACAAAACTATTAAACTAAAATTCAGTGAAAAAAGAGGCTGGCCCGTTAAAAATTTAACTGAAAAAGGGCAATTTTCTGACAGTTTAGTTATGTTTTTGACAGAAAATGGCATTTTTTTTACAAAAAGACATAACTGTTAATTATTAAACTATAATTCAGTAAAAAAGACCCTTCTCGTTAAATATTTAACAGAACAACGAAAAACTCGTTAAATTTCTGACAGTTATCAGTTATGTTTTTTGTTAAATTTCTAACTAAATTCGGATATTAATATCAAGTTTCATCAAATTTTAATAAATAACCTATTGTTAAATTAAATCACAAAAAATTAACATGCATTAAGGAAACTCAACAAAAATTAACATATTGTAATTTCATAGAATTGTATCAAACACATAAATAAACTCATAGCAAAGAAATATAATTAAAACACAAATTATAGAATGAAAAATCATCAAATACTAACCTTATATTTCAAAAACGTAACTATGAGTAACATTTTTAGATTTTTGACGAAATCTTGGTTGGCAATGGCAGCTTGAGATAGAGAGAAGATGAGAAGATAGGAGGGATGGGATAAAGGGGATGAAGGGGATGAATGGAAGGGGGAAGGGGGAGGGGGGTCTTCACGCGTGGGAATCATTAAAACAGAAATCGGCATTGGTAAATCCGACTTTACCAGAAAACGGCATTGGTAATGCCGACTTCACTTAAACCCTAGTTGAAGTCGGTAATGCCAATGCCAACTTCACTTAAATAAACTAATCAATTAACCCTCCATTTGACTCAAACAACTGATAAATACATTTAACAATTATAAAAACATATAAATGCATTTATTAGTTGTTTTAACAAAAAAAAAAAAATCAAGCACAAAATAAGGTTTAAAAAACTGATAAATGAATTTATCAGTTATAAAAAATTGATAAATGCATTTATCAGTTGTTTTAAGTGAAAAGGAAAAAAAGAGTAGTTTTTGTAATATCACATCTTACATGTTTATTTTTTTTTTTTTGTAAATAACATCTTTTTGAGGTAATTTTTGCTAAAAATCCTAGAAAAAAATAGTTATCCTAATAAACAATAAAAAAATTCAAAATTTTGTTATTGCTAGTTATTGTAATAACAAAATTTAGAATTTCATTGAGATCATTACTGTTAGGACCTAACTATGCAAACCACATAGTTATACAGGGTTTTGACAAAGAAATATATCCTACCTAATGTTATCTGACAGCTAAGATAACATTGGATATTGGACAGCCATGACTCTTCTGCACAACCTTTATATCAACTGGACAACTATGATGAAATGATCAAACACCAAGACAAATCACATAAATTAATGTATTTATGTACAAAGGATCATTACATAATCATCAAACACAAATCCTTGTCTCCTAAACCTGCAAACACTAAAGACTTAGCCTGACAGCTAAGGTTCTCAACAGCAGAGGTCTCAACCCTCTGACAACTATGATCTTCAACATCAACAGCAATGAAGTATTCCTGTGATGATCAAGATGTGCCTTGCCCAGTCTCTCCATACAGATGTTGCCAGCTCATCTCTATGAAGATTACATAAAAAGGTTGCAGATTTACAGCCTGTTATTATCACAGTTGAAAGGCCCTTGCTTGGTATGCAGATGATCAGACAGCTATGGTATTGGCTTAGCTGTCAGATGATAGTTGAATTGTGCAGCGGAATAAGAAAGATTTGAAATAATGGTAGGACAACAAACACAAAGAAATAATGCAAGTGTGTGAATGTGATTGCAAAAATGTAATAACACAGAGAATTTAAAGTGGTTCAGAGTTCACTCCTCCTACATCCACCCCCACTGTCAAACTTGACAAGTGAGATCAATTTTATTATAATCTTTAATCAACAAAAATTACAAATGATTGATTCAGGCAAGTTCCTTGAACTTCCTCTTCCTAATTAGTACAGTCAACTAGGGATACACTTAAAGTACAGTCTTAAGTGTTTTTACAACTTGAAGTACAGTCTCAAGATTTTACAAAATAACTAATACACTCAAAGTACAGTCTTGAGTGATTACAAACTGATTCTACACCTAAAGTACAGTCTTAGGTTTTTGGGGTTTGTGAATTAACACACTGGGGTTGTTTGTTGTTGGTGAAGAGGTTTAGGGGTGAAGGTTTTGGTTTGGAACAGGGTTTTAAAGGTGAGGATTGGTGTGTGTGTGTGTGGATTACAGGAGGTGTGTGTGGGTGTTTGGAAAGGGTTATTGACTGGGAAAATGAGTATTTTTCAGTAGTTTTGTTAGGGGAAGAACTCCTCTATTTATACCCTTCAATGTAGCCGTTGGAATATGACTGTTGCAGCTACATTAATGAGCTTTGACTGGTCTTTGTCCCACTTGTCCACATGCGAGTCTTCATGAGCCGGCTTGAGTCTGTGAGCTTGAACCGAGAACTTCTAGAAGGTCTTCAAAGTGGTCTTCATTGGTCTTCATTGATGGACTTTATAGCTGTGAAGATTCGTGGATCTAACTTGGTTGAGTTTGTGGTAACATGGTGTGAGGCAGGAGATGGTCGTCGAGGACCGAAGTCATAGCCGTCGGATCATGGCAAGGCTTAGCTATCAGAGAGGATCTCTAATAAGGACTGAGATGCACTTGATGATCTTGATGACTTAGAGAGTGACTATGATTCATGTTTTTGATTGATTGTAAACATTGTATAAGGGAGAATCATAACTGTCAGACTCATAGCTATCAAATGAAGAATTATGACAGATAACATCTTTTGATATAAACCCTGTTCTATATATATATATTCCTTTATCAAAACCAACTAACTAAGACATTGATCAAAGTTAGGTCCTAACAATTTCCCCCTTTTTGGTAAAGGAAGATATATTTAGAACATGTTTTCACAGTTGATAAGAGAAATAATAAAAGAAGTAATCCAAGGAATCATATCAGGCAGAGGTAATCAAAATGAGATTGAAGACTTGGAATTAATCTCAGGATGAGAAGAGTTCACAAAATACTGTCATACAAACTGAGGCAAACAAAACATATTGTTTTTAACCAAAAAAATTGTTCCATAACAAATACAATTATTCATCACCAATTGATCATAGAATTCATCTCTTTCTTGCCCGGGCCGATAGAATCTGATTTCTTTCATCCTCTAGCTCTCTTCTCATTTCAGGCTCAACTCCTCTGTAGAAGAACTCATTGTTCCATTCCCAGGACATCCTTTCATCATACTTGAAGTATTTGTCTTCCTTTGACTTCAGTTGAGACCTTCTAAGGGGCATTTGATCATTTCTGATTCTCATTGTGCCCCACAAATGTTTCTTCTTGTTCCTGGTTTTCTTGTTCTTCAAGGGCACACTGGATTGATCTGGTTGTGACTGAACTGATACTTGAGCATTAGTGAAGGAATGAGTGAATTGGCCGAGGAGGGTAGGAAACTGTAGGGGATGGAAATATTGTTGGAGAGTCTTGATCGTGGGCTTCGAGGGAGCATCATTATCACTATCATCATCATAGCTGTCGAGTCTCGAGGAAAGATCAATAACAGTGCTCGCTTTGACTCGACAAAGAATGGAAGATCTGAATTCTTTGATCTCAGGAATAGAGACCAAGTTTTTGAAATGAGAGTTTTCATTGGGAGAGGTGAAGTTAATAGGATCTACAGTAATGAAGGGTGAAAGGTAGGGCTCAATTCCTGGATTAAGAGTTGGGGAAAAGATGTTGACAGTTTTGCTTAATAAAAGCATAATGGCACACTTTTGTTCAAACAGTGAAAGGAAAAGAGTTTTTGCAAGGTCAATGCACAGGGTGAAGACTAAACCCTTTGGCATATACAAGCATGAATTGAGTGATGGAGAGATGAGTTGGCTGAAAAGAACTTCCCAATCAAGAAGAGTATTGGGAGTGATGAACTTTGGGAATGATGGGATTTGATGAAAAAAGTTGGAGGTGGAGGAGGTTCTTGACAGTTGCCATTTTTCATAGGCAAAGAAAACTAACCCTGCAAGGTTTCTTGCTACAACAATCAAACCATTTCTTGACAGTTCCCAGAATTTTGGATAGGTGAAGGGATTTGCTATTTCTGGGATGTGAGTTACATGGGGTAACCTTGTCCTTGCTGCTTTGATGGAAGACATAGAGAAATCAATGCCACAGCTAAGCATCCAAGGTTCCCTTTTGGGAAGGAAGGATTGATTTGGATTTGGAGGAATAGAATGACTTGGAGAACTGTGAGGACTATTAGGAATGGGATCACTGTCAGATATGTCTTGACCTTGTCCAGCCAGTATTGGACTTTGTGGAGAGGTTTCAAAAGGTTCATTTTCAGGAATTGGAGAAGTTGGCTTGGAAGGTGCAGAGGATTGGGTTGAAACAGTTGGGATTGACTCAGAGGTTTGGCCAAGACTTTGATTAAGAGAGCTGGAAGTGAATTGAGATTTAAGGAGATTCAAGGCTGCCCTTACTTCACTTTTGGCCACCCTTTTCTCAAGAATAGCTATCATAGCTTCCTCATTTTCTTGAGTTCCATCAAGCACAAGGCCTTTGCAAGCATTCACAATTGATTCTCCTTTTGAGACAAGAATGGGATTAATCTCAACTCCAACTTTCTTGAGATTTTGAATGACCTTAGAAGTATTATCAAGATTCCCCCTTTCAATTTCAACATTTGGGGCAGGATCATTTACAGTTCGGTCTCGGGAATGGAAGGGAAGGTATGGCTATCTACATTCATAGTGTCACCTTGGGGTTTCTAGATGACTCACCCGGTCCACTTCTTTTCTGCATTAACCTAAGTCTGAGTTCATCTAGGGCCACTACTGATTCTTCCTCACTTAGAAAATCCTTAAGATACAAAAGAACAGCCTTTTCAGTGTCAGGGTTTCCATCCAACTCAATAGCCTCAATTGCTCTCAGGATTTTAGCAAACTGTTGAGGTTGGGTAGAGGGGATATTCTCATCAATGTTCCCCCTTAAAGGTTGCTTATCTAATGGTTCTTTGAGATTGAGGATAGCTTCAATAGCTGACTGATGACCTGAGCTGGGTGTGGATTTTGGGGAAATGGAAGGGGTAGATATTTTGGTTTTCTTTGATTTGGGGGCTTTCTTCTCAAGTTTTCTTTTCTTTGATAATGATTTAGAAGGAATGGTTAAGGAGGATTGTACCTTGGATCTCGGTAGTCATTGGAGGGGATAGCTGTCTGAGGTTGCTTTCCTTTGTGAAGGGTTTTGGATAGGGCAAGAGCTGCCTGAAGCTCTTGAGGATCTATGTTAGCATCACCAGCATCATCTTGATCCATAGTGTCCACCTCATGGCTATCAATATCACCTCTTTCTTCAACATTCTTAGCATGGCTGTCAGAGATGGTTCCTTCACTGTCAGCTATCAGATCATCCTTGCTTTTGCTCTTTTTGCTAGGAGAAACCACAGTTCTCTTTAGCACTCCAGTTTTCTTGACATTGGTTTTTACTCCTCTTTTTATTCTCCTACTAGTAGCCAAAGCTATCAATTCTTTCCAATGATCAACCTTTATCCTTATTTCTTCAAGCATTTTTTCTTGGGCTTCTTTGAAACTTTCAAGGCTCATATCTCCAGCCTTCATAACAATTCCCTTCTTTTGTTTCAATGAAAAGGTTCTTTCATTGAAACATCTTGTTTCTGACAGCTTCACTGTCTTCAGCCATTTCTTGGATAGAGCAGGTTTGAGCTTTGGAATTAGAACCTCAAGAATTCCACTCATGAATCTGAAGTTGTTCATCCTTCCACCTTGCTTCTTGAATTTGAGAGTAGAGGATGAGACTGCAAGTTGGAAATTGTGGAGAAGGACAATGCACCAATTTGTATCCTTGGTCATTAGGCTGAGCATCTGCTTCCACTCATTTGATCCCATTTGGTCAAATGAGGATTGCTTGCCATCAATGGCTTTGTTGACCACATCCATCAGTGTTGACTTGAAGATATCATCTTTGTTTTTCACCATAGCTTTGTCTTGAACAGCTTTGAAGTCAGTGATTTTAACACCAAGAAATTTTTCATATACTGTCTTTAATCTTTCTGATCCTCTATCCCATATATTTTTCACAGCATCTTCCTTATTTGGGATTCCATAGACATCACTAACCATTTCTTGAGTGATAGTTATCTCAACATTTTCTATGGTGGCAGTTATTGAATTATCTTCATTGTTTCTTCTTCCTACCAAATAAATTTCTCTGCACAGTTCTTCATAAATTGGGGGTTTAGCTCCCATAAAATCGAGTAATTCATTTACCTCAAGGAGTTCTTTGATGAGGATTCCAACTTCAGAGTCATAGAAGTTGGGTTTGATGAAGTAACCATGAGCATCTGGGTACATTGCTTTTGGGTCTGCCATTGATGCTTGAAAAAGAATTAGGGTTGGAGAAATACGATGATAGATTGGAGAGGGAAAGAGAAGAAATTTAAACTGAGGGTTAAGGAAATAGGAATTTTGGTGATTGCGAAAGAGAGAGAGAGATAAATGATGAGTGGAACGTGGGTTTTAATGAGCATTGGGGGTTTCAAAGTTAAGTAACTGTTCATATGAACAGTGGTTTTTACCCTTCCCCATGTTGAGACATAAATTCCCACAAAACACAAGAAGAACATTCTCTTTTTCAAGGAGATTTGCAGTGAAAGAGGCGGCGAAGGAAGTGACAATTGTGAGCAATTAACACGATCAAATCACTTAAAGTTTGCTTTAACCTAGCTGTTGAAAGAAATCTCTGACAGTTAAGCTAGTTTGAATGATGATTGCTGTCTGAGATAGCTAGGTGAAAGTTTGCCTATAAAACAATGAAAACTTCAGAGGAAAATTATTCAGATTGATTTACAAACAAAAATGGGAAGATTTTCTTCAAAGTTCAATCCAAAGGTTATGGCACAAACAGCAAAACAATTGGTCTTTGGGAAAAATGGTGAGGATGATTTGATGAGTGATGAGATGGAGATAGATAGAGAGACTTTCAACATTGTTGAAAGTTCAGAGAGAGTGAATGATAAGGGTAAGAAAAAGAGAGTGAGGGTTGATGAAGACATAGAAATGAAGGAGGTAGCTGTCAGGGAAAAGATTGACAGTAAAGAGGGAGAAGGAATAAGACTTTTTGGGAAGACAATCAAAGTTGATCAAGGAGAGTCAAGTAAGGGAAGGAGTAAGGTAGAAAGGGTATACACATTGGGGGAGTTGGTAAAGCAGGACAGAGCTCAGACAGCTAAGGAGAGAAGCTTAGCTGTCAGGAAGAAGGTTGAGCAAGATAAGCTTTATACACCTGTGAGCAGGGATTCTCTATCTCCAGGAGTTGGTTTGTTGGAAGGTAGAGGAGATAACTTTGCAGGAGTGCATATATCTCCTTCTTCAACCATCTCATACTTGTTCAACCAGGTTGTAGGTTGCTTCAGCCCTGCAAGAGTACCTACTGTGGAGAGAGTGGAGTCAAGTGTTGGTCAACCATTTGCAATCACAGGGAATGGTTCTTTTTCAGGAGAATTTAGCTTTGTTACTCCAATGGAGGGATTGCTTCAGCCATATGATCCAGTTGAAGAGTGGTGGCCTAGAAGGGCAAGTCCTTCTCTCCAATATTCAGTTACTTCCATTGATCCTTTCTTGGAGAGGCACCCAGTGTGGTTGCAGAGGTACCAACAAACCTTGCAATCAACTCAGGAGGCTAGAAATGAAGGAATAAGTGCTGGAGAAGGGTCTGGGGAGACTGTGACATTTCCAAAGAATGTCTGACAGCAGAGGAGAAGGTTTGAAGAGAAGAGAGTGGATCTGAAGATTGTTTGGTTTGGAAGAAGTTTTTGTTGGGTGAGTTGAGATGAGAGAGAAGAATTTGAAGGGTTGTTTGTATGTTTTTGTTGTAAGTTTTTGTTGTTTTTGGTTTTCAAGGCTTTTGGATTGATAGCTGTCAGTGGATGGCTTGTTAGGAATGTGTATGAGGTAATAGCTATCAGGCAACATTGTGATAGCATTACTCTGTTTGTAATCCTCTTTTGTTTAAGAAGAACACCCCTTTTATTTTGGCATATTAATCATCCCAAGCATGGCTCTTAATAGTTCAAATCTTTTTTCATCCATGGCTTTTGTGAGAATATCAGAGACATTGTTCTCAGTGCAAACTTTTGCAAGGTTGATATTCCCTTTTTCAACATGATCTCTGATGAAATGATGCCTGACTTCAATGTGCTTGGTTTTTGAATGTTGGACAGGATTTTCTGTCATAGCAATGGTACTTGAGTTGTCACAGAAGATGGGAATGTTTGATAATTCAATTCCAAAGTCTTGAAGTTGACTTTTAAGGTAGAGAATTTGTGAACAACACAAGCCTCGGCAAAGAATGTACTCGGCCTCGGCGGTTGAGGTTGCAACTGAGGTTTGCTTTTTGCTTGACCATGAGATAATCCTTGATCCAACAAACTGGCATCCACCACTAGTGGATTTTTTGTCTAGATTGCACCCTGCATAGTCAGAGTCAGTGAATCCAACTAGGGAGAATGGGGATTCAGTGGGATACCACAATCCAAAATCAGGGGTTCCTTTGATTTATCTCAAAATTCTCTTGACAACTGAGAGATGAGATTCTTTGGGATTAGCTTGAAACCTAGCACATAGACATACACTAAACATAATGTCTGGTCTTGAAGCTGTCAGATATAGGAGAGATCCTATGTAGCTTCTGTAAAGTGTTGGATTTACACTATGACCATCTTGATCAGCATGAAGTTTGGTTGTGGTTGACAAGGGAGTTTTAGCAGGGGATGCAGTTTGCATGTCAAACTTTTTGATCATATCCCTTGAGTATTTGGCTTGGTTGATGAATATTCCTTCCTTCATTTGCTTGACTTGAAGGCCTAAGAAGAATGTGAGCTCACCAATCATGCTCATTTCAAACTGATCCTTCATGATATCTCCAAATTTAGTGCACAAGTTCTCATTTGATGAGCCAAAGATTATGTCATCAACATAGACTTGGATGAGCAACTGATCATCTCCATATTTTTTGATAAACAAGGTGTTATCAATATGTCCTTTGGTGAATCCTTTTCCAAGAAGATATCTAGATAGGGTATCATACCAAGCTCTTGGTGCTTGTTAAACCCATACAATGCTTTGTTCAGTTTGAATACATGATCAGGGAATTTTGGATGCTCAAAACCAGGGGGTTGAGATACAAACACTTTTTCATTTAAAACTCCATTTAGAAATGCACTCTTGACATCCATCTGAAATACTTTCATCTTCTTGAATGAAGCATAGGCAAGAAATAGCCTTATAGCTTCAAGTCTTGCAACAGGTGCAAAGGTCTCATCATAGTCAATGCCTTCTTCTTGTCTATATCCTTGAGCAACCAGTCTGGCCTTGTTTCTAATTACAACACCTTCTTCATTCATCTTGTTTCTAAAAACCCATCTTGTTCCAATAACAGTTTGATTTCTTGGTTTAGGAACAAGTTGCCATACTTTGTTTCTTTCAAACTGCTCTAGTTCTTCTTCCATGGCTTCAATCCAGTCAGCATCTTGGAGTGCTTCATTTATTTTCTTTGGTTCCACTTGGGATATGAATGCACTCATGAGAAAAGGAATGTTTTCTGGGACTGGGGTTTTATCAATTTGAAGGCTGATGTAAAGATCTTTATTGGGTGGAATGATATGGGTAATGGTGGTTTCATCATTGGTTTTGGGAGGAGAAGGAGGATTATTGGATGAAGATGGAAGGTTAGAAGATGGATTAGATGAGGAATTGGGATGGCTGTCAGCTAAGGGTTGGCTGTCAGCTAAGGGTTGGCTGTCAGCTAAGGGTTGGCTGTCAGCTAAGGGAGGATTTTGAGGAGGATCCGTCAAGGGATGACTATTTATTTGAATATTTTCTTCCTCATCCATTGGATTGAAAGTGGGAGAGATTGCTGTTGACTTTGTTGGCTTGATTGGTTGTTGATGAGAGTGGGATGGTTCATGGCTGTCTGGCATAGGATGGCTGTCAGATGAATTTCTTGGAACCATGTATGGAAGGATTAATGAATCTTGTTCATGACTGAGAATAGTTGAATCAAGAATGGGGGATGATTCAGGGAGATTATCTAGATTTCCCAAACCTTCATCAAAATCACATAATTCAGTTATACTTTGATCATTGTTTTCATCAAAGTCAACATGAATAGATTCTTCCACAACAAGTCTTCTTTTGTTGTACACTCTATAAGCTTTGCTTGTGTTAGAGTATCCAAGAAAAATTCCTTCATCACTTTTGGAGTCAAATTTGTCCAAATTGTTCTTGCCATTGTTGTGAATGAAGCATCTACTTCCAAAGCTGTGAAAGTAGGAAATGGTAGGGACTTTGTTGTTCCATAATTCATATGGAGTCTTCTTGTGAAATTTGTTGATCAGGGTTTTGTTTTGAACATACACAAAGCAAGAGTAATGTGCCTTCACCCCAAAAATATTTTGGGAGATTATGTTCTGACAAAGATTGTTCTTGCTGCCTCACAGCTTGTTCTGTTTTTCCTTTCTGCAACACCATTTTGCTGTGGAGTTCTTGGGGCTGAAAAATTGTGATCTATGCCTTTTGAATCACAATATTCTTCTACTCCAGTGTTCTCAAATTCCTTCCCATGGTCAGATCTGATCTTGATGATGGATGTCCCTTTTTGATTTTGAATTTTATTGAATAGCTTTATCAGACAGCTAAGGGTGTCACTTTTGGATTCAAGAAGAATGATCCAAGTGAATCTTGTGAAATCATCAACAACAACTAGGGAGTATCTTTTTCCTCCTAAAGATCTAGTTCTTATGGGTCCAAAAAGATCCATATGAAGCAGTTCAATAGGTCTTGAGGTGTCCAACTTGGTCTTGGGTTTGAATGAAGATTTCTTTTGCTTCCCACATTGACATGCTTTGCAAAGTTTATCCTTTTTGAATGGGATCTTTGGTAGACCTCTGACAAGATTGGAATTTGCAAGCTTGGAAATGGTTTTGTGATTGAGGTGAGCCAATCTCTTGTGCCATAGCCATGACATATCAGATTGATTGAAAGACGTAAGGCGTGAGCATTTGAAGTTTCCACAATCTCTAAGTTCAAGCAATAGAGATTTCCTTTTCTTGATCCAGTTAGGATGACTTTATTGTTTTTATCTTTAACAGTGCATTTGTCTTTAGTGCAAACAACATGATATCCCTTGTCACGCATTTGACTAATGCTGATCAAATTGTGTTTGAGACCTTCTACATAGGATACATTTGTAAAAATGATATCTTTTGTAACAAGATTTCCTGATCCTTTGACCTTAGCTTGGGAATTGTCACCAAAGGTTACATTTGGACCATTTTTAGGGGAATATTGTTGCAACCAGTCTTTATTGAAGGTCATATGTCTACTACACCCACTATCTAAATACCAGAGACCTTTCCTGGATACCTGCAAAACAAAAAATAAGATTTATGGTACCCTTTTTATTCTTTTGGGTCCAAAGGATTAGTTTTTCTTTGGAGCCCTAGCATTGTTCATTGATCCCTTATTGAAGAACTGGTTTAGGGTATGGTAATATGACATGATTTGCATCATGTAAGGTGTAAGGACAGTGGATTGGGAAGGATTGAAGTAGTGGTTTGGGTTGCTGTATTGGGGTTGAAACTGAAAATTATTTGAATGGGATGACCTTGGAGAGTCATTTTGATGTGCATGGCTTCTTCCATTTGAATATTGCCATTGAGGTTTTTGTTTTTTTGGTGTATTTATGCTTGTTGTAGAATCTTTGTTGCCTTGGGGTTCTTTGTTGTTTGGAGGAATTTGGCTGTCTGCATGCCTTGGCTGTCTGTCAACCCTTACGTCCGACAGGCTTGACTGACTAGCACCTTTTTGCAGCTTGACTTCTTCCTTTATATTGGCCCCTTTTTGAACCCAAATAAACTTGCTTCCTTGAATTTTATTTGGTCCTTCCTTTGATTGACTAGGGCCACCCAAGATTTCCTTTTATTTTCCTTTGGTTTGAATGGGATAGGTTTGAGTTTGATAGCCGCGTAGCTCAGGTTTTCTAGAACCATTTTTTCAATGGCCCTTTCACCAGTGGGAGGAGTGTACACCTTTTGTGTAGGATCATCAGCACCAATCCCTGTTTTGTCACTGGGACGCCTTTGGGTGTAGGTGAAAAGAGATAATGCTTTGCTTGACATGTTCCATGAATCTATTTTCTTTTTAAGAGCATCATTTTCTTTTTCAAGATTACTGAGTTTTTGACAATTTTCATGATTATTAGATGTCTCAGCTGTCAGATCCATGTTTTGTTTTTCAAGCATGATGCATTGATCTCTTAGCCCTTGGCATGCTTTTTCAAGCTCAGAAATGGTTTTTGTGAGGTTGTCAATGGTTGAGGATTGGGAAAGGTTCTCATTGACCAGTGAAGCAAAGCTAGTTTTTTGTTTTTTGGTTTGAATTAAAAGAGTGCAAACTAATTGTTTAAAACCATCAATATTTAAAGAGTTAAAATCATGTACCTCTTTTAGTTCATCGGCGGCAAGTGCTTCCATCTCTTCCTCATTGTCGATTATTCATCATCTTCACCATAAGGCATATCATGGCTTCTTCTCCTTCAATTTCGTAGTCATCACTTGACATATATTCTTCATCACCGAATTTTGATGAGTCAGCAATCATGACTTGTTCTTTGTTTTTGTCATGTTTATTTTTGGAGCAATTGAAGCAGCTTGCACTTAGAGTCGTGAATGATCTCTTTTGAGTAGGTCATCTTCTTAGCCGTCCGATTGTCCCTAGGTTTCCTTGGTTCAGGGCAATCGATGAGTAATGTCCTTGCTTTCCACAATTGAAGCAATCAATTGTCTTCTTGTAGCTGTCTTGTTGAGCATTAGAGGTGGAGGGATTGAATTTTTGTCAAAAGATTTCTTTTGAAATTTCATGGCATTTCGATGACCCATGGAAATGAGGCTTGGAATGTCTTCTTGGGAGATCTGTTTGCCGACGATTTGGAGCCGATGTTTATCTTTTGAAGAGCATTGTTGACAATGGTCTCAATGTCATGGTGAGTGATTGGCTTGTTGACGGTTTCTTGTGCGATTAAAGCTAAGGTTTGTGAAATGGAGGGGACTGATGGAATTTTTATCATACCTTCCAGTTCATAAGCTTCAAGCTTTCCAAAATATTGCTCAACAGTCATGGTGCTCCATTCAGATCCTTCTCTAATAGGTAAAGCTACCTTCTCATATTCTTGAGGGAGATTTGAGTAAATCTTGAGGCGTAGATCTTGTTGTTCAAAGGTTTTTCCATGATCGGTAATTGATCTAACAAGGTTCTCAAACCTTGGGCGAGCAAAGACTCACCTTTTCTCCAGGGTAGAACTTGAAATTGTCTAATTTCCTAAGCAAGTTGTACAAGTTTTGTGTCCTAACACCGGAGTGTTTAGTGAACTTGGTTTGAATAAGAGCCCATGCTGTTACGGCATTTGGTTCCTTAGCAATTTCTTGGGCTAGAGAGTCATTTACACTCTTTTGAAGAATGTTCTGACTTTCAAGTTTGCACTTACCAATTGCTTTTCGGCTTCTGCACCAAGTTTCTGGGGATTTGATCTTACTTGGTCCTCCATCAGTACAGATTTGAGTTGGGTATGACACTTCATTTTCTAGAACATACCAGTTCCAAATGCTGTTTGCATCAAGATAAGTTTTTATCTTTGATGCATAGATCTCAAAGGATCCACAGTCATCAATGTGTGGGATGTCTTTCTCATTATTTCTTCTTGGTTGAGGCATGGTGGGTTTGAAGAGAATCCTTCACAAGTTGTTAGACTTTTGTGTGTGAAGACAAGCTCTGATACCAATTGAAAGGCCCTTGCTTGGTATGCAGATGATCAGACAGCTATGGTATTGGCTTAGCTGTCAGATGATAGTTGAATTGTGCAGCGGAATAAGAAAGATTTGAAATAATGGTAGGACAACAAACACAAAGAAATAATGCAAGTGTGTGAATGTGATTGCAAAAATGTAATAACACAGAGAATTTAAAGTGGTTCAGAGTTCACTCCTCCTACATCCACCCCCACTGTCAAACTTGACAAGTGAGATCAATTTTATTATAATCTTTAATCAACAAAAATTACAAATGATTGATTCAGGCAAGTTCCTTGAACTTCCTCTTCCTAATTAGTACAGTCAACTAGGGATACACTTAAAGTACAGTCTTAAGTGTTTTTACAACTTGAAGTATAGTCTCAAGATTTTACAAAATAACTAATACACTCAAAGTACAGTCTTGAGTGATTACAAACTGATTCTACACCTAAAGTACAGTCTTAGGTTTTTGGGGTTTGTGAATTAACACACTGGGGTTGTTTGTTGTTGGTGAAGAGGTTTAGGGGTGAAGGTTTTGGTTTGGAACAGGGTTTTAAAGGTGAGGATTGGTGTGTGTGTGTGTGGATTACAGGAGGTGTGTGTGGGTGTTTGGAAAGGGTTATTGACTGGGAAAATGAGTATTTTTCAGTAGTTTTGTTAGGGGAAGAACTCCTCTATTTATACCCTTCAATGTAGCCGTTGGAATATGACTGTTGCAGCTACATTAATGAGCTTTGACTGGTCTTTGTCCCACTTGTCCACATGCAGGTCTTCATGAGCTGGCTTGAGCTGTGAGCTTGAACTGAGAACTTCTAGAAGGTCTTCAATGGTCTTCATTGGTCTTCATTGATGGACTTTATAGCTGTGAAGATGCAGGATCTAACTTGGTTGAGTTTGTGGTAACATGGTGTGAGGCAGGGAGATGGCTGTCTGAGGACTGAAGTCATAGCTGTCAGATCATGGCAAGGCTTAGCTATCAGAGAGGATCTCTAATAAGGACTGAGATGCACTTGATGATCTTGATGACTTAGAGAGTGACTATGATTCATGTTTTTGATTGATTGTAAACATTGTATAAGGGAGAATCATAACTGTCAGACTCATAGCTATCAAATGAAGAATTATGACAGATAACATCTTTTGATATAAACCCTGTTCTATATATATATATTCCTTTATCAAAACCAACTAACTAAGACATTGATCAAAGTTAGGTCCTAACAACAGTCATCAAAGCTCTAAATGCAAACACTATTCCACCCATCTGCATTTACTCCTTTGTCTCCTCCAACGGCTATATTTCAGCCTATAAAAGGAAACCCTAAAGACTGAAGAAAACACCCCCAACACACAAAATCTTTACACCCTCTTCTTCAACCTTCCACACCTGCAAACCCTGCAACTAACATTCAAACAATCTGAGACACTTGTAACTGATTTCAAGTGTATAAACTAAAGTTGTAAACCACTTAAGACTGACTTTAAGTGGTATTGTGATTTGCTTCGTAACAAGCAAAATCCCTAATAGACTGTACTTATTAGGAAGAGGAAGTTCAAGGAACTTGCCTATCCAATCCTTTGTAAATCTTAAAGGGAACTAGATTTAAGTGGATTGATCTCACTTGTCAAGGTTGACAGTGAGGGTGGACGTAGGAGGAGTGAACTCTGAGCCACCTTAAAATTCCTTGTGTTCAATTGGTATTTTCACACAACACACACACACATACACTATTCACTTGTCTTTACATTATTTCAACACTTATTATTCCGCTGCACATTTAACACTTGTCTTTAAAACCAGTTAACATCTGACAGCTAAGATTTCACCTCAGCTGTCAAACCTTAACTGCCTAACCTTTCAATCTGATTAAAGCAAACAGGACCTTTCAATTGGTATCAAAGCTTGTCTTCACACTCAAAAGTCTAACAACTTGTGAAGGATCAATTACCAACCCACCATGCCTCAACCAAGGAGAAATAATGAGAAAGACATTCCCCACATTGATGACTGTGGATCCTTTGAAATATATGCATCAAAAATTAAAACTTACCTTGATGCAAACAGCATCTGGAACTGGTATGCCCTTGAAAATGAAGTCACATACCCTGTCTCTGTAGATACAAATGGTGGGCCCAGCAAAGTAAAATCCCCAGAATTCTGGACAGACTCAGAAAGGCAACTAGTCAGTGCTAATCTTAAAGTCAAGAACATACTCCAAAAGAGTGTAAATGACTCCCTAGCACAAGAAATTGCCAAAGAGCCAACTGCAAAGGCAGCATGGGAACTTATACATACCAAATTCCAGAAACACACCAGTGTTAGAACACAAAACCTATACAACCTTCTTAGACAACTTGACAACTTCAAGTTTTACCCTGGTGAAAAAGTGAGTGCTGCAAAACCAAGGTTTGAAGATCTGGTCAGATCCATTGCTGATCATGGAAAAACTTTTGAGAATCAAGATCTGTGTCTCAAAATATACTCAAACCTTCCTCAAGAATATGAGAAGGTAGCCCTACGAATAAGAGAAGGTGCAGAATGGAGTACCATGACTGTTGAACAATACATTGGAAAGCTTGAGGCTTATGAACTAGAAGGAATGATAAAACTTCAACCAGTTCCCTCCATCTCTCAAACTCTTGCCTTAGCTGCCCAAGAAACCACTCATAAACCCATCACCCAACAAGACATTGATTCCATGGTTCTCAATTCTCTTTAGAAAGTTAGCCTACCCTCAAATAACCTATCTCAAGGAGATCTTCCAAGTCTCATATCCATGGCTGTCAGAAATACACTGAGAGCACATAAAAAGTCATTTGAGAAAAACTATAGCCCATCTACTTTTGAACAAGAAAGCCATAAAAAGAAAGTTGAATGCTTCAACTGTAAGAAGCTTGGTCACTACTCATCTGAGTGCCCTGAACCAAGTAAACCCAAAGTCAATCAGACAGCTAAGAAGTTCTCATACTCCAAGGAGATCATTCACAGCTCAAGATGTAGATGTTACAACTGCACTAAGAAGAAGAATGAGAAGAACAAAGAGCAAGTGCTGATTGCTGACTCATCTAAATTCAGTGATGAGGAATTTGACTTCAGTGATTCTGAAAGTGAAGGAGAAGAAGCAATGATATGCTTAATGGCTGGAGATGATGAAGATTCAGACAATGAAGAAGACCTTGAAGCCTTAGCTGTTGCTGAAGAACTAAAACAGGTACCTCAGTTCAACACTTTAAATAATGAAGAATTTAAACAATTAGTTAGTACTCTTTTAATTCAAATAAAAAGACACCAAACTAGCTTTGCTTCATTGCTCACTGATAATCTATCCCAAAGTAAAACCATTGATAGCCTTGAAAGAGCCAACCAAGGACTGAAAGTTCAAAACCTCATGCTTGAAAAATCTAATGAAGAGCTGACAGCTAAGAATTCCAAACTTCTGGAAACCACCCAAATAAACACCAACCTTGAAAAGGTAAATGAATCCCTTAGAAAGAAGTTTGAGTCCTAGAACAATTCTGGAAAACCTTGACTCTTTTTAGCTACAACCAAAGACACCCAGGTGACAAATCAGGAATTGGAGCCAACAATCCTACTATGAAAACCTATACCCCTCTCACTAATGAAAGAGCTATTGACAAGATGGTTCTTGAAAGCATGAACTATGTCAAAGCCCAAGAAAATGTCTATCCTATCCAAACCAAGGAAGACTTCAAGAAGAAGGGAAAAATGGATAGCTCAAGTCACAATGATGAAACAACTCAAACTAGCTCAAGTCACAATGATGAAACAACTCAAGCTAGCCCCTCTCATACTGATGAAACTCATATAGCTAGCTCAAGTCAATCAAAAGGGAAAGGAAAACAAGTAAACAAAGGTAATTACATTTAGCAAAAGAAAGGAATCAAGGAGCAAGTGAAGAAGAACCAGCACAAGACCACTGGACATCAGGGATCTCCTAGACAGCCAAGATTCCATAGACATCCAAGACATGATGAATAGCAGAGATCTCCCAGACAGCAAAGATTCTACAACCATCACTCATACTCCAAGCAACAAAGACCCAACTGGCCATACTCAAATGGAAGAAGTCATGCCAGTCAAAATACTTCCCCTAGATCATCTCACTCAAACAGCTCCCAAAACCATTCTCAGTTTCACAACCAAAACCAATTCTTTTCTCCCAACCAGTTTCCTAACCAATCCCAACCTATTGCTCCTACACCCTATATGTTGCAAATCATGGGATATTACGAAAGAGGGCAATGAACAAAGCTAGGGTACCAAAGAAATTCTAATCCTTTGGACCCAAAAGAATAAATGGTACCATAAATTTATTTTTCTGTTTTATAGGAACCTAGGAAAGGAATATGGTACTTGGACAATGGATGCAGCAGGCACATGACCTTCAACAAGGAGTGGTTGCAACAATATGTCCCTAAAAATGGTCCTAATGTAACTTTTGGTGATAACTCTCAAGCCAAAGTCAAAGGATCAGGAAACCTTGTTACTAAAGACATCATTTTCACTAATGTGTCTTATGTAGAGGGTCTCAAGCACAATTTGATTAGCCTTAGTCAAATTTGTGATAAGGGATATCATGTTGTATGTTCCAAAAACCACTGCACTGTCAAAGATGTCAATAACAAGTCAATTCTAACAGGAATCAGAAAAGGCATCCTCTACTGTCTAAACCTGGAAGTTGTGGATTCATCAGATGCCCATTGCCTACTCTCCTTCAGTCAATCTGATATGTCGTGGCTTTATCACAAAAGATTGGCTCACCTCAATCTCAAAAGCATCTCCAAATTAGCCAACTCAAACCTAGTAAAAGGCCTACCCAAAATTCCCTTCAAAAAGGACAAATTGTGCAAAGCATGTCAATGTGGAAAGCAAAAGAAAACCTCCTTCACTGCCAAAACCAGATTAGATACCACAAAACCCCTTCAATTACTCCACATGGATCTTTTTGGACCAATCAGAACCAGATCTCTTGGTGGAAAGAGATACTCTCTTGTTGTAGTTGATGACTACACTAGATTTACTTGGATCATCCTTCTTGAATCCAAAAGAGATACCTTGGAACAACTAGTCAAACTGTTCAATAAAATTCAAAATCAGAAGGGCTTATCCATCATCAAAATCAGATCTGATCATGGTAAGGAATTTGAAAACACAGGTGTTGAAGAATATTGTGATCAAAAAGGGATTGAGCACAATTTCTCTGCCCCTAGAACTCCTTAACAAAATGGAGTTGCTGAGAGAAAGAACAGAAAAATTTATGAAGCAGCTAGAACTATGCTGTCAGAAAACAACCTTCCTAAGTATTTTTGGGGAGAAGCAGTCACCACTGCTGTGTATGTTCAGAACAAGATCCTCATCAACAAGTTTCACTCCAAGACTCCCTATGAGCTATGGAATGGCAGAAATCCAACCATCTCATACTTCCATGACTTTGGAAGTAGATGCTTCATTCATAATAATGGGAAAAGCAACCTTGATAAGTTTGACTCAAAAAGTGATGAAGGAATATTTCTTGGATACTCCAACACCAGTAAAGCCTACAGAGTATACAACAAAAGGAGACTTGTTGTAGAAGAATCAATCCATGTTGACTTTGATGAAAATAATGATCAAAGTCATACTGAGCTATGTGATTTTGATGAAGCTGTTGGAAACTCAGACAATCTACCTGAAGTGTCTCCTGTTCATGATCCCTCAAGCCTTATTTCTGAAGAAGATTCACATTCCATTCCTTATATGGTGCCTAAAGACACCAATAAACCACCTACTATGTCTGACAGCCAAGAATCCCTTCTCAACAGCAAAGGTGCATCTGACAGCCATGATGCACCTAACAGCTCACCTTCAACCAACCATCAAAATTCTCTTGAAAATGACCCCATCCAACCTTGTTGCAACATAATTCCACCAACTCCTCAACCTGAAACCATTACCTATACCATCCCTCCAAATAAAAACATTTTTATTGACCTTCCAATACACAAGATGGATAATCCTCCAAACATGCCTATTTATGACTCTTTAATGAGTGCCTTCATCTCTCAAATTGAACCCAAGAAGATCAATGAAGCCCTTCAAGACCCAGATTGGATTGAAGCAATGGAAGAAGAACTGGAACAATTTGAAAGAAACAAAGTTTGGAAGCTTGTTCCCAAACCTAAAAACCAAACTGTCATTGGGACAAGATGGGTTTTTAGAAACAAGATGAATGAAGAGGGCCTGGTGGTAAGGAACAAAGCCAGATTAGTGGCTCAAGGGTATAGGCAAGAAGAAGGAATTGACTATGATGAGACATTTGCACCTGTTGCAAGACTGGAAGCTATAAGGCTATTCCTTGCCTATGCTTCATTCAAGAAGATGAAAGTGTTCCAAATGGATGTCAAACGTGCCTTCCTAAATGGAATATTGAATGAAAAAGTCTTTGTATCTCAACCCCCTGATTTTGAGCATCCAAAATTCCCAGACCATGTATATAAGTTGGACAAAGCCTTGTATGGGCTTAAGCAAGCACCTAGGGCTTGGTATGATACCCTATCCAAATAACTTCTTGGTAAAGGATTTACCAAGGGCCATATTGATAACACTTTGTTTATCAAGAAATATGGAGAAGACCAGCTACTCATTCAAGTCTATGTTGATGACATTATTTTTGGGTCATCAAATGAAGACTTGTGCACTGAATTTGGTGAAATCATGAAAAATCAGTTTGAAATGAGCATGATTGGTGAGCTCACATTCTTCCTAGGTCTTCAAGTCAAGCAAATGAAGGAAGGGATCTTCATTAATCAAGCCAAATATATAAGGGATATGATCAAGAAGTTTGACATGCAAACTGCCTCCCCAGCTAGAACACCTTTGTCAACCACAACCAAACTCCATGCTGATCCTGATGGTCAAAGTGTGAATCCAACACTTTATAGAAGCTACATTGGATCACTCCTTTATGTGACAGCTTCAAGACCTGATATCATGTTTAGTGTTTGCCTTTGTGCAAGATTCCAAGCCAATCCTAAAGAATCTCATCTCTCAGCTGTCAAGAGAATCTTGAGATACCTGAAAGGAACACCTGACTATGGCCTATGGTATCCTTCTGAATCACCATTCTCCCTTATTGGCTTCACTGATTCAGACTATGCTGGATCAATCTAGATAGGAAATCCACAAGTGGTGATTGCCAATTTATTGGATCAAGAATAATCTCTTGGTCAAGTAAGAAGCAAACTTCAGTAGCTACCTCAACAGCTGAGGCTGAATACATTGCTGCTGGTTTGTGTTGTTCTCAAATTCTCTATCTTAAAAGTCAACTCCAAGACTTTGGGATGGACATGTCAAATATTCCCATCTTTTGTGACAATTCCAGTACCATTGCCATGACAGAAAACCCTGTCCAACATTCCAAAACCAAGCACATTGAAGTTAGGCATCACTTCATAAGAGATCATGTAGAAAAGGGGAATATCAACTTGGCCAAAGTATGCACTGAGGATAATGTCTCTGATATCCTAACAAAAGCAATGGATGAAAAGAGATTTGAGATGCTTAGAGCAATGTTAGGAATGATTAACTTGCCAAAGTAAAGATCTTTATTCATTAAAAGGGAAAAACATTACATATGGTTGCTGTCAACATTATGGGATCTGACAGCTAACCTTTTCCTTATACTAAAACCTCATTTATTCAAAGCCAAACACATTACCATCAAACACACAAGTCATTCAAAACAACAAAATAAAACACCCATTGCCAAAAGCTTCTCAATATCTTCCTTCTTTCACAGTTATGTCTCTCACAGACTCTGACAGCTAAGAACTCTCTTCTTAACTGTTCTTTGGCAAATCATAAATATATTCATCCATGAACCCATACTCATTATATAGAACATCAGGAGCCCTATAAACATTCTCTTTGATATCCCCATACCTCTCTAGCCATACAGGGTGCCTATGCATAAATTGATCAATAGCTGATGATGAGAATTGTAAAGAAGGACAGACCCTTCTTGGCCACCATTCCTCCACAGAATCATAAGGAGGATAATCCTTTAATGGAGAGACAAAGCTGAATGTCCCTGATGTGTTAGCACTCTCCTGAGCAATGACTGCTTGATCTGACCCACACTTTCTTCCTCATTCATGGCAGCTGGACTCAAACATTTGAGAAACTGAGAAAACAGTCTCATGTAAGCTTTGGAAGGAGAACTCTGCATCCCTGCAAAGTTGTCACAAGTTCCCTCTAGAACTGCTTGACTCAGTGTAAGTGAATCTCTTGGGACAGCTGTGAATTACTTGACAGCTAAGAAATCAGGTTGACCAATTGGTATGTCAACCTTAATCCTTTCTTTGTTATCAAGCTTCACTAGCTCTCCCAGTGTGTAAACCCTCTCCACTTCCACCCCAACCTGTCCACTTGATTCTCCCTCCTTTCTTCTATCAAACACCTTCAGCTTAGCTGTCTGATCATCTTTTCCCTCACAAACTAACTTAGCCTTTCCCTTGTCCCTAGCTACCTCTTCTAATCTTTTTCTCTCACCCTCCAATAGAGCTAATCTTTCCTCCTCCCAAAATTTCTTTCTTATCTCTCTCTCTTTTAACTCTTCTTCCTTTTGTGGATCATCAATTGGCAATTGATCCACTTCCTGTTCTAAAGCATTGTCTGTCTGAAATTGATATGACCTAAACTCTCTCTCAAACCTTTCCTCTCTTGTTTCCTCTACCCTTGGACTATGAAAAACCAGTTTCTTTGCTGTCTTAGCCATTTTGCTAGGACTGAACATTGAAACTAATCTTCCCATTTACTTATTGACTGAATTGGATTATGTAATTCCTACAATCTGATACATTTCCTTTTATAGAAAATGTTTACTTCAATTCACATAGTTGCAATGATCAAACAAAATAGCCTTGGCTAGTCATCAAATTCTGACAGCTATGAATTGATGTTCATGCAAAATCGAGGATTATGGGAACTTGCCACTAACATTTGTTCATTTATTGCACTGATAAATCCCTCTGAAAATTCGCCTCTCTGTACGGCCTTTATTCCCATATTTTATGGGAGTTATAGCACGTAATGAGTGGGGGGACAAAATGCACTATTCATGAACAGTCACTCCCTTAAATGCCCATTTTAACCATTGCAGTAACCCACGTATTAGCCGTTAAACTACACAAATTCCCACCTCACTTATCATTTAACCATGCGAAATTAACCCCTCTTTATTCAAACACTCTTCTTCCTCTCAATTCACTCTTTGATTCTCCTTGTTTTCGTAAACCCTAAGTCTCTGTTTCACTCAACAATGTCTTACCCTGAAGCTCATGGGTATTTCATCAAACCAGAATTATATGAGCATGAAGTTGGATCTCTTATCAAAGAACTTTTGGAATCCAATCATCTTTGCAACATGATGGAAGCTCAACCTCCCATTTATGAGAACTTATGCAGAGAAATTTTTATGAAAGGAGAAAGACAGCCAACTGGAGCAATCATAATCAACATTGAAGGGACTGAGATCAATGTGACTCCCAAGGTTGTGTCCAAAGTTTACAACATCCCAATCAAGAATGAAGGCCTCAGCAACCTCTGGAATAGAAAAGACAACAACTTGGAACCATTCTACAAAAGATTCTTTGATAAACCAAGCTGCAACTATCTATTGGTTCAGGACAAACCAATCAAAAAGAAGGACCTTGATTTGTTCAAATCAACCCTAATAGATGTTGTCATAAAAGGGTTTGATGGAAAGCAATCATCCTTTGACCAAATCAGTCCAAATGAAAGGAAGCAAGCCCTCAGTTTGATGACCAAGGAGATAAACTGGAGTGTTGCATTGCTGCATAACTTTCAATTGGCCATATCTCATTCCCCTTGGAAATTCAAGAAGCAAAACCCAAAGATGAACAATTTCAGATTCATGAGTGGAATTCTTCAACAACTAATTCCAAGGTTGAATCCTCCCCTAAAGGATGAGTGGCTTGAGTCTACAACTCTTGTGCAAACCAGAAGTTTCAACTTGAGTACATTCAAACTCAAGGGTAAGAAAAAATTGGAGCTTGGGGACAGCTCTAAGAACTTTGATGAAGCTTCTCAAAGACTGAAAGAGAAGGCTGAGAAAGATATGAAGCTATGGAAGTCATTGGTAAACATGGTCAATGACAAGAGATCTAAGAGAAAGCATGACAAGGGTGTCATAATCAAAGAAAGGGATCAACAGACCACTCCAAGCAAGATCAAGAAAAGGATAAGTCAAGCTATAATGAAGAATACTGGGAAAGGAAAGAAGATTCCAAAAGGAAAGAAGCCTCAAGAAGTGAGTGAGCCAGTAGCTGAGCAAGAAAGGGCTCAAGTGACTGACAAAGGAAAGAAGATTGCTGAGGAACAACAAGCTGACAGTGAAGAAACCCAATCAGATCCCATCTTCAAAGCTATTGATGAGTATGCTGGTGAAGAAGAAGAAAGCCATGATAGTGAGTATGATGAGAATATGAGAAGAGCTGTTCCTGAGTCTCTGATGGAAGTTAGAACAGCTAAAGTTGGACAGTCATCTGGGATAGCTATGGAAGCCTCCACTCTGACAGCTAATGCTTCTTTAGTTGCTGAAAACCCATCTAAGGTAATCTCTACCCCCTCTCATACTCTCAATACTTTCTCTAGGAAGAGAAAATCAGACAAAGATGCTCCCCCATCCAAAAAGTTGAAACCAAATACACCTCAACCCTCTTCATCCAAAGACCAATCAAGTTCACCACATGATTCTGTAGCCCAAGGCATTCTCAATCTCAACCCTTCCAACATTAGTCCAATTGAGCCTAGTGTTGAAAAGAAAGGGGGAATAGCCCTGGCTCTGATAAGGATGAGCCTTAGTTAAGGGGGAACAGCAGTCTTCATTCTCCCATTCTGACAGCTATGCCTTTCTCTGGTTATTCCTCACCAATTCCAAGTCCCTCTGATCCATCTCCCTTTCCTGAAAACATCATTAGAGCCTCTGAAGGACTGTCACTAATAGGAAGACCTGAATTGCTTCATGTAGTTGAGGAATACTTGAGATCCCTGTTAACTAAGGAAGATGTGCAAAAAGCCCTGGATTTAATCAAAACCAGAGATATGGCTAAGAAAGCTAGCATTCCTGAACCTGAACCTCAATCCAAACCTGGTGAACCTGTTCAAACCTTAGAAACACCTGATCCTACCCCTGATTCTGAAACCCAACCTAAGCCTATTGAACCTGTTCAAACACAAGATTCACCTAACCCTACTCCTGAGTCTGAAACACTCCCAGCCTGTGAACCTTAGATTTTAGACTGTGATATTGACTTCTCCTTCCCCTCGATCATGGCTGCCCACCAAAGATTGAAGGAGATTACCCACTTTCTTGAGATTGCCAATCCGAGTTTAATCCCCAATCCTTGGCTGTTGAGCAAAAATGCTATTATGATTCATGCAAGAAATAGATGTGGGCTCATTATTGTTGCCCATGAGGAATGGAAAAGATATAGAACAGCTCTCCCAAACTCCTTCTTTCACAAGGCCCCCAGACTACCAAATTTCATTGACATTGCTACCATCATTGATTGGGAAATGTTGTTCTCCCAACTTCTGTCATCCAACATCAATGAATGCATCTATATGCCCTCACCCCTTGTTTATGCCCTCTGCATTGAACTAGCCAAAGAGATGTACTGGAGGATCTGTCTAAATAAAGCCAAAATCATGGCTGTCATTGCAAAGCCAAACCTGACAGCTATGTTTCCCCCTACCTCCTCAGTACCTCCTTCTTTCATCCCCCTAAACACCAGATCACTCCAAGCCAAACTTCCTCCAACCTTTAACTCTTCAACCTTTAACCCTTCAACCTATGTGCCTCCATACCATGTGACCATTTCAGATATGCAGAAATTTACTAGGTCAATGATAACCAAAATGAGACACATGTTGGAAGACTCAACTGTTTCCAAGTCTGAAAGGAAGGCATCCAAAGGAAAGGGTATTGAATCTGATGAAGAAGTTGTTAACCTGGGAAAGAGAGCCTCTCGTGCTGCTCCCAATGTGATTGTGTCAAGTGATGATGAAGATGATGCTCCTGTGATGAAACAGCATCAGTTTCCAACCTCTACTGTTCTCACTATCAACAGATCCACCTCTACATCAAGCTCAACAACCCATCTCTCTACAAACAAATCCCTTCTTCTCTAACCTATTTGCAGGAACTATAGGTCAAAGCTCAAAACCAAAGAAGGTTCCCAAATGGGGTAATCTGAGATTAAGAGATGATGAAGAACCTCTATCCAAAGCTGTTATCAAAGAAAGGCAAGATCAATCCTTCACCTATGATGATGCTGGGAATGGAACATTGAAATGTATTACAGAGGTGTTGAAGAGAAGATGAGAAAGGTGCTGCTAGCAGAAAGAGAGGAGATCCTTGAAGCCAGAAGAGAAAGAGATGAATTTTCTGATTAGGAAATTTTTCTTTTTTTGGATAAGTCTTTTTAAACCCTACCTTTATTTCCTGCTTTAAAAACAAATGTTATTTTGGATAATGTGTTTGTTTTAAAGCTCTTATGATTGAATCAAGAAGATTGATATCATCTTCATTGGTATATTCAATTCATAAGTATCTTGCAGGTTATATCTTTTACTAGATATATTACTTTGCCAAAAAGGGGGAAATTGTTAGGACCTAACTATGCAAACCACATAGTTATACAGGGTTTTGACAAAGAAATATATCCTACCTAATGTTATCTGACAGCTAAGATAACATTGGATATTGGACAACCATGACTCTTCTGCACAACCTTTATATCAACTGGATAGCTATGATGAAATGATCAAACACCAAGACAAATCACATAAATTAATGTATTTATGTACAAAGGATCATTACATAATCATCAAACACAAATCGTTGTCTCCTAAACCTGCAAACACTAAAGACTTAGCCTAACAGCTAAGGTTCTCAACAGCAGAGGTCTCAACCCTCTGACAGCTATGATCTTCAACATCAACAGCAATGAAGTATTCCTGTGATGATCAAGATGTGACTTGCCCAGTCTCTCCATACAGATGTTGCCAACTCATCTCCATGAAGATTACATAAAAAGGTTGCAGATTTACAGCATGTTATTATCCAGACATCAAAGCTCTAAATGCAAACACTATTCCACCCATCTGCATTTACTCCTTTGTCTCCTCCAACGGCTATATTCCAGCCTATAAAAGAAAACCCTCAAGACTGAAGAAAACACCCCCAACACACACAATCTTTACACCCTCTTCTTCAACCTTCCACACCTGCAAACCCTGCAACTAACATTCAAACAATCTGAGACACTTGTAACTGATTTCAGGTGTATAAACTAAAGTTGTAAACCACTTAAGGCTGACTTTAAGTGGTATTGTGATTTGCTTCGTAACAAGCAAAATTCCTAATAGACTGTACTTATTAGGAAGAGGAAGTTCAAGGAACTTGCGTATCCAATCCTTTGTAAATCTTAAAGGGAACTAGATTTAAGTGGATTGATCTCACTTGTCAAGGTTGATAGTGAGGGTGGACGTAGGAGGAGTGAACTCTGAACCACCTTAAAATTTCTTGTGTTCAATTGGTATTATCACACAACACACACACACATCCACACACACATACACTATTCACTTGTCTTTACATTATTTCAACACTTATTATTCCGCTGCATATTTAACACTTGTCTTTAAAACCAGTTAACATCTGACAGAAAAGATTTCTCCTCAGCTGTCAAACCTTAACTGCCTAACCTTTCAATCTGATTAAAGCAAACATGACCTTTCAATTACTTATATTTATCAAAATATTTGGGCAAAGTTCAATAAAATTAATCACTGAAAATCAAATTAATTATCAATAAAGAGGGAATTTAATTTTGGTACCGAAGGAATATCTTAAGGATCTATGAACTATCAACTTCATCTTTTAACTTTTAAGGTATTCTCATCATTCCCTTAACTATAATTTTTTTCGTAAAATCTAGGGAGAAACGCGTTTCTCCATAAGTTATGGAGAAACGGGTTACGGGTATGCAGAACCTTTTGAAAGGATATCCAGAAATTTTTTGTATTGGCCATGACCTTGTCCCATGGTTACTTCTGGATATCAGTCTCAAAGGTTCTGGATATCCAGAACCCTTTGAAAGGATATCCAGAAGCTTATGAAAGTGATATCCAGAAACCTTCAAAATGATATCCAGAAACTTTCAAAATGTTTCTGGATATTCATTTGATGATTTCTGGATATACATTTGAAGGTTTCTGAATATCCAGAAACATTCAATAAGCAATTTCTGGTCTTGGCCTTGGATTTGGCTTCAAATCTATTTTTTCTGGATATCCGCCCAAAGGCTTCTGGATATCCGTTCCAAAGCTTCTGGATATCCAGAAGCCTTTGAGACTGATATCCAGAAATTTTCTTCTGGTTATCAAACTAATAGTTTCTGGCTATTAAAAACGCGTTTCTCCATAGTTATGGAGAAACGCGTTTCTCCATAGTTATGGAGAAACGCGTTTCTCAGCAGACCTACTCAACTTTTTTCGATATCATCCTCGACCTATGACTTTTACGTTACTAATAGTCTTTCCCTCATTTCTTAGTCATGTATTTGTACAAAACATTTTTAATCACTCTCATACACATTGGCAAAAGGAAAAATATTAATCTGTTATTATTATAATATGTGCCCCCATGCAGGATGGAACTACAGGCCTCCAGTTTACAAGACTGACGATCTACCACTGAGCTATAGGGGCTTCTTAAAAAAAGTGAGGTTTTTTAGTTGAGATTGTGATCTTGGTGAATGCTTAATATTGTTTTATTTTCTGAAAACCTTTGTTTACTATTTTAGGTCAAAGTTTGATGTAAAGAGAAGTAATGCAGCGGACTAATAAAGTAACCGGAATAGACAAATAATCGAATTATCGATTACTTGACCTAATTCGAATCCACGAATTAGGGTTTTGATAAGAACTCCGAAGAGATCTTCTGCAAGCCAAAATAAATTGATCAAGTTTATCGAGAAGGGACACAATTGCAAAGCAATCAATTTGTTTAATTCCTAAAAGTCTGTCTATTACAAAGCCCTACCATATCTATTTATACTAATAAAAAAAGAACATTCTAGGAATAATCAAAGACCATGTATCTGTACAAAAAATGAAAAGACACGTATTAACGAAAAGACTCAAATAATGAAAAGACACGAATATCCAACAGACATGTCCTTCCAGGATCCCCTCGGCCGAGCAACAGCCTTGCCTCGGCCGAGCATAATCACTGTCAAAAACCCACGATTCTGTTCTCTTCCCCTCGGTCGAGTCAAGAAGTCGCTCGGCCGAGCACACGCCCCTTCGTCCTCTGTCCCGTATTACACCATTCACCATCTCTTCAAAAGAACTCGACCCCGAGTTCTCGTCCGATATATGACAAGACCCGCCCCAGGAAAATAAATATTTTGAATAAATCAAAGTTTTCCTCGTCCTCGGAAATAATACTTTTCCGTCCCAATGGAACAAGTATTTGAAATAAATTTGTTTCTTTTGCCCAAGCCAACATAATGTGTGTTCGTCCTGCAATAAAAATATACTAGCATTGATAACACTCATCCGTCGATTGTCCGCCCCATCCTTCCCAGGATCAATACCCAAATCTTCATCAAAGACCGGGAGTTGAGACCAATCAACACTTATTTCTTCATCCTCCTTTAATTCTTCCTCCTTATTTTGTTGATCAAATGAGACTTTCCAAAGAAATCTCAGTAACAAAGTTAACAACTCACCACCTTTGGAATCCACCAAAAGGATAAGAGTTGGGATAAAGTTCGCCACTAATCGGAATCCACCGAATAGATAAGAACAAATAAACTAAAGTTAAAATTAACTTAGAATATAAATCGAAAAGGGACAATAATTGCAAAGCAATAATTTGATTGTATATAACTTGATCTATCCCTTTACAAATGAATGACTAGAGTATTTATAAACCTATTTACAAATGTTTTGAAGAGACACAAATATTGAACCATCACAAACATTTAAACAAACATGTCCCTTGGGTGAAACATTGAACCAGTACAAACATTCTTAAAACTTGGCCATTCATGAACCAACACCAGCTTTGCGAACTTCACGAACAGACACCACCTTCCAGGCACCCCTCGGCCGAGGCAAGGAAACGGCTCGGCCGAGCAACCCATATGAACCCAACGGACACAACCCTTCAGGCACTGCACGGCCGAGTCGCATACATAGCACGGTCGAGCACAGCTGCTATCCAAAAACCAAGTTACTGCCTTCGCTCCCTCTGCCGAGGCAAGGAACAGCTCGGTTGAGCACTCTTGCATCAGATTTGTTTTCTTTTAAACCTCAGAGTTTTCAAATGCCATGCCCTCTTGGTCCCCAAGTTGTTCGTTCTCAATACGATCTACAGTGGGTTTTTGGCAGTGATTATGCTCGGCCGAGGCAAGGCTGTTGCTCGGCCGAACACACGCCTCTTCGTCCTCCGTCCCGTATTACATCAAAGTTCAATCAAATTAATGATTAAAAATCAAATTAATTATAAAAAAAGAGGGAATTTTATTCTGGTATCATCCGGTACCGAAGGAATATCTTTCAGGATCTACGAAAACTATCAACTTCATCTTTTAACTTTTAAATTATTCTCATAGTCCCTTAACTATAACTTTTTTCGATAGCATCCTCGACCTATGACTTTTACGTTACTAATAGTCTTTCCCTCGTTTCTTAGTCACGTATCTGTACTAAACATTTTTAATCACTCTCTTACACATTAGCTAATGTAAAAAAAGAAGTGAAATCCACACTAATCTGTTATTATTATAATATATGTGCCCCCATGCAGGATCGAACTACCACTGAGCTATAGGGGCTTCTAAAAAAAAAAGAGCGGTTATTTAGTCCCGTAAAATCTAGGGAGAAATTTCTCCATGAGTTATGGAGAAACGGGTAACGGGTATTCAGAACCTTTTGAAAGGATATTCAGAAACTTTTTGTATTGGCCATGACCTTGTCCCATGGTTATTTCTGGATATCAGTCTCAAAGGTTCTGGATATCCAGAACCCTTTGAAAGGATATCCAGAAGCTTATGAAAGTGATATCCAGAAACCTTCAAAATGATATCCAGAAACTTTCAAAATGTTTCTGGATATTCATTTGATGATTTCTGGATATACATTTGAAGGTTTCTGGATATCCAGAAACCTTCAAAATGAATATCCAGAAACTTTCAAAATGTTTCTGGATATTCATTTGATGGTTTCTGGATATACATTTGAAGGTTTCTGGATATCCAGAAACCTTCAATAAGCAATTTCTGGTCTTGGTCTTGGCCTTGGATTTGGCTTCAAATCTATTTTTTCTGGATATCCGCCCAAAGGCTTCTGGATATCCGTTCCAAAGCTTCTGGATATCCAGAACCCTTTGAGACTGATATCCAGAAATTTTCTTCTGGTTATCAAACATATAGCTTCTGGCTATTAAAAACGCGTTTCTCCATAGTTATGGAGAAACGCATTTCTCAGCAGACCTACTCATTTAGTCCATTGTAGAGCTTTTTCCACATTAATAAATAATAACTAAAAAAATTATATTACTAGTTGACTGTTTCTTTCGGCACAAAATCTAGGGAGAAACGCGTTTCTCCATAAGTTATGGAGAAACGGGTCCCGACATGTCGCGCGACAATGAGCTAGATAGCGAAATCTATGAAAGTGATATCCAGAAACCTTCAAATGAATATCCAGAAACCTTCAAAATGTTTCTGGATATACATTTGAAGGTTTCTGGATATCCAGAAACCTTCGATAGCAATTTCTGGATATGCCCTAACACATTTCTGGATATGCACCTAACAGTTTTCTGGATATGCACCTAACAGTTTCTGGATATACATTTCACATCCTTCTGGCTATCAAATACAAAGCTTCTGGATATCAACTGCAAAGCTTCTGGCTATCAAATGCAAAGCTTCTGGATATCCAGAAGCTTTTGGTCTTGGCCTTGGTTTTTTTTTTTCTGGATATACATTTCACATCCTTCTGGCTATCAAATACAAAGCTTCTGGATATCAACTGCAAAGCTTCTGGCTATCAAATGCAAAGCTTCTGGATATCCAGAAGCTTTTGGTCTTGGCCTTGGGTTTTTTTTTTTTCTGGTTATCAAATGTAAAGCTTCTGGCTATGAAAAACACGTTTCTCCATAGTTGGAGAAACGCGTTTCTCAGCAGACGCACTCTTCTTTCGGCTGTCTAGTTTCCATTCAAACCATAGAATTGAATAAAATAAAATCAAATGGCTAGAAAAAGGAAATATAATTTCCGCAGTCTATTATGACCATTTCCACATGCATAATTTGAAGATAATGTGAGACGGCAAAACTATACTTCATAGAATCTTACTAATACCTTGACCTTGACTCCAGTCAAATTTAAACACTTTAAAATAAAAAGCTCCTACAACACCGGATAGTTCGATTGCACACCTGTTCACTATAAATACACTCTATATATTTTTATTTGAGCAAGCAAAACATAGAACGATTTCACCTTTCAAACGAGCAAATTTCTTTTATTCTCTTGTTATCATGGCAACCAAAATGGCGGCTCATTTCCATGATTATTTGCCAATTATTGAAGAAAATCTAGGCGGGGAGGATGGATTAATTAGAGACCTGTGCAATGGGTTTCAACTAATAATGGATGCTGAAAAGGGAGTGATAACTTTTGATAGCCTCAAGTGGAATTCTGCGCTTCTCGGGTTGGGTGATATTCAAGACGATGAACTGGAAAGCATGGTTAGAGAAGGAGATTTGGATGGTGATGGCTCCCTTAATCAGTTAGAGTTTTGTATTTTAATGTGCCGATTGAGTCCGCAGTTGATGGATGAAGCCGATAGATTGCTACTACTTACTAGGCAGAGATTTCTTTTGAAATATAAACAAGAATGATTGTTTTAATTTCATTGAAGATAAATTTTTTATTTTTTATTCACGAGGGAGTCTTGAATATCACTCTGATTTGTAGTTACTACCTTTCATTGATTCTTTGTTATATTTTGATATATTTGTTTCAAATAATATAACCTGTGGTGTTGGAGTTGGAAAATAAGGTGCTTAAGTGCAAGATTTACATGTCAATCAATAACAATTAAATACCATTACCTTATTACTGGATACGACTCGGGCTTATCACAACTATTACAGTGCAACTTCCCATCAAAGATGTGCTATTTTCTTTTACATATTGTGTAATAAGAGCTGTACTTCTATCCATTTTATTCATCAATTCTAACCGTTAAGGATTGTTAGAGCCTCAGAGAGTTTTATTATACCGTGTTTACAATACATATATACAAAAGAAAACCCTAGAGTTATTGTTGAACTAGGATACATATTAATCTAGACTTACCTAAGATAACGAAACCAAATATTTACAAAGATAATGATAGCCAAAAGCCTATGAGGAATAGCTGAACGGATTAACAACCAAGATTCGGAAGAAAAGCTTCAGCTTTTTCTATAAAATTTCAATCCTCAAAAACTGAGTTTAATCTCTCAAAAAAAACAAAGTATTAATACTCCCATCAAACCCTAAAACGACATAAGAAAGAAGGACCAAAATAACCCCGCTTAAAGGTGCAAAAACATCAGCAAAAACTGCTAAGGAAATAACCAAAACGTAATTAAGGAAAACAGTGTCGTCGTGAGGCGCCCGCCCCGCCAAGGATGAAGCACCCACCTCAAGCACCGTGTGATCATGGCCTGGCCGAAATACCTTGAGGCGGCCGCATGGTGATAGATGAGGCGTCCGCCTCAAGTCCAGAGAGTTGGCCTTTGTCCTTCCCAGTTGAGGCGCTCGCCTGATTGCTCATGGGGCGCCCGCCTGGACCTTTAGCTGCCTGGAAAGCTCGTTGGTCTGCATCATCCTTCCCCTCTTGAAAGACACTCGTCCTCGAGTTGGCATCATCGTCACTGTCGCCATGGTATGCGGATAAGTCTGAAACATTGAATATGGCTGAGACGTTGTACTCCCCTGGCAAGTAAATCTTGTATGCATTGTCATTAATCCGCTCCACTACCCGAAATGGACCATCAGCCCTTGGTTGTAGCTTGCCAAAACGTCCAGTCGGGAACCGCTCCTTACGCAAATGGACCCACACCAAGTCACCTGCCTGAAACACAACCCGCTTGCGATGTTTGTCCACCCGCTGCTTATACATACTGTTTTGCCGAATAATGCGCTTGCGAACCTGCTCATGAAGCTCCTTAATCTGAGTCACACGCGCCTCTGCATCTGAACTGAATTGACTAGTAACCGGAAGAGGAATGAGATTCAAAGGGCTGACAGGGTTGCGCCCATACACAATCGGAAAGGGGCTTTTACCTGTAGTGCGGTTCTGAGAGTTGTTGTAAGCAAATTCAGCCTGTGCAAGCGTCAAATCCCATTGACGTGGATGGTCACCGACCAAGCTGTGCAATAAGTTACCCAAACTACGATTAGTAACCTCTGTCCGCCCATCTGTCTGCGGATGATAAGAGCTACTGAACTGTAAACGGGAACCCATCTTTCTCCACAACGTGCGCCAAAAGTGACTAACAAACTTGACATCCCTATCAGAGGTAAGGGATTTGGGAATACCATGCAACCTCACAATCTCTTTAAAGTACAAGTCTGCTACCTGTGTCGCATCGAATGTTTTACAGCAAGGGACAAAATGGGACATCTTTGAAAAACGATCCACCACCACCATAATAGAATCCTTCTGTCACTGTGTACGAGGCAATCCCAACACAAAATCCAAGCTAATGTCCTCCCACGGAGCAGTAGGAATCAACAAAGGAGTATAAAGGCCTGCATTGGTCTTGCGAGTCTTGGCTACATGACACACACGACATCTCTCCACAAACCGAGCAACATCATGCCCTAACTTTGGCGAAAAAAACTGCTCACCTACAAGTGCCAATGTTTTATCTTTGCCAAAGTGTCCTGCAAGTCCCCCTTCATGACTCTCAGAGATGATTAGGTCCCTCAATGAACAATAAGGGACACAAAGCTTGTTACCCTTAAACAAGTAGCCATCATGGATCAAAAATTGCAGAAAATTACCTTGGGTACACTTATCCCACACATCCCTAAAATATGGATCATCACGATACAAATCACGAAAAGTGTCAAACCCGCAAACCTCAACCTGCAATAAAGCCAGTAAGGAATGTCGACGGCTCAAAGCATCAGCCACATGGTTCTGAACTCCTGCCTTATGTGTCATGACAAACGTAAAAATCTGAATGAACTCCACCCACTTGGCATGTCGCAAATTAAGCTTATGCTGCCCTTGAATGTATTTGAGTGCCTCATGATCAGAATACAACACAAATTCTCTGGACAAGAGATAATGTTGCCAATGCTCCAAGGTGCGAACAATAGCATAGAATTCCTTATCATATGTCGAGTACTTCTTCTTAGCATCATTCAGCTTCTTACTAAAGAACGCAACAGGCTTCTTATTCTGACTCAACACTCCACCGATACCAACATTGGATGCATCACAATAAACCTCAAAAACCTCCTCAAAATTGGGCAAAATGAGAACAGGTGCATGTGTCACCGCCTTTTTCAAAAGCTGAAAAGCATCCTCCGCTGCCTTATTCCACACAAACACACTCCCCTTGATGCAGTCAATCAGAGGGGCAATAATACTGTTGAAATCACGAATGAAACGGCGATAAAAGGAAGCCAAACCATGAAATCGTCTAACATCATGAACATTCGTCAGTGTAGGCCAGCTAGTAATAGCTTCCACCTTCGAATCATCCATACGAATACCCTCCTTGGTAACAACATACCCCAAGAATGTCACTTGCTTAGTCAAAAAGTGACACTTCTTACGATTAGCATATACTTTATGCTCATGCAGAATATCAAAAACCTGTCTCAAGTGTACCAAGTGTTGTTCCACAGATTTACTATAAATCAAGATATCATCAAAATAAACAACAACAAACGTACCAATGAAAGGTCTGAAAATCTGGTTCATGAGTCGCATGAACGTGCTAGGAGCATTAAAGAGCCCAAACGGCATCACCATCCACTCATACAAACCATCCCGAGTCTTGAAAGCCGTCTTCCACTCATCCCCCGGTCTGACACGAATATGGTGGTACCCGCTCCGCAAATCAATCTTGGAAAACACCACCGCACCATGTAACTGGTCAAGCAAATCATCGATCCGAGGAATGGGAAACCTGTACTTGATGGTGATTTTATTGATCGCCCGACTATCCATACACATACGCAATGTTCCTTCAGCCTTAGGCACCATCGAAGCCGGAACCGCACATGAGCTCATACTTTCCCGAATGACACCCTTGTAAAGTAAATCCCTCACTTGTCTCTCCAACTCTTCATGTTCCTTGGGTATCAACCGATACGCAACCTTGTTCGGAATAGAAGCACCCGAAACAAGATCAATACAATGCTGAATATCTCGTATGGGAGGAAGTCCCGGAGGAATCTCTTCAGGAGTAACATCACCGTAAGAATCAAGCAATGACTGTACCTCTGCGGGTGTGGACATCCCTGACTCGTTCTCCTCAAGCATGACAAGAATATAGAACCCCTCCTCCACTGCGGTTGCAGAATCAAACTCTGCACAGCTAAGGAGTTGGTGACCAACAGCAGTCATAGGTTTATCACTAGTAGTCTGCTCTTGTCTCGGGTCCGTAGGATATAACGTAATAGAGACATCATTGCTGAGGAAGGTGTACGTATTCTTGAACCCATCATGCTTAACCCGCCTATCAAACAACCACGGCCTTCCCAACAAAATATGGCATGCATCCATTGGTACCACATCACACCACACCTCATCTCTATAACGCTTGCCAATAGAAAACTGCACGAGGCACCGCTTATCCACCCTGAGCTCATTGCCCTTGATCAACCAAGACAACTTATATGGCTGTGGGTGTACAACCGTAAGCAAACTCAGTTTGTCCACCATTGTAGTAGAAACAACATTCTCACAACTACCACCATCAATAATAACCTTGCAAACCTTACTCTTGGTAGTGCACTTTGTATTGAAGATATTATGGCGAAGCCACTGATCATCATCTACAGCTGTTGTGTTCAACACACGTCTAACCACCAAGGCCAGACCTCTGTCTGCATAAACCACCTCAGACTCGATGTCGAAAACCTCATCTTCTTCATCATAGACCGGTAACTCTTCCTCAAGTAAGGCAACAACGTTCCGGTTGGGACACTCGGCTTGAAGGTGACCAATACCCTGACATTTGAAGAACCTCCCAGGCTCTCTCCTTCTAGTATTAGCTGTTGTGGTACCCGAATTGGCTGCAACCGGCATCTTAGGAGCAGTTGGGGGGACCCCTTTTGGTGTGCTAGAACTACCAATGCCCTTAGTGTTGGTAAAATCTCTGCTCAGCCAACGATTCACCACCTTCTATCGCTTCAACTATTTCTCAACCTTTAGAGCAAGTCGACACACATCCGCATAAGTCCAATACTGTTGTAATTGAACCACCTCTGAGATGTCAACACGTAGTCCTCCAAGGAAACGAGCAACCGTTTGTTCATCCTCTTCGGAAACATCACATCGCATCTGCAAATGGTCAAACTCATTGATGAACTCTTCGACAGTCATGTCCCCATGTTTCAGATTGTGATAATCAAGAAATGCCTCCTGTCGATAGTGTTCAGGAAGGAATATCCGTCGTAGCAACTTTTTCATCTTATCCCACGACTGAATCTTCGATTTCCCCTCTCTCGCCCGTTGCTTCTTAACATGTTCCCACCATATAGAAGCATGCTTTTTCAATTTGATTGCTACAACCTTAACCTTATGACTATCGTCCATAGGTTTCAAATCAAACACACGTTCTACAGTATTTAGCCAATTAATGAACTCATCAGGGTGTGCCTTACCTTCAAACTCCGGGATGTCGATCTTCATGCCGACATCCTTCGTAGGGTCAACCCCAAACCTGTGTCCACGTTCATGACCACGAGCGAAGGGGTTACGCCCGTCTGCAAAGCCTCCTTCATCTGACGAATCGTCTGAATCAGAGCCCACATCAGTGGGAGCCCTCATACTAGCAATCTGCTGTTGGAGCTGCTGAATCTGGTTTCACAATTCGTCATTCTCAATATCGCGTAGGTCTCTATCGCGATGGATTTCATCCGCCTGGGGTCTGCACGACGGCCTCTACCACGCCCACGACGACCATCACGAGCACCACGTCTGCGTTCGGCCATTGATAACCAGGAAACTGATACCAAATGATAGCCAAAAGCCTATGAGGAATAGCCGAACGGAATAACAACAAAGATTCGGAAGATAAGCTTCAGCTTTTTCTATATAATTTCAATCATCAAAAACTGAGTTTAATCTCTCAAAAAAACAAAGTATTAATACTCCCATCAAACCCTAAAACGACATAAGAAAGAAGGACCAAAATAACCCTGCTTAAAGGTGCAAAAACATCAGCAAAAACTGCTAAGGAAATAACCAAAACGTAATTAAGGAAAACAGTGTCGTCGTGAGGCGCCCGCCCCGCCAAGGATGAAGCGCCCGCCTCAAGCACCGTGTGATCATGGCCTGGCCGAAATACCTTGAGGCGACCGTATGGTGATAGATGAGGCGTCCGCCTCAAGTCCAGAGAGTTGGCCTTTGTCCTTCCCAGTTGAGGCGCTCGCCTGATTGCTCATGGGGCGCCCGCCTGGACCTTCAGCTGCCTGGAAAGCTCGTTGGTCTGCATCAGATAATATACGTTCCTATCCTAATAAAACTGATGTACACAAAACTGATCTTATACCCCCCCCCTCAAGCAAGACGCCCATATGGAAGTTGCAACTTGACAGAGAGTGCATGGAACCGAGGTTTGGACAGGCCTTTCGTGAGTATATCGGCAAGTTGATCATCACTGGAAACATAATGTAACTTTAGAAAAACACGGGTGACTAACTCACGGATAAAGTGGTAATCAATCTCAATGTGCTGCGTGAGACCATGAAATACCGGGTTACGAGCCATATGGACCGCAGAGATATTGTCATAGAACAGGGAAAGAGGAGTGAATGGAAGGTGGAGTTCGCGAAAAAGATAAGAGAACCATCTGAGTTCCATAGTTGTAGTCGCAAGAGCGTGATACTCAGCTTCGCTACTAGAGCGGGGGACTGTGGTTTGTTTCTTGGCTGTCCAAGAGACAAGTTTTGGACAAATAAATACACACGCTCCAATAGTAGAACGACGATCATCAGGATCACCTAACCAGTCTGCGTTAGAGTATGCATAAATGGATAGGTTCGGAGAACAATTAATGAAACGTAATCCTAATACTAGGAGTCCCTTTAACAAATCTCATGATGTGCTTGGAAGCCACTAAGTGTGCAGTGCGGGGTTGATGCATAAACTGACATACCTGATTAACCGAAAAGGCGATGTCAGGCCGCGTTAAGTTAAGATATTGCAACCCGCCAACAAGGCTCTTGTAAGTAGTGGGATCTGACAATGTGTCGCCATCAAGGGAAGAAAGCTGAGTGTGAGGAAGTGTGGGCGTTGGGGTTGGTTTGCAATCCGTCATATTGAACCTAGCAAGCAGATCAAGGGCATACTGAGACTGGAAAAGATGGAGTGTATCATTATCACGAGTTGCTTCAAGCCCCAGGAAGAAACTCAAATCACCGAGGCGACGACTGTCAAAAGTGGCACAACTCGAATCAATAACTATGAAATAATGACAGAAGAAGAGCCGGTGATAATTATATCATCAACTTAAACCAAAAGAATAACAGTAGCTTCAGATGTATGCCGAATAAACAAGGACGAATCTGAGCGACTGTTAAAAAATCCATGTTGAATGAGAAGGTCATGTAAATGCTGGAACCAGGCACGAGGGGATCACTTCAATCCGTACAGTGCCTTATGGAGCTTACATACATGATCAGGAGAAGACGAAGCAACAAAGCTCGGGGCTTCATGTAAACCTCCTCATGAAGAATTCTGTTAAGGAAGGCATTTCTAACATCAAGTTGCTTGATATCCCGGTGTTTAGAATGAGCCACACAAAGAACGGTGCGGATGGTGGAAGGTTTGACAACGGGACTAAATGTCTCAACATAATCAAGCCCTTCTTGTTGAGTGAAACCCAACTAAGCAAGCTTTATGTCAGTCAACTGAACCTTCCGGTTTCCTCTTGACCTTAAAAATTCACCAACACCCAACAACATTCATATGTGGCTGAAAAGGAACAAGGGACCAAGTGTTGTTTTTATGAAGAGCAGAAATTTCGTCTGACATGGCTACTTGCCAATGAGAGAAATTCGACGCTTGTTTAAAGGTGTGTTGTTCATAAAACGGATCATTCGTAGAAGCAACCAGACTATAATTAATGGAGATGGAAACTATGGCATCCAATAACTCTGTCATTCCCCTGTAACGAACTGGCAGAGAAAGAGAAAGAGAAAACTTTGAAGAAGATGGGGTCTGACTAGTAGAACAGGAAGAGTCAGGGGCTGCTGAAGTTGACCGAATACTACTAGGGGAAGTACTGACATCTGAAAAAGACTGAAGAGGCCCTGCTGACAGGTCAGGTAAGTGGAACACTGGTGAGTTTCTGAAAGTCGGCTTGGGCTGTCTTTGGACCACAGGCTACTCAGAAATTGTGCGCTGAACAGGGATAGAGCCGAACTGAATGGGCTTTTCGGATGAAGTACCAGCTGCAGAGGGGGCTGGATCAGAACTAACATGTGGTCCAGGGATAATAACTTGCCCCAAATGATGATCTGAAGGTACAGCAGCAGGAAGGGGTTTAGCCATTGCAATCCTGTTAACAATTTATTCGTCTCTGTATCTTGCCAAGGAAAGTGAGACTCGTCAAGCAACACATGTCTTGATATATAAACCTTTTGATTAGATAAATCCATACAATGATAAGCATTACAAGCATAATCATAACCAAGAAAGATGCAATGTGTTGATTTTGGCATTAATTTGTGCGCATTGGTAGGGACATTGTAAGGAAAGCAAGAACAGCCAAACACTTTGAGAGTACGATAGTCAGGTTTTCGTTTTCATAGTTTTTGTAATGGAGACACGAATTTATGTTTACCCGTAGGGAGACAATTTATAAGATACACTGCAGAGAAGAGAAACAGACTAGGGTCTCTCGATCTAGTAGCGAAGCCAAATACCGTGCTATTGCTACGACTATAACTGAGCTACGATGGTTTTCTTATTTATTTCGGGAACTATACTGTAATAACCCAAATTTTTATTTCATTTATTTATTAAATATCATTATCCTAAATTGATTAATTGTGTTATTTGAATTATAGTTGGATTATCATTCCTAGATGGACTAGGATTAATGGGCCTAGTTACTAAGCTTGGAGAAGAAGAAGAAAGCTCCATTGTTGTGTGTCCAAGGCTCAAACAAAGGTAAGAACAAACCCTCTTTTGTATGATTCTTAAAACCTAGTAAACCTTAGAACCATTTGAATTGAAACTAGGGTTTGAGAAATCATGATAATGAATATTGGGATTAAATCAAGTTATTGTGTTTTCGATCTTGAAACCTTCATTGATGAACATGATTAGGGTTTTAGCATGATTGAATAAGGTTTTGACCAAATGTGCATGCTAGGGTTGTTATGGAAATAGGGTTTTGGTGGTCAGCGTGTGTGTGTATTGTTTGTGCAGTGTGTGTGTCGTGGGTCTGCTAGGAGTATGTATGTGTTATGTGCGTATGTGTACAGTGGCTGTACAGAGGGTGTGCATGTGTGTGTGGTGTGCCGTGTGTGGTGTGCCGTGTGTGATTTTTTTTAGTGTGTGTTAGTGTGTGTTTGTGTGTGCTGGAAAAGGTGTGTTGAGTGTGTGTAAGTGAGATTGAGAAGAAATAGAAGGTGTTTAGAACCTAAAAACCCTAGAATGGAATTAATGAACCTAAAGGGATAAAAGATGAACCTTTAGGAGAGTTAAAGATGAATAACTTTTAGATTATCAAAACCGTTAAAGTTAGTTTTTGGGTTAAGTGAGAAAAGATACTTGTATCCTAAGAAAGTCTCTTTGCATGATTGTAGATTCGCACGAAGGTTCATTGCAAGAAAAAGGCAATCAATCGAGGTAAGGGATTACGTTCTATAGTATTTGAATGTTTTCGATCCTTTGTGATAGGATTCCTTGATTTGTGAAGTTTGTTCTACCAAGTGGCCGGTAGTTATTCCCTAATATTCATTTGATTGAGCGTCCTTTGAATATCTTACCCTTGATGAGTACTTGTTCAATGGGTATCCCTAATACTTGAATTTGCTAAAGTGGTTGTGTATTCTTGTAACCACGAATACTTGTATGGAACTTGCTATATCTGTTGATTAATGATATGGCTAAGCTTTGTCTGACTGAAAAGGACTTTATGAGAATTAGTCTAATCCCTGAAAAGGACTTAGACACTTATACCCTACTTGATGAAGTAGTTGACTATCATGGTATGTCGGAATAAGGGAGCGCCCTGAAAAGGCGTGGAGTCTCTTATTCAAGGATCACCCTGAAAAGGTGTATCAAAGTCACCCTGAAAAGGTGCGAAGTTAAATGGAATTGACATACATATGTGTATACAGTCTCTATCTTAATTATTCTTGTGATATGGCCACTTTTTGATTCATGAAATATCTTTTGAATTGTACTCATAAATTGTACCTTGACTTGTATAGTTGTCCTTTCATTTAGAAGTTGTTTGGTTCCGTTCATTCCGGTTATCTCTTCCTTAGTATCCGAAGAGATTCCGTATGAACTTACTGAGCATTGTTCGCTCACCCCTTCTTATTCTTTCCCTCTCAGGTAAACAGTAAGAGGAGTTGATCGGTCGTGTGGATAGTGGCTTGAATGGAGGTTTTAGGGTTTATTTATTAAACATTATGTACCTATCGAGCAAGTGGGTTGTACTAGCCGTTACTTTTGAATAACATTTATGATGGTTGTATTACGTTAGAACTAGGGCGTCGGTTGAGATGCCATATTGATGCTTTGTTATTAATATTTGGGAATTATATTGTTATGAAATTTGGGGTTGTTACATTGGTATCAGAGCTTTGGCTTTAGGTCACACGAGAGATCTTAGATTGTTAAGGATATCAAAAGAGAGTAGTACTTAACTATGATTGGGCCTACCTAGAATTTATTTTAGGATGGAGAATTTTAGGATAAAGTTTCTCTAGGAGTATAACTAATAATTCACTTGGGAGTCTAGAGGACTTACTCTTGAGATATGCAATTATGATCATGATTTACTATTTTGTATTTGAGATTTTATGAGGCACTGATGAGTGAGTTTTTTTATTGAAGGGAATGGAGGCTATTAGGGAAGTTTTGAGAAAATAGCAGAGACTGAGAATTGAAGCTGTAGTGAAAGCGACATAAACGAACGAAGACTTGGAAAGGGAAGAACAAGAGTTAGTGCAGACAAAGGTAGAATTAATTAAGACAGAAAAGAGGGTTTCTAAGATTAGAGAAGAGGCTTACAGATATTACCACGAACTGCAGGATATTAAGGCTACAAATGCTACAGTTCAAAATAATGAGGATGTACCTGTTAAGAACCTTGTTGAAGACTTAGAAGGGATCGAAGCGTCTCCAATCTTGATTGAAAATGATGAGGAAGATGAAGTGACTAGTGGAAAACCTAAGGGAAGTTTTAGGAAGAAAGTGAGATTGGAAACGAAAGGTGGAGTGATTTGGTTTTAGTTATAGAGAGGATAGTAATTGGTTGTTAGCGTTATTTCAGTTCTAGTAAAAAGAACATATGAATCAATTGTTTTCATTCAGTTTTTATGAAATAAAACTTAGTCCGCATTTTGATTTATGTTGCTTGAAATTGTTCCTTATATGTTAATTGAGTGTGTTAACCAGAACGGGAAAAGATTGGTCTATTGAAACGCCCAAGTGTGATTAATTTGGGTCTATTGAAACAACCTGTAAAATTAATTTGGTCTAGTGAAATGACCTATGAATGTGTTAATCGATCTATTGAAACGATTGATGGTCTATTGAATTGACCTATGAGTATGATGTCGATCTATTGAAATGATTGATAGTCTAATGAATTGACTGATTGCATAATGGAAGTCTATTGAGACGACGTACCTAATTTAAGTGAATGCTATAGGAGTAGCAAGTGTAAGTAATAATAGTGTTAGTCTATTGAAACGACTTATGAGAGTAATGCCGGTCTATTGAAAAGACCAAAGGTCTAGTGAATTGACCTATGACTTAAATGTTTAGTCTGTTGAGACGGCCTATGTTTATAGTATAAAAGTATTAAGCATTGAGTATTTCTAGTGTAGGCGTGAGTAATAGTGCCTTGTATTCGTAATATTGATAAGTATCGTGAAAAAGATGGTGCTGTAAGTAAGTACCCAAGTAAGAATTTTAACAACCGTAGATGCGTATGCTTCGATGGATGTGCGGTCATACAAGAAAGGATCGGTTGGGGAATGAGGTGATCAGAGGTAAAGTAGGAGTTGCTCCCATTGAGGATAAAATGAGGGAAAATCGTCTACGGTGGTTTGGACATGTGAGAAGGAGATCGAGTGATGCACCGGTTAGGAGGACGGAACAGTGGAGAAATGATAAAATGGCGAGGGGTAGGGGAAGACCCAAACAAACTTGGATTAGAGTAATTGAAAATGATATGAATTTACATGGAGTGGATGAAAGTATGGTGTTGAAGAGGCCGGAGTGGAGGGCAAAAATCCATGTGGGGGGTTGATTTTTTTTTTATTTTTTTGTTTATTTTTATTTTTTATTTTTTATTTTTTTATTTTTATTTTTATTTTTTTTAATTTAATTTAATTTTTTATTTATTTTTTTCACGATAACATACGAGGATTCATGTTAGCCGACCCCAAATTATTTTGGGACAAAGGCTTTATTATTGTTGTTGTTGTAGAGTTGGGAACAAAGGCGAGGTCCGTAGGCGAGGATCTTATGAAAAGTGTAATGTGTGCGAAGGAAGGCACAAGACTGATGAAGGTTGGTACAAAGAGAAGAAATGTTTCCATTGTGATAAAGTAGGTCATCCGTGATGGTAATGTCCGGAACCCAAGAAGAATGCAACCGCTCAAGGAGCGGGAGATGACAACAAGGGAAATGGGGGAGGTCGTGGCCGCGTGTTTACCAAGACCGTTAAAGATGCAAGAGCTACTAATGATCTCGTGGGAGGTATGCTCCAACTTTATTCTCGTAGTGTGTATGCATTGATTGATACTGGTGCTACGCATTCTGCTACTAGTACTCGATTAGCGAAGCGCGTGAACTGGTTGCCTGAGGCATTAGAAATACCTCTTGTGATAGATACTCCGAGTCGATTCTTATTCCATCTGTGTATAAGATGTGTCCTTTGAAAATAGGTGATAGAGAACTCGAGGCTGATCTTATTGAGTTAAAAATGAACGTATTTGATCTTATCTTGGGGATATATTGGTTAGCTGCTTACCATGCAAAAGTAGACTCTTTTAAGAAGGAAGTGCAATTCAAATTACCGTCTGGAGAGGAACTTTGTTTTCAAGGATCGAAACCGAGATTTAGATCGAGCTTCATTTCGGTAATGAAGGCTCGGAAGATGTTGAGAAAAGGATGTGAAGGATTCTTGGCTTATATATTGGGGAGACGGATAAGAAAGAAGTAAGTATAGAGTCTCTTTCAGTGATCAGAGATTTTAAGGATGTGTTTCCAGAAGATTTTCCGAGAATACCACCAAAAAGGGAGGTGGAATTTTCCATAGACTTAGTACCAGAGACTGCACCGATATCTAAGGCACCGTACAGAATGGCACCGACTGAACTTAAGGAACTGAAGGAACAACTGCAAGTGTTACTGGATAAGGGTTTGATAAGACCAAGTGTTTCACCTTGGGGTGCACCGCTGTTGTTTGTAAAGAAGAAGGATGGATCGATGAGGATGTGTATCGACTATCGGGAAGTGAATCGTGTGACGGTGAGGAATCAGTAACCGTTACCAAGAATTGATGACTTGTTTGACCAACTTCGGGGAGCATGTTATTTCTCGAAGATAGATTTGAGATCGCGGGATATCATCAGCTGAGAGTGAAGAATGAGGATGTTGCGAAGACGACCTTTAGGACAAGGTACGATCATTCTGAGTTTATGGTTATGCCGTTTGGGTTGACGAATGTGCCAACAACATTCATGGAGCTAAAGAATAGAATATTTCAGGAGTTCTTGGATAAGTGTGTAATTTTAAGATGATATCTTGGTGTATTCTAAGACTAAGAAGGAACATGAAGAACATTTGAGGATAGTTCTGCAGATTTTTTGGGAACAAAAGTTGTACGCTAAATTCAAGAAGTGTGAATTTTGGCTGGAGAAAGTGGTATTCTTAGGGCATGTGGTATCTAAGGATGAGATTGAAGTAGATCCAACGAAAATAGAAGCTATAGTATATTGGGAGAGACAAACTACTGTTAGTGAGATAAGATGTTTCTTGGGGTTAGCAGGATACTTAGGAGATTTGTTGAAGGATTTTTGAAGTTGTCAGTACCGTTAACGAGGTTAACGCAGAAAGGAGCCATGTTCGTTTGGTCAGAAGAATGTGAGAAGAACATCTAAGAGCTGAAGCGAAGATTAGTGCCCGCACCAGTTCTTACTGTACCATCAGGATCGGATGGATTTGTGATATATAGTGATGCTTTGTTTAAAGGATTAGGTTGTATGTTGATACAGAATGATAATGTTATAGCTTATGCGTCAAGACAATTGAAGAACCATGAGAAAAATTACCCAACCCATGATTTGGAGTTAGCAGTTGTTTTTGCTTTGAAGATTTGGAGACATTACTTGTATGGGGTAACTTGTCAGATTTATACGTGTTGAATTTTGGGGTTACAAATGCAGTGGAAATTTAACAAAGAACATCAAAACCCTAGCCCTTAGATCCGTCTAGCATGAAGAGATTAGAAAACCATGAAATAGAATTACATACCTCGAATGCGATTTGGTTTGTCAAAATAGATCTCAAAATTCAAGCCTTGGAATTTTGATGTCGAATCGGATCTTCATCTTCCTTGTTCAACCTTGGTGATGAAATCAACAATGGAGCTTCAAGCCTTAGGAGATAAAGAAACCTCCCTCTAATGGTGATCCACACGCGAACGAACCAAGAACTCTTCTTGTAGGATTGCTAGATGATCCTTCCCGATTATTGAAATGTTTTCAATAATCAATTACAAAACTATGGAATTGATCAAGGCCTAGGATTTCATAAATCTAGAACAATGATGTATGGAGGTGAGAGAGAGTTTTTGGCTGCCCAAGGACTTGTATTTATACAATGGTATAAATCCCTAACACTTATGGTTATGTCCTTGTCAATAACAAAATCCTTCCCAGCCTTGGAAAGCAGTACGGCCATGAATTTCGCGTTGGGCACGACTCGTGCCTGAGGGCATGAGTCGTGCTATTGTAAAATCACTCGTGATACGAGTCGTGACGCTAATTGCACTTGTGCTGGACTTTGGAATGACTCGTGCCCAAGAGCACGAGTCATGCCCATCGCCGAGCAAGGTGTGTCGTGCGGTGCACTAAGCCAGAATACGAATTTTCAATATGGCTAAGTATGTCGCGCGGTATACCAAGCCAGAATTCCAATTTTCAGCCAGAATCAAATTCGTTCTTTGTGTGTGACCCAAAAGGAATTATATTATGTTGGTAGTGAGTCAAAACATGACCTAACAAGACATAAGTGGTTTCTAGCAAACCACACTACTACATTTCTGACCTAATGTAACGCATGTAACGCATCTAATGTAACGCCAAGAGCTAATGTAACGCATCTAATGCAACGCCAGAGCTAATGTAACGCATCTAATGCAACGCCAGAGCTAATGTAACGGCTAATGCAACGCCAGAGCTAATGTAACGCATCTAATGCAACGCCAGAGCTAATGTAACGCATCTAATGCAACGCCAGAGCTAATGTAACGAGTCTAATGCAACGCCAAAATCCTAATGTAACGCCTAAATTACTAATGCAACGCCAAAATCCTAATGTAACGCCTAAATTACTAATGCAACGCCAAAATCCTATAACCTATACCCTATACCCTACACTATACCCTATAACCTATATCCTATATCCTATACCCTATACCCTATACCATATACCCTATACCTTATACACTATACCCTATACACTATACCCTATACCCTATACCCTATGCCCTATACACTATACCCTATAACCTATATCCTATACCTTATACCCTATACCCTATACCCTATACACTATACCCTATACCCTTTACCCTATACCATATACCCTATACCCTATATCCTATACCCTATACCCTATACCCTATACCCTATACCCTATACACTATACCCTATACCCTATACACTATATCCTATACCCTATATCCTATACCCTATACCCTATTCCCTATACACTATACCCTATAACCTATATCCTATAGGGTATAGGGCATATGGTATAGGGTATATGGCCTATACCTTATACCATATACCCTATACCCTATAGGGTATACCCTATACCCTATAGGGTATACATATACCCTATAGGGTATACCCTATACCCTATAGGGTATACCCTATAGGGTATAAGGTATAGGGCATAGGTCATATACCTAGGGTATACCCTATAGGGTATAGGGTATACCCTATAGGGTATAGGGTATACCCTATAGGGTATAGGGTATACCCTATAGGGTATAGGGTATACCCTATAGGGTATACCCTATACCCTATAGGGTATACCCTATACCCTATAGGGTATACCCTATATCCTATAGGGTATACCCTATAGGGTATACCCTATAGGGTATAGGGTATACCCTATAGGGTATACCCTATAGGGTATAGGGTATACCCTATAGGGTATACCCTATAGGGTATAGGGTATACCCTATAGGGTATAGGGTATAGGATATAGGGTATAGGATATAGGGTATAGGGTATACCCTATAGGGTATACCCTATAGGGTATAGGGTATACCCTATAGGGTATAGGGTATACCCTATAGGGTATAGGGTATAAGGTATAGGGCATATGGTAAAGGGTATACCCTATAGGGTATAGGGTATACCCTATAGGGTATAGGGTATATGATATAGGGTATACCCTATAGGGTATAGGGTATACCCTATAGGATATAGGGTATACCCTATAGGGTATAGGGTATAAGGTATAGGGCATAGGGCATATGGTATAGGGTATACCCTATAGGGTATAAGGTATAAGGTATAGGGCATAGGGCATATGGTATAGGGTATACCCTATAGGGTATAGGGTATAAGGTATAGGGCATAGGGCATATGGTATAGGGTATACCCTATAGGGTATAGGATATATGGTATATGGTATAGGGTATAAGGTATAGGGTATATGGTATAGGGTATACCCTATAGGGTGTAGGGTATACCCTATAGGGTATAGGGTACATGGTATAGGGTATAGGGTAAACCCTGTACCCTATACCCTATAGGGTATACCCTATACCCTTATTTTATTTAAATTTATTTTTGAATTGAGATAAATATTTTAGACATTTTTTGGTAAGGAAGTTTTTTTTTTAAAAAAAATTATATAAAATAAGTTAGAAATTAACTAAATATTTCTATCAATTATTACTTAGGTATATTAATATTTCTTAGAAGTTTAAATTATTAAATTAATGAGTATTATTATTAATTGATAAAATTATTATTATTAATTATATAATAATTATTATTAATATATTCAATTATTTCTTAAGTATATAATATAAAAATATTTACTTTTTTGATATTATGTATTATTACTAGTTATTATTAATATTATTATTAAGTATTATTATTAATAAATTTAAAATGATTAAATTAATGAGTATTATTATTAATTAATATCATTATTATTTTTGATATTATGTATTATTACTAGTTATTTTAATATTATTATTAAGTATTATTATTAATTATATAATTATAATTATTAATATATTCAATTATATGATTGAATAATTAACAATAACATCATTATTAGTAATATTATTAATATTACACTGTTTATATAATTAATATTAATATTAATTAATTAATCAATTATATAATTAATATTTCATTAATAATAAATATTGATAATAAATATTATTATTCTTGATATTAGGCATAAATATTTTAGTTAGCATATAATATAGTGTGAAACAAATATAAATATGTGTTGTGCAATTTTTTGATTGGATACAAAAATTTCACGCGGATCATGAATAAAACAATATATAACCGTTCAATACATTCGATCCAACGGTTGATACTAATTCAAACAAAAACACTTCATCATTTCTCTCTCTTTCTCGGTTCTCTCTCCATTTCTCTAACTCAAACAAAATCAAACAACCTCCATTTCCCAGTTCTCTCTCCATTTCTCTCCATCAAACAAAATCAAGCGGTGACTTCTCCGCCTGCAGCAGTGACATCTCCGGCGAGTTCCAAGGTCTCGCCTGTATTCTCTCTTCATTTCTCTCCCTATCCTTAAACAAAATCAAACAGCCTCCCCATTTCCCAGTGACATCTCCGGCGAGTTCCAAGGTCTCGCCGTCTCATTCTTCTCTCTCATTCTTTGCCTGATTTTCCAGTTTTTGATTCTTTGGAGGTGTTGTATTTTTTCTCGTAATCAATTTAATTCGTCTATCCACGCCAACCTTGGAAGATCAATGGCGTTGAAAGAGCTTCAGCTTTCCATCAATTCTTTTCATGGGGATATTCCTCAAGAAATTGGGGATTATGGAAATCTGACACTGATTGATTTTGGTGCCAATTCGCTATCCGGGTTGATTCCTGAACGATTTGGTGAGCTCTCCAAGTTAGAATTCTTGATTTTGTCTGTGAATAATTTGAGTGGTGAAATACCTAATTCTCTTTCCAGAATTACTACCCTCTCTCGGTTTGCAAAGTGTGGACGGTGGTGGACGGTGGTGGACGGTGGTGGATGGTGGTGGAGCAAAGTATTACTTTTGAAAAATGAAAAATGCAAGAATTGTTTTGAATATAAAAAAAGTGAAGGGACTAATTTGAGAATAAAAAACATTAAGGGACTGATTTGAGAAAAAAAAAAGTTAAGGGATTGATTTGAGAATAAATATATATATATTTTTTAAAATATATTTACATATATAAATATATATTTAAAAAAGAAAATTAAAAAATTAATAAAATTGTGAAATTATGGACTCATCTAATTTTTGGCGTTACATTAGGTATTCAACCACTTTTTAAATTGGCGTTGCATTAGGTTCTTTTTGGCGTTGCATTAGGTGTTCATATGGTTTTAAAATTGGCGTTGCATCAGGTATTTACCTGATGCAACGCCAAAGCTCTGGCGTTACATTAGCTTACTATGTCGTTGCATTAGACCTAATGCAACGCAAGAGAATGCAACGGCCATTTGGCGTTACATTAGGCCTAATGTAACGGTTTTTGGGCCCTAATGCAACGAAAATTGGCGTTACATTAGGTCAGAAATGTAGTAGTATCCACCCAATTAATATAACATCAAAGCTTGATTCCTCGATAGATCAAATGTCACAATCCTTTTGTCCACGATGTCTAATTGAACATGAGTCATGGTCTAGGTTAACTCATATCGTTCAATGCTTTCTCGATTCCGAATATGTTGATAATCCAAATGCATTTGATCTCTATCAAAACACTTGTGTGTGGCCACACATTTCATCAACATCGTTCATCGAGGGGCCCAAGCAAACATCTCTCTTCATAAGAGGGACAAATCCCATCTTGACTTATCATTCTTCCCTACATGAATCCAATCATGCTAACATAGCCCTTATTGCTATCCAATTAAAGATAGTGTTAGACTATATCAAACACGATCTTCATCATGTGGAAGACAATGATAATCTCAGGTACAAAGGATTCAATAACACGACTATCATGAGATTTAATCATGACAATAGACCATGTCATAAATCTCATAAGTAGGTCAAGTCCAGTACTCGTTCTCTAGCAAGTACCCATAAGTGTAATGTGAATCTCCATACATATAATCATCTCCATGATTATCTATTACCAACTTATACTAGTTGTTCATAACAACTAGGGACGCAGTTCAATATAATAAACATGCAAACATATAATGAACAGAATAAACACGCTCTATAATAAATGATAAAGATGATACATAACGGTTCAAGTTAAACATAACTATAGCCTAGGGCACTACACCAACAATACGGATCATAAGAGTCTTAAGTATATTTTCACTTAGAAGGAGCTTAACATGAGGCAAAGGGGATGGCTGGGGTTGCTTAAGGATTATGATTGTACAATTTTATATCACCTAGGAAAGGCCAATAAGGTGGCTGATGCTTTGAGTAGGAAGAATCGAGAAACCTTAGCGACGTTGATTTCTAAGGGGGTAAGTGCATGGAATAGCATTGAGGTTTCAAGTATAGAAGTGAGAGTTAAAGGATATTTGGCTCAGTTGAGTATTTAGTCAACACTGTTAGACCGAATCAAGGAAGCACAAGGAATAGATGAAGATGTTGTAAGGATACATGCGAGTATGACAAAAGGAAAGGTAACAAATTTACGTATGGGAGACGATGGGATTTTAAGGTATCAATCGAGAATTTGGGTACCTAGCGACAAGGATATAAGAAGAGAGATTCTGTAGGAAGTTCATTGTTTGATGTTTTCTGTACATCCTGGGAGTACAAAGATGTATAGGAACCTATGGGAATCATTTTGGTAGGAATAATATGAAGGGAGATGTGGTAGAGTTTGTATCGAGATGTTTGGTATGTCAACAAGTGAGGAGTGAACAGCAGAAACAGGCATGATTATTACAGTCGTTACCAATTCCGGAATGGGAGTGGGAGGATATAGTAATGTATTTATTAGTGGAACTATCGAAGATGTTGAGAGATCATAACGAGATTTGGGTTATAGTGGGCATACTTACGAAGTCGACTCACTTATTGGCTATTAAGGTGACAGATTCATTGGAGAAGTTGGCTAAGTTATATGTGATGAGATTGTAAGACTGCACGGGATACCAGTTTCGATAGTGTCCGATCCAGATGCGAGATTCACGTCAAAGTTCTGGAAGAGTCTACAGCAGGCATTAGGTTCATAATTGACTATAAGTACATCATTTCATCCACAGACCGATGGGCAGTCAGAAAGGACTATTCAGACTCTGGAGGATAAGCTAAGAGCCACATCATTGGATTGGCAAGGGACTTGGGACGAACACATGACATTAGTGGAATTCGCCTACAACAATAGTTTTCATGCTAGTATCGTAATGGCTCTGTAAGAAGCATTGTATAGAAGAAAGTGTAGGTCACCTGCATGTTGTGATGAAGTAGGCGAGAGAAATTTGACAGGACCAGAGATTGTTCAAGTAACGGCAGATAAGGTACAGCAAATCCGGAAATGGTTATTAACCGTGTAGAGTCGACATAAGTCGTATGCAGATCGCCGACGACGAGACTTGGAATTTCAGTTGGGGGATCGCGTAATCTTGAAGATTTCGCCGACCAAAGGAGTCATGAGGTTTTGTATTCGCGGGAAGCTAAGCCCGAGGTATGTGGGACCATTCGAGATTTTGTAGCGAGTTGGGTTGGTAGCCTATAAATTGGCCCTACCACATGTACTTGCTGGAGTGTATGATGTATTTCATGTCTCGATGTTGAGGAGGTACATCTCTGACCCGAGTCATGTAATTGAATATAGACAGCTCAGATTTCATGTTGATCTGAGTTATGATGAACAACCTGTGAAAATGGTAGATCGGAAAGATCAGAATTTGAGAAGGCGAGTAATTCCTTACATGAAAGTGCAATGGAGAAACCACAAAGAAAGAGAAGCAACGTGGGAGCTCGAGAGCGAGATGCGAGAGTCGTATCCCGCCCTATTTTCAGAATGAGTGCGTTTGGTTTGGTGGACCAAACCCTTTTAAGGGGGTAAGAATGTAATAAGCCAAATTTTTATTTCATTTATTTATTAAATATCATTTTCCTAAATATATTAATTGTGTTATTTGAATTATAGTTGGATTATCTTTCCTAGATGGACTAGGATTAATGGGCCTAGTTATTAAAATTAGGCTACCTAAATTGGGTTACCTCATTGGACTTGGACTTGGGTTATTTTGGGTTTAGGATTAGGAAACCCAATTTAATCTTTTTCATTAATGCTAGGGCCTCTTGGTTGGATTAAGCTGATGGAACCCTTCATTTTTTTTAAACGGCAAAGGATTAAAAGGAGAGGACCGCATAGAAATAGAGAAAGAGAGAGAGCGGCAGAGAGAGGACAAAGGGAGAGAGAGAACGGACAGAGAGAGAAGGGGCCAAGAGAGAGAACCGTGAGAGAGGAGGAGGAAACCAAGCTTGGAGAAGAAGAAGAAAGCTCCATTTTTTTGTGTCCAAGGCTCAAACAAAGGTAAGAACAAACACTCTTTTGTATGATTCTTAAAACCTAGAAAACCTTAGAACCATTTGAATTGAAACTAGGGTTTGAGAAATCATGATAATGAATATTGAGATTAAATCAACTTATTGTGTTTTCGATCTTGAAACCTTCATTGCTGAACATGATTAGAGTTTGGGCATGATTGAATAAAGTTTTGACCTAATGTGCATGCTAGGGTTGTTATGGAAATAGGGTTTTGGAGGTCAGCGTGTGTGTGTATTGTGTGTGCAGTGTGTGTGTCGTGGGTCTGCTGGGAGTATGTATGTGTTGTGTGCATGTGTGTACAATGGCTGTACAATGGGTGTGCATGTGTGTGTGGTGTGCCGTGTGTGTGTGTATGTGTGTGTGTGGGTGTATTAGATTTAGTGTGTGTTAGTGTGTGTTTGTGTGTGCTGGAAAAGGTGTGTTGAGTGTGTGTAAGTGAAATTGAGAAGAAATAGAAAGGGTTTAGAACCTAAAAACCCTATAATGGAATTAATAAACCTGAAGGGATAAAAGATGAACCTTTAGGAGAGTTAAAGATGAACACTACTAGAAAATGACCATTTACCGACGGAAATTTCCGTCGGTAATTGTCCATTTCCGTCGGTAAATGGTCATTACCGACGGATTTCGTCCGTCGAATTGCGTCGGTAAAAAGTGGTAGGTAATACCGACGGACCAATTCCGACGGTAATTCCGGCGGATTGTCCGTCGGTAAACCCAAAAATCCGCCGGAAACCATCCGTCGGCAATGAAGTACGCCGGCCGATTGCCGGAGTCATCACCGGAGAGTTACCGACGGACATTTCCGTCTATAAATCTTAACTATTGCCGACGGATAATTCCGTCGGAAATCTTTAAATTTACCGACGGAAATGTGCGTCGGAAATCTTAAGATTTACCGGCGACCCGTCCGTCGGTAATATGTTTGATTTTTTTTTATTTACCGACGGAAATTTCCGTCGGTAATCTGTCCAGAATTTAAAAAAAATCTGTTTTATTGGTAAAACACCTGTAAAAGGCTGTAACCTGTCAAACAACCTGTTTTAAACAAATCCCAACAAACACAAACAACGTGTTTCGCTTGAAGCAACCATCCAAATCAACCGAAACAGGAGAGGGGAAAGGGGAAAGGGAAAGGGGAAAGGTGAAAAGGGGAAAAGGGGAAAGGGAAACTGTTTCGCTTGAACATCAAATAAAATTCAAGTATTCAACAACAACCATCCAAATCAAGCGAAACAGGAAAGGGGAAAGGGAAAGGGGAAAGGGGGAATGGGGAAAAGGGGAAAGGGAAAGGGGAAAGGGGGAAAGGGGAAAAGGGGAAAGGGGAAGGGAAAGGGAAACCAAATATGTTTGTTTGATTACATGTCAAATAAAATCCAAGTTTAACGACCACGATCGCGAGCGCTGCCGCTGCCGCTACCGCTACCACCACTTCGCCTAAGGTATTGACCGACTGATGAGGTAGAGGCATTACCGTTATTAGGTTGTTGTGGTTGCAAATTCATGGTGGCAAAGTATTGTTGCATGCGCTGCTCAAACTGGCTTTGCATAAGTTCTCGCTCTTCCCGAAGACGTTCCTCCAACATGCTCTGCACCTGGGTCTGCACCTCGGTTTGCACTTGGCTCTGCATCTGGCTCTGCACCTGCTCCACTTGCCTTTAAACCTCTCTCTGAACCCGATCATCGCACGCCTCTTGATCCACATGCTGACTGTCGGAGGAAGAAGAAGAAAAGTATTGCGTAGTAGGGCTGCGGAATGGCATGTTAAAATACCCAGCACCATGTCCTCCGAATCCAGGCAAGCGATCTCCCTTTGATTGCTTGTCTCGGAGGACAATGGCCGACCAAAGCTTTTAACGAAAGGCGGGCCGCTCGGTGCTCTCAGGCTCCATACTTTCTTCTTCAATAGCCTCGTCACGAGCACGCCTATCATACTCTTCCTGGGAAAAAAAACATTATACACTATGGTAGAAAATAATATTTTTTTAACTAAATAATTTATAATTTACTAATCGAAAATACTATTAACACTTACATAAAAGCCCTTGTAATAAGGGTTAACCCATTGTAGCCCTGAGCCATCAGGAGCCTCCGCAGTATGTGTAGCCATAAACACAACAGCTTCATCAGCCTGATCATCTCCGTTTTTCTTTCGCTTAACATATAAAAAATTAAAACTTCAAAATTTCATCAAATAATAACAATATATGAATCATATAGAGTATTGTTTAATTTACAAATGAATAGTAAATTAAGTAAGTTTACTATTCGAGACCAAGTCTCGCTGAAGTTAATCGATCCTCCAGTGTGCACACTCCCCCGCCCCTCTTGTGGGTTCCTATTATTCTTTGCTATTTTTGAATTTTTTATAAAATTTTCACTATTCCAATAGGCTTCCCACTGCTCCCATGCACTATTCGAGAAATTAGCTAGAGGCAAACCATCCCTTAGCCACTTTTTTTTCATGTCATATACTTTACCAGCATACCGCTTAGCAACTAATTGCTTGAAAGCCTTCTCTATTTGAACGTCGGAGCATCCGGGGCATGAATATATGTGCTACAAAAATAGTAAAAGTATTTAAATAAACAGGAACTAAAATAGTTGTTGCTAATTAATTATTAAGCGTAAATTAGAACATAAAGATGAACAGGGGACCAGTTTACAAACTTTACAAAGGAAAGAGAATTGAGTAATTTTACCCGAAACTGGCTATACCAGATATCGTAAACATCTTTTGGTATTGATTTTGGTGTGGGATAAAATTCCTCAAAAGTATACCCACTGAATAAATCCCCAAACCATCGAGCAGGGTCTCGACAACCACCATGTATAAACCTATTAAGATATTAATTAAAAAAACAATATATCAATATATATACAAATAAAAAGACAATAGAATCAGTGTATAGCTTTTAAATGTAACATATAAATAATATAAATAATGAATTGACATTTAAAAATATGACATTTACAATTAAATAATACTTACTGGCCACTGGGAGAGAAAGAAATTTCCATTTTTCCTTCCTCGTCAATATTTGTGTCCAAAATAACCCGCCCGGATGGTTCACTAGTCTCCCTAACAGGAACACTAGAGCTATCAATACCTGGACTGATCATATCATCATTACTACGTCCAGAACCAGAAGTAGTGTCCCTCCCTCCCGTCCTTGGTGAAACAAGACGATGCACAAAACTCGCAACCTTCCCTCTCTTTGAACGATTGCCACCTCGACCCGAAAAATCTAAACTAGAATATAAAATATGTAGACAGAAAATGAATCAAGTAGAACAAAATTTAAATAGTAGGAAGCATTCATTTAGACTACAATAATAAAATATAAACATTATATACAAAACATTATCTGAATTACGACTAAACTGATTCATTCACTATCAATCTTGATCAGTATCACTATAAAATTCAAATAGTAGCAAGCATTCGTTTAGACTACAATTATAAAATGTAAACATTATATACAAAACATTATCTGAATTAAAAAAAATTGATTCATTCACTATCAATCTTGATCAGTATCACTACAAAATTCAATTTCTTCTTCACTAGTTTCCTCGTCGTCGTCTTCCTCCCCATCTTCATCATCGAACCCAGATATATACCCTTCTCCTTCCTCATCCTCCACATCGTCATACTCGATTTCATTGAAAGTGACTTCCTCCCCTAGTGGACGGGTGTTTTCGGCCATTAATGCGTCATCCTCGACATTATCATTCATGGAAATAATCGGAGGTATAGGCATTTCCTCTTCCTGATAACAATCATTTAATGATGAATCAATATTTGAAGTAGACGTTTTTGCACGCAATGGTATATCAAAAGTGCTTCTTGCTTTGGTTTTCCATATGGCCCACCATCCACTAGACTCTCTTCGTCGACGGGGGTAGGGGGTCATATACACCTGTTGTGCTTGAGATGCAAAAATGAACACATCATCACCATTATGCCTAGAAGAATGCTTTAGGTCAACGATATCAAAAGTGCCATGTTTGATAATGCCTCGCTCAGCGTCCCGCCACTCACAATTGAAAAGAGCTACATAATTTCCAAAAAAGTACTCCAATTCAATAACTTCTTTCAATACGCCATAATAATCGAGATTTCCTTTGAGATTGACCCCGCTATTCCAAGTTGATTTCGTTTGGCCATATTCTTCGGTGTGGAATACGTAGCCATTGACAAAATATCCCTTATATACATTCACTCTTAAGGACGGACCGTGTGCTAATGCTTGTAATCTCGCAGCTTTTGCATCTCCACGGTTGTTCGAAATCTAAATAAAAAAACATAGATAGAAAAAAACTCATACTTCAAATTCTATTAAAAACATTGAATTAATGAATTGGCATTTACATAATTATTAAACCAGAGGGAAATTCGTTGTCTGTCCTTATTGAAATCAATTCAGGCGCAATGTCTCCAGCCTGTTCTTCGAACATACTGCATTCAAGGAGAACATAAAGTTGCTTAGTTCATATTAAAGTTATTAGGATTAACATTACTTAATAACAAATGAAGAATGCTTACTTCCAGTATTCCTCGACCTCAGCACAGTTAAGGAGAATATAGTGTTTAGCCGCTTCTAATTCTTTTTTGCTTAGCATGTGCGTGCACATTCTAATGCCAAGGAATCGACCAGGCGAAGAAAAAACTAAAATTTTTCCATCAGGATCAGTGACTCTCCCATCATAATTGCGTCCCACTTTAGTGAACCTTGTCTCAATGTCGGGGTGAAAATATGTTGAAACAAACGACACAATTTCATCGACAATCACTGATTCAGACATAGATGCCTCAACTTTTGCTCTATTGCTCATTTTCTTTTTCAAACTTCCCAAAAATCGTTCAAATATGGATACATCCATCTGTACTGAACAGGTCCTCCAACTCTAGCTTCATAAGCTAGGTGAATTGGTAAATGCTCCATTGAATCAAAGAAAGATGGCGGAAATATCTTTTCAAGCTTACATATTGTCACCACAATGCTCTCTTCGAGTCTTCTCATATCCTCAACACGAAGAGTGCTGGAAGTCAATGCTCTGAAGAATTCACTCAATTCTGTTAGGGCAACCCATATTTCATTAGGGAGAATGTCCCTAAATGCAATGGGTAGCAACCTATCCAATAATACGTGACAATCATGACTTTTCAACCCATATACAGTCCCTTCTTCCACATTCACACAATTGCCAATATTAGATGCATATCCATCAGGAAGATTCAAATCTTTCAACCACTGCAGAACGCGTTGCTTATCCTTTCTTGACAGAACAAAGGGAGCAACTGGTTTTAAATCTTTTCCATTAACTTTAACAATGTTGAGATCTTTACGATTGCAAATCGCTTCAAGGTCTAGCCGACCCTTGTCTGTGTCCTTCGTTGAGGCCTTAAAACCCATCACTGTATTGAAAATATTGTCAAACACATTTTTTTTCAATTTGCATGACATCAAGGTTATGTCTTATCAAGTTCGTCTTCCAATAAGGTAACTCCCAAAATATACTCTTTTTGATCCGGTTATGGTCTTTACCAAATCTGTCTGGTCTATCCTTTGAAAACTACTTTCCCCACCCGACATCAGACACCTCTGACACCTGCTCAAAAATGTCCTCGCCACTCAGACGAGGAGGGGAGCCCCGACGCTCAACTCTATTTTCGGTAAAAGAATTATTCTGTTTACGAAATGGATGGTCACTAGGAAGAAACCGTCTGTGGCAATCAAACCAACACTGCTTCTTGTAATGCTGAAGTGTGAATGCATCTGTATTTTCCATACAATACGGACAGGTCAATCTCCCATGTGTGCTCCATCCCGACATCATACCATAAGCAGGAAAGTCATTAATTGTCCACATCACTGCAACCCTCATGTTAAAATTTTGCAACTTGAAAACATCCCATGTCTGGACACCATCATTCCACAGCTGTTTGAGTTCATCCATCAGAGGTCGAAGATACACATTATTATTTTTGCCTGGATTCGAAGGCCCGGGAATGAATAAACTCAAATACATATAAGGATTAGTCATACATAACCACGGGGGAAGATTATACACTGTGACTATAACAGGCCAACATGAATAAGATTTTGCCCCTACCTTATGTTTCTAGGATCCGCAGCAAAATCAGGGAAAGTGGCATCAAAATGTTTCCATGCTTCACTGTCAGAAGGATGATTCATCACACCCTCTTTACGAGGACACTCTTTGTGCCAACGCATGGCTTCTGAGCTTTCATTCAATGAATAAATTTGTTGCAACCTGGGAATTAGCGGCATATAACGCAACTGCGCCCTAGGCACGTTTTTCTTGTGCTTGGCACTACCACGGCGTGGTGGCTTATACCTACTAAGTCCACATATTGAACATGAATTGCGGCCCTCATTTTCCTTATAAAAAAGCATGCACTGATTCTTGCAAGCATCAATTTTAACATACCCAAGACCGATCTGCCACACCAACTTTTTTGTCTCATAAAAATTGTGAACCATATTATTTTCTTCGGGTAGTATCCGTTGTCCCCACGACATGATACGATCGTAAGTATGCTGGCTCATATTTGTATCAGCCTTGATAGTTAGAAGCTCAGTCACTTGCTCTAACACTGTAGACTTTGCACCAGGATGAATTTTCTCATTTGCAGAGTCCATTAAATCCATAAACTTCTTTGCAACAGGATTTGGTGTCTCTGTTGGATTAAGGTTCCAATCAAACTCTGGGCCAGCCGCATTTCGAACCATATCATCTAAACCCACAGACGACTCCTCTTCATCAATCAAATGTTCAGGTTCCCTTGGCAGACCACGTGATATAGTAGGATGATTGCGAACGCTTGTTTCAACCACATAATGCTCCCCGTGCGCTACCCATACCTTGTAACCATCAAAAACACGGCCTCCAAAACATGTTTCTTTACCCATCCAACACTCAGATATTTTCTATTCTTACACTTTTTACAAGGACACCTAATCTTATCATCACGCATGCACTGGGGATACGCTCTAGCAAACTCCATGAAATGTTCTAAACCTTTTAAGAATTGAGGTCTGACACCCCATCTACCGGGATTACTACGATTATCAATCCAACTACGATCTTCTCTAGACATAATTAACTCCTGCATTTCATAATATATTAAGAGTTTAGATGTAATTAACGCATTTCAATTTCCTAAATTTGGATTACAAACTTAAAAGCAACAAGACACTTCATTTAGGTTTAGAATTGGGGTTGGCTTCTATCGCACACATATATCACATTTTTTAAATTATTAATATTTTGAATAATTTTAAATATTAATATTTAATTCTTTGTTGTAAACTATATCATTCCCTAGGATGAAAGGACAATTCATGTCCATTAGGTTTAGAATTAGGGTTGGCTTCTATCCCATCCCAAAATACACGATTATATGAATTGCAAATATCACTTTGTCTACTTGCTTTATAATCGAAAATCAAGAAATTTCGGCAGCATAACCCCATGGTCTCCAAGTGCACGACGTAGACTAAGTCAATCAAACGCTATCGATTAGAATCGACAGTGTGTAATCAACCATGTCTAGTATACACTCAGAAAACAATAGGAATGCAACCGAAATATCTCAACTATCGACTATTCAAGCAATTTTAATAGACAATGATGATATTTACAAAATTATATAATCGTGCATTTCAAGACTGTCCACACGAACAATTTAAGAATCGATGACTACATGTTGACCTCAACATAATAAGTTAAAGATTCTTAAACGGGTTTCTAAGCTTTTGTGTTTCAACCGTCACAATATTACGTCGTAACATTAATTTTTATTCATTATCGTAAAATGCATAATTTTACAATAATGAATTAACACACACATCTATCATATTTTTTAAATTATTAATATTGTGAATAATTTTAAATACTAATTCTTTTTTGTAAAATATATAATTTTAATATGATGAATTAAATTAACATTTATAAACAAGATGAGAGTCGTTCTCATCCACAACTATCAAAACCCTATCTCATCTTAGACCAAGAAAGACAGAGCAAACAAGTTCTCGACTGTTTGAACTTATTTGCTCTATCTTTCTTGGTCAAAGATTGACGGATTTTGATAGCTGTGGGTGAGAAAGGCTCTCGTCTTGTTTATATTTTAAGATGTTAACCACCAACCACAATACCCTATAAGCAGTGCCACTAAGAATTTTCTTCCTAATTTTAGACAATGATTAGGAGTCTAATTCTTTAACAATACTTCCATCCTAGTCTTCCTAATTTTAGACATTCACCCCCTCCCTCCCCCTTTGACTTTACACAAGCCATCTAATACAAATTAAGAGTAAACAGTTGACTGCTTGATCAAAAAGTGTGATCCGACCTAAGGTGCATCTAGGGTGCCAGGATTGATATCAGGCGCTCAAACGTAGGTGACATACATCACCGTCCGCGATGCCGTCAATCGCCCCAAAATGGGATCTAGAACCAGTGAGGCAGTGTGCGGTTGAATATGTTACATTAATGAGGCATTCACCCCCTCCCCCTTTGACTTTACACAAGCAATCTAATACAAATTAAAAGTAAACAGTTGACTTCTTGATATATCAAGAAAGACCAAATATTGTATTGAAGTTGCAAAGAGGATGATATAGCCAAAACAAAACAATGCAATATAGCAGGAAGATGGCACTGAAATTCGAAGAGTATTATCTAGAAATTGGAAAGAATAGTAATGGTCCATCTTCTCTATGCATAACATTGCAACAGCCAAAACATGAAACCAAAAAGAAACTTGCATTAATTATCTAGAAATTGGCTTGAACTCCAGCTACACATAACACAACAGTCAAAACAAAAGAAACTAGGAAGCATTTGGATGAGCATACACAAGTTAAAATATGAAATACCATGCTGGGATTACATTTTTGTCAAGATAAAATATTTTAAATTAAATTACAACGGAAGGAAGATTTATTTTTTTCATCATACCTTGGCTCTACACTTGAAGGCAATATCTTGTAAAAATCCAACGGGAGTTTCAGAATAAGGATCAACTCGTGCAGGATCAATACCAATATCCCTGTTGATAGAGAATGATCTACCAAAGGACACCTCCTGGCCTACAAAACACAGAACAAAATACAACTCCTAGTTAGATGAATTGGTAGATGCAATCTACAAATACACGTAAAGAAACAAACAAAAAGGGCTCATCGGTAATTACAAATTGAGAAAGAGAGAGAGAGAGAGAGAGAGAGAGAGAGAGAGAGAGAGAGAGAGAGAGAGAGAGAGAGAGAGAGAGAGAGAGAGAGAGAGAGAGAGAGAGAGAGAGAGAGAGAGAGAGAGAGAAAAGTTTTAGATTGAAATATCAAGTTGGCATTGAAAGAATTTTTATTTCTTAGATAACTAACATTCTCATTTAGCTCATCAAATTCAAAGACAGTTAAGTGAGAAATGGGTTTAGTTCTACAGAACAATCATTGATAATACTTATATGATTTGCAAGGAAAAATCCAATTAATAATATTGCCATATATCACTAACAATCCTTGATGTTATTGCCTCATCACAAGCCTGTTTAGGATATACTCAAAGAAATCCCAACTTCAGAATGGATTGACAACACTTGAAAAAGATTTTCAAGGATCAGCTGCTTCTAAGAATATGAGTACCAAGTATAAGCAGGTATATCAATGCTTTCAAAGGGATGAACTAAAGACACTTGCATTAGTATCATACAAAGATTGAAATACCAACTTCATTCACAAATCAATTTGATTTTTAGGTAGGTTTGATCATCTTAGCAATGACAAAGCAAGCAACTTGAAATAGAACAACGTCGACAACCATTCTTGTTACTCTAAGAGAAACTGCATACCTCACCAACAACAGTCAAAGAGGAACGGCGACGGTGATGAACAGCAATGTCTGAACGACAAATGAGAGAGAGAGAGAGAGAGAAAGCGAGTGAGAGAGAGAAAGCGATTGAGAGAGAGAAATAGAGTGAGAGAGAGATTACTAACCTAACCGGTGAGAGGGCTAATGGCGAACAGCGAACGGAGCGACGGCAGACCAAGGGTTCAGCGGCGTATTTGATTTGTTTGCGTAAATGGCCGAGGAAGGGGGAGGGTTTTTATATATAGGGCTTTTTACTGACGGACATAGTCCGTCGGCATTACCGATGGAATTAAAAGCATTACCGACTGATTAAACGAAAATTTAAAAAAAAAATTCCCGGCAAATAAAATTTAATTTCCATCGGTAATAGGGTTTTTTCTGTCGGTAATTCCGACGGACTTCGTCCATCGGTAAATGCCCTGTTTCTAGTAGTGGAATAACTTTTAGATTATCAAAACCATTAAAGTTAGTTTTTGGGTTAAGTAAGAAAAGATACTTGTACCCTAAGAATGTCTCTTTGCATGATTGTAGATTCGCTCGAAGGTTCATTGCAAGAAAAAGGCAATCAATCGAGGTAAGGGATTACGTTCTATAGTATTTGAATGTTTTCGATCCATTGTGATAGGATTCCTTGATTTGTGAAGTTTGTTTTACCAAGTGGCCGGTAGTTATTTCCTAATATTCATTTGATTGAGCGTCCTTTGAATATCTTACCCTTGATGAGTACTTGTTCAATGGGTATCCCTAATACTTAAATTTGCTAAAGTTGTTGTGGATTCTTGTACCCACGAATACTTGTATGGAAATTGCTATATCTGTTAATTAATGATATGGCTAAGCTTTGTCTGACTGAAAAGGACTTTATGAGAATTAGTCTAATCCCTGAAAAGGACTTAGACACTTATACCCTACTTGATGAAGTAGTTGACTATCATGATATGTCGGAATAAGGGAGCGCCCTGAAAAGGCGTGGAGTCTCTTATTCAAGGATCACCCGAAAAGGTGTATCAAAGTCACCCTGAAAAGGTGCGTAGTTAAATGGAATTGGCGTACATATGTGTATACCGTCTCTATCTTAATTATTCTTGTGATATGGCCACTTTTTGATTCATGAAGTATCTTTTGAATTGTACTCATAAATTGTACCTTGACTTGTATAGTTTCCTTTCATTGAGAAGTTGTTTGGTTCCGTTCATTCCAGTTATCTCTTCCTTAGTACCCGGAGAGATTCCGTATGAACTTACTGAGCATTGTTCGCTCACCCCTTCTTATTCTTTCCCTCCCAGCTAAGCAGTAAGAGGAGTTAATCGGTCGTGTGGATAGTGGCTTGAATGGAGGTTTTAGGGTTTATTTATTAAACATTAAGTACTTATCGAGCTAGTGAGTTGTACTAGCCGTTACTTTTGAATAACATTTAAGATTGTTATATTACTTTAGAACTAGGGCATCGGTTGAGATGCTATATTGATGATTTATTATTAATATTTTGGGAATTATATTGTTATGAAATTTGGGGTCGTTACATATACATCCCGTTTAAATCTCCATTTCTGTTCTGTGATAATATTTCAGCTCTACATATGGCTCGTAATCCGGTTTTTTATGCTCGAACACGTCACATCGAGATTGATCATTTCGTTCGAGAGTTAGTCACTCGTGGGTTTCTACACTTATGATACGTCGCATCCGATGACCAACTGGCAGATGTGTTTAACAAAGGGCTGCCTAAACCACAGTTTCTAGCACTATCTGTCAAGCTCCGCCTCCCTTATGGCCGTCTCGCTTGAGAGGGGGGTATTAACCGAGATATCACGAGATCAATTAGATATTTGTGTAGAGATAATTATTGTGTAGATTGATACAAAATATGTATATATATTGGGTTATCATTTAGTAGCCAATTATAGATTAGGAAAGAGTAATACTTGCCTTAGGAGTAGAAATCAATCTTCTCTCCTCTTTTCTATTCTTCTCCTTTGTATATTCTTAGACCTTTTATACGTCTGAGTCCAAAAGAGACCCTTAATGATTTAGCTCCACGCCACCCAAAACACATTCTACAATTGAAAATCAGAGAGGGAATTTCTGAGAAATCAGTTTTTGATTAAAGAGTGCAATGTTGTGGATGTTCAATGCAATGATCGTATAATAAAGTGAACATCATGATTCTGTCTAAAGTTCAATGATATTTTGTTCTTCTTGATTCAATCTCACATTCATTGTTTGCTACTTAGTGCATCATAGAGATTGCCACTTCAGATCTCAAACTTTGTGTTTGGTATTTGTTATTTACTTTTCACTTACTTAGGTTTATTCATGTAATCTTCGATTCAAATTTTAGTAGCGAATGTTTATAGCCGTAAGACTCGTCTACAAATATTATCTATATTTGTAGACATATAGTTTAAACCTTTGTGTTTTGTCTTTATATTACTCTATTCCGCTGCAAATCTGTTGATTTTCAAGTCTGTCATCAACTTGAACATTCGAGCTCTGTTTGATTTTAAATCTAAGTTTTGGGGTTTGACAATCTGATCCGTGTTAGAGTGAGAAGCGGAAGGAAGAGAGAATAGAATAATTTTCTGCCGTGTATTATTCATTGTGATAACTAGTACATATATACAAATCATAGAGACTCCAAAACATGGTAGGAGAATAACCTTCCCTATATTCAAGATTATACTAAACTAGTCATAATATATATCCTAAAATACAACAATCATATCCCGTGTATCCCGGAGAGAATATCTCGTCTAATACCCCCCTCAAGCTAGACGATCGTAAGGTAGACGAAGCTTGACAGAGAGAGCATGAAACCGAGGTGTGGCCAGCCCTTTTGTGAATAGATCCGCAAGTTGGTCTTCCGAGGAGACATAATGTAACTTAAGAAAGCCTCGGTTAACCAATTCACGAATGAAATGATAGTCGATCTCTATGTGACAAGTGCGAGTGTGAAAAACTGGATTACGAGCCATATGTACAGTGGAAATATTGTCACAAAAGAGAGAAGGAGTGCCAAATGGGATATGAAGTTCACGAAACAAGAAGGAAAACCAACGAAGCTCTGCGGTTGTGGTTGCGAGGGCTCGGTACTCGGCTTCACTACTTGATCGAGAAACTGTGGTCTGCTTCTTAGCAGTCCAAGAGACAAGGTTAGGACCAATAAAAATGCATGCACCAGTTGTAGATCGTCGATCATCAGGATCGCCAGCCCAATCAGAATCAGAATAGGCGCGAACAGAGAAGTCCGACGATGGATGAAATGAAAGTCCCAATGTCACTGTACCTTTTATGAAATGAAGTATGCGCTTGGCTGCTACAAAATGAGAAGTGTGTGGCTGATGCATAAATTGACAAACCTGATTAATGGCAAAGGCAATATCAGGTCGATTAAGAGTAAGGTACTGAAGGCCTCCAACAAGACTACGAAACGTGGTAGGATCAGGAAGCGGGTCACCATCTTTGATGGAAATCCGAGAATGAGGCAGAACTAGACTAGAAATAGGTTTACAACGCACCATATTGAATCTGTCGAGAAGATCCAAAGCATAACGAGTCTGTCAAAGATGAAGAGTGCCATTGTCCCTAGTTTCCTCAAGTCCCAAGAAATAACTCAAGTCACCTAATCTGCGGCTGTCAAAGGTGGTACAAATATCATCGATAACAGATGAGACACCTGCAGAAGAGGATCCTGAAACAATAATGTCATCGACATATACAAGGATAAAGATGGTTGTACCATGACTATGCCGAATAAAGAGGGAAGAATCAGCCTTGCTGTTAACAAACCCATGTCGAAGAAGAAAATCATGGAGGCATTGAAACCATGCTCGTGGAGATTGTTTCAAACCATATAGTGCCTTGCGAAGCTTGCAAATATAAGTAGGATGAGACGGATCTACAAAACCTAGAGTCTATTTCATGTAAACATCCTCATGTAGTATACCGTTAAGAAAGGCATTACGTACATCAATTTGTTTAATGTCCCACTGTCGAGAATGAGCGACTGTCAAAACAGTGCGTATAGTGGATGGCTTAACCACCGGACTGAACGTCTCATCATAATCAAGCCCTGCTTGCTGTGTAAACCCTTGGGCCACCAACCGAGCTTTATGTCGCTCAATCGAGCCATCAGACTTGCGTTTAACTTTATATATCCAACGACAACCAACAATATTTTTCGAAGAGTTAGGAGGAACTAAAGACCAAGTTTGATTTTTGTGAAGAGCGGAGATTTCCTCGTGCATGGCAGATTGCCAATGAGGAAAAGAGGCAGCCTATTTATACGTACGTGGTTCATACGTAGAAGAATCCTGCAGAAAAGCTAGTAAACCATGGGGTAAAGAGTATGGAGAAGTAACCCGTAGCATGTCCGAAACTTTGCGATAGTGGAGAGGTGGTGTGCTGGAGGAGGTAGAAGATGAGACTGCAGGGACTGGACCGGCAGAGTCGGAAACTGCAGGAACTGGATTATCAGAATCTGAAAATCCCGGAGAGGCATATGAATAAGCAGACTGTTGAGGGGTTGCAGCAACAAAAGGAGATTCTGTGTGGGGGGGGGGTGAGTTCTGAAGGATCTGAACCTGTAGGGCTGCCGGTGGAAACATGAGTATGCTGAGGGGTTTCTGTTGAAAATTGTAGGCTAGGTAACGGTACTGGAGTGTTTTGGAACACTGGTCTGGGCTGTGACTGACTGGGCCGGACCACAGGAAACTTAGGTGAATGCATTGGATGAGAAGGCGTAGATCCAGATGATCCGGGCATAGATCCAGGAAGCTCCAAGTGCATATCAATGTCAGAAAGTCGCATTGGTGTACCTGGAAATAGTTTCTCTGTATGTGTATCTTGCCAAGGAAAATGAGATTCATCAAATACCACATGATGAGAAATATAAACTTTGCCATTGATTAAATCCATACAACGATATCCTTTTCGCAATTTATCATATCCAATAAAGATGCAGTGAATTGATTTTGGCATAAGTTTATGAGAATTGGTAGGTACAGAATGAGGAAAGCAAGAACAACCAAAGACTTTGAGAAACCTATAATCGGGTTTGCGTAAAAATAAAATTTGATAGGGAGAGACAAATTTATGTTGACGCATAGGTAATCGATTAATAAGATGAACTGCAGTATTGAAGGCTTCGAGCCAAAACTTAGGAGGAAGTTTGGCTTGAGACATGAGACATAAGCCAATTTCAACAAAATGGCGGGGTTTTCTCTCAACAAATCTGTTTTGTTGAGGGGTGTATGGACAAGTGAGTTTATGTTGAATATCTTCTTTATGGAGAAAAGAAACGAAGGCACGACTGGTAAATTCACCCCCTCCATCCGTTTGGACTGTTTTAACAGTGTGAATAGCCGAGATAAGGCATGAAAGTTTATTTTCGATTTGTGTTTTAAAGGTGGAGAAAACTTGTAACACATCAGATTTATGAAACAAGGGAAATAACCACACAAAACGAGAGAAATCATCAACTATAGATAAATAAAAATGATGTCCATTAAATGAATTAACTGGAGCTGGGCCCCAAATATCTAAATGAAGGAAATCAAGAGGTTTTAAAGCTTTATACGTACGGGAAATAAAAGACAATTGACTAGATTTTCCTAAAGGGCAAATATGACAAAAATGAGTGTCATTTATTTTGCTACCCAAAGGTAATCTAGACTGTTGACTTAAAATTCTAAGAATTGGAGTAGACGGATGGCCCAAACGAGAATGCCAAATTTGCTGACTGGTTCGTTCTCCAAGAAACGCAAGAGGACTATGCTGGGACTGAGAATTGAAATTGAGCTTGTAAAGACCACCCGAGTTACTGCCAGAAAGAAGAGTCTCCCGTGTCCGAATGTCCTTAACACGAAAACCACACGAGTCAAGTTAGACCCATTGTCAAACTTGGCTGGTGGCGGAGTAGGGTCAATGACAAACAAAAGTTTATGGGTACGAAGCATGGTTTTGAAGAGATTGCTCCTGTTGACATAGTTGTCCTTTGTCAAGAAGGATTGACCCATAATTGCATTTGGGTTATAGAAGACAGGGAGGCCATTTGATGATGGATTGTGGTGACCAGAGGAAGAAGAAACACCAGATTCTAGTGTCCGAGTGGTGTTACCTGTCATGGTAAGGACGGCTGAGGAAAAATAGAGGGTATAAGAGAAAGGTACGTCTAACCCTATATCGTATTTAGACTAATACCATGTTAGAGTGAGAAGCGGAAGGAAGAGAGAATAGAATAAGGGAAATTGGAGCGGCAGTACCGCGTATGGGCAGTGGCGACCATCCAACTCTAGCAATCAGTCGGGCCGTGGTAATTCTGGGCGTGGCCGGGGAACTGGGAGTCACCAAGGAAATTTCTCTGGCAACAATGGTGTTGGTAGGGGCATTCTTCCCAACCCACCTTCCACAGATTATTCACATGTCACCTGCCAGCTTTGTTTTCAACTTGGTCACAGTGCCCGAGCTTGTCATGATAGAGGCAATTCGGCCTATTTTGCTCAGTCCGAACCATGTGTGCTTGACTCAGGTGCTACCAATCATATGTCATCCGACCCGACATCCTGCTCTGATACCATGTTAGAGTGAGAAACGGAAGGAAGAGAGAATAGAATAATTTTCTACCATAGGCTTGTGACAGCCAGCGTAAAAATTTTGTCACATTATCATGACATGAATCAAAATATGAATATCGTTGGGGCGTTTTCTCAGCAGCCACGCGCTACACTTCAAAGACCTGGGTGTAGTGATAAGTATGCAAAGGTTGCTAGGTCGTCGCCCGAAAGTGACGCGCCATCTCTTCGCCCGGGGGTGGTGTAAATATGCAAGGGTTCTTGCATTGCGGACGAGTGCGGGTAAAGAAGCTAGTCCATGGTAGGTGTAAGGGTAGTGGGATGCGCTTTGGAACTTGGAACATTGGATCCTTGACAGGGAGATCAGCAGAGGTGGTGGAAGTTATGAGGAGGAGGAAGATTCACATAATGTGTCTACAGGAAACTAAGTGGGTTGGAGAGAAAGCAAAAGAAATATCGCCTTGGGGTTTTAAGCTTTGGTACTCAGGAAAGGATAAGGGTAGAAAAGGAGTGGGTATCATTATTGATAAGGAGTATATTAATGATGTGGTGGAAGTGTACAGGAAGAGTGATCGAATTATGGGCATTAAACTGGTGATACGTGATGAGATTATAACTATTATTTCCGCCTATGCACCACAAGTAGGGTTGGATGCATCTATTAAACAAGTGTTCTGGGAAGATTTGGAGGAGGTGGTGCAACGAGTACCTAGTGGTGAGAAATTAGTGATTGGTGGTGATCTGAACGGGCATGTGGGGTCTAGTCGACATGGCTTTGAGAGCATACATGGAGGTTTTGGTTTTGGGGAGAGGAATGAAGCAGGAAATAGTATCATGGACTTTGCGTTGGCATATGACTTGAGTATAATGAACACTTGGTTCAAGAAGAGAGAATCTCACTTGGTGTCCTATAGGAGTGGAGGTAATGCTAGTCAGATTGACTTTTTCTTGGTAAGAAATGCTTGTAGAAAGAGTTATATGTTGGTGTAATGCCCTAGGCTTTAGTTATGTTTAACTGAAAACCGTTATGTATCATCTTTATCATTTATGTTTATTATTATATAGTTTGCATATTTATTGTAATAATTTTCGTCCCTGATTATTAATAGAATAATTAGTATAATTGTCAATGAATAATCATATGATGATTATATGCATAGAGATGCACATTGAAATTATGGGTACTTGTTAGAGAACAAGTGACTGGACTTGACCCGTATGAGATTTATGTCATGGTCAAATGTCATAATTAAATCTCATATGGTCACTTCATTTAGTCCCTAGACCTGAGATTATCATGACCTTACATATGATGAAAAGTTATGTTTGATTTTAGTCAAACGATATCTTAACACGATATCTATAAAGGCTATCTTTGGCATGATCGGATTCATGATGGGAAGGATGATAAGTCAAGATGGAATTTGTCCCTCGAAAGAGAGATGTTTTGCTTGGGCCCCTCGATGAGTGATAATGATGAAAGCGTGTGGCCACACCCCAATATGATTGGACTATCATTATACTCAAGATCGAGAAAGCATTGAACAAATACAAGTTGACGTGGACCATGACTTGTGTTTAATATAACATCGTGAGACAAAGGGAGAAATGGAAGTGTACCATTGGAAACGTGAACTCTTACGTTGTGTTATTTGGGTAGACATAATTGCTTGCTAGAGTCCGCTTATGTCTTATGAGGGTCGATATGATCGGACTCATTGCCAACATAATACAATCCTATTGGGTCACACACAAATAGAATGAATTGATTGAACAAAATGAAGAATGATTGAAAGTTCTGTAAACTGGCTAATTATGTCACGCGACATAACTAGCCACTGGCTAGTTATGTCACGCGATATAACTAGCCACCAGACGCGTTTTGACAGCCTGGTCTCCTAATTCGATTAGGAAACATATTCATACTAAAGTAGTATAAATATGAGAGGTCTGTTAACCCTAATGGTCTGGCTGAAATTTTCAAAGGAAAATCATAACAAAATACTCTCAATATTCTTCCATAAGTTTTAGGAATCTAGCAATTCCCAACCCGAGAATTGTTCTCGACATTCATATTTGTGTGGATTACCAAAAGAGGGTCTTAGTTTTGTTCAAACAAATCAAAGACCTAGAGTTCAAATCTGAAGATCTGAAGGAGTTGAAGATTCGAAGATTTGAAGATCAAAAGTTTGTGATTACGAATCACATAATTATCCGTTCGATAGCTCAAGACCGGAAAGCAATTTAGGTTGGTAAATTCTATCTCATAGCAATTCAATTTAATCGTATAGAATGGATCTTAGGACTTGGGTTTTGTGTTAATTTTATGCTTAATTCCGCTGCGCATGGATCCATAAAACCCAACAGTGGTATCAGAGCCCCGTTCGTATGGTTAAGTTTGAATTAACATGCTAGAATGATTATATAAATTGTTTATATGTTCGTTGCATGTTTTTGTATGCGATAGAATTTTGATTGTTTATGTGAAACAATGTGAAAATCGTTTTCGAATTATGTTGAATTAAATCTGTAAAAGGGTTGTTTTATATGATTTAATTGCATGTAATCTGAATTGATTGAAATCTGAAAATCCTGCGAACTGGCTACCTATGTCGTGCGACATAGTAGGCCACAGGAGGAAATCTGCACTGCCAAGAGTTATGTCACGCGACATAACTAGCCACTGGCTAGTTATGTCACGCGACATAATAAGTCAAATCTGGGCAGAATCAGTTTGTTTAATTTTTCTGCTAATCTATGATTGTGTTTGCAATCTGAGATGTTTTATGTCTTAATCTGGATGCTATAAATTTCTGGAAATAAAATTTATAGGGCTATGCTAGATTAATTCATTGTTTATGATGCATGCTTAATTAATTCAAATGTGTTTTATTAATTGTTGCGATGCATGAATTAATTGTTCTTAAGTGTTAAGAATTTTATTAGATGTTTAGTTGAAACATTGATTTATAGTTTCCTAATATGTTTAGATTTAGACATTGTATATTTTGGATTTTATGATTGTTTATGGAAACAAGTCATAATTACGCGAAATTTTAAAAGGAAACTAATTGTTTATAAAAGGTAGTGATTATGTTGCCAAATCAGAGTTGATTTCTAATTGTGCATGACTAGGAGAGTTCTGTCTAAGGAAGAGTTGGTACTTAAGTAGTCCTTGTGGCTCACCTATCTTCCTGGGAATTTACCTGGTGCATGATTATGACTATCTTTGCTGATATGCTTATAATCTACCTTAAAGAACCTTCATTTAACTTTTAAGTTCTTTATGCCAATCCATGATTTAAACACTTGAGACCACTCGGATAGTTTTGGGTGGGCTTGCCATAGCAAGGTGCTTTGATTCTATTCCGTTTGCGAGCAAGATAAGGAAATGGTGGTTCCTATACGTTTAAAGTGGATGAACTTAATTGGGTTATCAAAATGGTTTTGGATCCAAGGCATAAGATGAGATTAAAATATGCTTAGACATATGATGTCTTAAATAAATCTCATAAGAGTCATATACGATATGATTGATGTTTTCTACCTAATTAGTTTAATCTTGAGCGGTGCGCCATAGCGTACTTGAGATTAAATTAAAGTTGGATCTTAGCCCTAAGAGTCATATACGATATGATTGATGTTTTCTACCTAATTAGTTTAATCTTGAGCGGTGCGCCATAGCGTACTTGAGATTAAATTAAAGTTGGATCTTAGCCCATTAAATGCATATTATGCTTATTAGCATTAGAAGGTGTATGATTTAGTGGGAGTATTTGTAAAATACATTATTTGCTCTTAAATGATAAATGTGTTGATATTGATATGTGTTCATATAATTTGTATATTTTGTTGTAGAAGTAGCATTACATAATGATAATTGCGATTCGTCCTTGTGAAGGACAAAATTCGAAAGGAACGATACTAATAATTTTGATTGGATCAAAAACCTAAAGAATGGTTCTTAGGTAAATGTGTACGTTCTTAACGAATCCGTTCCTACTGAATCCATTGCAAATGTTGCAAAGGGCAAATAAGGAAGCAACATTAGAAACATATTGATGATTCTGACAATATTGCTTGCCTTGTATTTGCCACCATGTTCAAAGGCTCTTATGAAGAACCTTGTGCACATGATAACTACTTTTGTTCTAGCACACCGCAAAAGGGGAAATGTTCCAAGTGCAAGCTAAGCAAAAGATATATGTTGTGGTGAAGGCTCTTAATTCATATGATGAAAGAAGGAGCAATCCGCAAATTGTGTTAATGGTTGACACAATAAAAGGGTTCATAAAGGAAGGAAAAGAAGGTAAAGCAAAAGTTGCTAAACCTAGGACAAATGTTGTCATAGCCGAAGAGGCTAAACCCAAAGTGTCTCAAAAGGATGCATTTTGCTATCATTGCAATAAGATTGTCATTAGAAGCAAAGTTGCAAGGCTTATTAGGAAGGCCTAAAAGGTGAAGAAGGGCAATATGATTGCTACTACTTCAAGTATCTATATGATAGATATTTTCCTTTCGACTTCTTGTTCTTGGGTATATGATACAGGATTGGATCCCACATTTATTTAAATGTGCAAGGAACAAAGAATAGAAAGCTACTCAAATAAGGTAAATTAAACCTAAGCATGGGAATGGAGCAAGAGTTGCAACATTAGCCATAAGGGACTTATGAAGTCACTTTGCCTTGTGAAGTAGTACTTGTTTTGAACAAGTATGACTACGTTCCGGATTTGAGTAGGAGTATTATTTCTGTTTCTTAAATGGATGATGAAGGATATAATTTTCTTATTTTCAATAAGAAGTTTTATATTTATTTAATAATATGCCTTATTGTAATGCATATGTCATTAAATGGTCTTCATATCCTTGATGATGAGAAACAAAATAATATTGAAGATATCTATGATATAAATGGGAAATCTAAACCGAACAATATGAACAAAGCGTTTATATGGCATTGCCGGCTTGGTCAAATAAATAAGAAACATATATCTAAACTCCATTAACATGAACTTTTTGACTCATATGACCATGAATCATTTGAGGAATGTGGATCTTATTTATTGGGAGTATTGACCAAACCACCCTACACTAAGAGTAGTGGGAGGGCTGGTGACTTATTGGTCATTATACATGAGATGTATGTGGACCATTAAGCAGCATTGCTAGGGGAAGATTTCGGTATTTCATCATATTTACCAATGACTTATCTAGATATGACTATGTCCATCTGATGAAGTCCAAAGGTGAATCGTTTGAGATGTTTTAAACATTTCAAGATGAAGTACAAAACAATTTGGCAAAATTATTAAGTACTTCGATTAGATCGAAGTGATGAATATTTGAGCCAAGAGTTTGACAATCATCTCAAAACTATGAAATTGTTTCAAGAGTTGACTCCACACTGAACACCACTATGAATGGTGTGTCTGAAAGGAGGAATTGAACCTTGTAGGACATGGTTCGTTCGATGATGTGTCAATCAGACTTTCCTATTTCCTATTTCCTTTTGAGGATATGCATTAGAAATAATGCGGTTACACTGAATCGAGTCCCTACTAAATCAGGTTCCTAAGGCCCCACATGAGATGTGGCATGGAAGAAAACTTAGTTTGTCTTTCATGAAGATTTGGGGTTGCGAATCTTATGTAAAGAGACTTGTCTCTTATAAGTTAGCACCAAATCTGACAAGGTTATTTTCGGATATTGATTTTACAACCGCAAAGAGAACAAAACGTTTGTTGCTCTACACGATTTGTTTCTTGAGAAATAGTTTCTCAATAAAGAATCTAGTGGGAGTAAAATTAATATTGAAGAGAGTTCAAGAACCCGAAAATAATATGGAACCAAGAGTAGAGACGGAACCAAGTTCACAAAGGAGTTGTGGAACCGGTTCAAGATGCACAAGTCCATCGTAGATTGGATAGGTTACGATCCGAACTCAAGAAATAGTGATTTCTCATTGCGGAAAGTGATGAAGTGGAAGTCATTGAGAATGACGATCCTACTTGCTATCAAGAAGCGATGTCCTCTCCTAATTTGGATAAATGGTTAGGAACCATGGAATCCAAATTACAATCCATGTTTAACAATCAAGTTTGGAACTTGATTGGGCTACCTAAAAGTGTAAAAACTAAAGGGTGCAAGTAGGTCTTCAAAGACCGACATGGATGTGAAGGTGTATACTTTCATGACTAAGGATTGTAACAAAGGGATTTAGGCAAATTCATAGTATTGACTATGTTGAAACCTTTTTCGCCAGTTACAATGTCGAAGTTTGTTAGATTTTCAATTGCCATTATCACATATTGTGACTATGTGATATGACAAATGGATGTAAAACGACTTTCTTTAAATGGAAAGATTATTAAGGATGTGTATAGTACACAACCAGAATAGTTTGACGATCCAAGAAACTCTAATAGAGTATGCATTTTGCAAAGATCCATGAGATGGGTTGAAGCAAGCTTAAAGGAATTGGAATCTTCGTTTAGATGAATTGGTCAAAGAGTTTGACTTTATCAAGTACGAAGATGAACCTTGTGTATGCATGAAATTCAGTGGGAGCATGGTATTATTTCTATTGTTTATTACAATGATATCTTACTCATTGGAAAAACAAGTTCCGACACTTAAGACTGTTAAGTCTTGGTCAAGGAAAGGTTGCTCAATGAAAGATATGGGTGAAGCCGCTTACATCCTTGGCATCAAGATCTATAAAGATGGATCTAGAAGGATAAATTGGTTTGAGTCAAAGTGTTCACATTGACAAGATTCTTAGAAGAGTCTAAGAAGAGTAGCTTGTCAATGGATCATGGTACTTCTCTTAGCAATACTCATTGTCTTATGACAACTCATGAGCAAAAGGAAAATGAATGAAGTTCCATATGCTTCGGCATTTGGATCTGTCATGTATGCCATGATTTTTACTAGACCCGACGTCTCATATGCTCTAAGCATGATGAGTCGATACCAATCTGATCCTGATATAAACCATTGGATGGGAGTCAAGATGATCCTTAAGTACTTAAGAAGAACTAAGGATATGTTCTTGGTATTTGAAAGATTGGAAGTTAATGTTGTTGTAAGAGTTACATAGGTGCTAGCTTCCAAACTAACAAAGTTAAAATCGCAATTAGAATTTGTGTTTATGCTTATTAGAGGTGCAATTTTGTTGGAAGAGTTCCAAGCATAAATTGTAGCCTATTCTACTACTAAGGCCGAATTTTAGCAACATATGATGAGGCTAAAAGAGGCAGTTTGGATCAAAAGTTCATTAGTGTTTTGGAAAGGTTCCAAGTATCACTAATCGGTGAAACTTTTGTTATGACAAATAGTGGTGCCACTTGTGCAAACAATGGAATCAAGGTCACAACAGCGATCCAAACACTCACTTAGACGTTCTTCGAGAAATTCATGAAGAATGAGAAGACGTTAAAATATACAAAGTATCAACCGATGATGACATAAGGGATTCACTTACAAAGACCCTCGCACAGGCGAAAACATGATGGTCATGTTAGATCCATGAGTATTTGATACATAAATGGAGCCTAGTGCAAGTGGCAGACTGTTGATGTAATGCCCTAGGCTTTAGTTATGTTTAACTGAAAACCGTTATGTATCATCTTTATCGTTTATGTTTATTATTATATAGTTTGCATATTTATTGTAATAATTTCCGTCCCTGATTATTAAGAGAATAATTAGTATAATTGTCAATGAATAATCATATGATGATTATATGCATAGAGATGCACATTGAAATTATGGGTACTTGTTAGAGAACAAGTGACTGGACTTGACCCGTATGAGATTTATGTCATGGTCAAATGTCATAATTAAATCTCATATGGTCACTTCATTTAGTCCCTAGACCTGAGATTATCATGACCTTACATATGATGAAAAGTTATGTTTGATTTTAGTCAAACGGTATCTTAACACGATATCTATAAAGGCTATCTTTGGCATGATCGGATTCATGATGGGAAGGATGATAAGTCAAGATGGAATTTGTCCCTCGAAAGAGAGATGTTTTGCTTGGGCCCCTCGATGAGTGATAATGATGAAAGCGTGTGGCCACACCCCAATATGATTGGACTATCATTATACTCAAGATCGAGAAAGCATTGAACAAATACAAGTTGACGTGGACCATGACTTGTGTTCAATATAACATCGTGAGACAAAGGGAGAAATGGAAGTGTACCATTGGAAACGTGAACTCTTACGTTGTGTTATTTGGGTAGACATAATGGCTTGCTAGAGTCCGCTTATGTCTTATGAGGGTCGATATGATCGGACTCATTGCCAACATAATACAATCCTATTGGGTCACACACAAATAGAATGAATTGGTTGAACAAAAGGAAGAATGATTGAAAGTTCTGTAAACTGGCTAATTATGTCACGCGACATAACTAGCCACTGGCTAGTTATGTCACGCGACATAACTAGCCACCGCACGCGTTTTGACACTGGTCTCCTAATTCGATTAGGAAACATATTCATACTAAAGTAGTATAAATATGAGAGGTCTGTTAACCCTAATGGTCTGGCTGAAATTTTCAAGGGAAAATCATAACAAAATACTCTCAATATTCTTCCATAAGTTTTAGGAATCTAGCAATTCCCAACCCGAGAATTGTTCTCGACATTCATATTTGTGTGGATCACCAAAAGAGGGTCTTAGTTTTGTTCAAACAAATCAAAGACCTAGAGTTCAAATCTGAAGATCTGAAGGAGTTGAAGATTCGAAGATTTGAAGATCAAAAGTTTGTGATTACGAATCACATAATTATCCGTTCGATAGCTCAAGACCGGAAAGCAATTTAGGTTGGTAAATTCTATCTCATAGCAATTCAATTTAATCGTATAGAATGGATCTTAGGACTTGGGTTTTGTGTTAATTTTATGCTTAATTCCGCTGCGCATGGATCCATAAAACCCAACATTATACAGATTGCAAGGTTATTCCGGATGAGAGCACAACAACTCAACATAGACTGGTGGTACTTGATTTTTGAAGTAAGAGAATTTCTAGGAAGAGAAAACCATAGGTAGACCCTAGAATCAAGTGGTGGAGACTTCAAGGGGAGAATCAACAGAAATTTGTAGCTAAGATGGTCGATACCGGTATTTGGTCGGATAATATGGAGGGTATGGATATAGATTCGACTTGGACTAAGATGGAACATACCATAAAGGAGGTGGCAAAAGAAGTTCTTGGAGAATCTAGAGGAAATGGGCCACCAAGTAAGGACACATCATGGTGGAACGAGGAAGTAAAACAAGCAATAAAGGGCAAGCGAGAATGCTACAAATTATTGGGGAAATGTAGGAGCGACAAGAACTATGAGAAGTATAAAGAAGCTAGAAGAGATGCTAAGAAAGCAGTAAGAGACGCAAGAGCAAAGGTGAATCAAAAACTTTATGATAAGTTAGATACAAAAGAAGGGGAAAAGGACATCTATAGAATCGCTCGTATGAGGGATAAGAGGACACGAGATATTGGGACGGTTAAATATGTGAAAGATGTAGATCAAAGAGTTCTAGTCGGGGATAAAGAGATAAAAGATAGATGGAGTTCGTACTTTGATACCCTGTTCAATGGCGGTCAAGAGCAGGATATTGGAGATTTAAATATCTCTTCGAGTATGGTTAATCGAGATTTTATGCGGAGAATTCAAAAGAGTGAAGTGGAAATGGCAATGAAAAAGATGAGATTGAAGAAAGCTGTAGGACCGAATGGTATACCAATTGAGGTTTGGAGATGTTTTGGGGAGAGGGGAATAGATTGGTTAACAACGCTATTTAACAAGATATGAAGAATTAACACAATGCCATTGGAGTGGCGGAAGAGTACTCTGATCCCTTTGTATAAGAACAAAGGTGATGTCCAAGATTGTGCCAACTATCGGGGGATCAAACTAATGAGCCATACTATGAAACTTTGGGAAAGAGTGATTGCACAAAGGCTGTGAAAAATTGTGGATATTTCGGATAACCAATTTGGGTTTATGCCGGGAAGATCGACTATGGAGGCAATATATCTTATGAGACAAACCATGGAGAAATATCGGGATCAAAAGAAAGATTTACATATGGTTTTCATTGATTTGGAGAAGGCGTATGATAAAGTGCCAAGAGAGGTACTTTGGTGGGCATTAACAAAGAAGGGTGTTTCAAAGAAATATATTGATATTATCAAGGACATGTATAATGGAGTTAGTACTTGTGTACATACTAGTGTTGGGAAGACTGAAGAGACCCTATAAAGATTGGAGTGCATCAAGGTTCCACACTTAGCCCCTTTCTTTTTGCTTTGATAATGGACGAATTGACGAGGTCAGTCCAAGATGATATACCAAGGTGTATGTTGTTCGCAGATGATATTGTGTTGATTGATGAGACAAGAGAGGGTGTTGAAAGTAAATTGGAGTTGTGGAGACACACTTTGGAATCTCGAAGTTTTTGACTAAGCAGAAGCAAGACTGAATATTTGGAGTGTAAGTTTAGCAGAGTTGGAAGTAGGGAGGCAGGGGCGGTCACATTTGATGGAAAGATTGTCCAAGCTTCTGAGTTTTTTCGCTATCTTGGATCCATTATCCAAAAGGATGGAGAATTAGATGGTGATGTGGCTCATAGGATTAAAGCAGGTTGGTTGAAGTGGAAGAGTGCCACAGGGTTTCTATGTGATCGCGGCATGCCCAATAGATTAAAGGGAAAATTCTACCGCACGGCAATTAGGCCGGCAATGCTTTACGGCACCGAATGTTGGGCCGTGAAACAGTGTCACGTGCATAAGATGAATGTGGCGGAGATGCGTATGCTTCGATGGATGTGCGGTCATACAAGAAAGGATCGTTTGGGGAATGAGGTGATCAGAGGTAAGGTAGGAGTTGCGCCCATTGAGGATAAAATGAGGGAAAATCGTCTGAGGTGGTTTGGACATGTGAGAAGGAGACCGAGTGATGCACCGGTTAGGAGGCCGGAACAGTGGAGAAATGATAAAATGGCGAGGGGTAGGGGAAGACCCAAACAAACTTGGATTAGAGTGATTGAAAATGATATGAGTTTACTTGGAGTGGATGAAAGTATGGTGTTGAAGAGGCCGGAGTGGAGGGCAAAAATCCATGTGGGGGGTTGATTATTTTTTTATTTATTATTTATTTATTTATTTATTTATTTTATTTATTTTATATTTTTTTATTTTTATTTTTTTTATTTTATTATTTTTATTTTTATTATTATTATTTTTTAGTTTATTTTATTTTATTTATTTATTTTTTCCAACAACCTTTTCACACGATGACATATGATGATTCATGTTAGCAGATCCCAAATTATTTTGGGACTAAGGCTTTGTTGTTGTTGTTGTATTATTCTTTGTGATAACTAGTACATATATACAAATCATAGAGACTCCTAAACATGGTAGGAGAATAAACTTCCCTATATACAAGATTATACTAAACTAGTCATAATATATATCCTAAAATATAACAATCATATCCCGTGTATCCCGGAGAGAATATCTCGTCTAATAATCCGGACTACCAATTCTTTCAAATTGATCCCTCAATATGATACTCATCTAATAGAAGTATATCTTTAATCCATATTTGACTTGAGCAACTCATGATCTCACACGTTTGGCATGCAATAAGTTAATTATATTACTACCCTATCTTTTTCCACCCTAATAAACTATATTTGTAAACTGTTAGTCGAGTAATGCTATATAACATTGGAGATCATAAAAAAAGAAATATTAATGCATGGTAATATTGCATGCAAAATGATGTTTGATCAAGAGTTTGGTTTACTAAACCTTGACCAGTTTACAGGTCATGGATCAATATAATTGTTATAAAAAAAGAGAGATCGATCTTATTATCAGACCACAAGCCTTCCGACTAGGGATAAAATATTTTATGTATTCTAGATTCAAACATACTCCCTCCGTCCCGTCCGACTTAGGACGTTTTGCCATTTTGGGCGTCCCACCCGACTTAGGACGGTCCAAAATGGAAAGTTTATATTACTTTTATATTAAATGGGACCCACTTGTCATACTCACAACAATAATCCCATCACTATTTATCCCACTCATTCTCTCTCCTATTTAATTTTTCACACTCACAACACATCCTCCACTCATTCTCTCTCCTAATATTATAATAGTATTCCTTAATCCCCACACCAAATGAAAATTTCCTAAGTCGGATGGGACGGAGAGAGTATACCTTAGGTCATGAACTTATGAGCTCAAGGTTTGCATGAAAAAGTCAATCTTTCCTGCATAATCAAAAAATTAGTGACCTTCCTCACTAGAGAATCTGATAAAGTCAAATATGCATCTTCTTATAAGGTGATCTCCTATACAAGCTTATCTAGGATGTATGAAATAAAAAACATATAGGGAGCTACCTCACTAGTGATGGCCTCATTAATATCCATAAGGGTTGACATGGTAAAACTAATAAACTAGTTAATCCAAGAAATAAAAGAACTCCTTAAAGTATCTATGTGGTTTTATAGATTTTGTGTATAAATAAACGATAGAGATAATAAAGAGGGCCTAAATATCTTTTCTTCCTTAGTGTATTCACCTTCACTTTTTGTTTTTTTTGTTTTTTGTTTTTTTTTTTGTTTTTAAGTCAGCTTTATTGAACTGTGACTAAAATCTTACAAAACTAATTAGGTATGATATTCTATTTTTTTTTTTTGAAAGTAAATATTATGATGTTTTAAATAATATTTTTTGTTTCTTTGAACAGTATTATATAAAAATAATAATAGATAAAACACACAACACTAACTCCCTCTACCACAAAAACATAATACTCTCTTCTTCATGACCTAGCACTTGATAACCCGAATCAAAATTATAATTGCTAGCTTTTAATAATTTCAAATTATGTCGCTAAAAATATAAAGATTTCTAACACTTATTCGTGATGAAGGGCAAAGTTGATTGAATCCAAATATGTGGTGGGTCTTTGAGAAACAATTCAGTATGTACAAAGTGGGTTTTGGTGGATGCTTTGGGACAACATATTATTGCAATATACATCCTATTTAAAAAAGGTGAAAAACAAAAATTTCATGACGCATCCAAACAGTCGGTGTTTATAAAATAGGTATTAATTTAAATTAACTTAAAAAATATACAATACTTTGAATGATTCAAATACTCAATTTATATACCTACCCATAAGAATACAGTTTGATGATGTTTACATATTTTGGTTATAGGTAATAAATTCAAATTAAAAGGCAACAATTTTAATAAACATTATTTTTGCATATAGTTATCAATGAAAGATACAGAAAGTTGAAGGGAGAAATTTTTCCTCGAGACAACTTGTGCATAAACCTCTTTGGCGCCTCCACCAACATGTCAAATCATAGTTGTGACGAGTTTCTTTAAGAATCTCTTGCAGAAGATTTTCCTGATCAAATGAGCTTGTGTTGTGTTTATTTATAGAGAGATTTTAATAGTCTTGAGTTAGTAGTCACACCAACATGTCAGGTCGCACATTATTTGTCGAGATATTGATGCAAACCATTGTAGATTTTAAATCCCTAGCTAGATAAAATACTAGGAGACCTCTTTCCTCTTTGAACATCACTGCATCAAGTTGTTCTTTTTTTAGTTTTATCAAATCTCTGACATCAGATACATTGGACAACTTGATCTCCACAAATTGTTTTTTGTAAATTTTATTTTCCCACTCAGTATAATGAAAGGCATTTTGCAATTTGGAAATTTGAGTTTTACACACAGTAGTTGCAGTATGCCACCTAAGAGTTGAAACGTGTCAATATGATTCCTTAGTTTGTATTTATTTTTATTAATTTGGTATAAAAACTAACAAATCGTTAATTTTTTGACGGATGGAATACAAGTGCACTACACATGATTTTTAAGGGGGCATTTTGGTCATTTCACGAGGGTTTGTGCAAAAGTGAATCAAACACCGATTATCAAATTGCAATTTTACCCAAAATATAAATAATACTCACACATAAAAAATAATTTTAACTTATATATTCAAATAGTTAAAGAAACATATTTTCATAATTATTTATCGTAATAAAAAATGTACATAATTTTTTTATAAAAATAATTATTATTATTTTTCAATGATTAGTAAAGTATCTATTTAAAATAATTATTAAAACATATTTTCATAATTATTTTCCCACCTAGCTTTCTGACTAACTTCTTTAATTTTTGAGTTAACTAACTAACAGAATAAAGGAAGGGCAAAACAATACGTTTGTGATGCTGTCTCGTACGAGACAATGTGTTTTGTGCGAGACTACCTTCCAGAAATGGAGTCTAATTCACTTTCCTTCTCTACTTTGATCTCTTTCTCGACCCTTACTCAATTGAATCGGGATTTGATCAGATCGGGTCAATATCAACATTGATTTGATTCCTAAGCAATCTCTCTAAATCAAGTATTTGTTTCTTACCTTGCTTGTTGTTTTGGTAGAAAAAACAATAGTACAGAATCTTAACTTTGACAAGTGTGTGGATTTAAATACTAAGCAGGGGACTGTGGAATTCGAATAAATGGAACAAAGACATGAAAAGAACGAATGACGCCACGATTTGTTAACGAGGAAAACCTTAGAGGTGATAACCTCTTTGGAAAAAACCCCGGGAGTTAGGTCTCCAACCTTAAAAGTTTCACTATGATGATTATGAATACAACTTTGGAAGAGAATGGAGAGGATTACAAGTAGCTTGTGCGTAGAGTGTGTGCGTATGGGAATGTGTGTGTGTTTTCCGTCTCCATCTCCCCTTAAATATAAGTAAGTATGAATGAGTCAAAAGCTGTTCCTACAATCTCGGGATATAAGCTTATCCTCTTCAACGTCCGTAAGACCAAGTCATCCTTGCCGTTGAAGATGTGTTGAACGAGCTAAAAAATATCCCGTATTCTTCTCCCTTATTCACCGGAATATAATAATAAAGATATTAGGAAAAATCAAATAAGTAAATATTAAAACAATACTTACAGTGGAATAACATCTTGACATGCAAGAGCAACTGAAGATGTCCCCATGCTGAAAAATACCCACAACAATTTGTCTCCAAAAACATTTGGCTATGTTGGCAATTGAAGAGGCAAATGTTTTTCTTCCAATTAAATGCTCAACTTTATGCAGATATTGACTGGGGACAACTATTCCCGCCGGCTGAAGATACCTTAACCAAAGTTGACGATTTTTTTAGGCTCCCCTTAGACAAGATATCTCCTAAGGGATTACTGGAATCATATCTGGTTGTCCCGGAAGATCAAAAGGCCTCCACCTCTGTAATTATGTCTACAGGTAAGCATGTCGTCTTTTCACTTTAGTTTATCAATCCAATGTACTATATTTTTTGACAATCTTCATATGTCAATGCAGTTTCCAAACAAGTTATTTCAGGATCGGATTTTGATCTTGATGACATTGAAGCCATGTTTGAAGGCACTGCTCTAAAGATAGAGATGAAACCTCCACCCGCTCCTAAGAAGATTCCTGCTTTAGATGAGAGTGCAGGTATTGGCTCTAGGGTGAGGAAGAGAAAGGCTAATCAAGAAGAGGTAGTTGAGGTTGGAGATTCTTTTGATGGAATGCCAGTAGGGGATTTCGAGAAGAAATACATGAGTTTTGCGACTGGGGTAAGATGTTGTTAATTGGATATTAACTAACTCAAAAAGTTTTTATAACATCTAATGATGTCAAGTTATTATTTTACAGACTGTAGGGTATGTGGAGGATTTGGTAAAAGAAATTGAGATGTTGAAGAAGAAGTCAAAAGCTGACATTGCTTTGGTTAGGAAGGAGAAGACAGTGTTAGAGAACAAGGTGAAGGTGCATGAAAAGACCCTGGAGCAACAAGGCAAGTCATTGGAAGAGCAGGAGCAAACGGTAAAGGACTTACTGAATAGCTTGGCGAAAAGCGAGTAGGATCATCTTAAGGAGATTGCAGAGGTTAAAGGTTCTTGCAAGTTGGCTGCCGCTAAGACCGTTTCCCAATGTAAGATCAAGATGATGAATGAGTTTCGAGAAGGGAAGCCTGAGAGCTGGGATCTCAATAAGGAATGTGCCCAATTTTCCAGGTTGACAGGTGAACCAGTGAATGAAGGTGAAGTGTCCTCAAACCCAAATGAAGCGATTGTAAAGGATGCAACAGAGGTTGGAGAAGTCACTCCCCAAGCAATACCTGCGGCGGATGCCACCTGAAAAAAGGTAAAATAATTCTGTTCTGGTTTTTTATGGTATTACTGGGGTGGAATCCTTGAAGACAATTTTAATTTTTATTTGGTTATGTAATGGGTCCATAAGGACCAGAGACAATTTCTTTTACGTGTTGGGTTGGTCCAACACTTTTGAACTTTAACTTTGGTAGTTTGGATGTTTTTTATGGTAACTTTAGTTTAGTTATGGTTTAGTAGTTTTCAAGCATGTCAAGGCTTGTTTTCTTTTGGATGAAATTTTTCCTTGGATGATCATTTGTTATGCTCATAAAGTGATATGATAGTATGTCAAAATGGTAGGTACTTAAGATGACATGTATATGTCATAACCACAAGAATAATACGTAAGATCAATCATTTAACTGAGTGGGAATGGGTAAGCTATATGAGTTTACCCATATAGGCCCACCCCACACCTCAATTAAAGAGATAACGTGCGCTCCAGGCGAAGGTGTGGTAACCTAACATCTTAAGAAAGAGGTAATTAACTCTTTAAACCTTAGAAGGGATTGTGTACCTTTACTTAAGAAGAGATGGCCAGTCTCTGACGGAGGAGAATTTGTTGTTCTTTGCGTACTTTCGACATGTCCCCATGTACGTATGTCAACACCTCATAAGATAGAAACATGTTAAAAACGGACGTCAACTAATGTTGACGCCTCTCCACAAGGTGTGTTAGTGACATCTTGATTTGCAATGAAGTAATAAAAGAGTACATAGAAAAATAAAAGGTTACAAATAAATAAAGATTATCCATACCTGGGAAGAGATGAGTTTAAGGGGGGTTTCGTTCAGATATAATATCTTTTAAGGTGAATGGCGTTCCAACTCCGTGGTATCATTTGGCCATCCAAGGTTGCCAGGCGATATGCTCCTTTCCCGGCCTGTGCATCTATTAGGTAGGGTCCTTCCCATTTTGGGGCGAGCTTGCCTGCATTGAGCTCTTTTGTATTTTGGAATGCCTTTCGTAGGACTAAGTCTCCTACTTGAAACCTTCTAATTCTTACGTTTTTGTTGTAAGATCTGGCTACCCTTTGTTGATATGCTGCCATGCGAACTTTGGCCATGTCCCTCAGTTCGTCTACGGTATCTAAGTCATGTATCAAGATGTCTTTATTATGTTCAGATGTCAACAAATTGTATCTGGCCGTAGGTACAAGTACTTCTGCTGGAATAACTGATTCTGTTCCAAATACAAGTGAATAGGGGGTTTGACCAGTAGCGTTCTTAGATGTCGTCCTGTCGGCCCATAGAACCATTGGTAAATCTTCTGCCCATCGTCCTTTCTTCTGGTTCAGTCTCTTTTTTAAGTTGCTTATGATTATTTTGTTGCTAGATTCTGCCTGTCCATTGGCTTGAGGATGAACAGGCGAAGATGTCACCATCTTGATTCCCCAAGATGTCAAGAAATCTTGGGTTCTCTTGCTAATGAATTGAGAGCCGTTGTCACAAATTATCTCTGATGGGATTGCAAATCGGCTGAATATATTTCTTTTGATAAAAGATATAACTTCTTTGTCGCGAACTTGTACGTATGCCTCAGCTTCTACCCATTTAGAAAAGTAGTCTGTCATAGCTAGTAGGAATACTCTTCCACCTGGTGCCCAGGGTAATTTTCCTACGATGTCCATTCCCCAAACCATAAATGGCCATGGCGACAGGATAGGATGCAGTAGTTCAGCTGGTTGGTGCAGAATGTCCCCATGTCGTTGACAGGAGTCACATTTCTTTGCGTAGTCAGCAGCGCTCTTCTCATTGTGGGCCAAAAATAGCCCATCCTCAGAGCCTTGGTATGCAGACTTCTGTCCCCGGTATGATTTCCACACTCTCCTTCATGTAGTTCCTTGAGAACCTGATGGGCTTGGTCTGCTTCTAGACATCTTAAGTAGTGACCTGCAGCAGATTTTCTAAACAAAAGGTTATCAATAAGTAAATACTTAGATACTCTTACCCTGAATGCTCTAGCATTTTTCTCCTCGGCTGGGATCGTATCATCTAAGAGATATTTGATAATAGGAGCTGTCCAAGAAGTTGCTGCTGGAGTGAAAGGTACGTCGACATCTAGAACGAACAGTTCCAGATGATCAATTGCTGGGATGTCAACATGCACAATTGGGATGCTTGTCTGTGAAATGCTTTTGAAGGCTGAACCTAAGTTTGCCAGAGCATCTGCTTGAGAATTTTCTTCTCGTGGAATTTGTTCCAAAGTAAATGTTTTTAATTTGGCGGACAGAATTTTTATAATTTCCAAATATGTCGTCATCTTTGCATTTTTCGCTATGTAGGATCCGTTGTAATGGTTAACAATTAGCAAAGAATCCATAAACACCCGGATATGCTTGACATCTAGGTCCTGGGCTGCTGTTAAACCTGCGATTAATGCCTCATATTGTGCTTCATTTTTAGTGGCCTTGAAACTGCAACTGATGGATTGTGGTATTATGTCCCCTTGTGGCGATTTTAGTACAACACCAAGACCTGTACCTCTCATGTTAGAAGCACCATCTATGTAGAGAGTCCAGATTTTCAGGATGTCATCATCTTGAAGTTGTTGTACTTCCAATTCCACCTCTTGTTGCATGGTTGGACTAAAATCAGTCACAAAATCAGCTAGGGCTTGAGATTTTATTGCAGTTCTGGGCTCATATTTAATGTCATACGTGCTTAATTGTATGGACCATTTCGCCATTCGACCTGACATCTCTGGTTTTCTCATAACATTCTTAATAGGATAGTTAGTACGTACAATTATAGTATGTGTTTCAAAATAGTGCCTTGATTTAATAGAAGCAGTTATCAAAGCTAAAATTAACTTCTGTAAATGGGAATACCTGGTCTCCGCGTCTAAGAGTGTCTTACTAATATAGTAGATGGGTTGCTGATTACCATCTCGTTCTGTCACCAAGACTGCACTTACAGCGCCTTCTGATACTGCTAGGTAGATGTAAAGATGTTCCTCCTCCTGAGGTTTGGCCAATAATGGAGGTGTCGACAGGTAAGTTTTGAGCTCCTGAAAGGCTTCTTCATGTTGGTCCTCCCACTGGAACTTCTTGTTCTTCCTCAAGATATCATAGAAAGGTTTGCATCGATCCGAGGATTTTGAAATGAACCTGGTGAGTGCAACAATCTTTCCCGTCAATCTTTGGACGTCCTTGACAGATTGAGGTGACGACAGGTTGGTAATAGCACGTATCTGTTCTGGGGCAACTTCAATGCCTCTTTTAGTAACCATATAACCCAAAAACTTCCCTGCCTTCATTCCAAAGTTGCATTTAGCTGGATTAAGTTTCATATTCAAACAATCCAAGATGTCGAAGGCCTGAGATAGGTTGCTTATGTGATCTTCGGCTTTCTTGGATTTTACTACCATGTCGTCAATATATACTTCCATTGTGTCCCCAATCTGATCTTTGAACATTTTGTTGACGAGCCTTTGATATGTTGCACCTGCATTTTTTAGTCCAAAAGGCATAGCAATATAACAATAGATACCTGTGGGCGTTATGAAGGCGGTGTCCTCTTGGTCAGATGGTTCCATCTGAATTTGTTGAAATCCTGAGGATGCGTCCATGAATGTGAGGAGCTCATGTCCGGAGGTGGCATCAACTAATGAATCTATGTGTGGCAAAGGGAAAGGATCTTTTGGACAGGCTTTATTCAAGTCGGTGAAGTCAACACAGACTCGCCATTTCCCATTCTTCTTCTCAACTACAACCACGTTTGCTAACCATCTTGGATAATCTACCTCTCGGATCATGTTGGCTTTGAGTAAGCGCTCCACCTCTTCCTTGATGATCTGGTTTCTTGTTTCTGCAAACTTCCTACGTTTCTGGTGCACTGGTTTAAAACTAGGATATATGTTAAGTTTGTGAGTGATGACATCTTTGCTGATACCTGTCATGTCATCATGTCTCTAAGCAAAACTTTTTATTTTGCTTCTTAATAGGTCCACAAGCTTCTCTTCTATATCTGATGGGATGTCAGTGCCAATAAGTACCTTGATGTCCGGGTTGGAAGGGTCTAGCAATATTTCTTTCACATCATTCTCCCTATCTTCCAGGACTTCACGTACTTTCCCCTGTAATTGCTATGCTTGTTTTGGAGATGTTAACGCCTTCATTGAAGTTTTATAACATTCCTTAGCCACCTGTTGATCACTGTATATCTTAGTGACACCCCAAGGTATTGGAAACTTCACACACTGATGGTAAGTGGAGGGTACAGCCTTCATTCCATGAATCAACGGTCTTCCGAGGATGACATTGTAGGATGTTGCGCAATCAATTACGCAGAACCGCTCCATGGTGTTGAGGCCCTTTGAGTATATTGGAAGCTTTATCTCCCCCACCATTTCTTTGACTTCACCACTGAAGCCTACCAACACTGCGGATTTCTTGATGATCTCTGATTCTGGGATGTTCATTTCCTTGAGGATGCTCAACATAATGAGATTGACAGAGCTACCCCCATCAACCAGGATACGCCGGATTGTACAATTGGCGATCTGCAAGGAAATAACTAGGCCGTCGTGATGGGGTTCCAGCAAGTTATCTCGATCACTCTCGTCAAAGGTGATTGGATCATGGCAGGGTGTCGACATTCTGGGTTGTCTTTCTGGCCTTTCCTCTTTTGACTCCTTAGCATGTCGTTTTGCGGCAGAATAGGAAGTGCCACATATTTCTGAGCCTCCACTAATGAAATTGATCACCTTTGTTGATGCTGGGGGAGATGCTGGTCTCTCGACTTCATGAGGAGCTTCCGCACTTTCAGCTTTCTTCTTTGTGGATCCCAGCAACTCCTTAAGATGTCCCTTCGAGAGCAAATAACTGATCTCCTTTCTTAGTGCGATTCAATCTTCAGTAAAATGCCCAAAGTCTTCATGGTAAGCACACCATTTTGATTTGTCACGCCATCCCGTAGGCTTTTCCGTCTTCTTTGGCCATCTGGCTTTGTCCCCTAGGTTGCCCATTGCACAGAGTATACCTGAAATGTCAACAGAAAAACAATAATTAGAAATGTTAGGCACATTATCATTATCTTCATCCTCACCGTCTATTGAATTAATTTTGCTAGTATCAATCCTTGGGTAAGGATTGGAACGGTTGTTCCTGCGATAGGATGATTCGGTTTTCCTGTCAGGGTGGTCATATGTCGACGACTTGGACGAGGACATTGATCTTCGCAGCTCATCTTCCTCCAATCTTATGAATCTCAATGCCCTGCTCTTGACTTCTTCCAACCGCTTACAAGGAGTCATCACCAAATCTTGATAATGCTGTGAATCTTTCTTCAGTCCCATTTTGAATGCTTCTGTGGCTGTCGACATGTCAAGATCGGGGATTTCTAGCACTTCCTTATTGAACCGGTGGACATAATCCTTCAGAGTTTCATTAGGCTGCTGAGTCACATTGTAGAGGTCACTTGTCAACTACTCAAATTGTCGACTGCATGAAAATTGGTTATAGAACATGTTGATAAGCTGGGCGTATGAACCAATTGAACCTAGAGGCTGTCTAATAAGCCACTTGAGATCTGGTTCAACCAAGGTAGATCCAAATCCTCTGCATAAGCAAGCCTCCCGGAATTGGAGCGGAATATGGATTATGTCCATCTTCTCCTGATGCCACATGCTCTTCTGGGTCTGTGGTGCCGTCATACAACTTCATAGATGGAACGTTGAAACGCTTCGGGATGTCGACATTTGCAATTGCTGGGACAAACCGAGATTGATTGTAGAAGTTCTGAGACACTGGTTGGATTGGAGGAGTTATGCCCGGCACGTTCATTATCAGTTCTCTGAGATCCTGCATCTGTTTTGCTAGTGGATTTCCTGTAAAAGGGTCAGCCATAGGAATACGATTGAAATTATTATTATTGAAAAGATTATTTAGCAAACCAGAGTTGTCCGTAGTCGTTGTGACAGTGGTGTTGTCAATGAATGGAATGAACTGGGTGAATCCTGCGGAAGGTGGCGTCATTGGGGTGTCCCCAGGCAAATATGTCGACATCATTAAGGATGTCGGCTGATGAGTTTGAGGTAGACTACCAATTGGTATAAATTCACTCTGAAGCGTAGATCCTTCGGTGTTATCGAAGTTGAGGTTCCTCGCACGCAATGGTGATATGTTGTCAAGCCGAGATGCGATGAACTGTTGATCTTTCTGCATCTTAATCATGGAATTGGCCAGCACCTTCGAATTTAAAATTGTCTATGGCTAAGAACTTATGAGACGAAACTCACAAGGTGAGATAAAACTCACGGGTGTTGTTCTTAGTGTTGATGACACTAACAACAACACATTCACCAATTCTAGAAAAAGCACAAATCAATAGAAATAAATATAATTTGCAGCGGAAGAATTAAAGCAATACACAAGAATATAATTTTTATCAAGTTATATAAATATATAACTTGATGGGTGCCTAAAAGGCAAGACCTTTCTATTAATAATATGAATTCAATACAAGGTCGAGGTTGTTCCTTAATGATAAACGAACCCTGATATAAGGAACAACATACACGAATTCTCTCTGTAAATAAACACTCAAAAACCTCACAAAAATATAAAAATCTATATGAAATATTCGAGTGTTGGAAAAAGTGTTGCCGACACTGAATGGCAACACTTGAGAGAAGAATTCTACTTTTCTTGTGCAGATTTGCGTTTTCTGAATTGGATGATCTTCAATGAAGATCCACTGCACTATTTATAGGCCACAAAGTCTTGGAGCCTACTCAAATGATCGCCTAACGGCCTTGGGTTTGTTTCCTCCAAGATAGCCTTCTCGCCTGCATTGTAGGAGACCTAGGCGTCTCTTGCTTCTCATGCTTGTACCTCTTAGCTTTGGTTGCCTTGTACTCTGACTTGTTCTCCCCCAGAATAGCTGAATAAAATATCTCCTGGCTTGGTCATCAATTAAACAAATAAACACATGTTTATTTGTTAATTTCTTCTCCTCTTCGTGATTAACGCCTGGGCTGTTTCTGTTGCTGATTTTAAGCTCATTTTAAGGTGACTAACTACTGTTATATAAACATTAATTTACCCATTAATATTTGTGAAAAATACAGTAACTAACTCAGTGTCGCCAATTCCAAATGGCAACACTTTTGGCAACACCAGTGGCAACACTGGTTTGCAACACTTGGGATGACATTCATGACAACACATGATCTAACATTAACAATCTCCCCATAGTTACTGATTTCTTCACAAAATACCAATGTGATGATCTTTTCAAAAAAAGTTAGTCAAACTTAACTAAAACCACAAAAAATGCCACGAGATTTTGATAGAGGCAACATAAACCTTCAGGCAATGTTTTGAAATATTTTTCAATCCAAAACATCAACCATTAAGCAAATGAAGTATCAAAATCTTTACAAAAATCTCCCCCTTAATACGAAATTTAATAATTAAATAAACTAACTATTAAATTCTAAACAACCAACCAACCATTTAACAAAAACCATCCATCATCTTTTGAAGAAAATTCCAGCTGAAACAAAGAAAAAAAAACAGAAATAAAATTTGTTTAAGCATTACAAACCAAAATAAAACAAATAAAATTATTTTTGTTCCAAACCACCAAAATCAAAAACCATTCGAACCAACCACCATTAAACTGCATTTCCAGCTCCTTCACCTCCCTCAGCTGTCCCACTAGGCCCAGCACCATTTCCAGCTCCATCATCATCATCACGCCTTGGTGGCTTATCTCCCCCTATTTTGGAAGAAATTAAATCCACCATTTTCATCATGTCAGTGCGCATATCCAACCATCCCTGAATTACTGGGTCAATGTGCTTCACTTGACCATTGAAAAAATTAAGAATCATCGCAGCATCAACCATAACAGGAGCAGTGTTGCCAGAAGTGTTGCCAGTTTCAGGGGCGACACTTGGGGCGACACTGGTAGCAGGGGCAGGAATTGGAGGAGCATTAGTAACCAAAACCCAAGGTAAATCCCTGTGCCTATCACCTTCAGTAAAGTGTTTGGTAATTCTGTAATAAACAGGCTTTTCAGAGATATTATCACCATTCCAAGGCTTAAGGTTTTGGAACATGAGGACTTGGAAAATAAGGGAAGGAAATATGAAGGAGGAAGTCTTTTTCTTCTTAGCCCATGCAGCAAGGTGAGCAAATACAAGTCTCCCAAAGTTAACTCTTTGTTTCTTGCCTAGTTTGTACAACAAATTAGCTTGCTCAAAAGTGACCGTGTTCTCGTTTGCCGTAGGAAGCCAATTTGTTATACAAATCTTGTGGAGCACGCTAAACAAAGAAGTGAGATGGGTAGACCTAAAGTGATCAGACCAAATGGTGATTCTCCCTCCAGTTAAAAAGGTGGCTAAGGCATTAGGATCATATTCCAAACTTTCATCTTCGACATTAGGGAGGCCGAATGCCTTGTTGATGATCAAGGGATTAAAATCATAGATATTGCCCCTAACAAAAATCTTTCCATAATGAGGGGTACTCCTATCATCAATATTATCCCTAAGATGAGCATAGAAATTCCTAACCACACTTTCAATGTACGATGACACTTTAGTCACCGTAGGCAAAAACATCCTATCCTCCAAAAACTGATACACACCTAACTCCTTGAATTGAGTTACATACATATTCTTTTCATTCAGAATTTTCTTCTCAGAATCTTCAACAAACTTATCTAAATTTGTTTCACCATAAAATTCATCCGAAAGAAAAGGACGTTCATAAAATCCAAAAGACTCATAATCTGACTTTGTATCCTGAGAGAGATTAGGAGAGTGTACCTCAGGCCATGAAATAGGAGAATACGAAGGAGAACTCGATTGTGCTTTGGTCTTGGCAGCAGGTGTTGCTTCAGGTGTTGCCATTTCATCGGCAACACTTGGGGCGACACTTGATGAAATTTTACATTTCTTCTTCATTTTGGACTGGGCTTCAGCAAGAGTTTCCTCATCTTCCAACCAAGCTTCTTCATCCTCATCAGAAGATGATGAGGGCTCCTTTGTCTCTTTAAAAGCTGGGTCCGAACCTTCCTCGGACGAAATGTTGAGCGAAGAGCTTGAAGAATCATCCACATTTACCGGATCATCAGCTGTATTAGATGGTATCTTTGACCTGAACAGAGTTTTGATCCTCTCCGATTGTCTACGCACTCCACCCCTAAAAGAGCTAGAGGCATCAACCGCCTTTCGCTTCTTGGTCTTCTTCGAGGGCGAAGGTGAGTTACGTGGATGGGGTAGCTTCAGGAAGATTGATGGGAATGGGAATTTGAGAAGGATCATAGACAACAATGTCTAAGGATGGTGAGGTTGTGGGTGTGGCCGAAAGTGTCGCAGGGGATATCTCCATTGGAACGGCGACATTTGAGGCAACACTTGAGGGAGCTAGAGGCGAAATTTCCATGGGAGACGAAATTTGGGAAGTATTTTTAGGGCTAGCCATGGAAGATTGAAGAAGAATGAGGAAGACGAAGAACTGGGACAAGGGTTTGAGATTCCGCCTAGAGAGAGAGAGAATACGGTGAGAGAGAGAGGGTTTAGGAGGGGGTTTTAAGAGTGAATAGTGGAGGGATTTAATTGATTTGACAAGGTCAAATTAATTAAACCTCCACTTATCTCTAAAAATCCCAACAATACTCAAGTGTTATCCGCCAATTTTTTTAAAAAATCCTTTTTTTTTTTTTTTTTTTTTTTTTTTTTTTTTTTTAATTTTTTTTTTTTTAATTTTAAATTTTATAATAATAACTAAACATAATTTTAGTAATATCCATAAAATTGTGTTTTTCAAAATTCAAAGAGATGAATTTTAAAAAATAGATATTACAAAATTACACTTAGATTGACAAAAATAAAAATTTTTGCTAAAAACCTTTTAAATTTCACAAACTCTAAATATAAGCAAATAGACTTTTGGAAATTTAAAATTTAATTAACAAAAACAAAAACAAGAAAATAAAAAAAATTAATGTAGCATCTACTAATGTGTTACTAGCAATGTTGCGTGACACTCAAGGCAACATTTTTAAATAAAATCCCCTTGATAATTTTTCAACATACATATCTATACTTTCTTAGGCAATTTTTAAGCACACTTTACACTTTCTTTATTTACAAGGAAGCATCGTAGTAGCGAGCTCCGTGCCCCGAGTTTTTTATTAAAGTGTAAAGCTACAATTAGTAAGTTTTATACCTTTCAAGTAGGGTACACTGTAGTAGCGAGCTCCATGTCCCTAATACTTAATATAAAACACTACATTATATTCCCTTTGGGAATTTTCACAAGCTTTGCCTTTTTTTTTTTTTAATATCAACAACAATATGAGTGACTTTGTCACTTTTTTAGCACAAAGGGGTATTTTATAAAAAATGTTAACCTTAAGAATGTACACATACTAGAACAGAAAGGTCAGTAAATGCCCCCCATTTGGGATTAAACAACTATATATATATATATATATATTTTTTATTTTTTATTTTAAATTTTAAAGATTATGTACAACTCATACAAAGTGTTGCTGACAGTGTTGGTAACACTTACGGCAACACTAACAGATTTATAGAAAACATAGACCAAGAGATTTTTTCAAACTTGAAAATCTCTCATGGTCCAAGGCTTTGGTCAAAATATCAGCAAGTTGATGTTTTGTATCAATATGCTCTATTTGGATCAATTCCTTTTCTACTAAATCTCTTAAAAAATGATGGCGGATATCAATGTGCTTAGTGCGTGAGTGTTGTACAGGATTTTTGGAAATATTTATAGCACTCAAATTGTCACAATACATGGTCAAGATATTACTATCAAGACCATAGTCATCAAGCATGTGTTTTAACCATATTAGTTGTGAACAACAACTCCCTGCTGCCACATATTCGGATTCGGCGGTCGAGAGAGAAACACGGTTTTGCTTGCGGCTGTACCATGACACTAGATTATTACCCAAGAAAAAACAACCCCCACTAGTACTCTTTCTGTCATCTATATCCCACCTTGTCGAGTCACTAAAACCAACTAAGTTGGTATTAGTGTCTTTGGTGAACCAGATTCCCAATTCACTTGTCCCGAGATACATACTTGATGATTTTCTTGACGGCATTTAGGTGAGAAATTTTAGGAGCAGATTGATATCTAGCACAAACACCTACGGCTGAATATTATATCGGACGACGGCGCGGTAAGATAAAGAAGACTACCTATCATGGATCTATACGAGTTGGGTCAACATCCTCCCTGCCTGATCTTTGGTTACCTTAAGAGATGATCCCATAGGTATTTTAGAGCTCTTGGCACTCTCCAATCCAAATCTTTTCACCAGACTCTTAGCATACTTGCTCTGAGTGATAAAGATTCCATCATTCGATTGTTTCACCTGCAATCCTAGGAAATAATTAAGTTCTCCTATCATGCTCATCTCAAATGTAGATGTCATAGCTTCCACAAAATTTTGTAAACATGTTTTAGATGTGGAACCATAAACTATGTCATCAACATAGATTTGAGCAATGACAAGCTCTTTATTTTCCCTAAGAATAAATAATGTCCTATCGGCTTCTCCTCTAACAAATCCATATTCAAGAAGGAAGCTTGTTAGACGCCCATACCATGCACGAGGAGCTTGTTTTAAGCCATATAAGGCCTTATCAAGTCTGTATACATGGTGCGGGTGGAATGGATCTTCAAACCCTTTGGGTTGCTCAACATAGATCTCTTTATCTAAGTACCCATTCAAGAAAGCCGCTTTGACATCCATTTGGTGCAATGTGATTTTGAGATAACAAGCTATAGCAAGAAGAAGTCTTATTGACTCAATTCTAGCCACAGGTGCAAAGGTCTCGTCAAAGTCGATTCCTTCCACTTGTGTATAGCCTTGAGCCACAAGACGAGCTTTATTACGAACAATATTACCCAATTCATCAGATTTGTTTTTGTAAATCCATTTAGTTCCAATAATGTTAGTATTTAAAGGACGTGGAACTAAACACCAAACCTTGTTACGGGTAAATTGTTCAAGCTCTTCTTGCATAGCTTGAATCCAGAATTTATCATTTAAGGCCTCAATCACATTTTTTGGTTCAACAGAGGAAACGAAACAGGAGTGTTTTACCTGAGAGTATGTGGAGGACATACACACATACCTAACCATATCTCTGTAATCAACTGGCTCCTTGTTCCTTGTTCTAACCCCTTCATTAACATCACCAATTACTTGAGTAATGGGATGATAATTTCTAATTCGAGCTGGGGGATCTCTCCTGCCTTGATGGTACACCAATCCATCTTCTCCTTCTGAGTCACTGCTCTCAGAATTTCCAGCCACTGTTCTGTTCTCCTGTGTTGCCTCAGGTGTTGCCATTTCGGGCGACACTTGGAGCAACACTTGAATCTGTGGCTGCAATGGCTGAATCGGTCTGTTCCAGCCCTTTGTTCGACTTCTTCTAGTAGAGTCAGAGGTATATCATCAGCTGGTTCTCCTGTGGCACTCAAGTAATCGTTAAATTCAATATTTACCGATTCTTGAATCACTTTTAACCTCAAATTATAGACATGATAAGCATGACTGTTTTGAGAGTAGCCAAGAAAGATGGCTTTGTCACTCTTAGAATCAAGTTTTCCTAAGTATTCCCGGTCATTTAAAATGTAGCACAAACACCCAAACACATGAAAATAGTGAACCGTAGGTTTCTTTCCATTTAAAATCTCATAGGGTGTCATAGTTGTACCGGGTCTTAAGAAAACTCTATTTGTAGTGTGACAAGTTGTGTTTAATGCTTCGGCCCAAAAACCTTTAGAAATATTTCTAGCAATTAGCATAACACGAGCCATTTCCATTAAAGTCCTATTTTTCCTTTCAGCAACACCATTTTGTTGTGGTGTTTTGGAGTCTTTGAAAACTCATGGTGTATCCCCTTTTTACTACAAAAAGTAGAAAAGGAGATGTTTTCAAATTCTCTACCATGATCGGATCTTATTCGAAAAATAGGAGAACAAAACATGTTTTTGATTTTAGAGACTAAGTGAGTAAATTTATCAAAAGTTTCAGATTTTTCTCTTAAGAAATACACCCATGTAAACCTAGAAAAATCATCAACTATCACATAAACATACTTCTTACCTCCCAAGCTTTCTACCTCAATAGGACCCATCAAGTCCATATGTAGAAGCTGAAAACAATGTGTTGTTCCTGAGTGTTGCTCATTGTGTTGTTCAACACTGTGAGCAACACGAGTTTGCTTACCCTTTTGACAGTCACCACACATCACGGTGTTTTTGAGGTCAAGTTTAGGAACACCTTTGACGGCATTATGTTTGATAATCTTCTCAAGATTCCTATAATGAGAATGACCTAACTTTTGATGCCATAACCTAATATCATCAAGTTTTGTCAAATTGCACACTGATTTATTACCAACCAGATAGCAATTATCACTTGATCTTATTCCAGTCATGACACAAAAGTTAGTGTTATCAAACACTTCACAGGTATTTTTATTGAATTTTACCTCCAAATTGTCATCATATAGTTGGCTAATGCTAATTAAATTAGCAAGTAAACCATCTACGTGCAAGACATTTTTCAAAGGAGGAAAACCAACAATATCCAGTGTTCCTTTACCAACTATTTCACTCTTGCCTCCACCACCATAAGTCACCGAGCCTCCTTGAATAGGTTGGTACTGTTAGGAATGATTTTGTACCGGTCATATGACGTGAACAACCACTATCAAAGTACCAAGTTCCTGCAATGTTAGTCCTTAAGGTTGTATAAACAACATAGCATTTCGGTTTTCCTTGGGTAACCAACCCTTTTTTGAAAATCTGGATTTACGTTCACCGGTGTTGCCATAAGTGTTGCCCCGAGAAATGGCGACACTTGAGGCGACACTTGAAGACTGGACATTTTCTTTTGTAGGAAAATGCAATGCAGTTTTAAATGTCCAGCTTTGTGACAGTATCCACACTCATTGGATTGATCGGAGGAATCACTAGGAGTGCTACCCTTTTCCTTGACACGCTCTTTTACAAAACAATTTTTAGTTTCAACATCAAACAAGGAAGAGGTAATACTTTCAAGTGATTCTTGGAACCCAAGACCCGGCTTTCGAGAGGCTTACTCAATTTGAGTATTTCATCCAATTTGGATGAACTCGTGTTGAGTTTTTTGAAGGTGGATTCGGCTAGGTTGAGTTTGGCCTTGATTTTATCAAGATCCAATTCTCTCCTACTGAGTTGAGCTTCTAGCCGAGTCAAGGAGTTCTTAAGATCCTGATTTTCCTTTTTCAAGAAAACCACCATCTTATTCTCCTTTTTCCATTCCACGAGGAGAGATTTATAGAGGTTTTTTAATTCACAAATAAGTTCATCTTTATCAAGATCATCCTCTATAATCTCTTCTGAATTTAAATCAGTTGAACCATGCAAATTAAGATCATTTAAAGAATCATACCTGTTGAATGTTGTGCCAAGTGTTGCCAATTCCTGGACGACACTTGGGGCAACACTTTCTGAAGAAGTCACCAATGTTGTGTCAAGTGTTGTCAAATCTGTAACGACACTTGAAGTAACACTCTCAGTCGAAGGTAGCTCCTCTACCGTGGCCATCATGACTACTTGCTCCGTCTGTTCTTCTTTCTCCGTTCCTTCCTCCTCTCCATCACTAAGAGATACCCACAAGTTTTTGCCCGCCTTTCTCAAGGTGTTAGCACATTCATTGGCATAGTGACCCCAACCGGAACAAGCATGACATTGAATAGATTCAATGTACTTAGGATCTGACCGGATCTTTTCCGAGGATGCACGCCTTGGTGGGATATCCTTTTGATTTGGAGGAGGACTTCTCCTTGGCACAAAACTAGAGGTTTTGGCCGTTTGGTCCTTAGCCTTTACCTGCACTTTGTTAAATTTTCTAACCATAGAATTATATCTCTTTGCAAGTAAAGCTACACTAGTATTTTCATCTAACTCCTCGAAGACTTCATCTTCATCGTCCACACATGTGTCCGAAGATTCGACTTTTAAGGCAATATTCTTGCCTTTAGAAGCCTCCGTTTGTTCATTGAGATTCAACTCAAAGTTTTTCAAAATACTCATTAAGGAGTTGATGTCCATTGTTGAAAGATTATGGGCCTCTTCAATAGCTGAAACTTTAATATTAAAACGTTCGGGAAGAATACGAATAGCTTTTGAAACAAGTTGTTTATTTGTAAAAGGCTCCCCTAATACTTGACAAGCATTTGAAATATCAATCAACTTTTCAAAATAAGACGAGATGTCTTCGTTTTCACCCATTCTTAATCTTTCAAATCTACTAGTGAGACCTCTAAGCTTTGTTTCTCGGACACTGCCATCTCCTTCACAAAATCTTTGTAAAGTATCCCAAGCATCTTTTGCAGAGGGACTATTTTGAATGAGTTTGAACATATGCATGTCAACCCATTCATAGATGGCATTCAGTGCCTTTTCATTGAAACTAGCAAGATTATTCTCTTCAATTGTCCACTCGAATTCAGGTTTGACTTGAACGTCACCATCGTCATCCGGAGGAAGCATTGGAACAGAATAACCATTTAAAATAGATCGCCAAGCCCGAAGATCAATTGATTTGATATGCGAGCGTAGGCGAATCTTCCAATAAGCATAATTAGATCCGTCTAAAACCGGTAATCTCTTTTGATTAGGGTTTGCAGGATCATAAGCCATGACAAAAGGATCTAAACACTTAGTATATCAAGTGCTAAGCTCTGATACCAATTAAAATTGTCTATGGCTAAGAACTTATGAGACGAAACTCACAAGGTGAGATAAAACTCACGGGTGTTGTTCTTAGTGTTGATGACACTAACAACAACACATTCACCAATTCTAGAAAAAGCACAAATCAATAGAAATAAATATAATTTGCAGCGGAAGAATTAAAGCAATACACAAGAATATAATTTTTATCAAGTTATATAAATATATAACTTGATGGGTGCCTAAAAGGCAAGACCTTTCTATTAATAATATGAATTCAATACAAGGTCGAGGTTGTTCCTTAATGATAAACGAACCCTGATATAAGGAACAACATACACGAATTCTCTCAGTAAATAAACACTCAAAAACCTCACAAAAATATAAAAATCTATATGAAATATTCGAGTGTTGGACAAAGTGTTGCCGACACTGAATGGCAACACTTGAGAGCAGAATTCTACTTTTCTTGTGCAGATTTGCGTTTTCTGAATTGGATGATCTTCAATGAAGATCCACTGCACTATTTATAGGCCACAAAGTCTTGGAGCCTACTCAAATGATCAGCTAACAGCCTTGGGTTTGTTTCCTCCAAAATAGCCTTCTCGCCTTCATTGTAGGAGACCTAGTCTTCTCTTGCTTCTCATGCTTGTACCTCTTAGCTTTGGTTGCCTTGTACTCTGACTTGTTCTCCCCCAGAATAGCTGAATAAAATATCTCCTGGCTTGGTCATCAATTAAACAAATAAACACATGTTTATTTGTTAATTTCTTCTCCTCTTCGTGATTAACGCACAGGTTTACATTTACATTGCTGATTTTAAGCTCATTTTAAGGTGACTAACTACTGTTATATAAACATTAATTTACCCATTAATATTTGTGAAAAATACAGTAACTAACTCAGTGTCGCCAATTCCAAATGGCAACACTTTTGGCAACACCAGTGGCAACACTGGTTTGCAACACTTGGGATGACATTCATGACAACACATGATCTAACATTAACAGAATTGCTGTCTTGCTGATCCAACCTCTGATTCAACTTGGTTAGGATAGTCCGGATGTCATCATCTACATTGGATGAGGTTGCTCCCTTTTGCGGAGTCTTTGTAGGTTGAGTTTGCTGAGGTCCGGTTTGAGGAGGTGGTGGCAACAAACTGGTTCTACCTACTGATGTTGGAGTGACGGCGGGAGCTTTGCCGGCGGCGGACACATTGGGGGGTGAAGACATAATGAATTTGATTAGGAAATGATCCAAATAACCGATAAACCACGAGGCCCCTCGGTGGGCTCCAAATTGTTTTGGTAGAAAAAACAATAGTATAGAATCTTAACTTTGACAAGTGTGTGGATTTAAATACTAAGGAGGGGACTGTGGAATTCGAATAAATGGAACAAAGACATGAAAAGAACGAATGACGCCACGATTTGTTAACGAGGAAAACCTTAGAGGTGATAACCTCTTTGGAAAAAACCCCGGGAGTTAGGTCTCCAACCTTAAAAGTTTCACTATGATGATTATGAATACAACTTTGGAAGAGAATGGAGAGGATTACAAGTAGCTTGTGCGTAGAGTGTGTGCGTATGGGAATGTGTGTGTGTTTTCCGTCCCCATCTCCCCTTAAATATAAGTAAGTATGAATGAGTCAAAAGTTGTTCCTACAATCTCGGGATATAAGCTTATCCTCTTCAACGTCCGTAAGACCAAGTCATCCTTGCCGTTGAAGATGTGTTGAACGTGCTAAAAAATATCCCGTATTCTTCTCCCTTATTCACTGGAATATAATAATAAAGATATTAGGAAAAATCAAATAAGTAAATATTAAAACAATACTTACAGTGGAATAACATCTTGACATGCAAGAGCAACTGAAGATGTCCCCATGCTGAAAAATACCCACAACACTTGTTACTTCTCTTTCTTGGCCATCAAGTATTGAGCGATTATAAATAAAAGGTTCCTTCTCCTTATTTGAATCTCACTCTTAGACACGTTTTGCTGGGTTCTCTCATATAGAAAGAATACACAAAACACTCAAAACTCTCTCCCAAATTCGTCCTAAGCATCTCCCTTGCGTGGATCTCAAGCCTTTGTCAAGGCTATCACTTCAAAACTCAAGATTTTACAAGGTAAACTCTTAATATTTTTATTTCTTCTTCTCATCTCCTCTAATTGACTTTTAGAGTAGTGTAATTCCATCAACCTTGGGTTAGCCTAGAGGCTCTCCAAATCATTAAGATGTTATCGAACCATATTAACCCAACATCCCAAACTAACTAAATAAAACTAATCTGATGAGCATCATTTATTGATTTTTACATTATAAATTGAATGAAATATTAAATTCTAGAAGCATGACCGATTATATGATCCGGTAGGATTAATGCTCATTGACCTTCTAATCCTACAAATTAACCCTTGAACCCTCAAGAATCTGAATTTGGTTTATGTTCCATGAAATAATATAATGGCGACTCAAAAAAATTAAATAAGATTAAGAAAGTGAAACATAGAATGTTTTTCACCATACTCACAGTGGCGACTCCACTGGGGATAAGAAATGAAGAGGGTTAGACTTGCATGCTTTAGAGATTATTAATTTGTTCAATTTTTTTTCGTAATAATTCAAAAAATATTATGTCTTTGTCTTGTACGAGACAATCTTTACAGTAACTAATTTCTCGTTTTTTCTGTCTGAATGTGAAGTTCGTAACTCGGTTTAGACATGTAAAGAAGATACCAAATTCAGTTTTGTTGAGTTTCATCATCATTAGGACATTCTTGTAAGATAAGGAACTCAAATCCAATCATTATTGCTTGTGCCAACTCGATTTTGCTGGATTTTGATGATTAAATGTTGTATGAATACATACGTATGTGAGATTGATTTTATTTATTTAATTACTGACCATTGGTTGACTCGGATTTTGTAATTATTTATTTAAATTCCTCTCTCTCTCTCTCTCTCTCTCTCTCTCTCTCTCTCTCTCTCTCTCTCTCTATGTGTGTGTGTGTGACCTATATCGGCCTTAGTCTCCCTAACATGGGGATCGTAGGCAACCACTTGGTGCAGCCATCATTTTTTTTATTTGGTTTCTAAATTTTTTTTTATCACCTAGAATGGGCTCACACACAAGCACTCATAATATAATTGTTTGCATTTCACTATATTACCCTTTCTTAAACTGGGGTCCCAAACTAAGGACGGTTATCGGTCATCTTTATCGTTGGTCTCTCTAAAGTCGGTGCAATCCACTCTGCGGTTCGCTCACATACGACTATCACACTACCGAGAACCTGAGCTGTAAGTCCGCATAAACCCCATACATCATTCTAAGTGTCTTAATTGGGGTTACTTTATGTCTTTGATAAAAATAAAGCTATGTGCAATTGACTAAGTGAAGGAACCAATGAATGACCCTTCAAAATGTCCATACGGAATGTCCCTACAGGATTTGTCCCTTAAAGAAAGTAATCATTCACAAGGTTCATTATATGTGACTTTGTTTTACAAAGAATAATCATTAGTTGCCTAGGTATGAATTTGAATGGTGGATTCCGATGAGAACATAGGATCTTTGCCCGAAATTGTCCGCTTTGAGGAGTGCAATATAGGTGGAATACATGTGGCTCATGTTTTAGGGTGACAAATCAACTATTCCAGGACATTAGGTATAAACCCCAAAACGAATTCAACTTCGTGTGACCAAAAAGAGGATTAAAATCTTGAAAAATAGTTTTTGTTGTGCATGTCTCGTACGAGCAAACTTATCTCGTACGAGACAAACATGTCGGTCTGCGTTATTTTGCCATTTAGTCGGTCTTCATACCTAAATTTAGCCGACTTGTTGGAACCTGATCATGGTTTAACACAATTGCTAAACATCTAGGTCCATCATCAAGGCAACTAGCTCGTTCAAGACACTTCCAACACAATGAATGATTCCCCTCCTCTCACAAAGCTAAAGTCAAGGAAACCAAGGACATGCTAATTCAAGCCCATAAGAAGCTAACAAAATAATGATCACAAATGGCGGCCCTGACTGAGGAACTCCGTGCCTTGAATGTCAAGAAAGCTAAGAAGCACAAGAAGAAAGAAGATGAATCCACTGCCTCGTCCAAAGACGAGGTATCTCTTACACTAAGAATGATAAGATGTCAAGAAAGAAAGATGACAAATCCGACTCTTTCTCCTCTTCCTCCTCCGAGGATGAGGAACAAAGCACCAAGATTCGCAAAAATATGAAGGAAAGTAGTGTTGAAATAAAGAATACAGATGGTCCTGTGACCATGAATTATCTTGAGAAGAAGCTTGCTTCCCTTGACACTGCAATTGGATCCTTCACTCCATTTGATCTGAATGCTCTAAAAAAATACATCACAAAGTTATGACCAATAAAAATGCATACACCAGTCGTAGATTGTCGATCATCAGGATCGCCAGCTTAATCAGAATCAGAATAGGCGCGAACAGAGAAGTCCGAAGATGGATGAAATGAAAGTCCCAATGTCACGATACCTTTTATGAAACGAAGTATGCGCTTGGCTGGTGCAAGATGAGATGTGCATGGATGATGCATAAATTGACAAACCCGATTAACGGCGAAGGCGATATCAGGTCGAGTAAGAGTAAGGTACTGAAGGCCTCCAACAAGACTACAAAATGTGGTAGGATCAGGAAGCGGGTCACCATCCTTGATGGAAAGCCGAGAATGAGGCAAAACTGGACTAGAAATAGGTTTACAACTCACCGTATTGAATCTGTCGAGAAGATCCAAAGCATAACGAGTCTGACAAAGATGAAGAGTGCCATTGTCCCTAGTTGCCTCAAGTCCCAAGAAATAACTCAAGTCACCTAATCTACGGCTGTCAAAGGTGGTACAAATATCATCGATAACAGATGAGACACCTGAAGAAGAGGATCCTGTAACAACAATGTCATCGACATATACGAGAATAAAGATGGTTGTACCATGACTATGCCGAATAAAGAGTGAAAAATCAGCCTTGCTGTTAACAAACCCATGTCGAAGAAGAAAATCATGGAGGCATTGAAACCATGCTCGTGGAGATTGTTTCAAACCATATAGTGCCTTGCGAAGCTTGCAAATATAAGTAGGATGAAACGGATCTAAAAAACCTGGAGGTTGTTTCATGTAAACATCCTCATGTAGTATACCGTTAAGAAAGGCATTACATACATCAAGTTGTTTAATGTCCCACTGTCGAGAATGAGCGTCAAAACAGTGCGTATAGTGGATGGCTTAACCACCGAACTGAACGTCTCATCATAATCAAGCCCTGCTTGTTGTGTAAACCCTTGGGCCACCAACCGAGCTTTATGTCGCTCAATCGAGCCATCAGACTTGCGTTTAACTTTATATATCCAACGAAAACCAACAATATTTTTCGAGGAATTAGGAGGAACTAAAGACCATGTTTGATTTTTGTGAAGAGCAGAGATTTCCTCGTGCATGGCAGATTGCCAATGAGGAAAAGAGGCAGCCTGTTTATACGTACGTGGTTCATACGTAGAAGAATCCTGCTGAACAGCTAGTAAACCATAGGTAAAGAGTATGGAGATGTAACCCGTAGCAAGTCCGAAACTTTGCGATAGTGGAGAGGTGGTGTGCTGGAGGAGGTAGAAGATGAGACTGCAGGGACTGGACCGACAGAGTCGAAAACTGCAGGAACTGGATTATCAGAATCTGAAAATCCCGGAGAGGAGTCTGAAGAAGAAGACTGTTGAGGGGCTGCAGCAACAAAAAGAGATTCTGTGGGGGTGAGTTCTGAAGGATCTGAACCTGTAGGGCTGCCGGTGGAAACATGAGTATGCTGAGGGGTTTATGTTGAAAATTGCAGGCCAGGTAACGGTACTGGAGTGTTTTGGAACACTGGTTTGGACTGTGACTGACTGGGCCGGACCACAGGAAGCTTAGGAGAATGCATTGGATGAGAAGGCGTAGATCCAGATGATCCGGGCATAGATCTAGGAAGCTCCAAGTGCATATCAATGTCAGAAAGTCGCATTGGTGTACCTGGAAATAGTTTCTCTGTATGTGTATCTTGTCAAGGAAAATGAGATTCATCAAATACCACATGATGAGAAATATAAACTTTGCCATTGATTAAATCCATACAACGATATCCTTTTCGCAATTTATCATATCCAATAAAGATGCACTGAATTGATTTTGGCATAAGTTTATGAGAATTGGTAGGTATAACATGAGGAAAGCAAGAACAACCAAAGACTTTGAGAAACCTATAATCGGGTTTGCGTAAAAATAAAATTTGATAGGGAGACACAAATTTATGTTGACGCATAGGTAATCGATTAATAAGATGAACTGCAGTATTGACGGCTTCGAGCCAAAACTTAGGAGGAAGTTTGGCTTGAGACATAAGACATAAGCCAATTTCAACAATATGGCGGTGTTTTCTCTCAACAACTACGATTTGTTGAGGGGTGTATGGACAAGTGAGTTTATGTTGAATACCTTCTTTATGGAGAAAAGAAACGAAGGCACGACAGGTAAATTCACCCCCTCCATCCATTTGGACTGTTTTAACAGTGTGAATAGCCGAGATACGGCAAGAAAATTGATTTTCGATTTGTGTTTTAAAGGTGGAGAAAACTTGTAACACATCAGATTTATGAAACAAGGGAAATAACCACACAAAAAGAGAGAAATCATCAACTATAGATAAATAAAAACGATGTCCATTAAACGAATTAACTGGAGTTGGGCCCCAAACATCTAAATGAAGTAAATCAAGAGGTTTTAAAGCTTTATACGTACGGGAAATAAAAGACAATTGACTAGATTTTCCTAAAGGACAAATATGACAACAATGAGTGTCAATTATTTTGTTACTCAAAGGTAATCTAGACTGTTGACTTAAAATTCTAAGAATTGGAGTAGACGGATGGCCCAAACGAGAATGCCAAATTTGCTGACTGGTTCGTTCTCCAAGAAACGCAAGAGGACAATGCTGGGACTGAGAATTGAAATTGAGCTTGTAAAGACCACCCGAGTTACTGCCAGAAAGAAGAGTCTCCCGTGTCCGAATGTCCTTAACACGAAAACCACACGAGTCAAGTTAGACCCATCGTCAAACTTGGCTGGTGGCAGAGTAGGGTCGATGACATACAAAAGTTTGTGGGTACGAAGCATGGTTTTGAAGAGATTGCTCCAGTTGACATAGTTGTCCTTTGTCAAGAAGGATTGACCTATAATTGCGTTTGGGTTATAGAAGACAGGGAGGCCATTTGATGATGGATTGTGGTGACTGAATGAACGCTCGCCCGAAAAAAATCGATCGTCGTATCATTTCCTCCCTTTTTTGAAAAGAGTTTCTTTTGTTTTACTTGAAAATGATACGGCAAGTTTTTGAAAACTTCGGTTTTGGGAGTCGCCACGCCGTTTTTAGAGGAAAACATTGAAAAACCTATTTTAAGAGATTTTGAGTCCGGGAGTCTGGTTACGCGTTTGGGAAGAACTAGAGAGTTCACCCAACACGCCTCTTTTGAGACTTTCAATCAACATTGGACAATTTTTGGACATTCAAAATGTGTGTGCAATATGTGTCGATGTGTGAAAAATGCAATTTTGACATTTTCATTGATAAAATGGAAGCTGAGTACAACTTGTGAGCCATAAGAGGGGTCCACACCCTTTTACATGTTATGATTATCTTAACAAGGCAGAAGGTAAGACAGTCTGCTTAAAGACTTCCCATGTCGTCCGACACAGGACCTCTTAGGCAGAGGTTATCGTACGACATGATGTCTCTTGGCCAGATTGTCTTATTACAAAGACCAAGCAGTTTCTGTAAATGAAATGACATTTATTCAACTCAGTAAAGACACTATTTGAAGGTCTAAAACTCAGTTTGGGATTGACGGGAGTGAACAAAGTCACGATAGACTTTGAATGATATGGATGTCATGCGACATGGAACATCCGAAGTTGTCCGTGTCATGTGACAATCCACCTCCAATAAAACGCACCCAAACGGATCATAGGCGCTTAAATAGTGGCTTTTGGGCCACTAAAATGCTTAGGAAAGCTCTGAGTCGCGAAGGGAATAAACTGGACAGATCTGAAGTCCAAGAATGGCATTGCAGCCTTCTGGGGGTCCCATGTCGTATGACACAGGATCTCCATGGAGACCTATGTCGCACAACATGGGGAGCCTGTTTCAGTGCCCTTCAGTCTGTTTGGTTCCTCCTTTGTTCCCTAAGATAACCAAGCATATTTATTGACTGTAGACAGTAATATAATACTATAATATGGGTATTATGGGAAGATCACATGGCTTTAGTGACCAATTTCTACATGGTATGAGAGCAAGTATGCATGCAAGGTATATTTAAAGACTTTATTAAAAGAGGGAGAAAGGTTTAGTGGCTACCTATTGTAGTCCACAAGGTAGAATCACCAATAGTATGGTGTCTACCCCTTCAATCACCAATAAAGGAAGCTTCTTGGAGTCTTGACCTTAAAGTGTGTGTGTGTGAGGAGGGAGGTGAGTGTGTGTGTATGAGAGAGAGAGACTCTATTTGGCAAGAGTTTCCCCCTATTTTACTGATATTGCTCTCAGAATTTAATCCTCACTTTGGCTCTCTTCCTTGCCTCCCCCTAAAATGATCAGCCATGCCTTGTATTTATAGGCATCCTGATGGGGCGTCTTATGTCGCACGACATAGGCAGTTAAACCGCCTTAGTGGCCCTTGTCGGACGACAGCGTACACATTTTGGCCATATTGGGCCGAAAGCTTGGCAGGCCCATTAGACTGCTGGGCTGCTGGGATATTTGGACTAAATATTGCCTTTTAGCAATTTATATAAGCCCAAATTTTAATTAAAGTGTATCCAAATCATGGGTTCGGATCGGGGTACTCACAGAGCCCCTCGGCGACGTCACTTCCACGGGAAGCGGGGTCGTCGACACAATGAGAATCCCGAGCCGGACACGAATGGCGGGGAAGGGGATGACCAAGATGGTCAAGTGGCTGGACCTCTTATGAAGAGGATTCCTACGTTTCCCGTGGGGGAATCAAGCCGAATCGTAGTTCGTTGAAGATGGGGTGCCAAATGAAAGGCTACGGGCTTTGTACCCGAAAGTGACTGTTCCAAGGGGAGTCACCCCGAAGATTGCATTTGTACTTGAGTTTGACTGTTCCAAGGGGAGTCACCTGAAGATTTGACTGTTAGATGGGGAGTCATCCCTCTAGGATTTGACTTTTTCTTTGGGAGTCACCCGCGGATTGGACTGTTCTGATGGGGAGTCACCCCGAAAATGTGACTTTTTCTTTGGGAAGTCGCCCGCTGATTATGACTGTTTTGATGGGGAGTCACCTGAAGATGTGACTTTTTTCTTTGGGAGTCACCCGCTGGAAATGTTGACTTTTTTCTTTGGGAGTCACCCGCTGACTGGACTGTGGAAATCTGTGCGGTCTTTCCGGACCGGGTAGTTTAAGGCCGTTTCGGGCCAATGTGTGCTGTGTTGGAAATCTGTACGGTCTTTCCGTACCGGGTAGTTTAAGGCCGTTCCGGGCCAGATGTGTACTGGAAATCTGTACGGTCTTTCCGGACCGGGTAGTTTAAGGCCTTTTCGGGCCAGATGTGAATTGGAAATCTGTACGGTCTTTCCGGACCAGGTAGTTTAAGGCCGTTCCGGGCCAGATGTGTACTGGAAATCTGTACGATCTTTCCGGACCGGGTAGTTTAAGGCCGTTCCGGGCCAGATGTGAATTGGAAATCTGTACGGTCTTTCCGAACCGGGTAGTTTAAGGTCGTTCCGGGCCAATGTGTGGATTGGAAATCTGTACGGTCTTTCTGGACCGGGTAGTTTAAGGCCGTTCCGGGCCAACGTGTGGATTGGAAATCTGTACGGTCTTTCCGGACCGGGTAGTTTAAGGCCGTTCCGGGCCAAGGATCTTGGTAATGATATTCTGAAAGACTGAGAGAGGTGGGTATTTGAACCCAAATGAATTATAGGGACGAGCCTAAAGGGGTGTAGGAACAAGCCTAAAAGGGTATAGGAACAAACCTAAAGGGTATAGGCACAAGCCTAAAGAAGTGTAGGAACAAGCCTACACATGGGAACAAGCCTAGCGAGATATAGGAACGAGCCTATAGCGGTGTAGGAACAAGCCTACACATAGGAAAAAGCCTAGCGAGATATAGGGACGAGCTTATAGAGGTGTAAGAACAAGCCTACGCATAGGAACAAGCCTAGAGAGGTATGGGAACAAGCCACGCATAGGAACAAGCCTAGCGAGATATAGGAACGAGCCCGAAGAGGTGTAGGAACGAGCCTACGCATAGGAACAAGCCTAGCGAGGTATAGGAACGAGCCTATAGAAGTGTAGGAACAAGCCTACGCATAGGAACAAGCCTAGCGAGATATAGGAACGAGCCTGAAGAGGTGTAGGAACAAGCCTACGCATAGGAACAAGCCTAGAGAGGTATGGGAACAAGCCCACGCATAGGAACAAGCCTAGCGAGATATAGGAACGAGCCTGAAGAGGTGTAGGAACAAGCCTACACATAGGAAAAAGCCTAGCGAGATATAGGAACGAGCCTATAGAGGTGTAGGAACAAGCCTGGTGACGTTGTGCCTCCGAAGAAGAGGCCGAGACCGACCTTTTCTCCTTCCGATTCACAGGCGGGCGGATCTAGTCAGCAGCCCAGCCTGATGATGATGGCGAGGATGATCCCTACCAGCCCCTCTATTCCACCGTGCCTGAGTGGCAGGGGTATTATGCTGAGCCTCAGCCTTGGGCGCATTATGAGGGCGATGATTCTGACGGCGAGATCCATGAGGTGTCGGAGGGTGGCGATGATGGCCAGGAGCAGAGCGGCTCCGAGGAGGAGGTGGGCAGCGTCCAGGGTGACGACAGCTCCGAGGAGGGTGAGGAGGACGATTCCGGTGATGACTCTGAGTCGGAGTGATCACGACGGTCCCCTTTTGCCATGCTTTGACTCTTTTAGGAGAGAGAAGAAATGCATGTGCTGTTTTTGTTCTTTTGGATTGTAAAAAAACAAGTATTTTATTGCTTTTGTTCTTCGACAAATACAATGTTTGTTTATTTATATATTTGTGAGCTGATATGCACGAGTTTGTCCCAAGAAAGGCACAAAATGGTGGCTTTTGGCATGGTTGGGTGTTTTGGTGATTTTTGTATGCTTTGGGCGACATTTATATGTCTGCGGGTGTGTTGGATGTGCCGCATCCTCTCCCGTGGGCTTTAGAGCGCGGGGGAGTGTTTAGGTATAATTTTGTGGTGTTTTGAACAGGTTTGGGTGGCTTTTTGAGCAAGCGTTGGGTCGCTTAGGGTTGCTGCTGCTGGTGATCCTGATGGACCTCTCCATGTCGTCCGACACAGGACTTCATGGGGCCTTTATGTCGCACGACAAAGAGTGCCTGGGAGACAGCTTTCTTGATCAGCAAGCCCCAGCACTTTATAAAAGGCAGACTCATAAACCACTCATTCCAGCAGTTACAGCAGGTGTCAAACTTGCCTTCCACCTCAAAATTAGCCCCAAGATTCGATCTTTGGCCAACAATGGAACATTATGACGACAGATCTAAGACCAAAGAGCATCAATTTCATTCCAACCTCATAAATCTGACCCGCCATCATCGCGGCAACAATAGAAGGATCATCGACCAACGATATGGATTGAGGTGCATCTGGGCATTAAAGGAGTGGGAGGTTGATTGGAAACTTCTCTGGGCTGCATCCAGATACTGGGATTGCGGGAGGCATGTCTTTACCCTCTCGTATAATGATCTTACGCCCACCATTGAGGAGTTTCGGGCACTGACTGGAGGAGCTGAGCTTAGAGATACAGTCTTCCCCCGAGATCCGCGACCTTTAACTGAGTAGCTGGCCGATTTCTTGAGATTTCCCACTGAGCAGGTGACTGATTTGATTCTTGACCTGTCTTTTATTGACTTGGCTCAGATAGCCCGATTGGCTGTATCGCATCCAGAGCTGTTTGACCCATCTACAGCCATGGACATTTTTATGCTGATCATGATCTCCCTGTACTGCTTTTGTGAGTACGACGGGGTATGTTCTGGTTTACTCCTGGGAGTTGTTAGACAGATGCGGGGTTCTCGAGGCACTACATTGGCTGATACTCGAACCGGGCAGGGAGAGAGAGACTTAGTTCCCCTTCTGCTGGCGGAGACTTATCATGGGATGGACCGACTGTCTAGAGGGTCATTGTATATGGGACGTGGCAGCCCCAGTATCTTGTCATTGTGGCTTTTTGAGCGATTGAGGCTCATCTCCAAATTACCTGTTGGGCAGACTGCAGCACCTTGGGTCACACAGCAGAGGCGAGTGGCTCCGGAGGCTTCACAGGAAGGTTGGCAGAGGCGACTGGCCATGTATACTACCACTGACATCCAGTACTGGGTTCCTGTATGGAGGCTTGAGACCATGAGCGGTAGATAGGATGACTCTGTTATGGTGAGGCTGCCGGGATTACACTTTTCATCATTCTGCATCCCCTTGCTTGTTCGAAGGCAGTATGGATACCCACAGCAGGCTGTTGATGGGTTCAGAGAGCAGATGGGGTCGTACCCCTTGGATGCGGAATGAGCTGCTGCTTTTGCTGATACTTGGCTAAAGCTGCTAAAAGGTATCATATGGACCAAAATTCCATCTTGGGCTGCGATCGGGTTTAAACCTCGGGTTTTGACTGAAGTTCATTTCTCAAACTCTGGCGCTTGAAGCTAATGCCGACAGACTCTTAGGAAAAAATTTATGTAAAGCCCCATGTTTTGTTAAAGCAAGGGGAGATCCTTTCATCGGCAAAAGCCCCGGTTGGAAGAGATGACTCGGTAGAGTTCCGGATGATGTCCTAACAAAAGTCCCAATCTGATTGGTACTGCAAAAATGATTCTGAGGCTGATCTGAATAAGACTGAATTCATGTTGTGATGTAGCGAGGAACCCGACGCGGACCCCAAAGATGACCAAAGAAGCCTCAGTCTAAAGAAATGGCCTAGCGAAGCTCCAACCTTGAAGAGTTTCAAGGCAGCCCTAATGCGAATTGTAGCCGGAGAGGGAAAAAACCTATCCTTTGCTCTCTTATTTTCTTTAGTCACTCAGTCAACTTTAAAAAGATGTAAAAGAAGAGAATTTATACATGCAGGGGCATATTTTTCGAAAAGTGGGAACAAATCCCGATTTTGTGTTATTTTCTGATGGCCTTATTCGATGTAGGCACGAAAACTCGCTTTGGGTTTGACTCTTTTGAGAGAGTATAAGCGTAGAAAGGTTTGTAACAGTGTATGGAAGCCCCTGCTGACAGAAAATCAGTGTTTAGCACTATTTTTCCTAAGATGTAGAAGAGGAAGACTTGTCAAGACATCTGAAAACTTGTTTTATTTACAATGATCACAAGATTGCTTAAAACCCTTTATTGATGTTCGAGTTATTCAAACAATAATCTCGATATGAAAAAAAACATTCTGATCAATCCTGAGGAGAAAGTCAACCAATGTCACGGATCAAGGTTGGCTAGGTGTGAAAGAAAGGTTTGTGTATAGGGAGGTCTTTGGTGAGACCGGGTTTTCTGGAATTTGAATATGCTTATGACCGGACCATTCCTGGTTGCCTACGTTTCCCTCATTGTGAGGAGCTCAGGTCGCCGTAGTTCGGCCTCGGCTGAACTGTGTTTGGCTTTAGAAAATGGGATTTGTGGTTCCTTTAGTGGAAAGGTTCGGATGAAAAGGTTGAATGCTGAGGCAAGGGCCTCGGGGTGATTCTTTGACCAAGTCATTTTTGGACGGCTGCTTCAATTGCTTCCTGATTTTAGTCTTTTAATGGGGGAGAAATAATTGGCATACGCCTAAAGGCTTTGCTTTGACTGCTCCGTCGTCATTGACAACATCTGTTCTTAAAGCTTTGACTTTGCCCCATCTATTAAGCTTCTGATTGGCGGTGTTGGGTCCTTGGCCTCAGTTTTTTATGTGCAACCCTGTTTTTTGCCTAGACCGTCCCTTTCAGGGTTTTCAGCCTAGCTGGGTATTACTATATTTTTTTTTCTTCTCCTTTTTTTTTATTATGTGCAACCCTGTTTTCTGCCTAGACAACCCTTTACAAGGTTTTTAGCCTAGATGGGTATTATTCCTTTTGCACTATATCATTTTTTTTTAAGCACATGAGGGCCAAGGCAAGCCCCTGCTTGAATTCCCTTGATATCCTTGAGGTCGAAGGCAAGCTCCCAGGTTGTTGTCGACATGGTGTCAGTCTTTCGAAGAAGCTGAGTGGCCTTTCGTTGTTCCTTGACGTTGCCGCCGTCGTTGACTTGGTTAAGGTGATGGTGAGGCTTGACAAAGGATTTTGTGAGGTAAGGAAAGTGTATAGGGAGAGCATTGGTTGACTTTCTCACACCGATTAATCGGAACGTTAATTATTTCAAGAGATTATTTGTTGAGCAATGCAAGTGATCATATAAAACAAAACCATTTCATTAAATGTAATGTAGGTGTGCAAATCATGTCTTAAGTCTAGCAAGAAAAGAAAAAGACTCTTTGATAGAAGATTTAAGATCAACTACAAATGTCCGAGGAGGACTTGGTTGAAATAGAAAAGTACTAGAACCTACGAAGGTTGACTGAGAGACTTTTTTTTTTTTTTTTTTTAAGGATAGGTAACCCCTAGCCTAGCTACTCTTCGCTGGTTAGATTGCCAGGACGCTTGAGCTTTCCATTTTCTGTAACTCCTGGATTCCTTTACCGCAGACCGAGGCAGTGATCAGTTACGTGCCCATGATACTGGTGGAAGTGGAGGGACTTGAGGCCATGGAGCAGCTGGAGCAAGTACAAGGTGTCCAAAGAAACGGGCCGAAAAAGTCACGGGGGTGAACTTTGTTGACTGAGCATATTGATGGAAGGAAGTGAACCTGAGAGGACTGGTTCGTTCACTGCTTTCAGAGCTGAGAGGGAATCTAAACTTAGAATCTTTGACATCCTGTCCCGCATTCTGACCTCGATCCGGCCTTACACCTTGACTGGCATTCTGATTCTAAGCTGGAATAACACTCGCGTTCGGACCCAAACCCGCTGAGACCTGCGAATCTGCCATTTCTGAGACTGCTAGAAATGAACCCTTGACTGGAGAGAGACTGATTAACCGATCGCCCGGAACTCTGACCCAATACTTGCTCGCTATAAGGGGGGAGAGAACGGTTTTAGGTAGAGGAGAGGATAGGCTGAGGACAGACTCATGCATATGCTCTTTTTATTTTTATTTTATATTTTTTTTGATTTTGTTTAAAAATGATTTTTATTAATCCTAGGAATGGTTGGAAAAGGGGGAAACCTTCTTTTTCGCATTCTACGCTATTCCTGGATCAGTGGGTTCCATCACTACGTCTATAGACCCCCTGTATTCCACCTGTATTGCACCTCCGGGACGGACAATCCCGGCAGAGGTCCTATAGGGTACGTGGAACCCACCGACCGAAAGGGAGAACGAACCTATAGGCATACGAGCCAAAACAAGTCAAACTCGGGGTTTTTAAAACCAAGTCCAAGTCAACGTCTAAACTCGGGAGGATAGAGGGTGGAATGCACGTTTGAACGTACGAGACCGCCATGACCTTTCCTCTTTTCGAGTGGGAAATCTGGCATGGCCTCTCGTCACTTGGTGGCGAAATTTCGGCATAACTCTCGTTAGTATGCATTAAGAAATCGACATGGTCCCGTGTTGACACATGTCGAGAACGCGTCATGACTTCTCACGAAGCCAAGCCGAGAAATCGATATGTACCTACGTCGAGATATGTAGAGATCTTAACGTGTACTTAGGTTGGAATTATGTCGTGATTCCGACACGAAGGGGGGAGAGCATGCCAAGGTTTTCAAAGACGAAGCATGACTCGGACTTTGTGAGAAAATTTTGAAAAACCGAGTTTAAAATGTTTTGAAAAGTATTGGCCAAAAACCAACCGGTCACGGTAGAAAGTGTGTCACGGACAAGTGTTGGCTGACTCACTGGCTAGGAGGACTTTAGGCGCTCAAACGTCAGCGAAACATGTCACTTTCCGCGATGCCGTCCGTACACTCCCGGGTTCTAACTTTATGTACTGGTAGAGTGCGAGTAGTGTGAAGGTATCTTCTAGGAAAATATTTTTTGCTTTTTTTTTTGCAGAAGATTTTTTATTTTTTTTTAATTTTTTTTTATGCAATATGCAAAGGAAAAAAAACAAGAGAATGAGTCAAAGCATGACAAAAGGGGACTGCCCCAAATGTCAGAATTTACCAGTAGCTGTAGTCCAGCGCCATCCCGCTCTGTTCTGATTATCGGGAAGAGCAAATTGCAAAAGGGGAAGCCCCGGCTTCCAATAGTGTCACATACCAAAGCATGGCAAAGTGTATTTGAGCACACAAAATGACACAAATGTACACACAAGGTGAATGTCGAAATTGTCCAAGTTGATTTGAAGAAAGTTAGACTCTCTTAAGAAAAACTTTTCTCTTTTTTCAGAAAATAGAAGAATGATACTGATACGTGGGATTGTTAGACCACCATTTATCCCAAGCCCCGGGTTAGGGAGCGATACAGGAAGGTTAGTGGTTTCCACCTATATACCGAGTATCGTCTTCATTTTTTTAGATCAAAAAGTTTTTCAATGGTCCCCAGCGGAGTCGCCACTGAATGAACGCTCGCCCGAAAAAAATCGATCGTCGTATCATTTCTTCCCTTTTTTGAAAAGAGTTTCTTTTGTTTTACTTGAAAATGATACGACAAGTTTTTGAAAACTTTGGTTTTGGGAGTCGCCACGCCGTTTTTAGAGGAAAACATTGAAAAACCTATTTTAAGAGATTTTGAGTCCGGGAGTCTGGTTACGCGTTTGGAAAGAACTAGAGAGTTCACCCAACACGCCTCTTTCGAGACTTTCAATCAACATTGGACAATTTTTGGACATTCAAAGTGTGTGTGCAATATGTGTCGATGTGTGAAAAATGCAATTTTGACATTTTCATTGATAAAATGGAAGCTGAGTACAACTTGTGAGCCATAAGAGGGGGCCACACCCTTTTACATGTTATGATTATCTTAACAAGGCAGAAGGTAAGACAGTCTGCCCAAAGACTTCCCATGTCGTCCGACACAGGACCTCCTAGGCAGAGGTTGTCGCACGACATGATGTCTCTTGGCCAGATTGTCTTATTACAAAGACCAAGCAGTTTCTGTAAATGAAATGACATTTATTCAACTCAGTAAAGACACTATTTGAAGGTCTAAAACTCAGTTTGGGATTGACGGGAGTGAACAAAGTCACGATAGACTTTGAATGATACGGATGTCATGCGACATGGAACATCCGAAGTTGTCCGTGTCATGTGACAATCCGCCTCCAATAAATCGCACCCAAACGGATCATAGGTGCTCAAATAGTGGCTTTTGAGCCACTAAAATGCTTAGGAAAGCTCTGAGTCGCGAAGGGAATAAACTAGACAGATTTGAAGTCCAAGAATGGCATTGCAGCCTTCTGGGGGTCCCATGTCGTATGACACAGGATCTCCATGGAGACCTATGTCGCACGACATGGGGAGCCTGTTTCAGTGCCCTTCAGTCTGTTTGGTTCCTCCTTTGTTCCCCAAGCAAACCAAGCATATTTATTGACTGTAGACAATAATATAATACTATAATATGGGTATTATGGGAAGATCACATGGCTTTAGTGACCAAATGTGATAAATCACACGTTTTATGGCCACTTTGAAGTAGCCATCACTTCCTAACCCAATGTAGCTAGGCAAAGATTGAAACTTTGTTGGTGTGTGTACCACCAAATGTCCAGATCTGAGGTGAGGAGAAGTGAATATTGAAGATTCACTCCTCCACCACCTTTATCATGCAAAATCCCAATTTCTACATGGTATGAGAGCAAGTATGCATGCAAGGTATATTTAAAGACTTTATTAAAAGAGGGAGAAAGGTTTAGTGGCTACCTATTGTAGTCCACAAGGTAGAATCACCAATAGTATGGTGTCTACCCCTTCAATCACCAACAAAGGAAGCTTCTTGGAGTCTTGACCTTGAAGTGTGTGTGTGTGAGGAGGGAGGTGAGTGTGTGTGTATGAGAGAGAGAGACTCTATTTGGCAAGAGTTTCCCCCTATTTTACTGATATTGCTCTCAGAATTTAATCCTCACTTTGGCTCTCTTCCTCGCCTCCCCCTAAAATGATCAGCCATGCCTTGTATTTATAGGCATCCTGATGGGGCGTCTTATGTCGCACGACATAGGCTGTTAAACCGCCTTAGTGGCCCTTGTCGGACGACAGCGTACACATTTTGGCCATATTGGACCGAAAGCTTGGCAGGCCCATTGGACTACTGGGCTGCTGGGATATTTGGACTAAATATTGCCTTTTAGCAATTTATATAAGCCCAAATTTTAATTAAAGTGGATTCAAATCATGGGTTCGGATCGGGGTACTCACAGTGACCAGAGGAAGAAGAAACACCAGATTCTGGTGTCCGAGGGGTGTTACCTGTCATGGTAAGGATGGCTGAGGAAAAACAGAGGGTATAAGAGAAAGGTACGTCTAACCCTAGATCGTATTTAGACTGATACCATGTTAGAGTGAGAAGCGGAAGGAAGAGAGAATAGAATAAGGGAAATTGGAGTGGCAGTACCGTGCATGGGCAGTGGCGACCATCCAACTGCAGCAATCAGTCGGGCCGTGGTAATTCTGGGCAAGGCCGGGGAACTGGGAGTCACCAAGGAAATTTCTCTGTCAACAATGGTTTTGGTAGGGGCATTCTTCCCAACCCTCCTTCCACAGATTATTCACATGTCACTTGCCAGCTTTGTTTTCAACTTGGTCACAGTGCCCGAGCTTATCATGATAGAGGCAATTCGGCCTATTTTGCTCAGTCCGAACCATGTGTGCTTGACTCCGGTGCTACCAATCATATGACATCCGACCCGACATCCTGCTCTGATACCAAGTTAGAGTGAGAAGCGGAAGAAAGAGAGAATAGAATAATTTTCTGCCGTGTATTATTCATTGTGATAACTAGTACATATATACAAATCATAGAGACTCCTAAACATGGTAGGAGAATAAACTTCCCTATATACAAGATTATACTAAACTAGTCATAATATATATCCTAAAATACAACAATCATATCCCGTGTATCCCGGAGAGAATATCTCGTCTAATAATCCGGACTACCAATTCTTTCAAGTTGATCCCTCAATATGATACTCATCTAATAGAAGTATAGCTTTAATCCATATTTGACTTGAGCAACTCATGATCTCACACGTTTGGCATGCAATAAGTTAATTATATTACTACCCTATCTTTTTCCACCCTAATAAACTACATTTGTAAACTGTTAGTCGAGTAATGCTATAACATTGGAGATCATCAAAAAAGAAATATTAATGCATGGTAATATTGCATCCAAAATGATGTTTGATCAAGAGTTTGGTTTACTAAACCTTGACCAGTTTACAGGTCATGGATCAATATAATTGTCATAAAAAAAGAGAGATCGATCTTATTATCAGACCACAAGCCTTCCGACTAGGGATAAAATATTTTATGTATTCTAGATTCAAACATATACCTTAGGTCATGAACTTATGAGCTCAAGGTTTGCATGAAAAAGTCAATCTTTCCTGCATAATCAAAAAATTAGTGACCTTCCTCACTAGAGAATCTGATAAAGTCAAATATGCATCTTCTTATAAGGTGATCTCCTATACAAGCTTATCTAGGATGTATGAAATAAAAAACATATAGGGAGCTACCTCACTAGTGATGGCCTCATTAATATCCATAAGGGTTGACATGGTAAAACTAATAAACTAGTTAATCCAAGAAATAAAAGAACTCCTTAAAGTATCTATGTGGTTTTATAGATTTTGTGTATAAATTAAACGATAGAGATAATAAATAGGGCCTAAATGTCTTTTCTTCCTTAGTGTATTCACCTTCACTTTTTGGTTTTTTTTTGTTTTTTTGTTTTAAAGTCAGCTTTATTGAACTGTGACTAAAATCTTACAAAACTAATTAGGTATGATATTCTATTTTTTTTTTTTTGAAAGTAAATATTATGATGTTTTAAATAATATTTTTTGTTTCTTTGAACAGCATTATATAAAAATAATAATAAATAAAACACACAACACTAACTCCCTCTACCACAAAAACATTGTTGGGAAACAATGGCCTATAATTGCTATGCAAAGATGAACACAAATATGAAATAGAAATACGAAAACAATAACAAGCAAGGAACACAGAGATTTACGTGGAAAACCCCTCAAAACAAGAGGAGTAAAAAATCACGGGCGACGGAGAACAATCCACTATATCAATCAAGAGTACAAGGAGATGATCAAGGTGAAATACAATCACACAATCTCACAATCTCTCAATGGTGAATACCTAGTTGTTTCTATCTCTCTCTATCAAAGGCATAAGGAGGAACAATGACAAAAAAGCAATATATATAACTAGGGAAAAACCAAGATGCAACAACCAAGGAGATCGGCCAAGCCTAGCCCACGGTCCAGCCGATGACGCCGTGAGGCGTCCGCCTCAAAGAACCCAGGCGCCCGCCTGGGAATTTGGCCAAACCAAGAGCACCTTCGGTAGCCGAGGCGCACGCCAGAGACCAAGCCATGCGGCCGCCTCAAGGCCAGCAACCAGGCCACTGAAGCGCCCGCCTCACTCCAGAAAGGGCGCCCGCCTCGGCCACTCAACACACGCAGCACAGCAACCTAGTCCCAAGGCCATTTTGTCAACATAATTGAGAGTCACCCAACAATTCTCCACCTTGACGATCAATCTCGAAACAAGCTATCTCCAAGAGAACATCTCTATCTCCGCCACCACGCCCCGAAGGGCATCAATGAATAGTAACACCCACTAAGTCCAAGCAATGCTTGAACTTAGCAATCTGCAAAGGCTTTGTCAACATATCCGCTGAGTTGTCAACTGTATCAACTTTCTTCAGAACGACCTCACCACTTGCAATTGAAGTCCTCACAAAGTGATACTTAATATCAATGTGCTTCATTCTCCTATGGAAAGAAGTCTGATTCTTCGCCAAACAGATGCGCTTTTGCTATCACTGAAAACCTCAGGAACACCTTGAACCATACCAAGTTCACGAACCAAGCCACCAAGCCATTTGGCTTCCTTGACAGCCTCTGTTATAGCCATATACTCAGCCTCAGCAGTAGACAATGCTGTGACTTTCTGCAGTCCAGATTTCCAACTAATAGCAGAACCACCAAGACAAAACACATACCCCGTTGTAGATTTTCTGTCATCAAGATTACCGCCCCAATCTGAATCAACATGCCCAACAAAACCATCACGATTCTTACCATAGACAATTCATAAATCCGGTGCACCACACAAGTATCTAAGAATCCACTTGACAGCATTCCAATGCTCTTTACCCGGATTCCCCATGTATCGACTTACTACGCTCACTGCTTGACCAATATCAGGCCGAGTACAAACCATAGCATACATAATACACCCCACAGCATTCGAATACGAAACACGTGACATATAATCTTCCTCATCTTTAGACTTGGGACAATCTAAATAAGACAACCGAAAGTGAGAAGCTAGAGGTGTACTCACAGATTTGGCATCCTTCATGTTGAACCGCTCCAAGACCCTCTGTACATACTTTCCTTGCGACAAGTAAAGTAGTCCCTTTTTCCGATCTCGTTAAATTTCCATGCCAAGAATCTTCTTCGCAGCACCTAGATCTTTCATCTCAGACTCCCCTTTCAACATCAATTTCACCTGGTTGACATCATTAATATCTTTTGCAACTACAAGCATATCATCGACATATAACACAAGATAAATTAATGAGCCATCAGTACAGCCCTACAAGTAGACACAACTATCAAAATCACTCCTAGCAAAACCATGGGTTACCATAAAAGTGTCGAACCTTTTATACCATTGTCGAGGTGACTGCTTCAAACCATACAAGGATCTTTTCAACAGACAGACATGATCCTCCTTCCCCTTGACCACAAACCCTTCAGGTTGGCGCATGTAGATCTCCTCCTCAAATTCCCCATGTAAAAACGTTGTTTTCACATCTAACTGCACAAGCTCAAGATCCTTTATTGCCACAATGCTCAACAAGGTACAAATAGATGTTTGTCTAACAACCGGTGAAAATATCTCATTGTAGTCTATCCCTTCGACTTGAGTGAAGCCACGAGCAACTAACCTTGCTTTATACCTTGCTTCCTCAATCCCCGAAGCTTCCTTGAACTTGTAGACCCACTTGCAGCTGACTAACTTCTTCTTTGGTGGAGGCCTCACAAGTTCCCATGTCTGATTTTTCGCAAGAGATACCATCTCTTCTTCCATAGCAACCGACCACTTTGCACAATCTTCACAAGACATAGCTTCCTTGTAGGAGATTGGTTCATGCACATTAACAATTTCAGCAGCGGACAGTGCATAAGCCACCATCTCCTCAAACCCATATCTAACAGGAGGTCTTTTATCCCTCTTACCCCTACCATGATCACTGGTAGTCTCCACCTGCACCGTAGTCTCTTCCTCCTGAACTGGAGCAATAGTAGGAGGTGCTTCATCAGACAAGTTATCCGTATCTAAGTCAAGTTCCACCCTATCATCTCCATCTAGCTCCACCTGTTTCTGTGTCTGTTCTGCAGAACCACCTTTCTCATGGAGAAGTAGAGACTCATTAAATGTGACATCTCTACTCGTCAGGAACTTAGATGCAACCGGGTCCCATTACCGAAATCCCTTCACTCCAGTAGTAGTCAACAAAGACACACTTTTTGGCTCTTGGCTCCAATTTGTTTCCATTGTTGACATAAGCATATGCAGGATACCCAAAGATACGCAATCTCGAGTAATCTCCTGGAGAGCCAGACCACATCTCCACTGGAGTCTTCATCCCAATACTAGAATTTGGAGAGCGATTAGCCAAGTAAGCAGTCATACTAATCGCCTCTGCCCAAATTTCTTTACCCAAACCTGCTTGTGACAAAAAACACAGAGCCCATTCTAACAAAGTGCGGTTCATTCTTTCAGCAACACCGTTCTGTTGTGGTTTCCCAACACAAGTTCTATGTCGACAAATACCTTCATTTTTGCAAAATTCAGTGATCTCCTTTTCGACAAACTCAAGGCCATTATCTGTTCTCAGTTTCTTTATATGTCTACCTATCTGTTTCTCAACTAAGGTTTTCCACTGCATAAGATTCAAAAGCACATCATTCTTATGTTTTAAGAAATAGACAACCACCTTTCGTGAATAATCATCAACAAAAGTCAACAAGTAACGAGAACCACCCTTAGATAATTTTCTAGCAAACCCCACAAATCAGAATGAATATAGTCAAGAATACCTTTAGACGTGTGTGCTCCCTGTCTGAAGCTTGCCTTTGTTTGTTTTCCAAGCATGCAGTGCTCACAAAAATTACATAGGCCCTGTCTTCTGTCCATCCAATAAACCGCGCTTCGAAAGTTCAGGTCATTCCCTTCAAGCCGATGTGATCCAATCTCATGTGCCACAGCTGAGTAGTCTCCGCCTCAGTCATAGATCCCTTTGCAACAGACACATCCCCAACAATCGTAGACCCAAGCAATTCATACAATGTTCCCACCTTCTTTCCCTTCAGTGCAACCAATTCATCTTTAGTAGCCAATAGTTCACCATTAACAATGGTGCAGCTATATCAGAGGCTATCCAAGGTACCTAAGGAAATCAGATTTTTCTTCAAATCAGGAACGTGCCGGACGTTGTGCAACTTTCTGACTACCCCATCGAACATCTTAACCATAATAGTCCCAATTCCGACAACCTTGCAAGCAAGCATTGTTCCCCATCAAACCTGTTCCACCAATAATAGTTTTATAGGAACAGAACCATACCCTGTTAGGACTAATTTGATAAGAATACCCCGAGTCCAAAATCCAATTGTCACAAATTTTGGAGCCCGAATCACAAGCAGTAAGAGCATCACAGTCACTGTCATCACTAGTGTCTTCATGCACCACTCCAGCTTCACCCTTGCCCTTAGCGGTTGTATCATCTTCCCTTTTACCTCCCCGATTAGGGCAATACCTTCGAATGTGTCCCTTCACCTTGCAGCCATGACATATCACATCTTTAAACCTTGAACTTGACTGACCAGAATTTCTTGAATTCGATCCCTTCCCTGTCTTCTTACCGCTTTTAGCAACTAAGCCCTCACCTTGAGATTCAGCACTTTGGGAAGTCAAGTGCGATTCGATAACCTCACGACTTAATAAAGCAGTCTTGATCTCTTCGAAAGCAACCTCTTCCTTGCCATACAAAACTGTCTCGCGAAAGTGCATGTATTCCGAAGGTAGAGAACAAAGCAATTTTACCGCCAATTGCTCATCATCAATCACGACATCGACATTCTTCAATTCCATGACCAAGCCATCAAACTAATCAAGATGTTCCTCCAAGGACCCACCCGTTTTGAGTTTACACTCCTCGAGTTTCTTCAATAGAAGCAACTTGTTACTAACACTCTTAGTCATGTACATTTGCTCAAGCTTAAGCCAAAGCCCTGTCGCAGTCTTCTCTTCTACAACCTCTCTCAATACCTCATCTTTGAGGCTCAATTGTAAGAGAGATAAAGCCTTTTCGTCCATATCATCAAATTGTTCATCCGTCAGACTTGCCGATTTCTTCGCCTTCCCAAGTAAAGCCTTGACGCAATTTTTACCCACCAAAATTGCTCGCATCTTTACTTTCCATAGCCCAAAGTTAATCTTGCGATTAAACTTCTCAATCTCGTACTTCCCTGACATCATCAATCAATCAAGCAATATAGGACCCTTCTGAACCAGGCTCTGATACCAATTGTTGGGAAACAATGGCCTATAATTGCTATGCAAAGATGAACACAAATATGAAATAGAAATACGAAAACAATAACAAGCAAGGAACACAGAGATTTACGTGGAAAACCCCTCAAAACAAGAGGAGTAAAAAATCACGGGCGACGGAGAACAATCCACTATATCAATCAAGAGTACAAGGAGATGATCAAGGTGAAATACAATCACACAATCTCACAATCTCTCAATGGTGAATACCTAGCTTGTTTCTATCTCTCTCTATCAAAGGCATAAGAAGGAACAATGACAAAAAAGCAATATATATAACTAGGGCAAAACCAAGCTGCAACAACCAAGGAGATCGGCCCAGACCAGCCCACGATTCAGCTGATGACGCCGTGAGGCGTCCGCCTCAAAGAACCCAGGCGCCCACCTGGAAATTTGGCCAAACCAAGAGCACCTACGGCAGTCGAGGCGCACGCCAGAAACCAAGCCATGCGGCCGCCTCAAGGCCAGCAACCAGGCCACCCTTCTCGGCCACTCAAGCGCCCGCCTCACTCCAGATAGGGCGCCCGCCTCGGCCACTCAACACACGCAGCACAGCAACCTAGTCCCAAGGCCATTTTGTCAACATAATTGAGAGTCACCCAACAAACATAATACTCTCTTCTTCATGACCTAGCACTTGATAACCCGAGTCAAAATTATAATTGCTAGCTTTTAATAATTTCAAATTATGTCGCTAAAAATATACTAAGATTTCTAACACTTTCGTGATGAAGGGCAAAGTTGATTGAATCCAAATATGTGGTGGGTCTTTGAGAAACAATTCAGTTTGTACAAAGTGGGTTTTGGTGGATGCTTTGGGACAACATATTATTGCAATATACATCCAATTTAAAAAAGGTGAAAACCAAAAATTTCATGACGCATCCAAACATAGTCGGTGTTTATAAAATACTCCCTCCGTCCCCTAATACCTTACCCGGTTAATACGAACTCAGTTCAACCAAGTTCAACTTTGACCAAACTTTAATATCAATTTACTTATCATAATAAAAATCTAAAAATTGTTATTCATAAAATAACCAAATGATTTATCAATAGCAATTATTAAAATTTCATTAGAATGAATAGATTGATATTAAAGTTTGGTCAAAGTTGAACTCGATTGACTTGCTACTGTTCATACTGGGTAAGGTATTATGGGACGGAGGGAGTACGTATTAATTTAAATTAACTCAAAAAATATACAATACTTAGAATGAGTCAAATACTCAATATATATACATACCCATAAGAATACAGTTTGATGATGTTTACATATTTTGGTTATAGGTAATAAATTCAAATTAAAAGGCAACTATTTTAATAAACATTATTTTTGCATGTACTCCCTCCGTCCCGCTAATATTAGCACAAACACTGTTTGCGCGGGAATTAAGGAATATGATATTTTAATAAAATGTTGTGAGTGTAAAAGAATGAGTGGAGAGAAAATGAGTGGAGGGTGTAATAAATTATAATGGTATTGTGAGTATTAAAATAATGTAGGAGAGAGAATGAGTGGGGTTGGGTGAATATTTTATTAATATAAAATTTCCTTTTTGGGAGTGTGCGAATATTAGCGGAACGCCCAAAAAGGAAAGTGTGCTGATATTAGCGGGACGGAGGGAGTAGTTATCAATGAAAGATACAGAAAGTTGAAGGAAGAAATTTTTCCTCGAGACAACTTGTGCATAAACCTCTTTGGCGCCTCCACCAACATGTCAAAACATAGTTGTGACGAGTTTCTTTAAGAATCTCTTGCAGAAGATTTTCCTGATCAAATGAGCTTGTGTTGTGTTTATTTATAGAGAGATCTTAATAGTCTTGAGTTAGTAGTCACACCAACATGTCAGGTCGCACATTATTTGTCGAGATATTGATGCAAACCATTGTAGATTTTAAATCCCTAGCCAGATAAAATACTAGGAGACCTCTTTCCTCTTTGGACATCACTGCATCAAGTTGTTCTTTTTTTAGTTTTATCAAATCTCTGACATCAGATACATTGGTCAACTTGATCTCCACAAATTGTTTTTTGTAAATTTTATTTTCCCACTCAGTATAATTAGACGTGATCGGTTGGGCCAACCGCCGGTTAGCCGGTTTATAACCGCCGGTTTTCAACCCCCAAATCACCAACCGGAACCGAACCGCCTAACCGGCTAAACCGGTTACGGTTTAGGCGGTTTACGGTTTTCACGGTTATCCGGTTAACCTCCGGTTTGACGGTTTGGATATGCTCGGTCGAGTCCTTGTTGTTGCTCGGCCGAGCAACCCTTTTAGGGTTTAGGGTTTTGAGGGTTGCTCGGCCGAGTCTTTGGTGTCGCTCGGCCGAGCAACCCTTTTAGGGTTTAGGGGTTGAGGGTTGCTCGGCCGAGTCTTTGGTGTTGCTCGGCCGAGCATATCATTTTTCAGTTAATTTTTTTAACGGTTTTTTGAAAAAAGTTAACTTTTAATTTTTTTCAATTTTTTTTTGGATAAATAAGACTATTTTAGACTTAAGTTTACTACATACATTTTTTTCAAAAAGGTTTATAAAAAAAGTTATGAATTTTTAAAGAAATAAAATTTAACGGTTTTTTGAAAAAAGTTAACTTTTAATTTTTTTCAATTTTTTTTTGGATAAATAAGACTATTTTAGACTTAAGTTTACTACATACATTTTTTGAAAAAAGGTTTATAAAAAAAGTTATGAATTTTGAAAGAAATAAAACTTAACTTTTTTAAAAGAAACGAAAGTATATAAAAGAAAAAAGCGACGGTACCCTTAAATTTTATTAATTAAAATACAATTACAACGAGGGTATTGGTAGGAGTGGTGGTGGAGGTGGTAGGCTGGTAGTAGTGGACCTAGTGGTATTGATAGGAGTGGTAGTCGTAGCTAGCCGGTAGGAGTGGTAGTAGTAGTGATAGTAGCGGTAGTGGTAGTGGTGGTAGTAGTAGTAGTGGTAATAATAGTTATGGTGGTGGTGAATGGTGATGGTGGTGATGTAGACCGGTAGTAGTGGTAGTGGTAGGTAGCGGTAGTAGTGGTGGTGGTAGTAGTAGTAGACTAGTAGTGGTAGTAGTAGTGGCGTTGGTGGTGATGGTGGTGGTGTAGACTAGTAGTAGTGGTATTGGTAGGAGTGGTAGAGGTAGGAGTGGTAGTGGTAGCGGTAGTAGTGGTGGTGGTAGTAGTAGTAGTAGTGGTAGTAGTAGTGGTGGTGGCGGTGATGGTGGTGGTGTAGACTGGTAGTAGTGGTATTGGTAGGAGTGGTAGTAGTAGCGGTAGTAGTAGTGGTGATAGTAGTAGTAGTGGTAGTAGTAGTAGTGGTGGTGGTGGTAGTAGTGATGGTGATAGTAGTGGAGGTGGTAGTGGTGATGGTGATAGTGTAGACTAGTAGGAGTGGTAGTAGTGGTAGTAGTGGTGGTGGTGGTGGTGGTGGTGGTGCTTGGTAGTAGTGGTGTTGGTGGTGGTGGTGGTGGTGAACATAACGGCTAGTTTGAAAAAGTAGCCGTTGGAATGAGTTCTGGCGTTCTGCTCGGCCGAGCGACTCATATGACTCGGCCGAGCATGACCGTTATTGGAAATTAACACTACTGGAAGGTTATGCTCGGCCGAGCAACTCAAATGACTCGGCCGAGCAAGCCAAAAACCGGCGGTTAACCGGCGGTTGGCCGGTTTTTCAAAACTTCAAACCTTAACCGAACCGGCCAATTACCGGTTTCGGTTAGCCGGTTCTGGTTAACCGCCGTTGACCGGTTTTCACCGGTTTTGGCCGGTTTTCAACCTCCCGGTTGGCCGGTTCGGTTTATAAAATGGACACGTCTAAGTATAATGAAAGGCATTTTGCGATTTTTTTTTAAAATATAGCTTTTTAAAAATTTATATATCAAAATAACATTTTTAAAAACTTAAGTACCATAGTAGCACTTTTGGCTTGAAATCCGGAACTGGTAATTCCGGATTATGAATTCCGGAATTACCAATTCTGGAATTGTTTTTTTTTTTTTTCCAAAATTGAATTTCCCAAAATAATATGTCCGTAAATAGGGAGCGATCGCGTCCTTATATAGACCGATCGCTCCAAGTGTACTCCAGCGTCACCAATTCCGGATTCTATTTTTTTTTCCAAAGCTGATAAATGAGGAAAATAATATTTTCTGGAAAATAGCGAGCGATCGCACGTTTATGGGGGGCGATCGCTCATAGTGTAATCCGGAATTGATAACTCCGGATTATATATATTTTTTTTAATACTAAATATAACTGAATTGAATTAAGTAATATTTTTTTTTGAAAAATTCAAATCCGGAAATGCTAATTCCGGATTTGCTTTACAAAACCCATCTTCCCCGGCAAATCTGTAAAGAAATCTAGCATAATAAAAATCCAGTGAAGAAGAAGGAGAAAAGAAGGAAGAAGAAGAAGAAAGTAGGTGAATTTTTTCCAAAAAATATTGAAAATTCAAGAAGTTGATTAAGAAGTTCAAGAAGAAGAGAAGAGAGGTGATTAAGAAGGTACATTTAATCCTCTTATTTTTTGTTAGAAATTTAAATTTAGTATTTATTTAAATTTTTTTTGTGAATGTAGTGATATTGTTAAATTAGATTTTTTATAATTTTTTTTCAATTTTTAGGAATAAATATGGCTGGAGTTCCACTTATTTTCATGTGTTATTGGGGAGGAAATGATGAACACCCGTTTGAAGGTGAACATTTTGAAAGGGGACCAAAATGTGCACTTAGGGCTAAAACTCGGTGGAGTTACAAGAAGTTGATTAAAAAGTTAGCTAAGAAAATTGGGGTAGATCGAGCTATTGTTCAGTTGCAAGTTACATGTAGATATCCTCATCTTGTCGCTCCCGGGATTGCAAACTACATTCCATTTGTAATCGACAATGATATGGGTATGGAAGTCATGTTTGATGTTTCTGCTCAGTTTGGTGGGTTGAGTAGCTTACAATTGTATGTTAAGATAAATTTAGTTGATAATGTGAATATTGAGGAGTTTGAAACCTATGAGGAGCCATTACAAAATGAGTATGTTAATGACATGGATACCTTCCAGATGGGTTCTTTAAGCTGCTATAGTCAGAGGGATGCTGGAACAAGTGCACAAACATATGTGGAAGAGGAAGAGGGAGAGGAAGAGGAAGAGGAAGAGGAAGAGGAAGAGGAAGAGGGGGAGGAAGAGAGAGAGGAAGAGGGAGGGGGTGAGGGTGAGGGTGAGAAATTGTATAATGATGATGATAATGATTCAGATTATGAAGAAAATATTGGGTTGCTTCTAAATGAAGATCTTGACGATGGATATGATGACTGCAGTAGTCCTACTGATGTTAGCGAGAATGAGGGAGAAGATTTGGCGTTACATTTGGTTGCTTACGAAGAACCACAACATCATGTGCATGAGAGAGTCGGGTATCAATTTTATCGTGATATTGAAGAAGGATCGGAGATATATGATGATAACCAATATGACTTTGCTGAATGGAATGTAGAACATCATGACATTGCCAAAGGTATTCGGTTTTCAAAGAAGTCAGAGGTGCAGCATAAAATGAAGTTGTTTCATATTAAGAAAAATCTGCGCTTCAAGGTAAAACGAAGCACAACCCGAAAGTGGGCTATTGAGTGTTTGGTGAAAGATTTTCCGTGCAATTTTTATGTGAATGTGAGTTTGAAGAATGCCGGGTATTGGGAAATTACCAAATACAAGGGTCCTCATTCTTGCTTGGCAACTGAAATTAGCCAAAATCATCGAAACATGGATGCTAAGTTCATAGGGCAGGAAGTTTTGGAACTGGTTAAGGCTGATCCCGAGTTGAAGATTGTACTAGTGAAGGCGGAAATAAAAAAAGCCTATGGGAAGGAAGTTTCATATAGAAAGGCATGGTGTGGCAAACAAAAAGCTATTGCTGAGGCATATGGAGACTGGGAAGAATCTTACATAAGAGACGCCACGTTTATTAGCAGCCATCCAAAAGTGGAACCCTGGAACCATTGTGGAGCATTCTGATCCTCCTCCTCCCTGTGCTTTAGATATGTTTGATCGTGTGTTACGGGCATTTGGCACTTGTGTGGAAGCATTCTCTCATTGTCGTCCTGTTATTTCTGTTGATGGCACATTCCTGCATGGAAGATATAGAGGGGTTATTCTTATTGCCATGGGTGTCGACGCAAATGATAGTCTACTTCCTCTCGCATTCGCTATTGTTGAAAAAGAGGACTATCGAAACTGGTGTTGGTTTCTGCATCTTCTTAGCAAACATATTGTTAAGGGTCGTGAAGTTTGCTTGATATCTGATCGGCATAATGGCATCCTTTCCACGGTTGGAGACATTGCCAGCTGGCCACGAAATGTTATCCACAGATGGTGCATGTTGCACTTGCGAGCTGATTTTCTTAAAGCTCACAAGGGCGTTGGATTGAAAGATCTTTTTTGGCGTGCTGTTAGCACCTCCCAAGATAGAAAGCTTAAATGTTATCTGAGGTAAATTAATATCATCAACCCTGAGGCTACTAAATGGTTTGAGAACTTGGATGCTAGAAAGTGGACAATGGCTCACGATGGTGGATATAGGTACGGCATTAAGACTACTAATTTGTCGGAAGTTTTTAATGGCGTTATGAAAGGAGCTCGGGGAATGCCAATTTCAGCAGTTGTTGAGACCTCATTCTATAGGTGTGTGGCATACTTTCAAGATAGACTCACTAAAGCAATTAGTGCTTTAGGGGGAGATCCTAATGGCATCCCACCACCAAATGCCACGCTACAATTCAGTGAGAGAATCGATCGAAGATACCGATACAACTTGGATAAGGCTGGGTTTCATCACGTCACAAGGTTTAACACTACGTCTGTGGGTGTTTATAGTGTGACGACCAGGGTACGTGGTGACAAAGGTGGACACATTCAAGTTGTGAGATTGCGTGATCGAACATGCACTTGTGCCAAATGGATGCAATATCATTACCCTTGTTCGCATGTGCTTGCGTGTTTCAAATCGCAAAGTGTCGATGGTATGAGTTATATTCATCCTTTTTACAGCCTTGCCTCGTACTACAAGACGTGGAGTTGCTCTTTTCATCCAATCCATGACGAGGCCTATTGGAATGTAGATCATATTGTCCCACGTTTTTACCCTAACCCGGAGCATCGATGTGACAAGAAGCAAGGGAGACCCAGGTCAAGGCGACTGAGAAACTCTATGGATTGGCAAGTTGCAAAAAAAAAAGAATCGTTGTGGGATTTGCAAGTTAGAAGGTTACACGCGAAGGAGATGTCCAACTCTTAGACAGTAAGAGTTAATTGTTATTTTTATTATTACTTCTTAAATTACGTACTTTGAACTTTTAAGTATTGTTGTTTTATTTGAACTTGTAATATTGTTTTATTTGAACTTGTAATATATTGAACTTGTAATATATTTAACTCTTGGTGGAGTATGACATCAAATATATTTGTAGTTGCGAAACTTAAAACGACCAAATGGGTCAACCGCTCCATTTTATAGCAAATAAAATATGAATAAAAACTGAAATAACATTAAAATAAATAGTTAAAATTAGTGATCACATCCCGATCACATAGGATAGAAATACAAGTTCAACAGTTCAACAACACATACATTAATCAAACATTAAAATAAAGAGTTCAAATTAGTGATCACATCCCGATCACATAGGATAAAAATACAAGTTCAACAGTTGGGGAGTGTGATATTGAGATAATGTGATTTACGTGAGGGGGAGAAAACAACAACCTAAAAATTACAAAACAACATGATTAGATGGCAATATTAATAATAGGTTCCAGCGGTTGCATTTTTAATACATCATACCTGATGAAGTATCAGAACAGAACCAACAACTATGTCATTTCCGAATTCACTCTCAGTAAACACCTTATGATGAATTGAAGCACCTATTGTTCCCGTAGGATCCTATCAATTTTACCTTAATTAGTAAGATAAGACACATACTAATCATGCTCGAAAACATAGAAAACTCATATGCTAACCTTCAAAGTCACCATAGCGTCACCAAATTCATTTCGTGTGATGGTCTTGACAACACCAACGGCAACATTAATCCTATCAAATCCATTAGGAAATCCGCCCGTGATAGTATTCAAAGGGGTAGCAGGAATCATACCATCGCCATTGAGCAGTTCAAGTGCGGAGAGCCAAGGACTGCGTTCGAAATCTTTATCCTCCTTGGGATCTTCAATCGCTCTCCTCACATACTCTTGGGTCGGAATTAGAGGTTCTGAGAGGATCCCCCTCTGACGATCGAGGTTTCTCTGGCGCATAGCCAACTGCACGTCACCAGCTGGACCAGGAATCAGACGCTCTGAAGAGGGTTGAGACAGATTTATTTGAGAGAGGTGAGAGGGTTGAGGGTTAGATGTTTGGACTTCAAAATGAGGACGGGGATTAGAATGGCGTTTGAGTCTGCGATCCATATTTGAGTTTTGTATGAAGCAGGTTGTAATGAAACCACTCCTTCCTTTTAAAGGGGAATTCAGATTTGATAAATCCGGCATTAGCAGTGCCGGATTTGAAAGTTAAGATAAATCCGGCATTGGCAGTGCCGAATTTGTCAGTGAAGATAAAATCGGCATTGGCAGTGCCGGATTTGAACGTATATTTAGTAATCCGCTTGTACTAAAAAGCCAATTTATTTCGGAAATTATTTTATTAACTCTTAATAAATAATCTTAAGAGTTTCTCGTTGTATCGTTTAATTAAAGCATTACAAAATTTAAGAAAAGTTATTACAATATTTTTTAATAAAATAATAAAATGTATGAAAATTTATTACTCCCTTCGTCCCAAAATTGTCATATATTAGTGGTTAAAGTTCAACAAAAAAGTCAAATGGGACAAACATTTTGAGACGGAGGGGAGGGATTACAATATGTTAAAAAGGTAAATCAAGTCGGATGGGGCGATCGCCCTCTTCCATTAGCGCGTTCGCGCGAAGTTACTGGAATTTAGGAGCGATCGCTCCATTAAGAGGGGCGACCGCTCCCATGTCAAAACTGAGCCAATCTTGTTATACTCCCTCCGTCCCAAAATGTTTGTCCCATTTTTGACTTTTTTGTTGAACCCGTTATTGTATAAAATGAAAAATATTATAATTACAGTTATTGCACATATACAGTGTATTATCAAAATGTCTAATACATTTTGATCAAAAGCTGGACATTTATTTTAGGATATATAATTTCAACACTTGGTATAGTTTCTGTGATTGCAGCGATCCAAAAATAAATTTTTAACATAACACAATGTTTGCTTAAAATAAACAATGTTTTGCTGAAAACAAACATCAGCCATACCACCAGGCACACTACAAGAAGGGAAGAAATAAAATAGATTTAGCTAGTCAAACCAAAGATGAAATTAACAACAAGTTTGTTACAAACCAAAAATAAAGATGTCTTTGGGACACACCCCAACATAAAACCAAGTTTGCATGCCAACAAAGGCATGACGAATTAAAATACAAACCAAATATGAAATATTGTTTATGAGGATCCCCTCATCAAATTAAACCACAAACCAAAGCTGAAATTAACAAAGAGTTTTAAAATTCAACAAAAAGCATTAATCTTCAATACTGTCCACCATAGCCCGACCCATCTCCCGGTGGTGGTGGCATCCGTCCTAGGATATTCTGGAGCAACCGAGTCTGCTCCTCCTGCCGATGATCATGTTGTGACATCCAAACATTTTGTTGTGCCCTCCAAGCCTGAGCCGTCTCAATCTCTGCATCCACGCGGACGGATAAATGACTAAAATCTCCCCTCAGATCGCTAATCTGACTCTCCACGGAGCCAATCTGCTCTGACAGATAATAAGCAGCCTCGACCGGGTCTGCTCGCCACTCATCCTCCTCCTCCTCCTCCTCCTCCTCATCATCATCATCATCATCATCATCATCTCCAGCATGAGGTCTCCTAGATGACCCCTCACCCCTCTTTTCATTCTGACATTTAGTGGTGAGGGTGAAATAGTTAATCTTTGGACCTCCTCTAATGTCCTTGTTAACTAACCTGAGGTTAAATCCCGATTTTGCTATCAGGGATGTGATCAACAATGGAAAATTATAGTTGGTATTGGCCATACCCTTAGCCGTCTTCCATATCTCATTACTGATTATTTTTCCAAAATCAATTGTTTTTCGTTGAACTATCATGTGCATCAGAAATGCACGTCTCCAATTCACCTCATTAAAATGAGAGGAGGGGAGGATCCTCTCACAAATAAATCTATGAATATACTTCATCCAATTGTCCATGTTTCGAGCCTTGACAATTACACCCTTCTTCACATTCCTAGGGTCAATTACCCCGAAAGTCGGAGCTATCAAATGCAAATTTTCCTTATAATTTTTTCCTATACTCTCCATCTCTTTGGTATACTCACAACCATCCTCCTCAATGTTGGTGGCTAACCCGTAATGTTGATTAATCTCATTCCTATCATATTTTACCTCCAGTCCCCGCACAAATGACTGTCCCGTATTCCCCCGTTCAAAAACATTAGCATAAAATTCTTTTACTAAAAGTGAAGCTCCATAGTTTGGGGGCTTACTCCCCAACTTTCCCCAATTGTATATGGTAACATATTCATCTAAATACAAGCCATTAAAATCAAATTCCCTCTCCGGGTTGAATGGCTTGGTTTCATATAACTCAAAAAAAATTTGAGCTTCAATCCCAACAAATTTAGAAGCATCATATGGGGGACCGGGAGGGGTTGTAGTGTTGGTGGTAGTGGTTCGTGCTCTTTTAGGAGGCATTGTAAATCAAAACCCGAAGATATAGATTGAAAGCTTACTTTGGAATTGGCCGGAATGTCGCCGGAATGTCGCCTGAAAGTCGCCGGAAAGTCGCCGGAATCTTTTTCTTCAAAAACAAATGTTTGACAATCTTCAAAATGCACCTCAAACCTTGAATCTGTGCTTCAAAATGGATGATTGATTGATTTTGGGTTGAAGATAATTGAATTTGGGGGTTGAAATTTGAAATTTGAAATTTGAGAGAGAGAGAGAGAAGGGGGCGGCTGGTAGGGTTTTGATTGGGAGAGGGGGAGGTTGTTTGGTATACCAGCGTTCTTGGGAAATTCGCTTAGGGAGCGATCGCACGGGGTCAAGGGAGCGATCGCCCCTTTTCTCTGTAAAAATAGGGAGATCGTTCGTATATAGGGGTGATCGCGCACCTATATTTGTAATTTAATAATTTTTTTTATTTATATTATACTTTTTTTTATTTAAAGAATCTGGAATTATTACTTCCGAATTACATTAGGGGCGATCGCCCTCTTCCATTTGCGCGTTCACGCGAAGTTACTGGAATTTTGGAGCGATCGCCCTATATGAGGGAGCGATCGCTCTCTTGTCCATCACTCTTTTCTCAAATTCCAATCAGTTATTTAACGTTTTTTGTTAGTTTTTTTTAAAATTTTCCTCAGGTTTTTAACTTTTTCAGTTAGTTTCTCAGAATTTCAGTTAGTTTTTTAGAATTTTCAGTCAGTTTTTAACGTTTTCCAGTTAGTTTTTCAGAAATTTCAGTTAGTTTTCAAATTGTAATCTTTATTTAAAAAAAAATATAGAGTACAAAACTTAACAATAATAAAAAGAATAAGTATTATAGAAAATTGACCACATCCCGGTCACGTAGGATACCCGTCAAGGATAATTAGACGGGGTAAATTCATCAGGAGGATTGCGAATCCTACTCCCTCTCCTCGGCATACGACGATCACCTGATCTAGATTGTTGAGATGAGGATGAGGATGATCCATCGGGACTTTCTGAAAACTGCACACGAGGCAAATGGAAACTAGGCCTAAATCCCGGAATCCCGAATGCCTGCTCAGGCGTCTGAGTATAATTGCTAGAAGAAGGGAAGGAGCTCGAGGCGGTTGCGTGAAACCAAGCGATTCATCAATTTGGTAAAAGAATTACCCGGTCTGTGCAGGTGAACTGTACGGCGAACTCAAACTGATGCATATCACCGTATTGATCCTGCATCTCTGGCTCATCCTGCAGCTGGTATCCGCCACGCCTACGAACCCGATTCTCCCTCCGTGGCTCCTCTTCAGCAGTATGATCAACCGTTGGAGGGGGAGCTTGGGCTTGTAGTCGTTCTTTGCTCCTAATATGTGTCGGTGTGTTCTTGACACATTGTTGAAGTGTAATTCGCCGGGTCTTCCAAGGATGTGGCATTACGGCTATATATGTACATCCCTTGGAGACTTTGAATCTGCTCAAAACAATGAACTAAAATTAATTAATACGGAAAAATGGTATTGTTTTTTGTAAAATCATTGTATGTAATATATAACTTACCACATCCTCATAACCGGTTGAACGTGGCACGAACCCTAGTCCCTCCACATTAGACGAATTGTGGATGAGCGAGCGAGTAATACGCCTATACCATGTCAAATAGGGGTGATGGTAACTCATATCCACTTCACCAAACTCTCCATCAACGACATTAAACTCCCGTTCATTCCACTTTGCTATGTGCGACCATGTTCTTGCATCCGGTTAACGCTGACCGACCTTGCCGACTAATCCGATGCAAGTCCAAACAGTGTCGCGGTCATCGAGCACACCTTGAACCATCCCAAATTGTCGCATTACGCGATCTGGAAAGTGCCATTCAACCCTCTCAAAGCGAGATGAGGGGCACCTTCGCCCTCCATATAGCTTGGCCACGAAGCGGATATTCGGAGCTGGCACACCGTTGTATGGCCGCCACACAACCCGATCCTTGTCTAAATATGACAAGCTGGTCTCGATAGCCTTGCGAGGTTATGGGCGATCCACGAAGTATACGACAATGGACCCTTCCACCTACATATGAAACCATTGACATAAAAAATAATGAGTAAAAAAGCGATATATTACAAAACAGATCATTTACAAAATGAAGTAATTGAAATATTCCTGTAACCCACTGGTTGTAATCCAGTAAGTGTTATTTCTGTATGTCTCCTAGGTTGTGTACACAACAACCTCTCCCATGCCCAAAGCTATAAAAAAAATTATCATTACGTACAAAACAGATTAAGTCCACTAGCATAATGTAATCATTTATAATTGACATACCTGTACAATGGTTAAGAAGCCACCACACCCTTTCGAATCGTGCTGAGATGCTACACACATCTCCCTATACAAGAAGGCCAACGCTTCACTACCCCAACTGTACTGACCAATATTATTTATTTCCCTAAGAAGTGCGAGGTACATCAACTTCACTAGGTTATCAGATGAGACGGGCATAATGTATGACCCCAATAATAAGAAAATGTAGGCTCGAGTATATGTCTCAATCATATGCTCGGGCGCATTATTGGGAAGCTGTTCAAAATGAGGGAAGTGTCCTAGAACCCATCTCATTGATATCATTCCACCTCTTTTGATGTCTGCAGTTGAGGGTGCAACCCCAAATAACTCCTCAACAATCTCAACCCATGCCCCCGCACTCCTACTAGTTTCTGAACTAGTCACCGCCATTTCGTCTACAGGAAGACCACACAATATGCCATTATCCTCTAAGGTGATGGTCATCTCCCCTACATGTAAGTGAAAAGTGTGGGTCTCTGGATGCCATCTTTCAATTAAAGCCTCAATCAAATGCCAATCATATTGTATATGACCTAATAAATACACTCCATAAAATCCTGTATTTATAAGCTTATCTTCTATCCTCCAATCAACTCTAGCTGGAAGTACTGGACCACGCCTAGGTCTTAAATTGGTTAACTGTTGTCCCTCCCAAATATATTTAGATCTATGTGTATCCTGAGAAGTCAATGCATGTGGATCGATTGGCCCAGGATCAATAAATTGTTGTTGTTCATGTTGATTCATCTGAAATACAAAAATTTAATAGTAATTAAATTTAAATGGGACTTAAAGTTTTGCTACATTTAAATAGAAAAATTGCAACATGTTTGTCAAAGTAATTTTAACAAACACTTTATTTTAAACCTAACTTAAAAAAATTCTAACTAGGCAAAAATTAAATTACAATTGTTTAATTCATTGACAATAAAAAATTAAGTACATAAATCACAATAGTTTTAACAACAAATTATATAAAAATGCACAAAAAAAAATTCTTAGAAAAATATATATAGCTAAAATTAACAACTCAAAACAAATTAAAAAAAGAAATATAACTAACCATTCTTAGGTACCAAACTAACACTTTCTCTCACAACTCTTTAAACTTCTTCTCTTCTCCTTCTCCTTCTCCTTCTCCTTCTCCTTAATTCTTTCTTTCTCTATCTCTCACTGCACTTGCTCCTTCTTCTTCCCTGTGTTTCAATTGGAAATGGTGAGTAATTGAAAATTTGAATCCGGAGATGGTATTACCGGATTCAAATTAAAGCAAATCCGGAATTTGCATTTTCGGATTTGAAGATACGCCACTAAGGAGCGATCGCTCCATAAGACGCGCGATCGCCATCTCCTTTTTCCAGAATATTAATTTGCTTTTTTACTTTTTTGAAATAAAAAATAAAAAATATAATCCGGAGTTATCAATTCCGGATTACACTATGAGCGATCGCCCCCCATAAACATGCGATCGCTCGCTATTTTCCAGAAAATATTATTTTCCTCATTTATCAGCTTTGGAAAATAAAAAAAAAAATAGAATCCGGAATTGGTGACGCCGGAGTACACTTGGAGCGATCGCTCTATATAAGGACGCGATCGCTCCCTATTTACGGACATATTATTTTGGGAAATTCAATTTTGGAAAACAAAACAAAAAAAAAAAACAATTCCGGAATTGGTAATTCCGGAATTCATAATCCGGAATTACCAGTTCCGGATTTCAAGCCAAAAGTGCTACTATGGTACTTAAGTTTTTAAAAATGTTATTTTGATATATAAATTTTTAAAAAGCTATATTTTAAAAAAAAATCGGCATTTTGCAATTTGGAAATTTGAGTTTTACACACAGTAGTTGCAGTATGCCACCTAAGAGTTGAAACGTGCCAATATGATTCCTTAGTTTGTATTTATTTTTAGTAATTTGGTATAAAAACTAACAAATCGTTAATTTTTTGACGGATGGAATACAAGTGCACTACACATGATTTTTAAGGGGGCATTTTGGTCATTTCGCGAGGGTTTGTGCAAAAGTGAATCAAACACCGATTATCAAATTGCAATTTTACCCAAAATATAAATAATACTCACACAAAAAAATAATAACTTATATATTCAAATAGTTAAAGAAAACATATTTTCATAATTATTTATCATAATGAAAAATGTACATAATTTTTTTAAAATTATGATTATTATTATTTTTCAATGATTAGTAAAGTATCTATTTAAAATAATTATTAAAACATATTTTCATAATTATTTTCCCACCTAGCTTTCTGACTAACTTCTTTAATTTTTGAGTTAACTAACTAACAGAATAAAGGAAGGGCAAAACAATACGTTTGTGATGCTGTCTCGTACGAGACAATGTGTTTTTTGCGAGACTACCTTCCAGAAATGGAGTCTAATTCACTTTCCTTCTCTACTTTGATCTCTTTCTCGACCCTTACTCAATTGAATCGGGATTTGATCAGATTGGGTCAATATCAACATTGATTTGATTCCTAAGCAATCTCTCTAAAACAAGTATTTGTTTCTTACCTTGCTTGTTGTTTTGGTAGAAAAAACAATAGTACAGAATCTTAACTTTGACAAGTGTGTGGATTTAAATACTAAGGAGGGGACTGTGGAATTCGAATAAATGGAACAAAGACATGAAAAGAACGAATGACGCCACGATTTGTTAACGAGAAAAACCTTAGAGGTGATAACCTCTTTGGAAAAAACCCCGGGAGTTAGGTCTCCAACCTTAAAAGTTTCACTATGATGATTATGAATACAACTTTGGAAGAGAAAGGAGAGGATTACAAGTAGCTTGTGAGTAGAGTGTGTGCGTATGGGAATGTGTGTGTGTTTTCCGTCTCCATCTCCCCTTAAATATAAGTAAGTATGAATGAGTCAAAAGCTGTTCCTACAATCTCGGGATATAAGCTTATCCTCTTCAACGTCCGTAAGACCAAGTCATCCTTGCCGTTGAAGATGTGTTGAACGTGCTAAAAAATATCCCGTATTCTTCTCCCTTATTCACTGGAATATAATAATAAAGATATTAGGAAAAATCAAATAAGTAAATATTAAAACAATACTTACAGTGGAATAACATCTTGACATGCAAGAGCAACTGAAGATGTCCCCATGCTGAAAAATACCCACAACACTTGTTACTTCTCTTTCTTGGCCATCAAGTATTGAGCGATTATAAATAAAAGGTTCCTCCTCCTTATTTGAATGTCACTCTTACACACGTTTTGCTGGGTTCTCTCATATAGAAAGAATACACAAAACACTCAAAACTCTCTCTCAAATTCGTCCTAAGCATCTCCCTTGCGTGGATCTCAAGCCTTCGTCAAGGCTATCACTTCAAAACTCAAGATTTTACAAGGTAAACTCTTAATATTTTTATTTCTTCTTCTCATCTCCTCTAATTGACTTTTAGAGTAGTGTAATTCCATCAACCTTGGGTTAGCCTAGAGGCTCTCCAAATCATTAAGATGTTATCGAACCATATTAACCCAACATCCCAAACTAACTAAATAAAACTAATCTGATGAGCATCATTTATTGATTTTTACATTATAAATTGAATGAAATATTAAATTCTAGAATCATGACCGATTATATGATCCGGTAGGATTAATGCTCATTGACCTTCTAATCCTACAAATTAACCCTTGAACCCTCAAGAATCTGAATTTGGTTTATGTTCCATGAAATAATATAATGGCGACTCAAAAAAATTAAATAAGATTAAGAAAGTGAAACATAGAATGTTTTTCACCATACTCACAGTGGCGACTCCACTGGGGATAAGAAATGAAGAGGGTTAGACTTGCATGCTTTAGAGATTATTAATTTGTTCAATTTTTTTTCGTAATAATTCAAAAAATATTATGTCTTTGTCTTGTACGAGACAATCTTTACAGTAACTAATTTCTCGTTTTTTCTGTCTGAATGTGAAGTTCGTAACTCGATTTTGACATGTAAAGAAGATACCAAATTCAGTTTTGTTGAGTTTCATCATCATTAGGACATTCTTGTAAGATAAGGAACTCAAATCCAATCATTATTGCTTGTGCCAACTCGATTTTGCTGGATTTTGATGATTAAATGTTGTATGAATACATACGTATGTGAGATTGATTTTATTTATTTAATTACTGACCATTGGTTGACTCGGATTTTGTAATTATTTATTTAAATTCCTCTCTCTCTCTCTCACTCTCTCTCTCTCTCTCTCTCTCTCTCTCTCTATGTGTGTGTGTGACCTATATCGGCCTTAGTCTCCCTAACATGGGGATCGTAGGCAACCACTTGGTGCAGCCATCATTTTTTTTTATTTGGTTTCTAAATTTTTTTTTTTATCACCTAGAATGGGCTCACACACAAGCACTCATAATATAATTGTTTGCATTTCACTATATTACCCTTTCTTAAACTGGGGTCCCAAACTAAGGACGGTTATTGGTCATCTTTATCGTCGGTCTCTCTAAAGTCGGTGCACTCCACTCCGCGGTTCGCTCACATACGACTATCACACTACCGAGAACCTGAGCTGTAAGTTCGCATAAACCCCATACATCATTCTAAGTGTCTTAATTGGGGTTACTTTATGTCTTTGATCAAAATAAAGCTATGTGCAATTGACTAAGTGAAGGAACCAATGAATGACCCTTCAAAATGTCCATACGGAATGTCCCTACAGGATTTGTCCCTTAAAGAAAGTAATCATTCACAAGGTTCATTATATGTGACTTTGTTTTACAAAGAATAATCATTAGTTGCCTAGGTATGAATTTGAATGGTGGATTCCGATGAGAACATAGGATCTTTGCCCGAAATTGTCCGCTTTGAGGAGTGCAATATAGGTGGAATACATGTGGCTCATGTTTTAGGGTGACAAATCAACTATTCCAGGACATTAGGTATAAACCCCAAAACGAATTCAACTTCGTGTGACCAAAAAGAGGATTAAAATCTTGAAAAATAGTTTTTGTTGTGCATGTCTCGTACGAGCAAACTTATCTCGTACGAGACAAACATGTCGGTCTGCGTTATTTTGCCATTTAGTCGGTCTTCATACCTAAATTTAGCGGACTTGTTGGAACCCGATCATGGTTTAACACAATTGCTAAACATCTAGGTCCATCATCAAGGCAACTAGCTCGTTCAAGACACTTCCAACACAATGAATGATTCCCCTCCTCTCACAAAGCTAAAGTCAAGGAAACCAAGGACATGCTAATTCAAGCCCATAAGCAGCTAACAAAATAATGATCACAAATGGCGGCCCTGACTGAGGAACTCCGTGCCTTGAAAGTCAAGAAAGCTAAGAAGCACAAGAAGAAAGAAGATGAATCCACTGCCTCGTCCAAAGACGAGGTATCTCTTACACTAAGAATGATAAGATGTCAAGAAAGAAAGATGACAAATCCGACTCTTTCTCCTCTTCCTCCTCCGAGGATGAGGAACAAAGCACCAAGATTTGCAAAAATATGAAGGAAAGTAGCGTTGAAACAAAGAATAAAGATGGTCCTGTGACCATGAATTATCTTGAGAAGAAGCTTGCTTCCCTTGACACTGAAATTGGATCCTTCACTCCATTTGATCTGAATGCTCTAAAAAATACATCACAAAGTTATGACCAATAAAAATGCATACACCAGTCGTAGATCGTCGATCATCAGGATCGCCAGCTTAATCAGAATCAGAATAGGCGCGAACAGAGAAGTCCGACGATGGATGAAATGAAAGTCCCAATGTCACGATACCTTTTATGAAACGAAGTATGCGCTTGGCTGCTGCAAGATGAGATGTGCATGGCTGATGCATAAATTGACAAACCTGATTAACGGCGAAGGCGATATCAGGTCGAGTAAGAGTAAGGTACTGAAGGCCTCCAACAAGACTACAAAACGTGGTAGGATTAGGAAGCGGGTCACCATCCTTGATGGAAAGCCGAGAATGAGGCAGAACTGGACTAGAAATAGGTTTACAACTCACCGTATTGAATCTGTCGAGAAGATCCAAAGCATAACGAGTCTGACAAAGATGAAGAGTGCCATTGTCCCTAGTTGCCTCAAGTCCCAAGAAATAACTCAAGTCACCTAATCTACGGCTGTCAAAGGTGGTACAAATATCATCGATAACAGATGGACACCTGTAGAAGAGGATCCTGTAACAACAATGTCATCGACATATACGAGAATAAAGATGGTTGTACCATGACTATGCCGAATAAAGAGTGAAAAATCAGCCTTGCTGTTAACAAACCCATGTCGAAGAAGAAAATCATGGAGGCATTGAAACCATGCTCGTGGAGATTGTTTCAAACCATATAGTGCCTTGCGAAGCTTGCAAATATAAGTAGGATGAAACGGATCTAAAAAACCTGGAGGTTGTTTCATGTAAACATCCTCATGTAGTATACCGTTAAGAAAGGCATTACGTACATCAAGTTGTTTAATGTCCCACTGTCGAGAATGAGCGTCAAAACAGTGCGTATAGTGGATGGCTTAACCACCGGACTGAACGTCTCATCATAATCAAGCCCTGCTTGTTGTGTAAACCCTTGGGCCACCAACCGAGCTTTATGTCGCTCAATCGAGCCATCAGACTTGCGTTTAACTTTATATATCCAATGACAACCAACAATATTTTTCGAGGAATTAGGAGGAACTAAAGACCATGTTTGATTTTTGTGAAGAGCGGAGATTTCCTCGTGCATGGCAGATTGCCAATGAGGAAAAGAGGCAGCCTGTTTATACGTACGTGGTTCATACGTAGAAGAATCCTACTGAACAGCTAGTAAACCATGGGTAAAGAGTATGGAGATGTAACCCGTAGCAAGTCCGAAACTTTGCGATAGTGGAGAGGTGGTGTGCTGGAGGAGGTAGAAGATGAGACTGCAGGGACTGGACCGGCAGAGTCGAAAACTGCAGGAACTGGATTATCAGAATCTGAAAATCCCGGAGAGGAGTCTGAAGAAGAAGACTGTTTAGGGGCTGCAGCAACAAAAAGAGATTCTGTGGGGGTGAGTTCTGAAGGATCTGAACCTGTAGGGTTGCCGGTGGAAACATGAGTATGCTGAGGGGTTTATGTTGAAAATTGCAGGCCAGGTAATCTGCACTGGAGTGTTTTGGAACACTTGGTTTGACTTGTGTGGCCGGGCCGGACCACAGGAAGCTTAGGTGAATGCATTGGATGAGAAGGTGTAGATCCAGATGATCCGGGCATAGATCTAGGAAGCTCCAAGAGCATATCAATGTCAGAAAGTCGCATTGGTGTACCTGGAAATAGTTTCTCTGTATGTGTATCTTGTCAAGAAAAATGAGATTCATCAAATACCACATGATGAGAAATATAAACTTTGCCATTGATTAAATCCATACAACGATATCCTTTTCGCAATTTATCATATCCAATAAAGATGCAGTGAATTGATTTTGGCATAAGTTTATGAGAATTGGTAGGTACAACATGAGGAAAGCAAGAACAACCAAAGACTTTGAGAAACCTATAATCGGGTTTGCGTAAAAATAAAATTTGATAGGGAGACACAAATTTATGTTGACGCATAGGTAATTGATTAATAAGATGAACTGCAGTATTGACGGCTTCGAGCCAAAACTTAGGAGGAAGTTTGGCTTGAGACATAAGACATAAGCCAATTTCAACAATATGGCGGTGTTTTCTCTCAACAACTCCGATTTGTTGTGGGGTGTATGGACAAGTGAGTTTATGTTGAATACCTTCTTTATGGAGAAAATAAATGAAGGCACGACAGGTAAATTCACCCCCTCCATCCGTTTGGACTATTTTAACAGTGTGAATAGCCGAGATACGGCAAGAAAATTGATTTTTGATTTTTGTTTTAAAGGTGGAGAAAACTTGTAACACATCAGATTTATGAAACAAGGGAAAAAACCACACAAAAAGAGAGAAATCATCAACTATAGATAAATAAAAACGATGTCCATTAAACGAATTAACTGGAGTTGGGCCCCAAACATCTAAATGAAGTAAATCAAGAGGTTTTAAAGCTTTATACGTACGGGAAATAAAAGACAATTGACTAGATTTTCCTAAAGGACAAATATGACAACAATGAGTGTCAATTATTTTGCTACTCAAAGGTAATCTAGACTGTTGACTTAAAATTCTAAGAATTGGAGTAGACGGATGGCCCAAACGAGAATGCCAAATTTGCTGACTGGTTCGTTCTCCAAGAAACGCAAGAGGACAATGCTGGGACTGAGAATTGAAATTGAGCTTGTAAAGACCACCCGAGTTACTGCCAGAAAGAAGAGTCTCCCGTGTCCGAATGTCCTTAACACGAAAACCACACGAGTCAAGTTAGACCCATCGTCAAACTTGGCTGGTGGCGGAGTAGGGTCGATGACAAACAAAAGTTTGTGGGTACGAAGCATGGTTTTGAAGAGATTGCTCCAGTTGACATAGTTGTCCTTTGTCAAGAAGGATTGACCTATAATTGCGTTTGGGTTATAGAAGATAGGGAGGCCATTTGATGATGGATTGTGGTGACTGAATGAACGCTCGCCCGAAAAAAAATCGATCGTCGTATCATTTCCCCCATTTTTTGAAAAGAGTTTCTTTTGTTTTACTTGAAAATGATACGACAAGTTTTTGAAAACTTCGGTTTTGGGAGTCGCTACGCCGTTTTTAGAGGAAAACATTGAAAAACCTATTTTAAGAGATTTTGAGTCCGGGAGTCTGGTTACGCGTTTGGGAAGAACTAGAGAGTTCACCCAACACGCCTCTTTCGAGACTTTCAATCAACATTGGACAATTTTTGGACATTCAAAGTGTGTGTGCAATATGTGTCGATGTGTGAAAAATGCAATTTTGACATTTTCATTGATAAAATGGAAGCTGAGTACAACTTGTGAGCCATAAGAGGGGGCCACACCCTTTTACATGTTATGATTATCTTAACAAGGCAGAAGGTAAGACAGTCTGCCCAAAGACTTCCTATGTCGTCCGACACAGGACCTCCTAGGCAGAGGTTGCCGTACGACATGATGTCTCTTGGCCAGATTGTCTTATTACAAATACCAAGCAGTTTCTGTAAATGAAATGACATTTATTCAACTCAGTAAAGACACTATTTGAAGGTCTAAAACTCAGTTTGGGATTGACGGGAGTGAACAAAGTCACGATAGACTTTGAATGATACGGATGTCATGCGACATGGAACATCCGAAGTTGTCCGTGTCATGTGACAATCCGCCTCCAATAAATCGCACCCAAACGGATCATAGGCGCTCAAATAGTGGCTTTTGAGCCACTAAAATGCTTAGGAAAGCTCTGAGTCGCGAAGGGAATAAACTAGACAGATCTGAAGTCCAAGAATGGCATTGCAGCCTTCTGGGGGTCCCATGTCGTATGACACAAGATCTTCATGGAGACCTATGTCGCACGACATGGGGAGCCTGTTTCAGTGCCCTTCAGTCTGTTTGGTTCCTCCTTTGTTCCCCAAGCAAACCAAGCATATTTATTGACTGTAGACAGTAATATAATACTATAATATGGGTATTATGGGAAGATCACATGGCTTTAGTGACCAAATGTGATAAATCAAACGTTTTATGGCCACTTTGAAGTAGCCATCACTTCCTAACCCAATGTAGCTAGGCAAAGATTGAAACTTTATTGGTGTGTGTACCACCTAATGTCCAGATCTGAGGTGAAGAGAAGTGAATATTGAAGATTCACTCCTCCACCACCTTTATCATGCAAAATCCCAATTTCTACATGGTATGAGAGCAAGTATGCATGCAAGGTATATTTAAAGACTTTATTAAAAGAGGGAGAAAGGTTTAGTGGCTACCTATTGTAGTCCACAAGGTAGAATCACCAATAGTATGGTGTCTACCCCTTCAATCACCAACAAAGGAAGCTTCTTGGAGTCTTGACCTTGAAGTGTGTATGTGTGAGGAGGGAGGTGAGTGTGTGTGTATGAGAGAGAGAGACTCTATTTGGCAAGAGTTTCCCCCTATTTTACTGATATTGCTCTCAGAATTTAATCCTCACTTTGGCTCTCTTCCTTGCCTCCCCCTAAAATGATCAGCCATGCCTTGTATTTATAGGCATCCTGATGGGGCGTCTTATGTCGCACGACATAGGCAGTTAAACTGCCTTAGTGGCCCTTGTCGGACGACAGCGTACACATTTTGGCCATATTGGGCCGAAAGCTTGGCAGGCCCATCGATCATTTCTGGGTTCTTTGGGATATTTGGACTAAATATTGCCTTTTAGCAATTTATATAAGCCCAAATTTTAATTAAAGTGGATCCAAATCATGGGTTCGGATCGGGGTACTCACAGAGCCCCTCGGCGACGTCACTTCCACGGAAAGCGGGGTCGTCGACACAATGAGAATCCCGAGCCGGACACGAATGGCGGGGAAGGGGATGAACAAGATGGTCAAGTGGCTGGACCTCTTATGAAGAGGATTCCTACGTATCCCGTGGGGGAATCAAGCCGAATCGTAGTTCGTTGAAGATGGGGTGCCAAATGAAAGGCTACGGGCTTTGTACCCGAAAGTGACTGTTCCAAGGGGAGTCACCGCGAAGATTGCATTTGTACTTGAGTTTGACTGTTCCAAGGGGAGTCACCCGAAGATTTGACTGTTAGATGGGGAGTCATCCCTCTAGGATTTGACTTTTTCTTTGGGAGTCACCCGCGGATTGGACTGTTCTGATGGGGAGTCACCCCGAAAATGTGACTTTTTCTTTGGGAAGTCACCCGCTGATTATGACTGTTTTGATGGGGAGTCACCCTGAAGATGTGACTTTTTTCTTTGGGAGTCACCCGCTGGAAATGTTAACTTTTTTCTTTGGGAGTCACCCGCTGACTGGACTGTGGAAATCTGTGCGGTCTTTCCGGACCGGGTAGTTTAAGGCGGTTTCGGGCCAATGTGTGCTGTGTTGGAAATCTGTACGGTCTTTCCGTACCGGGTAGTTTAAGGCCGTTCCAGGCCAGATGTGTACTGGAAATCTGTACGGTCTTTTCGGACCGGGTAGTTTAAGGCCGTTCCAGGCCTGATGTGAATTGGAAATATGTACGGTCTTTTCGGACCGGGTAATTTAAGGCCGTTCCGGGCCAGATGTGTACTGGAAATCTGTACGGTCTTTCCGGACCGGGTATTTTAAGGCCGTTTCGGGCCAGATGTGAATTGGAAATCTGTACGGTCTTTCTGGACCGGGTAGTTTAAGGCCGTTTCGGGCCAATTTGTGGATTGGAAATCTGTACGATCTTTCCGAACCGGGTAGTTTAAGGCCGTTCCGGGCCAACGTGTGGATTGGAAATCTGTACGGTCTTTTCGGACCGGGTAGTTTAAGGCCGTTCCGGGCCAAGGATCTTGGTAATGATATTGTGAAAGACTGAGAGAGGTGGGTATTTGAACCCAAATGAATTATAGGGACGAGCCTAAAGAGGTGTAGGAACAAGCCTAAAAGGGTATAGGAACAAACCTAAAGGGTATAGGCACAAGCCTAAAGAAGTGTAGGAACAAGCCTACGCATGGGAACAAGCCTAGCGAGATATAGGAACGAGCCTATAGCGGTGTAGGAACAAGCCTACGCATAGGAACAAGCCTAGCGAGATATAGGGACGAGCTTATAGAGGTGTAAGAACAAGCCTACGCATAGGAACAAGCCTAGCGAGGTATGGGAACAAGCCCACACATAGGAACAAGCCTAGCGAGATATAGGAACGAGCCCGAAGAGGTGTAGGAACGAGCCTACGAATAGGAACAAGCCAAGCGAGGTATAGGAATGAGCCTATAGAAGTGTAGGAACAAGCCTACGCATAGGAACAAGCCTAGCGAGATATAGGAACGAGCCTGAAGAGGTGTAGGAACAAGCCTACGCATAGGAACAAGCCTAGGGAGGCATGGGAACTAGCCCACGCATAGGAACAAGCCTAGCGAGATATAGGAACGAGCCTGGAGAGGTGTAGGAACGAGCCTACGCATACGAAAAAGCCTAGCGAGATATAGGAACGAGCCTATAGAGGTGTAGGAACAAGCCTGGTGACGTTGTGCCTCCGAAGAAGAGGCCGAGACCGACCTTTGCTCCTTCCGGTTCACAGGCGGGCGGATCTAGTCAGCAGCCCAGCCTGATGATGATGATGGCGAAGATGATCCCTACCAGCCCCTCTATTCCACCGTGCCTGAGTGGCAGGGGTATTATGATGAGCCTCAGCCTTGGGCGCATTATGAGGACGATGATTCTGACGGCGAGATCCATGAGGTGTCGGAGGGTGGCGATGATGGCCAGGAGCAGAGCGGCTCCGAGGAGGAGGTGGGCAGCGTCCAGGGTGATGACAGCTCCGAGGAGGGTGAGGAGGACGATTCCGGTGACGACTCCGAGTCGGAGTGATCACGACGGTCCCCTTTTGCCATGCTTTGACTCTTTTAGGAGAGAGAAGAAATGCATGTGCTGTTTTTGTTCTTTTGGATTGTAAAAAAACAAGTATTTTATTGCTTTTGTTCTTTGACAAATACAATGTTTGTTTATTTATATATTTGTGAGCTGATATGCACGAGTTTGTCCCAAGAAAGGCACAAAATGGTGGCTTTTGGCATGGTTGGGTGTTTTGGTGATTTTTGTATGCTTTGGGCGACATTTATGTGTCTGCGGGTGTGTTGGATGTGCCGCATCCTCTCCCGTGGGCTTTATGAGCGCGGGGGAGTGTTTAGGTATGATTTTGTGGTGTTTTGAACAGGTTTGGGTGGCTTTTTGAGCAAGCGTTGGGTCGCTTGGGGTTGCTGCAGTTGCTGCTGCTGGTGATCCTGATGGACCTCTCCATGTCGTACGACACAGGACTTCATGGGGCCTTTATGTTGCACGACAAAGAGTGCCTGGGAGACAGCTTTCTTGATCAGCAAGCCCGAGCACTTTATAAAAGGCAGACTCATAAACCACTCATTCCAGCAGTTACAGCAGGTGTCAAACTTGCCTTCCACCTCAAAATTAGCCCCAAGATTCGATCTTTGGCCAACAATGGAACATTATGACGACAGATCTAAGACCAAAGAGCGTCAATTTCATTCCGACCTCATAAATCTGACCCGACATCATCGCGGCAACAATAGAAGGATCATCGACCAACGATATGGATTGAGGTGCATCTGGGCATTAAAGGAGTGGGAGGTTGATTGGAAACTTCTCCGGGCTGCATCCAGATACTGGGATTGCGGGAGGCATGTCTTTACCCTCTCGTATAATGATCTTACGCCCACCATTGAGGAGTTCCGGGCACTGACTGGAGGAGCTGAGCTTAGAGATACAGTCTTCCCCCGAGATCCACGACCTTTAACTGAGTAGCTGGCCGATTTCTTGGGATTTCCCACTGAGCAGGTGACTGATTTGATTCTTGACCTGTCTTTTATTGACTTGGCTCAGATAGCCCGATTGGCTGTATCGCATCCAGAGTCAAGCCACCCATATACAGCCATGGACATTTTTATGCTGATCATGATCTCCCTGTACTGCTTTTGTGAGTACGATGGGGTATGTTCTGGTTTACTCCTGGGAGTTGTTAGACAGATGCGGGGTTCTCGAGGCACCACATTGGCTGATACTCGACCCGGGCAGGGAGAGAGAGACTTAGTTCCCCTTCTGCTGGCGGAGACTTATCATGGGATGGACCGACTGTCTAGAGGGTCATTGTATACGGGACATGGCAGTCCTAGTCTCTTGTCATTGTGGCTTTTTGAGCGATTGAGGCTCATCTCCCCATTACCTGTTGGGCAGACTGCAGCACCTTGGGTCACACAGCAGAGGCGAGTGGCTCCGGAGGCTTCACAGGAAGGTTGGCAGAGGCGACTGGCCATGTATACTACCACTGACATCCAGTACTGGGTTCCTGGATGGAAGCTTGAGACCATGAGCGGTAGGCAGGATGACTATGTTATGGTGAGGCTGCCGGGATTACACGTTTCATCATTCTGCATCCCCTTGCTTGTTCGAAGGCAGTATGGATACCCACAGCAGGCTGTTGATGGGTTCAGAGAGCAGATGGGGTCGTACCCCTTGGGTGCGGAATGAGCTGCTGCTTTTGCTGATACTTGGCTAAAGCTGCTAAAAGGTATCATATGGACCAAAATTCCCTCTTGGGCTGCGATCGGGTTTAAACCTCGGGTTTCGACTGAAGTTCATTTCTCAAACTCTAGCGCTTGAAGCTGCTGCCGACAGACTCTTAGGAAAAAATTTATGCAAAGCCCCATGTTTTGTTAAAGCAAGGGGAGATCTTTTCATCGGCAAAAGCCCCGGTTGGAAGAGATGACTCGGTAGAGTTCCGGATGATGTCCTAACGAAAGTCCCAATCTGATTGGTACTGCAAAAATGATTCTGAGGCTGATCTGAATAAGACTGAATTCATGTTGTGACATAGCGAGGAACCCGACGCGGACCCCAAGGATGACCAAAGAAGCCTCAGTCTAAAGAAATGGCTTAGCGAAGCTCCAACCTTGAAGAGTTTTAAGGCAGCCCTAATGCGAATTGTAGCCGGAGAGGGAAAAAACCTATCCTTTGCTCTCTTATTTTCTTTAGTCACTCAGTCAACTTTAAGAAGATGTAAAAGAAGAGAATTTATACATGCAGGGGCATATTTTTCGAAAAGTGGGAACAAATCCCGATTTTGTGTTATTTTCTGATGGCCTTATTCGATGTAGGCACGAAAACTCGCTTTGGGTTTGACTCTTTTAAGAGAGTATAAGCGTAGAAAGGTTTGTAACAGTGTATGGAAGCCCCTGCTGACAGAAAATCAGTGTTTAGCACTATTTTTCCTATGATGTAGAAGAGGAAGACTTGTTAAGACATCTGAAAACTTGTTTTATTTACAATGATCACAAGATTGCTTAAAACCCTTTATTGATGTTCGGGTTATTCAAACAATAATCTCGATATGAAAAAAAACATTCTGATCAATCCAGAGGAGAAAGTCAACCAATGTCACGGATCAAGGTTGGCTAGGTGTGAAAGAAAGGTTTGTGTATAGGGAGGTCTTTGGTGAGACCGGGTTTTATGGAATTTGAATATGCTTATGACCGGACCATTCCTGGTTGCCTACGTTTCCCTCATTGTGAGGAGCTCAGGTCGCCGTAGTTCGGCCTCGGCTGAACTGTGTTTGGCTTTGGAAAATGGGATTTGTGGTTCCTTCAGTGGAAAGGTTCGGATGAAAAGGTTGAATGCTGAGGCAAGGGCCTCGGGGTGATTCTTTGACCAAGTCATTTTTGGACGGCTGCTTCAATTGCTTCCTGATTTTAGTCTTTTAATGGGGGAGAAATAATTGGCATACGCCTAAAGGCTTTGCTTTGACTGCTCCGTCGTCATTGACAACATCTGTTCATAAAGCTTTGACTTTGCCTCATCTATTAAGCTTCTGATTGGCGGTGTTGGGTCCTTGGCCTCAGTTTTTTATGTGCAACCCTGTTTTTTGCCTAGACCGTCCCTTTCAGGGTTTTCAGCCTAGCTGGGTATTACTATATTTTTTTTTTCTTCTCTTTTTTTTTTATTATGTGCAACCCTGTTTTCTGCCTAGACAACCCTTTACAAGGTTTTTAGCCTAGCTGGGTATTATTCCTTTTGCACTATATCATTTTTTTTAAGCACATGAGGGCCAAGGCAAGCCCCTGCTTGAATTCCCTTGATATCCTTGAGGTCGAAGGCAAGCTCCCAGGTTGTTGTCGACATGGTGAGGCTTGACAAAGGCTTTTATGAGGTAAGGAAAGTGTATAGGGAGAGCATTGGTTGACTTTCTCACACCGATTAATCGGAACGTTAATTATTTCAAGAGATTATTTGTTGAGCAATGCAAGTGATCATATAAAACAAAACCATTTCATTAAATGTAATGTAGGTGTGCATATCATGTCTTAAGTCTAGCAAGAAAAGAAAAAGACTCTTTGATAGAAGATTTAAGATCAACTACAAATGTCCGAGGAGGACTTGGTTGAAAGAGAAAAGTACTAGAACCTACGAAGGTTGACTGAGAGACTATTCTTTTTTTTTTTCTTAATGATAGGTAACCCCTAGCCTAGCTACTCTTCGCTGGTTAGATTGCAAGGACGCTTGAGCTTTCCATTTTCTGTAATTCCTGGATTCCATTACCGCAGACCGAGGCAGTGATCAGTTACGTGCCCATGATACTGGTGGAAGTGGAGGGACTTGAGGCCATGGAGCAACTGGAGCAAGTACAAGGTGTCCAAAGAAACGGGCCAGAAAAGTCACGGGGGTGAACTTTGTTGACTGAGCATATTGATGGAAGGAAGTGAACCTGAGAGGACTGGTTCGTTCACTGCTTTCAGAGCTGAGAGGGAATCCAAACTTAGAATCTTTGACATCCTGTCCCGCATTCTGACCTCGATCTGACCTTACACCTTGACTGGCATTCTGATTCTGAGCTGGAATAACACTCGCGTTCGGACCCAAACCCGCTGAGACCTGCGAATCTGCCATTTCTGAGACTGCTGGAAATGAACCCTTGACTGGAGAGAGACTGATTAACCGATCGCCCGAAACTCTGACCCAATACTTGCTCGCTATAAGGGGGAGAGAACGGTTTTAGGTAGGGGAGAGGATAGGCTGAGGACGGACTCATGCATATGCTCTTTTTTTTTTTTTTTATTAATCCTAGGAATGGTTGGAAAAGGGGGAAACCTTCTTTTTCGCATTCTACGCTATTCCTGGATCAGTGAGTTCCATCACTACGTCTATAGACCCCCTGTATTCCACCTGTATTGCACCTCCGGGACGGACAATCCCGGCAGAGGTCCTATAGGGTACGTGGAACCCACCGACCGAAAGGGAGAACGAACCTATAGGCATACGAGCCAAAACAAGTCAAACTCGGGGTTTTTAAAACCAAGTCCAAGTCAACGTCTAAACTCAGGAGGAGAGAGGGTGGAACGCACGTTTGAACGTACGAGACCGCCATGACCTTTCCTCTTTTCGAGTTGGAAATCTGGCATGGCCTCTCGTCACTTGGTGGCGAAATTTCGGCATAACTCTCGTTAGTATGCATTAAGAAATCGACATGGTCCCGTGTTGACACATGTCGAGAACGCGTCATGACATCTCACGAAGCCAAGCCGAGAAATCGATATGTACCTACGTCGAGATATGTAGAGATCTTAACGTGTACTTACGTTGGAATTATGTCATGATTCCGACACGAAGGGGGGAGAGTATGCAAAGGTTTTCAAAGACGAAGCATGACTCGGACTTTGTGAGAAAATTTTGAAAAACCGAGTTTAAAATGTTTTGAAAAGTATTGGCCAAAAACCAACCGGTCACGGTAGAAAGTGTGTCACGGACAAGTGTTGGCTGACTCACTGGCTAGGAGGACTTTAGGCGCTCAAACGTCAGCGAAACATGTCACTTTCCGCGATGCCGTCCGTACACTCCCGGGTTCTAACTTTATGTACTGGTAGAGTGCGAGTAGTGTGAAGGTATCTTCTAGGAAAATATTTTTTGCTTTTTTTTTTTGCAAAAGATTTTTTTTTTTTTATGCAATATGCAAAGGAAAAAAAACAAGAGAATGAGTCAAAGCATGACAAAAGGGGAAGCCCCGGCTTCCAATAGTGTCACATACCAAAGCATGGCAAAGTGCATTTGAGCACACAAAATGACACAAATGTACACACAAGGTGAATGTCGAAATTGTCCAAGTTGATTTGAAGAAAGTTAGACTCTCTTAAGAAAAACATTTCTCTTTTTTCAGAAAACAGAAGAATGATACTGGTACGTGGGATTGTTAGACCACCATTTATCCCAAGCCCCGGGTTAGGGAGCGATACAGGAACGTTAGTGGTTTCCACCTATATACCGAGTATCGTCTTCATTTTTTTAGAACAAAATGTTTTTCAATGGTCCCCAGCGGAGTCGCCACTGAATGAACGCTCGCCCGAAAAAAATCGATCATAGTATCATTTCTTCCCTTTTTTGAAAAGAGTTTCTTTTGTTTTACTTGAAAATGATACGACAAGTTTTTGAAAACTTCGGTTTTGGGAGTCGCCACGCCGTTTTTAGAGGAAAACATTGAAAAACCTATTTTAAGAGATTTTGAGTCCGGGAGTCTGGTTACGCGTTTGGGAAGAACTAGAGAGTTCACCCAACACGCCTCTTTCGAGACTTTCAATCAACATTGGACAATTTTTGGACATTCAAAGTGTGTGTGCAATATGTGTCGATGTGTGAAAAATGCAATTTTGACATTTTCATTGATAAAATGGAAGCTGAGTACAACTTGTGAGCCATAAGAGGGGGCCACACCCTTTTACATGTTATGATTATCTTAACAAGGCAGAAGGTAAGACAGTCTGCCCAAAGACTTCCCATGTCGTCCGACACAGGACCTCCTAGGCAGAGGTTGTCGCACGACATGATGTCTCTTGGCCAGATTGTCTTATTACAAAGACTAAGCAGTTTCTGTAAATGAAATGACCTTTATTCAACTCAGTAAAGACACTATTTGAAGGTCTAAAACTTAGTTTGGGATTGACGGGAGTGAACAAAGTCACGATAGACTTTGAATGATACGGATGTCATGCGACATGGAACATCCGAAGTTGTCCGTGTCATGTGACAATCCGCCTCCAATAAATCGCACCCAAACGGATCATAGGCGCTCAAATAGTGGCTTTTGAGCCACTAAAATGCTTAGGAAAGCTCTGAGTCGCGATGGGAATAAACTGGACAGATCTGAAGTCCAAGAATGGCATTGCAGCCTTCTGGGGGTCCCATGTCGTATGACACAGGATCTCCATGGAGACCTATGTCGCACAACATGGGGAGCCTGTTTCAGTGCCCTTCAGTCTGTTTGGTTCCTCCTTTGTTCCCTAAGATAACCAAGCATATTTATTGACTGTAGACAGTAATATAATACTATAATATGGGTATTATGGGAAGATCACATGGCTTTAGTGACCAAATGTGATAAATCACACGTTTTATGGCCACTTTGAAGTAGCCATCACTTCCTAACCCAATGTAGCTAGGCAAAGATTGAAACTTTGTTGGTGTGTGTACCACCAAATGTCCAGATCTGAGGTGAGGAGAAGTGAATATTGAAGATTCACTCCTCCACCACCTTTATCATGCAAAATCCCAATTTCTACATGGTATGAGAGCAAGTATGCATGCAAGGTATATTTAAAGACTTTATTAAAAGAGGGAGAAAGGTTTAGTGGCTACCTATTGTACTCCACAAGGTAGAATCACCAATAGTATGGTGTCTACCCCTTCAATCACCAACAAAGGAAGCTTCTTGGAGTCTTGACCTTGAAGTGTGTGTGTGTGAGGAGGGAGGTGAGTGTGTGTGTATGAGAGAGAGAGACTCTATTTGGCAAGAGTTTCCCCCTATTTTACTGATATTGCTCTCAGAATTTAATCCTCACTTTGGCTCTCTTCCTTGCCTCCCCCTAAAATGATCAGCCATGTCTTGTATTTATAGGCATCCTGATGGGGCGTCTTATGTCGCACGACATAGGCAGTTAAACCGCCTTAGTGGCCCTTGTCGGACGACAGCGTACACATTTTTGCCATATTGGGCCGAAAGCTTGGCAGGCCCATTGGACTGCTGGGATATTTGGACTAAATATTGCCTTTTAGCAATTTATATAACCCCAAATTTTAATTAAAGTGGATCCAAATCATGGGTTCGGATCGGGGTACTCACAGTGACCAGAGGAAGAAGAAACACCAGATTCTGGTGTCCGAGGGGTGTTACCTGTCATGGTAAGGATGGCTGAGGAAAAACAGAGGGTATAAGAGAAAGGTACGTCTAACCCTAGATCGTATTTAGACTGATACCATGTTAGAGTGAGAAGCGGAAGGAAGAGAGAATAGAATAAGGGAAATTGGAGCGGCAGTAGCGTGCATGGGCAGTGGCGACCATCCAACTCCAGCAATCAGTCGGGCCGTGGTAATTCTGGGCGTGGCCGGGGAACTGGGAGTCACCAAGGAAATTTCTCTGGCAACAATGGTTTTGGTAGGGGCATTCTTCCCAACCCTCCTTCCACAGATTATTCACATGTCACTTGCCAGCTTTGTTTTCAACTTGGTCACAGTGCCCGAGCTTGTCATGATAGAGGCAATTCGGCCTATTTTGCTCAGTCCGAACCATGTGTGCTTGACTCCGGTGCTACCAATCATATGACATCCGACCCGACATCCTGCTCTGATACCAAGTTAGAGTGAGAAGCGGAAGAAAGAGAGAATAGAATTATTTTCTGCCGTGTATTATTCATTGTGATAACTAGTACATATATACAAATCATAGAGACTCCTAAACATGGTAGGAGAATAAACTTCCCTATATACAAGATTATACTAAACTAGTCATAATATATATCCTAAAATACAACAATCATATTCCGTGTATCCCGGAGAGAATATCTCGTCTAATTATCCGGACTACCAATTCTTTCAAGTTGATCCCTCAATATGATACTCATCTAATAGAAGTATAGCTTTAATCCATATTTGACTTGAGCAACTCATGATCTCACACGTTTGGCATGCAATAAGTTAATTATATTACTACCCTATCTTTTTCCACCCTAATAAACTACATTTGTAAACTGTTAGTCGAGTAATGCTATATAACATTGGAGATCATAAAAAAAGAAATATTAATGCATGGTAATATTGCATCCAAAATGATGTTTGATCAAGAGTTTGGTTTACTAAACCTTGACCAGTTTACAGGCCATGGATCAATATAATTGTTATAAAAAAAGAGAGATCGATCTTATTATCAGACCACAAGCCTTCCGACTAGGGATAAAATATTTTATGTATTCTAGATTCAAACATATACCTTAGGTCATGAACTTATGAGCTCAAGGTTTGCATGAAAAAGTCAATCTTTCCTGCATAATCAAAAAATTAGTGACCTTCCTCACTAGAGAATCTGATAAAGTCAAATATGCATCTTCTTATAAGGTGATCTCCTATACAAGCTTATCTAGGATGTATGAAATAAAAAACATATAGGGAGCTACCTCACTAGTGATGGCCTCATTAATATCCATAAGGGTTGACATGGTAAAACTAATAAACTAGTTAATCCAAGAAATAAAAGAACTCCTTAAAGTATCTATGTGGTTTTATATATTTTGTGTATAAATAAACGATAGAGATAATAAAGAGGGCCTAAATATCTTTTCTTCCTTAGTGTATTCACCTTCACTTTTTGTTTTTTTGTTTTTTGTTTTTTTTTTTTTGTTTTTAAGTCAGCTTTATTGAACTGTGACTAAAATCTTACAAAACTAATTAGGTATGATATTCTATTTTTTTTTTTTTGAAAGTAAATATTATGATGTTTTAAATAATATTTTTTGTTTCTTTGAACAGTATTATATAAAAATAATAATAGATAAAACACACAACACTAACTCCCTCTACCACAAAAACATAATACTCTCTTCTTCATGACCTAGCACTTGATAACCCGAATCAAAATTATAATTGCTAGCTTTTAATAATTTCAAATTATGTCGCTAAAAATATAAAGATTGCTAACACTTATTCGTGATGAAGGGCAAAGTTGATTGAATCCAAATATGTGGTGGGTCTTTGAGAAACAATTCAGTTTGTACAAAGTGGGTTTTGGTGGATGCTTTGGGACAACATATTATTGCAATATACATCCAATTTAAAAAAGGTGAAAAACAAAATTTCATGACGCATCCAAACATAGTCGGTGTTTATAAAATAGGTATTAATTTAAATTAACTTAAAAAATATACAATACTTTGAATGATTCAAATACTCAATTTATATACCTACCCATAAGAATACAGTTTGATGATGTTTACATATTTTGGTTATAGGTAATAAATTCAAATTAAAAGGCAACAATTTTAATAAACATTATTTTTGCATATAGTTATCAATGAAAGATACAGAAAGTTGAAGGGAGAAATTTTTCCTCGAGACAACTTGTGCATAAACCTCTTTGGCGCCTCCACCAACATGTCAAATCATAATTGTGACGAGTTTCTTTAAGAATCTCTTGCAGAAGATTTTCCTGATCAAATGAGCTGGTGTTGTGTTTATTTATAGAGAGATCTTAATAGTCTTGAGTTAGTAGTCACACCAACATGTCAGGTAGCACATTATTTGTCGAGATATTGATGCAAACCATTGTAGATTTTAAATCCCTAGCTAGATAAAATACTAGGAGACCTCTTTCCTCTTTGGACATCACTGCATCAAGTTGTTCTTTTTTTAGTTTTATCAAATCTCTGACATCAGATACATTGGACAACTTGATCTCCACAAATTATTTTTTGTAAATTTTATTTTCCCACTCAGTATAATGAAAGGCATTTTGCAATTTGGAAATTTGAGTTTTACACACAGTTGCAGTATGCCACCTAAGAGTTGAAACGTGCCAATATGATTCCTTAGTTTGTATTTATTTTTAGTAATTTGGTATAAAAACTAACAAATCGTTAATTTTTTGACGGATGGAACACAAGTGCACTACACATGATTTTTAAGGGGGCATTTTGGTCATTTCACGAGGGTTTGTGCAAAAGTGAATCAAACACCGGTTATCAAATTGCAATTTTACCCAAAATATAAATAATACTCACATAAAAAAAATAATAACTTATATATTTAAATAGTTAAAGAAAACATAGTTTCATAACTATTTATCATAATAAAAAAATGTACATAATTTTTTTTTTAAATTATGATTTTTATTATTTTTCAATGATTAGTAAAGTATCTATTTAAATAATTATGAAAACATATTTTCATAATTATTTTCCCACCTAGCATTCTGACTAACTTCGTTAATTTTTGAATTAACTAACTAACAGAATAAAAGAAGGGCAAAACAATACGTTTGTGATGCTGTCTCGTACGAGACAATGTGTTTTGTGCGAGACTACCTTCCAGAAATTGAGTCTAATTCACTTTCCTTCTCTATTTTGATCTCTTTCTCGACCCTTACTCAATTGATCCGGGATTCGATCAGATCGGGTCGATATCAACATTTATTTTATTCCTAAGCAATCTCTCTAAATCAAGTATTTGTTTCTTACCTTGCTTGATACTTCTCTTTCTTGGCCATCAAGTATTGAGCGAGTATAAATAAAAGGTTCCTCCTCCTTATTTGAATCTCACTCCTACATACGTTTTGCTGGGTTCTCTCATAGAAAGAATACACAATACACTCAAAAACTCTCTCCCAAATTCGTCCTAAGCATCTCCCTTGCGTGGATCTCAAGCCTTTGTCAAGGCTATCACTTCAAAACTCAAGATTTTACAAGGTAAACTCTTAATATTTTTATTTCTTCTTCTCTTCTCCTCTAATTGACTTTTAGAGTAGTGTAATTCCATCAACCTTGGGTTAGCCTAGAGGCTCTCCAAATCATTAAGATGGTATCGAACCATATTAACCCAACATCCCAAACTAACTAAACAAAACTAATTTGATGAGCATCATTTATTGATTTTTACATTATAAATTGAATGAAATATTAAATTCTAGAAGCATGACCGATTATATGATCCGATAGGATTAGTGCTCATTGACCTTCTAATCCTATAAATTAACCCTTGAACCCTCAAGAATCTGAATTTGGTTTATGTTCAATGAAATAACATAGTGGTAAATCAAAAAAATTAAATGAGATTAGGAAAGAGAAATGTAGAATGTTTTTCACCATACTCACAGTGACGACTCCAGTGGGGATAAGAAATGAAGAGGGTTAGACTTGCATGTTTAGAGATTATTAATTTGTTCAATTTTTTTCGTAATAATTCGAAAAATTTGATATCTTTGTCTCATACGAGACAATCTTTACAGTAACTAATTTATCGTTTTTTCTATCTTAAAGTGAAGCTCGTATCTCGATTTAGACCTGCAAATAAGATCCCAAATTCAGTTTTGCTGAGTTTCATCATCATTAGGACATTCTTGTAAGATAAGGAACTCAAATCCAATCATTATTGCTTGTGCCAACTCGGTTTTGCCTGATGTTGATGATTAAATGTTGTATGAATACATACATATAATGCCAACGGAGGCTAGAGATTAGAATGACCGAACGATAAACAAGAAACAATAAATGAACGCTTCAAGCTTTTCTTTTCTATTTCATAAAATCAAAGTCTGCCTCAAAACAAAACCCTAACAATGTTTCAATACTAATTCTAAGAAAATTCTAGAACCCTACACCGAAACCCTAATTAATAAATGATAAATTACAGAAATAACCCTAAACCCATAAACACTTAAGGCCCAAAGAAGTTCCCAGCCGCAGCCAGTTTGCTGAAGTTTCCAGGCCCAAAGAAAGTTCTCAGCCGCAACCTGTTTTGCTGTAGTTTTCGCCTGGCTCGCAGGCGCCCGCCTGGCCTGCTGTGAGGCGCCAGCCTCACTTCCAGCCCGCCTGCCTCTATTTCCGTTGCAGCCGTCGGCCTCTGTTTCTGTTGCTGCCTTCTGCCCCGTATCAACCTGCATCAACATATGTGAGATTAATTTTATTTATTTAATTACTGATCATTGGTTGACTCGGATTTTGTAATTATTTATTTATATTCCTCTCTCTCTCTCTCACTCTCTCACTCTCTCTCTCTCTATGTGTGCGTGTGACCTATATCGACCTTAGTCTCCCTAACATGGGGATCATAGGCAACCACTTGGTGCAGCTATCATTTTTTTTTTTTGTTTCTAAAGAAAACTGATTTTTTTTTATCACCTAGAATAGGCTCACACACAAGCACTCATAATATAATTGTTTGCATTTCACTATATTACCCTTTCTTAAACTGGGGTCCCAAACTAAGGACGGTTATCGGTCATCTTTATCGTCGGTCTCTCTAAAGTCGGTGCACTCCACTCCGCGGTTCGCTCACATACGACTATCACACTACCGGGAACCTGAGCTGTAAGTCTGAATAAACCCCAAACATCATTCTAAGCGTCTTAATTGGGGTTACTTTATGTCTTGAACCAAAATAAAGCTATGTGCAATTGACTAAGTGAAGGAACCAATGAATGACCCTTCAAAATGTCCATACGGAATGTCCCTACAAGATTTGTCCCTTAAAGAAAGTAATCATTCAGAAGGTTCATTATATGTGACTTTGTTTTACAAAGAACCAAAATAATCATTAGTTTCCTAGGTATGAATTTGAATGGTGGATTCCGATGAGAACATAGGATCTTTGCCCGAAATTGTCCGATTTGAGGAGTGCAATATAGGTGGAATATATGTGGCTCATGTTTTAGGGTGATAAATCAACTACTCCATGACTTTAGATATAAACCCCAAAACGGACTCACCTCCGTGTGACCAAAAAGAGGATTTAAATCTGGAAAAATAGTTTTTGTGGTGCATGTCTCGTACGAGACAAACTTATCTCGTACGAGACAAACTTGTCGGTCTGTGCATTTTTGCCATTTAGTCGGTCTTCATACCTAAATTTAGCCGATTTGTTGGAACCCGATCATGGTTTAACACAATTGCTACACATCTAGGTCCATCATCAAGGCAACTAGCTCGTTCAAGACTCTTCCAACACAATGAATGATTCCCCTCCTCTCACCAAAGCTGAAGTCAAGGAAACCAAGCACTACCAGAAACAGTGTCTTTAGCGAAGGAATTACCAGCGGCGGAATCATTTCGTCGCTATATAGCGGCGGAAATTATGCTATAGCGACGTAATGAATTTGGCGTCGATATTACCGACGAAATTTAATTCCGTCACTGGGTTTCGTCGCTAAAAATGAATATTCGTTGAATATTCATTTCATTACCGCCACTAAATTGGCCCCTAAATTACCGACGGAATATTCCGTCGCTAATGCTTTCTCCGCGGCCGAATTAATCCGTCGGTAGAAATTAAATATTTTTTAATTTTTTTTTAAATAAATCAGCGACGGAATATTTCTGTCGGTGATAAATTAATTTTATTTTTTATTTTTTTAATTTATCAGCGACGGATTTATTCCGTCGGTGATTATAACATTTATTTTTTAATTATTTTTAATTAATCAGCGACGGAATTATTTCGTCGGTGATAAATTAAATATTTTTTAATTTTTTTTAAATGAACCAGCGACGGAATATTTCGGTCGGTGATAAATTAATTTTTTTTATTTTTTTAAATTTAACAGTGACGAAAATATTCCGTCGGTGATTATAACATTTAATTTTTAATTATTTTTAATTAATCAGCGACGAAATTATTCCGTCGGTGATTATAACATTTAATTTTTAATTATTTGTTGAACTAATTTAACAAAATAACTAACTGAAAACGTTAAAAAATTGACTGGAATTTCAAAAAACTAATTGAAATTTTGAAAAACTAAGTGAAAACGTTAAAAAACTAACTGAAAACGTTATAAAACTGACTGAAATTCTAAAAAACTAATTGAAAACGTTAAAAAAATGACTGAAATTCTAAAAAACTAACCGGAAACGTTAAAAAACTGACTGGAATTTCAAACGGTTATAACCGGTTAAATAACCGACTGTTATAACCGCCGGTCCGTCGATTTGAAAAATCTGTAATCTTAACCAAACCGATTAACCGTCGGTTTCGGTTAATCTGGTTACGGTTAAACCGGTTAACGGTTTTGACCCGTTAGTTGACCGGTTAAAAACTGCCGGTTAGCCGGTTCCGAATAGTTTTTGGACATGTCTAGGGTATAAGTATATGAGATTTGAGATTTAGGGTTTAGGGGTTAGGGTTAGAGTTTAGGGTTTAGGGGTATAAAGTATATGATTTAGGGTTAGGGGTTGGGGTATAAGTATATGATATTAGAAATTTAGGGTTCAGGGCTTAGGGGTTAGAGTTTAGGATTTAGGGGTAAAAGTATATGATTTAGGTTTTAGGGGTTGGGGTATAAGTATATGAGATTTGAGATTTAGAGTTTAGGGTTTAGACTTAGGGTTAGAGTTTAGGGTTTAGGGGTATAAGTATACGATTAAGGGTTTAGGGGTTGGGGTATAAGTATATGAGATTTGAGATTTAGGGTTTAGGGTTTAGGCTTAGGGTTAGAGTTTAGGGTTTATATATGGGTATAAGTATATAAATAAAAATAATGATATTTATTAAATTAAAATTAATTAACATTTACCGGCGGAATAATTCCGTCGCTGATATTAATTCTACCGACGGAATTAAATTCCGCCCCTAAAATTAATATTTAACGGCGATATTATTCCGTCGCTGAGGTTAAATATAAATAAAAATCATCCCTCCGCCAAAATTGTTGACGCCCTAAATTTACTCTCTCTTTCTCTTCACGCAGCGATCTCTCATCTCTCTCTTCCCTCACGGTCACACAGCCGCCATCCACCCTCTCCACAACGCCACAAAGCTTCGCTGTCCACCCTCTCCACCGTCTCCGTCTCGAGCTGCTGCCGCCGTCTCACTCGCACACCGGCCGGAAAAATCACAGCTCCTCCTTCTCCGTTAATCGTCTCAACTGGTAATTTGTAATCTCTTTCTGTTTTGATTTCTTGGTTATGAAAGCATGATAGATGACTTTTTTTTTATTGAAAATTGGGTTTTGATTATAATCGTAGAAAGTATTGTACTTTTTTTTCCTGCTCAATTCCGAATTATTTTGATTTCTTGGTTTTGAATTCGATGGAGTAGTATTCATTATTTATTTTTTCGTGTAATTTGATGTAGGTATTATTTTTATGTATACAAAGTACTTCTGCTCTCCTCAGCGAGAACAATGTGTTTAATAGTGAAGGGAATCCGTAGCATCCCTGAAGTTTGTATATCTCAGTTTGGATATCTGTTCAAATGTTTTGGTGTTTAAACTGGGTAGTGGGTACTAGGTTTAAGCAAAAAAAAGTTCTGTTAGAATTGAGTTCTCATAAGGTACATTTGGTTGGGATAATGTAAAATAAATGCTAAGGCTGCATAACTACTTCTCATGTAAATGCCTCAGTTGACCAAGAGTTGTGTTTTCTGGTTAATAAAGTTAGAGTTTTGCTGTTTATACTTTTCTGATGGTTTTTATATAAAAGTAACTATATAGGTGGAGAATGAAAAAATATCAATTTTACATGTAATTGCAAGTTTTAGTATGCTAAATGGAATGCTAGACAAATTAGTCGCTGGATTTTGTTGTTATGAGAAGTTTATTAGTGTTTGGCATACATGTCTCACCTTACATTGGTTATCATATTTACAGTCTGTCACAAAGAGAAAGAGCAAGCTAGTTCTAGTTGTATTAGATGGCTTGTGTAAAGGCAAAGGGGGAGGGGGTGAATGTCTTAATAATGTAACATACTCAACCGCACACTACCTCACTGGTTCTAGATCCTATTTTGGGGCGATTGACGGCATCGCGGACGGTGATGTATGTCACCTACGTTTGAGCGCCTGATATCAATCCTGGCACCCTAGATGCACCTTAGGTCGAATCTATGTTTGATCAAGTAGTCAACTGTTTACTCTTAATTTGTATTAGATGGCTTGTGTAAAGTTAAACGACTCGGGGGGGGGGGGGGGGAATGTCTAAAATTAGGAAGACTTGAATGGAAGTATTGTTAAGGAATTAGACTCCTAATCATTGTCTAAAATTAGGAAGAAAATTCTTAGTGGCATTGCTTATAGGGTATTGTGGTTGGTGGTTAACATCTTAAAATATAAACAAGATGAGAGCCTTTCTCATCCACAGCTATTAAAATCCGTCCATCTTTGACCAAGAAAGACAGAGCAAACAAGTTCTTGACTGTTTGAGCAAATGATTTTCTGTTTAATAAGAGTTTTTTCAGTTTCACTGTCCTTTTCTCTATAAGGATCTCAATCTAATAGGTATGTCGCGGAACCAAGTCTGCCTAATAACAGGCTTTATTTAACCAAGCTTCAAATTCAGTAAATACACCACCTTTTTCCAGAGTAAAAATCCCAGCAGCCCCAATTTGAGTGAATAGCAACATCATCAATAAAGATTGAGACTTTAAGGCAACATGGAGCATTACAATGGAGAAATTGTTTCCCGAGAGTATCAATTTTAACAAGATATTCTTGAACTCTCGCGCTTTCACCAAAAACAACACCGGAAACTTATTGACAGGAGGTATAGCATGCCATGCATTTGGTCTCTAAAAGATTGGAAGATTGATTGGGATCTGCTCCGAGCTGCTTCGTGCTTTTGGGTTACGGAGCGAAATGTGTTCACCCTATCATACAACGATCGGACGCCAACGATGGTGGATTTCCGAGCACTGACTGGTGTGGCTGAGTCGAGGACTGTGGCATTTTCGCGAGACAGATGATTAGTTACGGAGAAACTATCTGAATTCTTGGGATTATCAGCAGATCGGGTATCGGACATTATCGTTGATGATAGATTCATAGACTTGACTCATATAGCCAGATTGAGTCGGACCTGCCCCAGACTGTTTGATCTATCCACTTCCTTAGATATATTCATGTTGCTCATTCTGTCTGCATACTACTTCTGCGGCTACATCGGAGTGTGTCCAGCTACACTGTTAGAGATCATCAGGCAGCTGATAGGTGATCGAGGAGTTGACATCCGACATATTCAATCTGGACAGGGAGCGATGGACATCATTCCACTGTTGCTAGCGGAGACATACCACGGCATTGATAGATTAGCCGGAGGATCTGAGTACATGGGTGCAGGCAGCCCCAGATTTCTATCATTGTGGCTGTTTGAGAGATTGCGCTTGATCTCGCCACTGCCAGAGGGGTAGACGGCATTACCTTGGGCAACTGGACAGCGCGGGATATTGAGGGATGCCGCTATTGAGAATTGGCATAGGAGGTTGGCCTTGGCCCGATATGAGACCGCAAACCTGTACTATTGGATTCCGGCATGGGGATTGCAGACTATGAGAGATATTCAGGACGAGTCAGTGATTGTCCAACTTCTGGGATTACATGTATCATCCTTTTGCATTCCATCTCTAGTGAGCAAACAGTACGGATACTCGCAGCAGACCATTCAGACTTTGAGAGAGCAGTTGATGACTAATACCATGCCGATGATTATGACTGAGCCTCAGACTACACAGTTCTTTGGTAGAGCATTTCTAGAGGGCTTTCTTCCGATACGACCACTACTCCTTCAGACTAGAGGTATCACATTTCTGACCACCGAGTATCTGATATGGTACGAGGAGCAGCAGGGTCCTGTACAGCTGATGATAGAGGCTCGACGCCGAGAGTATTTTTGGTCAGACTATTCTTCCAGCCGAACATTAAGAGACATAGAGGCCTAGAGAAACCCTGATGACATCACTGGAGACATTGCAGCAGATTATGAGAGACGGGAGCTTCGGAGAGCTGCTTTGAGAAATGATCCCGAAGTGATAGCTCGCAGAGAGGCCTTGAGGTAGGAGAGAGCAGTACTGAGAGCTACCAGACTGATTGATCCACCGGCTCACACAATACCTGAGCCATGACGAGCTCAGACTGACTTTTTCGACATACCTAGACCAAAGACCTCCCAGGGACCGAGGCAGAGGAAGAGTAGAGATTCGAGTTCGGGAGCGAGAACGAGTTCCTAGAGACTTTATGAGAGATATGAGATACTTTTTGAGACACAAGACACCTTGAACGTTAATTTATACAACTGTTATTTCGTGAATGGCTATGTGTTTCATACCAAAGCTTATTGGGGCTCTAAATTTATTTTAAGAAGATCTGTTAATATATTGTTTCCTATGAGATAAAAGCTTTAAATTTATTTTAAGAAGATCTGTTAATATATTGTTTCCTATAAGATAGAAGCCAACCCCAATTCTAAACCTAAATGAAGTGTCTTGTTACTTTTAAGTTTGTAATTCAAATTTAGACAATGGTAATACGTTAATTACATCTAAACTGTTAATATATTATAAAATCAAATAATTATTAACATCCCAATTTTGTTTCATCCGTCGATTAGATTGAGTGCACGTATAATATATAGATTGCAATGCAGGAGTGATGTCTGTCAACGATGATCGTAGTTGGATGTACAATCGGAAGTTACCGAATCAAAACTGTATCAATCCTGAGTTTATAAGAGGTTTGAAGGGGTTTATTGAATTTGCTACATCGAATCCCAGTCACATGAATGGTGGTAAGATTAGGTGTCCATGCGCCAAGTGTTGTAATACCAAGTTTCTAGGCGTGATCGATACTCAGAAACATATTTTGCATAACGGGTTTGATGTTGGGTACAAACGGTGGACTCATCATGGTGAGCAAATGATATTGCGCCCAAATGTTGCAAATAATCCCACCAGGAATATTCATGTACCTCCTGAACCCGAACCTATTATTCAGGACAATGAAGAACCACCTTTGAAAATGGAAGATATGGTTAGGGATGCAGCCGGTCCTAAATTCGATTGCTTAGAGAACCAACAGCAAGAACCAACTCCTGCAGTGAAGAAATTTATTGATGCTATGGACTCTGCAAAAGAGAAGGTCTATCCAGGTTGCGAGATCAGTGTGTTGGAGGTTGTGGCTAAGCTCCTTAACATAAAGGCTGATTGCAATATTAGCTAGTCTGCTTATAATCCTATCATGAAAGCAATTAAGCGGATGTTGCCGAAAGAGAATAAGATGGTTACAAACTTTTATGAGACAAATAGATGTATCCATTTGAGAGGTAATTGAATTTATTCTATTTCTAAATAATTTGAGCATTAACAATATACCTTCTTTAACATTATTTATGTTTTAATCTACGAATGACTTTTAGGTATCTAGGCCAATTGAAAAGGAAGATGAGCAATAGGGCCATGGTCGAGGCCTCAATTTCAGAGGCTGTTATTATAGATGAGATTGTTGCCTTTGTCGGAACATATTTTCATCTTGATGTTGATACGAGATTGACTAGGGTTGGCTGCAATTACGATGGTGGTTGTCCGTCTAATCGAAACATCTCTGTATTTTCATCCCCTGGTCGGTTCCTCGGTAAACGGGTTGGTACGCGTACGTTAACCGCTAAAGAGTTTGTCGCGGTCTCACTCTATGTTCTTCTTAATTGTGACGAGGTTGAGAAATATATCAAGTAAGTCATTGATGTTATGTTTATGCCTCGTCAATTAAATTATGCATGTTTAATTACCTGCATATAAAATGCCTTGTTTAACCCTATTGCAGAATGTTTGAAGATTTAGCTCAGGATTTATCTCCAGAACTCATCGCAACTAGGACAGACAGAGAATTTCCAAACTGGCTAAGGAAATATGTAAATATTTCATTTCATTTAAATTTATTCTATACACTTTTTTAAACATTCAATCTTAAAATTGTATTAAATTGGTTACATATTGTCTTATAGATAGCTGAACATCAGAGTGATGTCAAAGCTACGAGGTTAAGACATTTAGCAGTAACTCCGTACTTGAACGTTAATTTATACAACGGTTATTTCGTGAATGGCTATGTGTTTCATACCAAAGCTTATGGGGACTCTAAATTAATGTGGAATAGCGGTGTGAAGCTTAAAGGAAACCTTAATTTTTATGGCATCCTGAAAGAAGTAGTCGAGGTGGAGTATTTGGGTGGAAACAATGTTGTCTTCTTCAATTGTGAGTGGCGAGATGCTGTGCGAGGTGTTAAGAAGCACACCATATTTGACCTCGTCGAGGTAAAGGACTCGTCCAGACATGCTGGCGAGGACGTCTTCATCTTAGCATCTCAAGCACAACAGGTATACATGACTCCCTACCCTCGTCGGCGACACGACGGATGGTGGGCTGTCTAGAAGACCAAGGCTAGGAGCATGATTGACAACCTACCCTCGTCGACAACCACAGAGTCATTATTAGAAACACCCTATCAAGTGGATGAAATTCCAGTACCACCTACGTTTCATCAGCTAATCATCCATTAGATGATGTAACTCATATTCCTCAAAATGTTGATTAACCCGAGGAGGATTTCTTACCAGTGAATTTGCACCTCCTCCGCCTCGTTCAGGTCATCTCGCGCACATTAAAATTGATGAATCAGAGGAAGAGGAAGAGGACGTCGAACCAGAGTTTGATTAATCAGAGTCCGAAGACGAAGATGAAGAACTAGAGTTTTGTAGTAATTATTTAGAGTCCAGTGATGATGATGGGGATGAAGATTAATAATAGTTTAAAGTTTTATATGTATTGTGAATACTTTAGATTATTAGAACTTTAAAGTTTTATATGTATTGTGAATGCTTTAAATTTATTTTAAGAAGATCTGTAAATATATTGTTTCCTATTGTTAAAGTTTTATATTTTAATATTTTTAGTGTATTTAGATGTATTGTGAATGCTTTAGATTATTAGAACTTTAAATTTATTTTAAGTAGATCTGTTAATATATTGTTTCCTATTGTTAAAGTTGTATATTTTAATATTTTTAGTGTATTTAGATATGAGTTCTAGTAGAGCGGGCAGGAAGACACGCCCCGTGTACACATCTATTACTGGGACGCAACCGTCCCGATCTGATACAGGTGCTACCGGTACTGATGATGTCTACCCTACACATAGTAGTACCAGCTCCTCCTCTGGGGCCGATACTACTATGAGTCCTACTCTTGTCGATTCTGAGGGGAGGACGTTTCTTCGGATATCGCCACATTATGTACAGTAAGTAACTCTTCATTAATTTGATATAAGATGGTTCCTTTTTGTTTTACATATAATTCATTATTTAAGTTAAAATGTTATTGTATAAATATACTTGGCAGGTTTATAGGTGCATACCCTACCCCCGGGACAAGGATTGGGATGTATTGGCAGTCCCGGGTCATGCAAGAGTTTGGGCCCAATTGGAAATCATTGCCACAGGAGGAGAAGGAGAATGCTTGGGAGGAGTTTAAGGTAATGTGTTAATGGTTTTTATTTAAAACATAAATGTTAGTTTGTTATTAAAATGTTATAGTTAATAAGATTATAATCTTTTAGTTTTGTAATGTTATCGTTATATGTTGTAGTTGAAATTTACATGGGCACCGGATATCGATGAGTTGACGGTTAAATTTATTTTCATGAAATAGTGTCAGAAGTTATTTCGGGATCATATTGGTAACATATTTATCTATCCTTAATTTGTTTAATTAACAATGATTATACTCTTTTAGGCTCCGTTTGTTTCACCGTAAAACATTTTCCGGAAAATGTTTTCCGGAAAATAACCTGTTTTACGGTGTTTGGTTAGCCCCCGGAAAATGTTTTCCGGAAAATAACTCGTTTTCCGCTGTTTGGTTGCCTAAGTAAAACGTTTTCCGGAAAACATTTTACGCCCTTCCTAAGTAAAACGACCTACTGACCTTGTCCTAAGTAAAACATTTTCCGGAAAATGGAGGCCTTAATGTACAACTCATATTACGCCCGGTACAACCACCCCACTGCCTATCCCACCCCCCCCACCCCCACCCCCCAAAAAAATTTTTTTTTTTTAATTTTTTTGTAATCGCCCCCCCCCCCACCTACCCCCCCAAAAAAATTTTTTTTTTTTTTTTTTTTGTATGTCGCCCCCTACCCCCTGCCTACCCACCCCCCCCACCCACCCCCCCCAAATTTTTTTTTTTTTTTTTTTTTTTTTTTTTGTAATCGCCCCCTACCCCCCGCCTACCCCCCGCCTACCCCCCTGCCTACCCCCCACCCCCCACCCCCAAAAAAAATTTTTTTTTTTTGTAATCGCCCCCTACCCCCTGCCTACCCCCCACCCCCCACCCCCAAAATTTTTTTTTTTTTGTAATCGCCCCTACCCTCGCCTACCCCCACCCCACCCACCCCCCAAAATTTTTATTTTTTTTTGTAATCGCCCCACCCTCGCCTGCCCCCACCCACCCCCCAAAAAAAAATTTTTTTTTGGGGGAAGTGGGGCAGTGTGTGGGCGATTACAAAAAAAAAAAAAAAATTTTTTGGGGGGGGTGGGTAGGCGAGGGTAGGGGGCGACACAAAAAAAAAAAAAAAAAAATTTGGGGGTGGGTGAGGGGGTGAGGGGTAGGCAAGGGGTACAAAAAAAAAAAAAAATTTTTTTGGGGGGGTGGGTGGGGGTAGGCGAGGGGGTAGGGGGCGATTACAAAAAAAAAAAAAAAAAAAAATTTTGGGGGTGGGTGGTGGGGTAGGTCACCTTGTGAAATATGAGTCGTTTTACCAAACACCCGAAAACATTTTACACCCTTCCTCCGTAAAATATTTTCCTCCGTAAAATATTTTACGCTCTACCTCCGTAAAACATTTTACAGGAAAACATTTTCCAGAAAACGTTTTCCGAAAAACATTTTACGTCGAAACAAACGGAGCCTTAATTTTATAATTTTATCATTATATATATGTTTACGAGATATTCATATTTTTAATAGGTACCACAAAGTCTAATTATTATATTAAGCGGCTTAAGGCGAAGTTAGCACCCGTGAAACCGACTTGGATGACCGAGGAGGTGTTTTGTAGATTTTGCAAACATTGGTCGTCGGATGGGGAGATAGCGATCGCCGAACAGGCTCGGGAAAATAGAGTGGGCTCCTCGGGGTCGGCGACAAAGCATACGATGGGGACGATACCAGTCGGCGAGAATCACTACTGTATGGTACGTATGTTAGTTTAAATGTAATGTATGCATGCTTTGAAATCAGTTATATACGTATGTTAGCTGGGGAGCCATGTTGATGCTATGAAATCCATAGTTTTAGTTTAATTGACTTTGAAACCAAACAGGATGGTTGTATGCACGTTTTTGGTGGGTGTTAGTGTAAATGATAAGAAATACATGGGGTGTTAGTTTAAATGTAGTGTATGCATGCTTTTAAATCAGTTTATGTACGTATGTTAGCTGGGAGCCATGTTGATGCTATGAAATCCATGGTTTTACTTTAATTGACTTTGAAACCAAACAGGACGGTTGTATGCAAGTTGTTGGTGGGTGTTAGTGTAAATGATAAGAAATTCATAGGGTGTTAGTTTAAATGTAGTGTATGCATGCTTTTAAATCAGTTTATGTACGTATGTTAGCTGGGAGCCATGTTGATGCTATGAAATCCATGGTTTTAGTTTAATTGACTTTGAAACCAAACAGGACGGTTGTATGCACGTTGTTGGTGGGTGTTAGTGTAAATGATAAGAAATACATGTGGTGTTAGTTTAAATATAGTGTATGCATGCTTTTAAATCAGTTTATGTACGTACGTTAGCTGGGAGCAATGTTGATGCTATGAAATTTATGGTTTTAGTATAAATGTAGTGTATGTATTCTTTTCTAAGATTACCCCTAAATCCTAATGAAAGTAAATGTTATACTCACAACTTTAGTGATTAAAGAGAACATATTTTTATCACAAGGATAATATGGGAAGCTAAATGTTGCATTTATACCATTTCAAATTAATAATCTCGCTTCTTTTATTTATAGGAAAAAGAACATGGCCCCGATGTCAGTTTTTTGGATGTTTTCGTTAGCACCCATGTTAGAACTCCTACATCCATCGACCAACCTCCGCAATGGGTTGATGATCGATCTGCATTGGCCTTTGTAAGTAAACTATCATTAAATGACTTGATTTTAAATATGTAAATTTATTTATGTACATTGTGTATATGAATATATTTGTTTGTTTTATTTTGACAGAATACATATCAAGCCGTTGTTGTTCCCGAAGGTACTCCTCCCGGCCAGCCCATTCCATTTGTGCCTGAAGTTTGGCGCTCGATCACCTCAGATGGACATCCAAAGAGAGGAGACCGAGTGTTAGGGATGGGGGATCACGGGCTGCAATGCCCATCGACGTCGACCAGCCGTCGCGCGAATGTTTTAAGGCCCGATACTCAGTATGCTTCGAGGATCGACAATCTGGAGGCTCAGGTGGCTGAGGAGAGACGCGTGGCTGCGGAGAGACGCGTGGCTGCAGAGGCTAGGGCACAACTTTTGGAGGCTCAAACACAGGCTAGGGCAGAGCTTGCGGAGGCTCAGACATAGGCTAGGGCAGAGCTTGCGCAGCATCAGGCGGAGAATGATCGGAAATAAGCGATGTTGATGCCCCAGATGCAGAATCTAGTGCAGCAGGGTAATTTCCAGCCTCCCCAATCCCCCTCGAGTTGATTTCGTACTATTTTATACTTTTTTGTAATAACATTTGTGATATTTGTTTGTAATAACATTTTGGGTACTAGGATGTCCCCGCCCCGCCTCCCCACCGATTTGGTACCCGCGGGAGCCCCAGCCCCCCCACCGATTTGGTACTGTATTTTGATTTTTAGATTTATAGTTTTAGTTTTATCATTATAAATTAATTTAATTAAATTTTTAATTTCACTGGCGGAATATTTCGTCACTGAAATAAAATTTTATTTAATTCAGCAGTGGGAATTTCCGTCGCTGAGTTAATTTAATTTAATTAAATTTTTATTTTAGTGACAGAATAGTCCGCCGGTGAAATAAAAATTTAATTAAATTAAATTAACTCAGCGACGGAAATTTCCGCCGCTGAATTAATTCATTTTAAATAAATTTTTATTTCACCGGCGGAATATTGCGTCGCTGAAATAAAAATTTAATTAAATTAAATTAATTCAGCGGCGAAAATTTCCGTCGCTGATATCAAAAGATCACTGACGGAATATTATTTCTGTCGGTGTATACCGACGGAATTTGGTCCGTCGGGCCATTGCGGCGGGCTGACAGTGGCGGACCACCGACGAAATTTTTCCGTCGGTGATGAACTTTAGCGACGGAATTACTACTTTAGCAGCGGAAATTTCCGCCCCTAAAACATGTTTTTCTGTTAGTGAAGGACATGCTAATTCAAGCCCATAAGCAGCTAACAAAACAATGATCATAAATGGCGGCCATGGCTGAGGAACTACGTGCCTTGAATGTCAAGAAAGCTAAGAAGCACAAGAAGAAAGAAGATGAATCCACTGCCTTCTCCAAAGACGAGGTATCTTACACTAAGAATGATAAGATGTCAAGAAAGAAAGATGACAAATCCGACTCTTTCTCCTCTTCCTCCTCCGAGGACGAGGAACAAAGCTCCAAGATTCGCAAAAATATAAAGGAAAGTAGCGTTGAAACCAAGAATACAGATGGTCATGTGACCATGAATTATCTTGAGAAGAAGCTTGCTTCCCTTGACATTGCAAAGGTATCATTCACTCCATTTGATCTGAATTCTCTAAAAAAATACATCACAATGATTTCCCGTAAGTAGAGGACACCTGACGTGGCCAAGTTTAGTGGCATTACAGGTCCTCAAGCTCATAATGAGACCTACACTTGGGCCATGCTCCCAATGGGTGTTGATAATCAGATATTAGCCCAATACATTTCTTAAACTTTGGAGGGAGATGCAAGATATTGTTATATGTCACTCTCCTTACCTACTAGGCTTGATTGGTCGACTACATGTCGAGTGTTCCAAAAACAGTTTCAAGTCAACTCTATTTATCGCCCCGCTATGAGGGATCATGAAAAAAACAAGCAATATCCAAATGAATCATTTGCTAACTTTGCTAGAAGGTGGAGGCTCAAGCTTACTTAATTGTTGAAAGACTTAGTCTCAAGGAAAAATTCCACATTTATCTACAATGCCTCCACGAGGAATTCCAAGACAAGATCGTCGATAACTACTTTCCTAGTTTCAATGAGCTCCATGAATTCAGAATAAGTATTGACGACCCCCTTAACTACAAGAAGGAACAAGGAAATATAATGATTTCCCTACAACGGGACTTATACAAGTAAGGATGCCTCAATCAATGCTACAACTATCCTCTCCCTTTCTCTTTAGAAAAAAATAGATTAGGTCAATAATTGAGTATCTTCTCGAAGAGTGTTTCTGTCTTTCTAGTCTATCTCCCTCTTTCTAGTTTGTATCAAGTACACTATCAAATCTGTTTTAAATTCCCTATATGAAAATTCTCAACACAATGAGTTTGCTCAAACAAAACAAGATAAACTTCACAAAGCTAACTATGAAATCATTAAGGAACAATGGACCCAAAAACAATGATCATTACTAGAACAAATTCAAAGATTTGCAAATGATGATAGTTATATATTAATGAGTTTGAGAATGAAAGCTATCATTAGAAGGCCAAGGGGATAAACACCATCACACATCACGCTCATGCTAAAAGTCAAGGAACAACAAATAAAAAAAAAAGTCAAAGGCGTTGCTTTCAACATTCATCCCAAAAGAGTGGGGCTACTAAACTCATGATTTGAGAGTATAAAAACAAATAAAAAGTAAAATCTCAAGCTATCACCCCCACAAAAGAAGGAGCATCAACCAATTATAGCAAAGACCAGGAGGATCCTAAAAATTATTTCCTCGTACAATGAAGCTTAACAAGCAATGCTAATAAACGAGGCTTCCAGCGTCAAGACTATCTCTATAAACAAAACATCATCCATAACATTGTATATGAAGAAAATATATTTATCCCTAGCTCATACTAATGATTGACCTTCTTTTTAAAACTAGTAAAACATTTCAAGATGATTCACTTGTAAAGAAATCAAAACAAACATTCATGATATCAAAAGATAAAAATATATGGGCCCATTAAAGGTAGAACAACTTTCTTAGGCCTTGGAATCATGTAGCGTTCTTTGTTGATTCTAGGGGCTTCCTCTTCTCCACTCTTAAAATTCAAGCATCAAAACTGTGGGACTTCCATCCTTTTCTTCCCCAGCCAGTATCTTCTCAAAGTCATACGAACTCATTTAAGCAAAAAAATCAACACTAGAGGCTATCTTCTCTGCCTCCTAGTATCATATACAGAAGAGTTATGAAATACCATGTCCAAAGAGTCTATGCTTGGATCACCTTCACAAAAACTGAGTCGAACTCTCATAATTCTCCATATCAACAAGGTCAACATATTATTTATTATTCGCAACACACTCCTCAATAGAGTAAAAAAAATTGTCTCTGAGTACTCTTCGAGTTAGCATACTTCTTCAAAAGAAAATGTGCAAAAGAGATGTTCGCTAGATTGAAAACCTTAAAGGGCGGTATGGGAAAAAAACAGGGTGCATATAAACGGGAAAAAGAAAATCAAAGACAAAGGGAGAGCATTCTTCAACCTTATTAAAATCAAACAGCCTCATAAGCCTTTTAACAAAGTCATATAAAATATACAGGATTATTGGGGCTTAGTCCATAATGAAGCCTTGGACACATGATTGGAGTGAGCAACATAGCAAAAGCCATTGGAATTGTTGCTAGATCGGTAGCCGTCTCTCTCTTCCTCAAGACACGACTTGACTCAAAGCGCTCTTCAAACAAAAGAGAAATAGAAGACAAGAATTAGAAAAATCATTCCCCAAAAGGTTTTCCTCGAAAGCTGAAGAGCAGGATGAAGATTTAAGGTAGACCTAGATACGTTTATAAGGGGTCTTCTTGTCTAAGAACCTACTGGAAAAAGAAGAAGCAGTACAGAATGGAACGGTTGTCACATGCAAGACAAGTTGGCACGTACTAGCAACCATTACAGAAACATCAAAATTCTACAAAAAACCTGATTCGGTCCCAACTTGTCAAAACAAGTCTCAAAATCTACAAAAATTCATCTTATATAGTTCATACATCTTGTATATACACCTATACATATACTAATATGCACAAACCCATTACCAAAATTGACCAAATTGGCCATTCCATAAACTGACGTGGGCACCACCACATTTGTCAAAGTTAAAATTTAGACAATCTACTTGAAGTCTTTATTTGCTAACAAGTACCAAATAAAAGAAAGATTAATGGCCTATCAAAAGGCATAACAGTTATCACCTTCAAAGATTGAAATATATCATTGATTAAACCCAGCTTTCGTTACGAGACAAGGTCCTCTGTCTAACCTAAATGTTGACAATTGACCTGAAGAGTCAGAACAACCTCAAAGTACAACATGTCTCATATGAGGCAACTCCCCAATTTGACCAGATTTGAACCTAAATCAAAGAGTTTAGTCAAACTTATAAAATTCAACAATCTTACATATTTTGAACCCAATTCAAAGGCATATTGGTTCCTCAGTCCGAATTATCCATAGTTTGGACCTTCAGATCAACTTCAGTTTAGACCCTTGGACTACCTCATAGTTTAGACCTTCGAACGACCTTCAGATAGATCATTAGACGACCTCATAGTTCGGACCTCCAATTAAGACCTTAGGACGAACTCATAGATTGGATCATCAAACGACTTGTAGTTCGGACCTTTAAACGACCTCATAGATCGCAGCAATGCTTATATCCTCAGACGCCGCATCAAGAATCTGGTATTTTCAAAATTGGGTCAGTGTGTTGATTTCTTTGTATGAATTTTCCTTTTCTTACAAAAATCGATTATCGAAATAATTTTCAAAATAACTTAAATAGCCTTTTCGAGTATTTTTGTAGTCGAACTATGTTTGGTCTGATTCTTCCTTAGGATACATAGGCAGATTCTTAGCACGACCATCCCAAAGTTCTGAATGGATGTCTTTTCTATTGATGATACTACTTCTTTCATAAGTCATGTCGCCAAGGGGCTCTGTAATGCTTGTTTCGTACGAGACAACATGTCTCATACGACAAAGCCTCTCCAAAAAGTTATTCTGATACACTTTCGTTCTCCCTTTCAATCTATTTCTTGACCCTTACATAATTGATTCAGGATTTAATCAGATGTGGTCGATATCTGCATTGATTTGACCCCCAATCGACGTCTCTAAATCAAGTATTTGATTCTTACCTTGCTTGCTACTTCCCTTTCATCTTCATCATGTACTTAGAGTATAAATACAAAGATTCCTCCTCCTTATTTGGATCTCTCTCCTATACACTTTTTGTTGGATTTCTACTTAGAAGGAACACATGAACACTAAAAAACTCTCTCCCAAATTCATCCTAAGCATCTCCCTTGAGTGGATTTCAAGCCTTTGTCATGGCTATCACTTGGAAACTTAAGATTTTACAAGTTAAACTCCTATTTTGGTTTCTTCTTATAACCTCTTTTAATTGACTTTTTGAGCATTGTAATTCCATGAACCTAGGTTTAGCCTATAGCCTCTGCAAATCATGGAGATGGTCTCGAAGCATATTAACCCAACATCCCAAACCAACTAAATAAAATTAATTCGTTGAGCATGATTTATTGATATTTACATGAATAATTCAAAGAATTATTAAACCCTAGAAACAAGACCGATTATAAGATCGGATAGGATTAGTGCTCCTTGACCTTTGATTCCTACAAATTAACCCTCGAACCCTAAAGAATTTGAATTTGGTTTATGTTGCATGAAATAACATAATGGCAAGTAAAAATGCAAGAAATTTTGAACCCCCTGAGTTTGTATTAAACCTTATTATTCACAACTATGACTTATTAAAAGAGTCACCTTTGTATTTCCAACTAGGGGTGGCAGCGGTTTGGTTCAAACCGCGGTTTGGAGTCGAACCGAGCCAAACCGTGTGGTTGATTCAATTTTTAGACATAAGTGGTTTAGCTCGGTTTGAGAAATTAACAAACTATGTGGTTCAGCTCAGCTTGGGGTTTGACACTCCTAAACCGAATCGAGCCAATCCGAACCGAACCGTTTAAGACCGAACAGCAGTTTGAAACCGTGAAACCGAACCATTATATCGAACCGTAAAATCTAGCCATCAACCGAACCATAGAACCGCAATCATGACCGTCCCTTGAAAATTTTAGTTAATCTCAGCCTTTAGTTTTTAAAAAACCTAAATACCACATTAACAAAAGTTACAAAACCTCAGCGCCTCTCTTTGAACTTTCAATATTCCCAAATCCTTTCTCTCTCTTCATGTTTTCTCTCTCTTCCCGTTTTCTCTCTGCCGTCTCTGGTTTCTCTCATCAAGACATCAACGACGATCAATGCCAGTTAGCCAACTCGAAGCCGTTGTTCTTGATGATCTACGCTACAGTTATAATCGGAATCGTCTTCTCCTCTTTTTATGTCTTCTCCGCCATTTATTCACATTTTTCTACCTCCTCCCGGTAATTCTCTCTCTTTGCATTGTGTTTACCAATTATAATTTGACTGCCATTTTAGTCTTTATTTTTTCTATTTTTGTTGGTTTATGACTCAAAATTTAGGAACTTAATGTGTTTAGGGTGAATGATCAGTGGATTTAAGTTGGTGGGACTGTGTGAATTTTATTATTAATAAAATGCTATTAACTGGGGTTAAGCTTTGAATTTTGATTTAGTTTCAAAGTAATCAAGTTATGCTTGTATTTATTCTAAGTACTTATTTTATATTCATTATAGTTATAAAATGGTTAACAAAAAAAGATTATGCTTTGAAATGCGGTTTGGACCGTGGTCTATATCTCGGTTTGGATCGTGGTTTGAACCACAAAATCAAACTGCAAATCAAACCATGGTTTAGACCGAACTAAACCGAACCATAGCAATTTGGTTTAGCTCGGTCTGAATTTTTTTATGGTTTAGCTCGGTTAGAAATTTCTCCAAACCGATGCTAGCAGTTAGACTTCTAAATTTGTCCAAATCGAGCTAAATCGAACCATTTGATGACACAAAATTTCTCTTTTCACAGACAAAAATGTTCTTATACTTCTAAACACAAGATTGTACTTGGTTGTACACAATATCCACAACATCAAAATGCGTGATAGCATACACAACACATGGTGTTGGGTATGCATACTTTAACCCTCCTACCTTCAGCTTAGATTTGATTGATACCATGACCTTATCTCTATTTTAAGGACTTTAGGATCATATGTAATGAAGCTTAGATTTCAATTTTTTAGCTAAGTCGAGTTTATAGAATAGGTTAAATTAGGCTTGAAGACTGGCTCAAGACTCATTGGATATGAGGTTTCTGTTTAAGATGTTTCAAGACCGCACCATCAAAACCGCATGTGCAAACCGCTCCAAGAAAACTGCTCTGTGAAATTCTCTATCTGAAACCGCATCTTGAATACCTGAGTGCATGCCACATTAGTTAACCGCACTACCCAACCGCAATGCAGTTCAATCTTGAGACCGCACTATGGAACCTCATCTGGTGAAATCGCATTTACTCAACCGCATGCACACCAGACCGCATCCAACAATTGAAGACTTGAAGTGAACCACATATGACTGTTGGAATCCACGTCAGCAATGACAAAAGTCAACCACCAAATCTTGTCACGTGATTCAATGTCAGAGAAGATCTGCAAGGATCTTGAAAAGGTGACATATGTCCTTCATACCTTATTTGCAGCTGGAGTGTGATCTGCTTTATCTGCAACTGATGTACCAAAGGACAAAAGTGGATTTGTGGACCAATCAGAAAGCACCAGTATAGTCCTTGCATTAGCTGTCTATAACGGCTACTTTCTTGGTGCTTGGGTATAAATACCCCTAATCTTTAACACTTGAATATTGCTTGAGAAATTGATTTCCTGTGAGTTCATAAGAAGTTGAAGCTCTGCCCAGAAAATATTCAGCCCTTTGAATCATCATCTTCTTCCTTCAAGAAATATTTCCTAGCCCAAAAATCAAGCCTTAAACACCATCAAGAATCATTGTGCTCTACATCTCATAGATTCAAAGAGCCTTGATCTTGTTAAACACACACACACATCACTTGTTAATCACATAGATTATTCATTTGAGATACACCGGTTATAGTCTAGGATTTGATCTTCACAGAATAGATTTTAGATCTGAGTATTGTACTTTGTACTTTGTAATCTCTCATAATCTAATATAAAATCTAACTCTTAGAAAATGCATGACTAACCATCTTGGTAGTGGATATAGATCATTATGATTGAACCACTCCAAATATTGTGTTGTTCATTTCTGCATATTTACTTACTGTTCATTGCTAATTATTTTGTCTTATCTGTTTGATCTTATTTTCAATTATCCATTATTGTGAATTGTGTTTGCAATTAACTTTGTCAAACCTCACTTTTCAATTTTATAAACCGCACTGAAAACCGCATTACAAAACTCACCTCAAAACCGCTTTGTAACTTCAAATATTCCGCTGTTCATTTTGCAACTCTACTTGTAGTTTCTTATTTACTGCAAGCGGTTTTGTAAGCAAGAAGTTCAGTTTTTAAAAGAGGGCAAAAAATTTGTAATAGCTATTCATCCCCCTCCCTCTAGCTATTTTTCACCCTTGTTGCCACCTTTGAAACCAACTAGTGGTATCAGAGCAAACACATTTATAAAATCACTGTTTTTCAAGCTTAACAGCTTGTGTGCCGATTCGCTATGGCAAATACTAAAACCATGACAACGGTTAATTATTTACACATTCCTCTTTTTGATGAAGACCACTTCTACATCTGGAAGGTCCGAATGCTTATCCATTTGGAGACTATTGATGAGATGTTGGTGGAATGCGTGACAAATGGCCTGTTCGTTCCCATGAAGGACAACATCAATCCAGCCACCAGTGAAGAAACTCCAAAGTCCAAAAGCCAAAAATTGAGTGGTCTGACGAAGAAAAGAGATTAGCTGCTTTGGACAGCAAAGCGAGGTTCATCATTTCTGGAACCCTTCCCGTATTAACCCTTCAAAAGGTGATGTATTCCAAAACCGCCAAGGAGATGCAGGATGCAATAGAGAGCTACCTTGAAGGTGACGATCACTGCAAAGTAAATAAAAGATATGCTGTTGAAAGATCCTACAACAACTTCAACAGAAAATCCAACGAAACTTTGCGCCAAACCTACGATCTCTATGTTGAGGTAGTTAATGCTTGTAGATCTCTTGGAAAAACCTTAACTGATAAATAATTCAATATGACTTTCTTAGCTGCTTTAGGTTCAAGATGGATAAATAAAGCCACATCTCTTGTGGACTCCAAAGTTTTGAATACTTGGCCGTTAAGTAACTTGTATGCAAATCTTAGAGTCTATGAACTTAAATTAGATCACATTGAAGAGGTTGAAGGGAAAACCAAATCACTTTCCATGTCCGTAGTGGAACATGAGGAGAAACCAACTACATCCAACCAAACTACTGATCCTTCCATATCAACCGCATCACTCATCGATATAGATGATGATAATTTTGTCATGTTTGTGAAAAGATTTCAAAAGTTTAGAAAATCTTCAAAACCTTTCACAAAAACATTTTCAAAAGGCAAACCTCCATCAACTATTTCCAAGGCTGATGATAAAAAAAGGGTGATCTAGTTTTCTATAACTGTAGAAAACATGGTCACTTTGCTTCTGAGTGTCCTCAGCCTAGATTCGAGTATATGAAAAAGAAAACCTCTCCTGCGAAATTTTCTCGTCGCAAGGGAATGGTTGCTGAAGAGGAAGAAAACTTAAAGGAGTTAGCTACTTGGATTGAAACAGATTCTGATGAAGGGAGTGATGATGAAATCGAAGAGGTTAATCTCTGCTTAGTTGCAGATGCTTCCGATGATTCAGATACTGAGTTTGTCGAGTCACTGGATATGGAGGAAGAAGTAATTCCCCCAAGAATTTCGAAATTCAAATTGGATGATGATGTGAAACTTACTCCTAGCATAAAGATTGGGAATAGTTCTTATTCACATGCCATTTTTCCTTCCAAAAATGCTACACCTTCAAAAGAAATTCCATAGAAGAAAATTTTGAAAAAGGTGGTGGAAGAGGTTTCTCCCATGGAACATGAAAGGATGTTCCAGGAAGCTGAAATGATGATCCAAAAGTTTTATAATGTTAAGAAAGCATTAGCTTTAGCTCATGATGAACTTTCTCAGTATAAGACGGAGAAAACTGAAATGAGGTCTGAAATTTCTAATCTTAAAGACCAAATTAAAAGTATGTCTGCTGATCAAAATCGCATTCTAGAAACTAAGGTTGCTGCACTTCAACTTAGGAATGATGATTTGGTTACTCAAAACAACGATCTCCAGAAGATTATTGATGAGTGGACCAAATCACGTGTCACCTTGGACCAAATATTAGAATCGCAATTGACCAGTGGAATTAAAGAAGGTCTGGGATTTCAAACAGGTGAAAAGGAGAAGTGTGCATCCTGCTGTGAAAAGGATGAGGAAATTTCTAAACTAACGAAAGAAATTTCTAAGGAGAAACATGCTATTTCTAAGGGTAAAGGACAGGAACAAAAGGCTCCACTTATCTTCCTTTATGTCTACCCAAAGAAATAGTTTGGGAAAAAATCTCAGATGAAAGCAAAAGAATCTGTGGTTGAAACCGCAGAGGAGGTCTCATATGCAGCTGACCGCACTTCTACTTCAATCGCACCTGGTGGAGTAGGTAGTGCAGTCAACCGCACGGCTGACCGCCCTTCTTTTTCGACCACACCTCCTGCCTTCAAAAGCAAGGGGAGAGTTCCTAGAAAAACCGTGGTCAAACTGCAAAAGACAACCTTTGTAAAGGCTAAAACCACAGTTCCCAAACCGCATGCAACTCCTAAGAAAAGTAAGGAGTTAGTAAAACCTCATGTAGCTTATAGATTTCATAAGTGTTCTGTGTGTGATGGTTTAGGTCACAAGGCTGCGGAATGCCTTTTGCAGTTCACACCAAATGCCAGGAAGAGTAATCCACCTTCTGTCAAATAGGTGTGGGTCATCAAAAGGTGCTAACCTCAGGACCCAAAGAATAAAGGGGACCTCGTTTTAAATGTTTATCTTTCAGGTCCTCTGCTTAATGGCTGGACACTCCAAGGAAAATGAATGGTATCTTGACAGTGGCTACTCAAGACATATGACTAGGGATAGATCATTACTCGAAGATGTTGTTGAAGCAAGTGGTCTATCTGTAACCTTTAGTGACAACAACAAAGGAAAGACCATTGGGTATGGTATCATAAGGAGAGGAATCCTAACCATTGAGAAGGTTTCTTTAGTTGAAGGACTCAAGCACAACCTCCTTTCAATTTCTCAATTCTACGAAAGAGGAATGCATTGCAACTTCACTTCTTCAAACTTCTTTATCAAAGATAGCATTTTCGGAGTCACCCTACTCACAGGGATTCATAAGAGTAATATTTACATTATCGATTTAAATTATGCATGTAGTATTACTAATCTCTATTTTGTAGCTAAAAATGTGAGCGAGAATAGTTGGCTATGGCACAAGAGGTTAAGCCACTTGAACTTCATGTATCTAGCAAAGATTGGAAGGGAAAACCTCGTTCGTGGTTTACCCAAAGTGGCTGACCATCTTCCAGAGAAATCCAGTGCATGTCAACTTGGTAAACAAACCACGTCGTATTTTACCAGCAAGACCGCACCTTGAACTGCAAGATGTTTACAACTGCTTCACATAGATTTGTTTGGACCCGTCACCACTGCCAGCATTGGAGGAAATAGATATACTTTAGTAGAGTCTGTCCATGTTACTTTTGATGAGCATTCTTTCCTTGAGCCACATATGGCTCCAAATGTTGCTGAAGATTTTGCTGAGCATAATGAAACAGATGAAAGTTCTTCCAAAACTGCACCTGAACCTCAACCGCAAAATCTAGCACCCTCAACAGAATTTCCTCGAACCGCACCTTTCCAACCGCACCTGAAGTTTCTACTCTAGATGCAACCGCAAGGGAAGAAGATGTTGAGAATTCACCCATCCAGCTTATTGAACCTCTTTGTCAACTTACATTCCATGACTTCGCTGAAGGATCTAACGATGTTCCAATTGAAGATCTTCAGCAAACCTCTATTCAACCTGATTTACCCCCCGAGGTTCGTGAAGTTAGCAGTCACCCTCTCACAAATGTGATTGGTGATTTATTTTCTGGTGTTCAAACAAGGAGATCAAACTATGACGAGCATACCTCTTTGTTATCTCAAATTGAACCCAAGAAGATTGACGAAGCACTCCAAGATTCCAGTTGGGTCGTTGCTATACAAGAAGAACTCAACCAGTTTTAAAGATGCAAGGTTTGGACATTAGTACCTAGACCTCATGATCAAGGAGTGATAGGAACAAAGTGAGTGTTTAGGAATAAAATGGATGAGAATGGAAGCATCACCAGAAATAAAGCAAGGTTGGTTGCACAAGGATATAGGCAAGAAGAAGGAATCGACTACGACGAAACTTTTGCTTCAGTTGCAAGACTAGAAGCAATCAGAATTTTCCTTGCCTATGCCTCTTTCAAGAGTTTCAAGTTATATCAAATGGACGTAAAGAGTGCTTTCCTCAACGGTGAACTTCAAGAGACCGTGTATGTTGCCCAACCGCCTGGATTTGAAGACTCCAAATTTCCTAATCATGTCTACAAACTCCAGAAAGCTTTGTATGGACCAAAGAGAGCTCCAAGGGCATGGTATGAGACTCTATCTAAATTTTTGCTAGAAAAAGGCTTCAAATGCGGTAAAATCGATACTACTCTATTCATTGCCAAATATAATAATCATTCCTAACTTATTCAAATTTATGTTGATGATATTATTTTTGGATCTACTAATGAATTACTTTGTAAGCGTTTTGAGAAGCTAATGAAAAGAAAGTTTGAGATGAGCATGATGGGAGAGTTAACATTCTTCCTCGGGCTTCAAATCAAACAATGTGATGAAGGAATCTTCCTCAGCCAAGCCAAATACACCAAGGAGTTGATAAAGAAGTTTGGACTAAAAAATGCCAAAGCATACGCTACTCCAATGGCCACCGACAATAAGCTAGATAAAGATCTAAAAGGTAAGAAGGTTGATCAAACCTTATATCGAGGTATGATTGGCTCATTACTTTATTTAACTGCTAGTAGGCCAGATATCCTGTTTAGTGTTTGTGTATGTGCTCGCTATCAAGGCGATCCTAGAGAAGCACATTTAAGTGCAGTCAAGCATATAATCCGCTCTCTCTCTGGAACTACTAACCATGGACTTTGGTATTCCAAAGATTCGAATTTCGATCTCGTAGGTTATTCAGAGGCAAATTATGCAGCTTGCACTATTAACAAAAAAAGTACTAGTGGGACTTGTCATTTCCTTGGGAATAGACTAGTTGCTTGGGCCAGCAAGAAGCAAACCTAAGTTTCAGTGTCAACCACAGAGGCTGAATATATTGCTGCTGGAAGTTGTTGCTGTCAAATCATTTGGATGAAGCAACAATTGGTGGACTATGTAATTGATGAAGGAAACTGCCCAATCATGTGTGACAAGACATCAACAATTTCAGTCTCCAACAACCCTGTCATGCACTCCAAAACCAAGCATATAGATATCAAGTATCATTTCCTCAAAGACCATGTGGAAAAGGGGAATATCCATCTAGAGTATGTGGGGACAGACAACTAGATTGCTGATATCCTCACCAAAGCTCTTGACTCCAAGAGATTTTCATTCCTCAGAGGAGAAATGGGTATGCTAGAACTTAAATAAGTCCATATTTTTATTGGCTAACTTGTGTGTTAAATATGTGGAATTTAGGTTGAAATTCCTGTTGAGGTTTCAAAGCTCATCCCTGTTAAAATCGAGTGAACAAACCGCATGCAGTAAAAGTGCTTGCAGCCAACCTCTAGTTCCTAACCGCTTGCTGCAGCCTGACCGCATGAATCTCAACCGCACTTCAACTTAATGATTTTTTTAATGTGTTTCATTTCTTATCCCTAAAAAAAACTATTCATTTTTGTTTTATTTTGCATGACTGCCACGTGGACCAGGTATTGTTGGTTTTTAGGGTTACAAACGCAGCAGAAGATTTAACAATAACATCAAACCCTAGCCCTAAGATCTGTCTACCATGAAGAGATTAGAAATTTATACGAAATAGAATTTACATACCTTGAATGCGATTATGTTTAGCTTGAACTCGAATCTGAAAATCGAATCTCAAAACGAATCTCAAAACCGTTGATTTTAGGTTTTGATCTTCTCCTTGTTCTTTACCTTGTGAAGAATCGATGATTGAAGGCTTAAAGATTTTGGTGATTAACTTATCACCCTCTATCGATAATTCACACTCGAACGGACCAAGATTGCTTCTTGATTGATTGCTAGATGATCCCGATTATTGAAACCGATTTTCAATAATCAATGACAAAAAGGATTTTGATCTTTGATTCTAAATCTTAGATCTCAATTTTGTGTTTCATAAACCCAAAATTACATATGTTTTTGGCTGACCAAGGCTCCTATTTATACTAAGTATAAATCCCTAACTTTTAGGGGAGAATCCTAGTCAAAAACCAAAACCAAATCAGCAAAGGAATTGCAATACGGACCAAATTTAGCATCTGGCATGACTCGTCCCCAGGGGCACGAGTCGTGCCTTATGGATAGATGTGTCGTGCTACAATTCGTGCCATAAAAAAGGCTTGTCAAATCAACAGGGCACGAGTCGTGCCTATGGGCACGAGTCGTGAGCACGACTCGTCCCGTAGGGGACGGCTCGTCCCTTTTGACACCTCTCTAATTCTGTCGTCCATTCTCAAGGCACGACTTGGGCCAATGGGGCATGACTCGTCCCCTGAAGCACTAGTCGTGCCAGAGTCATCCCCAGAGCCCAGAATTCATCCTTTTAGCCATTTTTAATCCGTTCTTTTGTGTGTGACCCTTTAGGAATTATATTTTATGTTGGTAGTGAGTTGAAACATCAACCTCACAAGACATAAGTGACTTCTAGCAAACCATTATGTCCACCCAATTAAATATAACATCAAAGATTGATTCCTTGATAATCAAATGTCACAATCCCTTTGTCCACGATGTCCAATTGAACATGAGTCATGGTCTTTGTCAACTCATTCCGTTCAATGCTTTCTCGATTCCGAATATGTTGATAATCCAAATGCATTTGATCTCTATCAAATCACTTGAGTGTGGCCACACATTTCATCAACATCATTCATCGAGGGGCCCAAGCAAACATCTCTCTTCATAAGAGGGACAAATCCCGTCTTGACTTATCATTCTTCCCTACATGGATCCAATCGTGCTAACATAGCCCTTATTGCTATCCGGTTAAAGAGAGTGTTAGACTATATCAAACACAATCTTGTAAAGTTTTTGATCATACTAACACTTGTGTTATGACAGGAACCAGATCAAGTGACAATTGCTTTGTTGTTGGTGAACAACAAGCATGCAATTCAACCAAGGTTGATGACACACTTTTGTGGCATCAAAAATTGGGACATCTCAATTACAGAAATTTGGAGAAACTTTTTAGGTTTGATGCTAATAAAGGAATTCCCAAATTAATTTTTAAAGATAAATTTGTGTGTGGGGATTGCCTTAAAAGTAAACAAACTCGTGTTACCCACAGTGTTGCCCAACACCAAGAGCAACACTTTGGAACAACACATTGTTTTCAACTTTTGCACATGGACTTGATGGGTCCAATTGAGGTAGATAGCCTGGGAGGTAAGAGGTATTCTTATGTCATTGTGGATGATTTTCTAGGTTTACTAGGATCTATTTTTTAAAAGAAAAATCTGAAACTTTTGATATGTTTAAGTTCTTACATTCCAAAATCAAAAATATATTTTGCTTACCTATTTTTCGTATAAGATCTAATCATGGAAAAGAATTTAATAATATTTCCTTTTCCACTTTTTGTGAGAAAAAGGGAATTCACCATGAATTTTCGACCTCTAAAAGGTTCCAACACAATTGGGTGCCCGAAAAGAAAAATAGGAAGAAAACAAATGACACCCTATGAGATTTTGAATGGGAAGAAACCAAATGTTCATTACTTCCATATTTTTGGGTGTGTTTATTTCATATTGAATAATCGAAATTATTAGGTAAATTTAACTCAAAGAGTGACAAGGCCATTTTTCTTGGATATTCTCAAAATTGTCTTGCATTTCGTGTGTATAATTTGAGATTGAGAATCATTCAAGAGTATAGAAAAATTTTGTTTGATGATTTGGCTAGCATTGCAGGTGAATCAGTTGTAGACACTCCTATAATATGGGTTGAACAACTTGAAGAAGTTGCTGGAGAAAGTGTTACCTCAAATATTGAGTCTGGTGTTGGACCAAGTGTTGTCATTGATACGGCAACACTAGAGACAACACCAGAAATTAGTCCAAGTGCAGAAAATTAAGATGATAAGAACTCCAATGGAGTTAATGATCCAGTGAGGAGGGATTTCCCTTTGAGAATTCAAAAGAATCATTCGATAAGTCAAGTTATTGGGGATTTAAACGATGGGATACAAACAAGACACAAGAAACCGGTAAATTACCGAGACATGGTAAAATATGTTAAGGTAAATCACTCTTTTTTGTATCTAAACTTGAATCTAAAAGGGTTGTTAATGAATTAAAAGATGATTTTATGATTCAAGGTTTTAACCGTGAGAGATTTTCTAATTTGAAAAAATCTCTTGGTTTTTGTTTCATTTAAAAAATCCTGAATTATTTTGTTGTATATTATGTTTATTTAATTTTTGTTGTTTTGTTTATTATTTACTAGTATTTAAAAAAAAATCTCAAAACTGCTGTCTCGAAGTGTTGCCATCTGTGTTGCCAACACAGACAGCAACATTGTGTAACAAATAAAAAAAATAAAAAATTCTTTATTATTTAAATCCAATGGGGGGCATTTATTGACCTTTTTGTTCTAGTATGTGTATAGACTTATGGTTAACATTTTTGATAAAATACCCCTTCGTGCTTAAAGTGACAAAGTCACTTATGTTGTTGTTGATATTTAAAAAGGCAAAGCTTATTAGAATACTCCCAAAGTAACTCGCGACACGGAGTTCGCTGCGACGATACTTCCTTGCCAAAACGGGAGTATAATGTAGTTGTTTTATACTATGTATTAGTGACATGGAGCTCGCTACTACAGTGTACCCTACTTGAAAGGTATAAAACTTACTACATATAGCTTTACACTTTAATAAAAAAACTCGGGGCACAGAGCTCGCTACTACGATGCTTTCATGTAAATAAAGAAAGTGTAAAGTTTGCTTAAAAATTGCCTAAGGAATGATAAGTTATATAAGTTGAAAAAATATCAAGGGATTTTATTCAAAATATTGCCTTGTGTGTTACGCAACATTGCTATTAACATATTAGTAGATGCTACATTATTTTTTTAATTTCTTATTTTTATTTTTGTTAATTAAATTTTGAATTTCCAAAAGTCTATTTTTTATATTTAGAGTTTGTGAAATTTAAAAGGTTTTTAGCAAAAATATTTAATTTTTGTCTAACTAAATATAATTTCGAAGTATCTATTTTTTTAAAATTAATTTTATTTTGAATTTTGAAAAAAAAATTTATGGATATTTCTAAAATTATTTTTAGTTCTTATATATTAAAAATTAAAAAAAAATTTAAAAAAAATACATTTTGGCCGAATAGACAGAGTTGGAGTTTGTTGAGATAAGGGATAATTTTGTGTTTTGAAAATATCAATTCACCCAATATTTCTCTCTATTCATCCCTTAAATTTCTCACCCTCCTGAAACCCTCTTCCTCACCGTCTCTCTCTTCGTCTCTCTCTCTAAACAACTGTCTGTCTTCATCTTCTTCCTTCTTTAATTTGTCATGGCTAGCCCATCAAAATACTCTCAAATTCATCTCCCATGGAAGTTTCTCCTATAACCCCCTCAAGTGTTGTCTCAAGTGTCGCCATTCCTATGGAGACATCAACTACGACAACACTTTCCGCAACACCAACCCTTGTCTAGGTTGTGTTAATCTCCCTCATACTCCTGTTTCGATGGCTCTCTATGCGAGCTCTCTGCCACAATAGCTCACTCCAGCTCATCGAATCATTCAGTGTACTACTTTCTTCACAAAAAGGGGAAGAGTGGTCACTAGTGAGGTTGATGTTGATGATAGTTGAAAGGTCCTGTTTGCTTTAATCAGATTGAAAGGTTAGACAGTTAAGCTTTGACAGCTGAGGTGAAATCTTAGCTGTCAGATATTAACTGGTTTTAAAACAAGTGTTAAATGTGCAGCGAAATAATAAGTGTTGAAATAATGTAAAGACAAGTGAATAGTGTATGTGTGTGTAGATGTGTGTGTGTGTTGTGAGATAATACCAATTGAACACAAGGAATTTTAAGGTGGTTCAGAGTTCACTCCTCCTACGTCCACCCTCACTTTCAATCTTGACAAGTGAGATCAATCCACTTAAATCTAGTTCCCGTTAAGATTTACAAAGGATTGGCTAGGCAAGTTTCTTGAACTTCCTCTTCCTAATAAGTACAGTCTATTAGGGATTCTGCTCTATACTTGAGCAAGTTACAATACCCACTTAAAGTCAGTCTTAAGTGGTTTTACAATTTTAGTTTATACACCTGAGGTCAGTTACAAGTGTCTCAAAGTTGTTTTGATTGTTGGTTTGCAGGTTGAGAAGGATTGAAGGTAAGGTTGTAAGAGTTGTGTGTGTAAGGGCTGGTGTCTTCAGTCTTGGAGGACTCCTTTTATAGGCTTGGATATAGCCGTTGGAAGGGACAAGGAGACAAGGAAGTAAATGCATGTTGGAGTTGCATTTAGAGCCTTTGTTGACTGAATAATGACATAGCTGGAATCTGCAACCATGGATGTGATCTTTATGGAGATGAGCTGGCAACATTAGATGAGAGAGATTGGGCAAGGCACATCTTGATCATCACATAAGTACATCACTGTTGTTTGTTTGCTGAAGATCATAGCTGTCAGAGGGATGAAGCCTTTGCTGTTTGAGAACCTTAGCTGTCAGAGCTAAGTCTTTGATCTAGATGGTTTAGGCAATATGTAATGATTCATATGTACATAAATACATTAAATACATTAATATATATGATTGGTCTTTAGTTAGATCATTGAAGATTGGTTAAATCATTGCTGTCCAGTTGATATATAAGATGTGCAGTTTGAGTTAAGGGCTTAGCTGTCCAGAGTCATATGTTATCTTGGTTGTCAGATAACATATGATATATTTTTTTGTCAAAACCTTTTATAACTATGTGGCTTACATAGTTAGGTCCTAACAATTTCCCCCTTTTTGGCAAAGTAATATATCTAATAAAGATATAACCTGCAAGATACTCATGAATTGAATATACCAATGAAGATGAAAATCAATCTTCTTGATTCAATCATAAGAGCTTTAAAACAAAACATAGTATCCAAAATAAACATTTTTTAAAGCAGGAAATAAAGGTAGGGTTTAAATAGACTTATCCACAAAAAAAGAAAATTTTCCTAATCAGAAAATTCATCTCTTTCTCTTCTTGCTTCAAGGATCTCAGCTCTTTCTGCCAGCAACACCTTTTTCATCTTCTCATCAACACCTCTTTAATACATCTCATTGTTCCATTCCCAGCTCATCTCATCATCATAGGTGAAGGTTTGGTCTTGCCTCTCCTTGAGAACAGCTTTGGATAGAGGCTCTTCATCATCTCTCAATCTCAGATTACCCCATTTGGGAGCCTTCTTTGGTTTTGAGCTTTGACCTCTAGTTCCTGCAAATAGGTTAGAGAGGAAGAGATTTGTTTGTAGAGAGATGGGTTGTTGAGCTGGATGTAGAGGAGGATTTGTTGAGACAGTGAGAACAGTAGAGGTTGAAAATTGATGCTGTTTCATCACAGGAGCATCATCCTCATCATCACTTGACACAATCACATTGGGAGCAGCACCAGAGGCTCTCTTTCCCAGGTTAACAGCTTCTTCATCAGATTCAATACTCTTTCCTTTGGATGCCATCCTTTCAGACTTGGAAACAGTTGAGACTTCCAACATATGTCTCATTTTTGTTATCATTGACCTAGTAAATCTCTGCATATCTGAGATGGTCACATGGTAAGGAGGCACATAGGTTGAAGGGTTAAAGGTTGGAGGGAGTTTGGCTTGGAGGGATCTGGTGTTTAGGGGGATGAAAGAAGGAGGTACTGAAGAAGTAGGAGGAAACATAGCTGTCAGGCTAGGCTTAGCAATGACAGCCATGATTTTGGCTTTATTGAGAAGGATTCTCTAGTACATCTCTTTGGCAAGCTCAATGCAAAGGGCATAAAGCAGGGATGAAGGCATATAGATGAATTCATTGATATTGGAAGAGAGAAGCTGGGAGAACAAAATTTCCCAATCAATGATGGTTGCAATGTCCATGAAGTTTGGTAGTCTGGGAGCTTTATGAAAGAAAGAGTTTGGGAGAGCTATTCTGTACTTCTTCCATTCCTCATGGGCAAACATAATGAGGCCACACCTATTCCTTGTATGAATCATAATGGAATTTTTGCTTAACAGCCAAGAATTGGGGATTAAGCTAGGATTGGCAATCTCAGGAAAGTGGGTAATCTCCTTGAATCTTTGGTGGGCAGCCATGATAGAGGGGAAGGAAAAGTCAATATCACAATCCAAAATCCAAGGTTCAAGAGTTGGAAGGATTTCAGACTCAAGAGTAGAGTCATGAGATTCTTGGGTTTCAGTGGCTTCAACAGGTTTGGGTTGAGCTTCAGAATCAGGGGTAGGATCAGAAAAATCTTGTGTTTCAGGTTCAGGTTGTGTTTCAGAAACATGGGTAGGATCAGGTGTTTCTTGGGTTTGAACAGGCTCAACAGGTTTGGATTGAGGATCAGGTTCAGGCATGCTAGCTTTCTTAGCCATATCTCTGGTTTTGATTAAATCAAGGGCTTTTTGAACATCTTCCTCATTTAACAAGGATCTTAAGTAATGAAGAACAGCAGAGAGATACTCTGATCTTCCTTCTAAAGTTAGTCCTTCAGAGGCTTTAAAGATGTTATCAGAGATGGGAGAAGGATCTGAGGGGCTTGAAATGAGTGAGGAATGACCAGAGAAAGGGATAGCTATCAGAATGGGAGAATGAGGACTGTTGTTCCCCCTTAACTGAGGCTCACCTTTTTCAGAGCCAGGGCTATTCCCCCTTTCTTTTTCAACACTAGGCTCATTTGGACTAATGTTGGAAGGGTTGAGATTGAGGATGCCTTGAGCTACAGAGTCATGTGGTGAACTGGATTGGTCTTTAGATGAGGAGGGTTGAGGTGTGTTTGGTTTCAACTTTTTGGATGGGGGAGCATCTTTATCTGATTTTCTCTTCCTAGAGAAGGTATTGAGAGTAAGAGAGGGCGTAGAGATTACCTTAGATGGGGTTTCAGCAACTGAAGAGACCTTAGCTGTCAGATAGGAGGCTACCATAGCTGTCCCAGATGACTGTCCAACCTTGGCTGTTCTCACTTCCATCAGAGACTCAGGTACAGCTCTTCTCATGTTCTCATCATGCTCATCATCATCACTTTCTTCCACTTCACCAGCATACTCATCAATATCTTTTTAGATGGGATCTGATTGAGTTTCTTCACTGTCAGCTTGTTCTTCATCAATCTTCTTTCTTTTTTCAGTAACTTGAGCCATCTCTTGCTCATCAGATTGCTCTACTTCTTCTTGTACTTTCTTTCCTTTGCTGATTTTCTTTCCCTTTCCAGTTCTCTTCATCTTTGCTTGGCTCTTTCTCCTCTTGATTTTGCTAGGAATGGTCTCTTGAGCTCTTTCTCCTATTACTACACCAGTGTCATGCTTCCTTTTTGTTCTTTTGTCATTGATCATGTGAACCAATGACTTCCACATTCTCATGTCATTTGCATCTTTCTCTTTCAGTCTCTGAGTAGCTGCCTCAAGATTTTCAGAGCTGTCCTCAAATTCTACCTTTTTCTTCATTTTGAGTCTGAATGTGCTTGAGTTAAAACTCCTGGTTTGCATAAGAGGGGAGGATTTAAGCCAAACCTTTTTAAGGGGAGGGTTCAACTTAGGGATTAAGTGATAGTATAGCAAATGGGGAGATTGGTTTCAATGTTTAGTCCAAGTAAAATTTCTAAAACAGCAAAGAAACTTGTCTTTCAAAGTCCTATGGTGGATGAGACTAGAGAGGAATGGTTTGAGAGAGAATTTCTATCATATAGAATCCAAACTGATAATGGTTTGGAACAGGAAGTGGATCAATTGCCAAATGATGATCCACATAAGGAAGAAGAGTTAAGAGAGAGAGAGAGTTTAGAAAGAAGTTTTGGGAGGAAGAGAGACTAGCACTGTTGGAGGGTGAGAGAAACAGGTTAAGGGAGAAATCTAGGAACAAGGGTAAAGCTAAGATGGTTGATGAGAGGCAAAATGATCTGACAGCTAAGGTTAAGCTGTCAAGAAAAGGGAAGGAAGGTGAATCAAGTAGGCAGGTTGAGGAAGGTGCAGAGAAAGTCAGTACATTTGGGGAGCTTGTGAAGCTTGACAGCAATGAAAGGATTAAGATTGACACACAAATTGGTCAACCTGATTTCTTAGCTGTCAAGAAGTTCACAGCAGTAACCAGAGATTCACTCACTCTTAGTCAAACAGTTCTTCAGGGAACTGGAGACAACTTTGCAGGTGTGCAAAGTTCTCCTTCCAAGGCTTATATGAAATTGTTCTCTCAGTTTCTCAAGTGTTTGAGTCCAGCAGCTCTGAAAGGTGATGAAGATGAAGGTCCTCAGTCTGATCAAGCTATCATTGCATAGGCAAGTGCAAACTCTTCAGGTACTTTTAGCTTTATCTCACCACTCAGTGAGTATCCTCATTATAATGTAGTGGAGGAATGGTGGCCAAGGAAGGTGTGTCCTTCTTTGCAATTCTCAACCACAGCTATTGATCCTTTTATGGAAAGGCACCCTGTATGGCTAGAGAGGTATGGGGACTTCAAAGAGAATGCATATCGAGCTCCAGATATTATCTATAGTGATAATGGATGTGGAGATGGTTGCTTCCAAGATCAGCTATGGAATAGTCAAGATTGACAGTCCTTAGCTGTCAAAGCATTCAGGAGGGCTAACTGTGTTGAGAAGGAGGATAGTGAAGCTTTTGATAAGGGAATTTATGTTTGTGTTTGATGTTTTGTGTTTTGAAGATTGGATGTATGGTAGGAGTGTGTTTTTGTTTGATGTTTTAAGAAGGGTTTAGGATAGGATAATGGTTAGCTGTCAGAATCCACAGTGTTGACAGCAGCCATAGGTAATGTTTTTCCTTGTTATCAATGAAAGATCTTTTATTTTGGCAAGTTAATCATTCCTAACATTGCTCATAGCATTTCAAATCTCTTTTCATCTATGGCTTTTGTTAGGATGTCAGAGACATTATCTTCAGTGCAATCTTTGGCCAAGATAATATTTCCCTTTTCTACATGGTCTCTGATGAAGTGATGTCTAACTTCAATGTGCTTGGTCTTAGAATGTTGAACTGGATTTTCTGTCATGGCAATAGTGCTAGAATTGTCACAGAAGATGGGAATATTTGACAAGTCCATCCCAAAGTCTTGAAGTTGACTCTTAAGATAGAGAATTTGAGAGCAGCACAAGCCTGCAGCAATATACTTAGCCTCAGCTGTTGAGATAGCTACTGAGGTCTGCTTTTTGCTTGACCATGAGATGATTCTTGATCCAATAAACTGGCATCCACCACTTATGGATTTTCTATCTAGATTGCATCTAGCATAGTCTGAGTCAGTGAATCCAATTAAAGAGAATGGGGATTCAGTGGGATAACACAAACCATAATCAGGTGTTCCTTTGAGATATCTCAAGATTCTCTTGACAGCAGAGAGATGAGATTCTTTGGGATTGGCTTGAAATCTTGCACAAAGGCAAACACTAAACATGATATCAGATCTTGAAGCTGTCACATATAGGAGTGATCCAATGTAACTTCTATAAAGGGTTGGATTCACACTCTGGCCATCAGAATCAGCAAGGAGTTTGGTTGTGGTTGACAAAGGGGTTCTAACTGGGGAAGCAGTTTGCATGTCAAACTTCTTGATCATATCCCTTGTGTACTTGGCTTGGTTAATGAAGATCCCTTCCTTCATTTGTTTGACTTGAAGGCCCAAGAAGAAAGTGAGCTCACCAATCATGCTCATTTCAAACTGATTCTTCATAATATCCCCAAATTCAGTGCACAAGTCCTCATTTGATGAGCTAAAAATGATGTCATCAACATAGACTTGGATGAGCAACTGATCATCTCCATATTTCTTGATAAACGATGTGTTATCAATATGGCCTTTGGTAAATCCTTTGCCAAGGAGGTATTTAGATAGGGTATCATACCAAGCTCTAGGTGCTTGCTTAAGCCCATACAAGGCTTTGTCCAATTTGTATACATGATCTAGGAATTTAGGGTGTTCAAAACCAGGGGGTTGAGATACAAAAACTTTTTCATTTAAGACTCCATTCAGGAATGCACTCTTGATATCCATCTGAAATACCTTCATTTTCTTGAATGAAGCATAGGCAAGGAATAGCCTTATAGCTTCAAGTCTTGCAACAGGGGCAAAAGTTTCATCATAATCAATACCTTCTTCTTGTCTGTACCCTTGAGCAACCAGTCTAGCCTTGTTCCTTACTACAATACCTTCTTCATTCATTTTGTTTCTAAAGACCCATCTTGTCCCAATGACAGTTTGATTCTTTGGCTTAGGAACAAGCTTCCATACTTTGTTTCATTCAAATTGCTCCAATTCTTCTTCCATTGCTTCTATCCAATCTGGGTCTTGAAGAGCTTCATTTATCTTTTTGGATTCAATTTGAGAGATGAAAGCACTCATTAGAGAGTCAAGAACAGGCATGTTAGGAGGTATGTCTATTTTAAGTATAGGAAGGTCAATATAGATGTTTTTGTTTGGAGGAATGATATGGGTAATGGTTTCAGGTTGAGGAATTGAATGAGTGGTGTTGTCACAAGGTTAGATGGGGTTGATTTCAAGGGGAATTTGATGGCTAGATGAGGGTAAGCAGTCAGGTGCATCATAGCTGTCAGTTTCACCTTTGCTGTTGAGTTGGAAATCTTGGTTGTCAGACACAATGGGATGAGTATTAGAGTTTTTGGGCACCATATAGGGAAGGTGAGTTTTCTTCAGGATTGAGATTTGAGGGGTCATGAACAGGAGACACCTCAGGTACATTGTCTGAATTCCCAATAGATTCATCAAAATCACATAATTCAGTGTGACTTCGATCATTGTTTTCATCAAAGTCAACATGAATTGATTCTTCTACAACAAGTATCCTTTTGTTGTAAACTCTATAGGCTTTGCTAGTGTTGGAGTATCCAAGGAAAATTCCTTCATCACTTTTGGAATCAAACTTATGAAGGTTGTTCTTCCCATTGTTGTGAATAAAACATCTACTTCCAAAACCATGAAAGTATGAGATTGTTGGGACTCTACCATTCCATAGCTCATAGGGAGTTTTGGTGTGGAACTTGTTGATAAGGGTTTTATTCTGAACATATACAGCAGTGGTGACTGCTTCTCCCCAAAAGTACTTAGGGAGATTGTTTTCTGACAGCATAGATCTTGCTGCTTCACAAATTGTTCTGTTTTTCCTTTCAGAAACTCTATTTTGCTGTGGAGTTCTAGGGGCAGAGAAGTTATGCTCAATCCCTTTTTGATCACAATATTCTTCAACACCTGTGTTCTCAAATTCCTTACCATGATCAGATCTGATTTTGATAATGGATAAACCCTTTTGGTTTTGAATTTTATTGAACAGTTTGACTAGTTGTTCTAATGTATCTCTTTTGGATTCAAGAAGGATGATCCAAGTAAATCTAGTGTAATCATCAACTACAATAAGAGAGTATCTCTTTCCACCAAGAGATCTGGTTCTGATTGGTCCAAAAAGATCCATGTGGAGTAGTTGAAGGGGTTTTGTGGTATCTAATCTGGTTTTGGCAGTGAAGGAGGTTTTCTTTTGCTTTTCACATTGACAAGCTTTGCACAATTTGTCCTTTTTGAAGGGTATTTTGGGTAGGCCTTTTACTAGGTTTGAGTTGGCTAGTTTTGAGATGCTTTTCAGGTTGAGGTGAGCCAATCTTTTGTGCCATAGCCATGACATATCAGATTGACTGAAGGAGAATAGGCAATGGGCATCTGAAGAATCCACAATTTCCAGGTTTAGACAGTAGAGGTTGCCTTTTCTGATTCCAGTGAGAATTGATTTGTTGTTGATATCTTTGACAGTGCAGTGGTTTTTGGAACATACAACATGATATCCCTTATCACAAATCTGACTAAGGCTAATCAAATTGTGCTTGAGACCCTCTACATAAGACACATTAGTGAAAATAATGTCTTTAGTAACAAGGTTTCCTGATCCTTTGACTTTGGCTTGAGAGTTATCACCAAAAGTTACATTTGGACCATTTTTAGGGACATATTGTTGTAACCACTCCTTGTTGAAAGTCATGTGCATGCTGCATCCACTGTCCAAGTACCATATTCCTTTCCTAGATTCCTACAAAACAGAAAAATAAATTTATGGTACCCTTTATTCTTTTGGGTCCAAAGGATTAGAATTTCTTTGGTACCCTAGCTTTGTTCATTGCCCTCTTTCCAAAATACTGATTTAGGGCATTATAATATCCCATGATTTGCAACATATAGGGTGTAGGAGCAATAGGTTGGGTTTGGTTAAAAAATTGGTTGGGTGAAAAGACTTGGTTTTGGTTATGAAACTGAGAATGGCTTGGGGAATTGTTTGAATGAGATGATCTGGGAGAGGTATTGTGTTGGGCAAGATTTCTTCCATTTGAGAATGGCCAGTTAGGTCTTTGAGGTTTAGCATATGAGTGATGATCATAGAATCTTTGTTGTCTTGGAGACCTCTGCTGTCCACCATATCTTGGCTGTCTAGGGGATCTTGGCTGTCTGGGAGATCTCTGGTGTCCAGCATATCTTGGCTGTCTAGGAGATCTTGGCTGCCTGGGAGATCTCTGCTGTCCAGTGGCTTTGTGCTGGTTCTTCTTCACTTGCTCCTTGATTCCTTTCTTTTGCCAAATGTATCTACCTTTGTTTGCTTGTTTTCCTTTACCTTTTGATTGACTTGTGCTAGCTATATGAGTTTCATCAGTGAGAGAAGGACTAGCTTGAGTTGGTTCATCATTGTGACTTGAGCTAGCTTCATCCATTTTTCCTTTCTTCTTGAAGTCTTCCTTGGTTTGAATAGGATAGACATTTTCTTGGGCTTTGACATAGTTCATGCTTTCTAAAACCATCTTGTCAATAGCCCTTTCATCAGTGAGAGGGATATAGGTTTTCATAGTTGAAAGGTCCTGTTTGCTTTAATCAGATTGAAAGGTTAGACAGTTAAGCTTTGACAGCTGAGGTGAAATCTTAGCTGCAGATATTAACTGGTTTTTAAAACAAGTGTTAAGTGTGCAGCGGAATAGAAAGTGTTGAAATAATGTAAAGACAAGTGAATAGTGTATGTGTGTGTGTAGATGTGTGTGTGTGTTGTGTGATAATACCAAATGAACACTAGGAATTTTAAGGTGGTTCAGAGTTCACTCCTCCTACGTCCACCCTCACTGTCAATCTTGACAAGTGAGATCAATCCACTTAAATCTAGTTCCCGTTAAGATTTACAAAGGATTGGCTAGGCAAGTTCCTTGAACTTCCTCTTCCTAATAAGTACAGTCTATTAGGGATTCTGCTCTATACTTGAGCAAGTTACAATACCCACTTAAAGTCAGTCTTAAGTGGTTTTACAATTTTAGTTTATACACCTGAGGTCAGTTACAAGTGTCTCAAAGTTGTTTTGATTGTTGGTTTGTTGGTTGAGAAGGATTGAAGGTAAGGTTGTAAGAGTTGTGTGTGTAAGGGGTGGTGTCTTCAGTCTTGGAGGACTCCTTTTATAGGCTTGGATATAGCCGTTGGAGGGGACAAGGAGACAAGGAAGTAAATGCATGTTGGAGTTGCATTTAGAGCCTTTATTGACTGAATAATGACATAGCTGGAATCTGCAACCATGGATGTGATCTTTATGGAGATAAGCTGGCACCATTAGATGAGAGAGATTGGGCAAGGCATATCTTGATCATCACATAAGTACATCACTGCTGTTTGTTTGCTGAAGATCATAGCTGTCAGAGGGATGAAGCCTTTGCTGTTTGAGAACCTTAGCTGTCAGATCTTTATTAGCTTTTTCAAGCATAAGGTTTTGAACTTTCAATCCTTGGTTGGCACTTTCAAGGCTATCAATGGTTTTACTTTGGGATAGGTTATCAGTGAGCAATGAAGCAAAGCCAGTTTGGTGCCTTTTTATTTGAATTAAAAGTGTACTAATTAAATGTTTAAATTCTTCATTATTTAAAGAGTTAAACTGTGGTACATGCTTTAGTTCTTCAGCAATAGCTAAGGCTTCAAGGTCTTCTTCATTGTCTGAATCTTCATCATCTCCTGCCATTAGGCATATCATTGCTTCTTCTCCTTCATCATCAGAATCACCGAAATCAAACTCCTCATCACTGAACTTGGATGAGTCAGCAATCAGTACTTGCTCTCTGTTCCTCTCACTTTTCTTCTTTGTGCAGTTGTAGCAGCTACATCTTGAGCTATGAATAATTTCCTTGGAGTAGGAGAATTTCTTAGCTGTCTGATTATCCTTTGATTTTCTTGGTACAGGACAGTCAAATGAATAATGGCCAAGTTTCTTGCAATTGAAGCATTCAACTTTCTTTTTGGGGTTCTCTTGTTCAGAAGTGGATGGGCTATAAGTTCTCTCAAAGGACTTTTTATGTGCTCTCAAGGTATTTTTGACAGCCATGGATATGAGACTTGGAAGGTCTCCTTGAGATAGGTTGTTTGAGGGTAGGCTAATTTTCTGAAGAGAGTTGAGAACCATGGAGTCAATTTCTTGTTGAGTGATGGGTTTTTGAGTGGTTTCTTGGACAGTTAAGGCAAGGGTTTGTGAAATGGAGGGAACTGGTTGAAGCTTTATCATTCCTTCCAGTTCTTAAGCTTCAAGCTTACCAAAGTATTGTTCAACAGTCATGGTGCTCCATTCTGCACCTTCTCTTATTGGTAGGGCTACCTTCTCATATTCTTGGGGAAGGTTGGAATATATTTTGAGACACAGATCTTGGTTCTCAAATGTTTTTCCATGATCAGCAATGGATCTTACCAGATCTTCAAACCTTGGTTTTGCAGCACTTACTTTTTCACCAGGGTAGAACTTAAAATTGTCAAGTTGTCTAAGTAGATTGAACAGGTTTTGAGTTCTAACACTGGTGTTTTTGGAATTTGGTATGGATAAGTTCCCATGCAGACTTTGCAGTTGGTTCTTTAGCAATTTCTTGTGCTAGGGAGTCATTTACACTCTTTTGGAGTATGTTTTTGACTTTGAGATTAGCACTGATCAGTTGCCTATCTGAATCAGTACAGAATTCAGGGGATTTGTTTTTGCTTCCACCACCATTTGAATCTACAGTGGCAGGGCAGGTGACTTCATTTTCTAGAACATACCAGTTCCAGATGCTGTTTGCATCAAGGTAGGTTTTGATTTTTGAGGCATAGATTTCAAAGGATCCACAGTCATCAATGTGGGGAATGTCTTTCTTATTATTTCTCCTTGGTTAAGGCATGGTGAGTTGGTAATTGATCCTTCACAAGTTGTTAGACTTTTGTGTGTGAAGACAAGCTTTGATACCAATTGAAAGGTCCTGTTTGCTTTAATCAGATTGAAAGGTTAAATAGTTAAGCTTTGACAGTTGAGGTGAAATCTTAGCTGCCAGATATTAACTGGTTTTAAAACAAGTGTTAAATGTGCAGCGGAATAATAAGTGTTGAAATAATGTAAAGACAAGTGAATAGTGTATGTGTGTGTAGATGTGTGTGTGTGTTGTGAGATAATACCAATTGAACACAAGGAATTTTAAGGTGGTTCAGAGTTCACTCCTCCTACGTCCACCCTCACTGTCAATCTTGACAAGTGAGATCAATCCACTTAAATCTAGTTCCCGTTAAGATTTACAAAGGATTGGCTAGGCAAGTTCCTTGAACTTCCTCTTCCTAATAAGTATAGTCTATTAGGGACTCTGCTCTATACTTGAGAAAGTTACAATACCCACTTAAAGTCAGTCTTAAGTGGTTTTACAATTTTAGTTTATACACCTGAGGTCAGTTACAAGTGTCTCAAAGTTGTTTTGATTGTTGGTTTGCAGGTTGAGAAGGATTGAAGGTAAGGTTGTAAGAGTTGTGTGTGTAAGGGGTGGTGTCTTTAGTCTTGGAGGACTCCTTTTATAGGCTTGGATATAGCCGTTGGAGGGGACCAGGAGACAAGGAAGTAAATGCATGTTGGAGTTGCATTTAGAGCCTTTGTTGACTGAATAATGACATAGCTGGAATCTGCAATCATGGATGTGATCTTTATGGAGATGAGCTGGCAACATTAGATGAGAGAGATTGGGCAAGGCACATCTTGATCATCACATAAGTACATCACTGTTGTTTGTTTGCTGAAGATCATAGGCATCGGAGGATGAAGCCTTTCTTTGTTTGAGAACCTTAGCTGTCAGAGCTAAGTCTTTGATCTAGATAGTTTAGGCAATATGTAATGATCCATATGTACATAAATACATTAAATACATTAATATATATGATTGGTCTTTAGTTAGATCATTGAAGATTGGTTAAATCATTGCTGTCCAGTTGATATATAAGATGTGCAGTTTGAGTTAAGGGCTTAGCTGTCCAGAGTCATATGTTATCTTGGTTGTCAGATAACGTATGATATATTTCTTTGTCAAAACCTTTTATAACTATGTGTCTTACATAGTTAGGTCCTAACAATAGTGATTCGTATTAAGCATCATATATTCCCGACAATGCCAAGTGATAATTTATGAATATGGCTGGAATATATGTGTTGAATGGGAGATTGAGATAATGATCCTATTAATGTTAGATGTTGGGAAAATATTACAACATTGATTGTATTTTTGAATAAAATTCTACATGAAAGGGAAGTTTATTGTTAAGGGGTAAATTGTAAGGGTGATCCTATTAATGTTAGATGTTGGGAAAATGTTACAACATTTGATTTTATTTTTGAATAAAATCTTACATTAAAGGAAAGTTTATTATAAAGGGAAAGATCTATGTAAAGTGGAGATATATTGTTATAAGCATGAATAACAATGTATGCAGGTACATCACGTTGTATTTTGTCAAGAAATACGTAACTAAGGGGGAGATTATTAGTGTTAGAAACATGTGTTGTCCCTTGTGTCACATACTAGTGTTGCCACTGGTGTTGCCACAGGTGTTGCCATTTGAGATTTGGCAACACCAGAATAGTTACTGTATTTTTCACAAATAACAACGTGAAAATTAATTATATTATAACAGTTGTTAGTCTGCTTGATATGAGATTGAACAGGTCAAAGGAGCTATGCTAGGCGTTATTTACAAATGAGAAGAGAAAATTACATATAAACATGTTGTTTATATGTTTAATTAGTGACCAAGTAAAATAGCTATTGTTTAGCTATTCAGGGAGAGCTAAAGATAGAGGTACAAGGCTGCTACAGCTTGGAGTACAAGGTGGAGAAGCCTAAGAAGACCAAGTCTTCTACAAAAAAGGAAAATGGAGCTAAAATGGGGGAAACAAATTCTAGTTGTTTATCTGATCATTTTGAGTAGGCTCCAAGTTTTGGAGTCCTATAAATAGTGCAAGGAATCGATATAAACAATTAACCCAATTCAGAAATTGAGATTTGCACAAGAAAAGAATTATGCTCTTCAAGTGTTGCCATTCAGTGTTGGCAACACTCTGTCCGACACTCGAGAGTGATCATATATATTTTTATATTTCGAGAGTTGCTGAGTGTTAGATAGGTTGTGAATGTGAAGAGAGTGTTCTAGAATAGTTTTTCCACTAAGCTTTTGATAAAATATCATTAGGGATCTTTTTGACCTTGTAACGAAAGTTTATACTTATTGAAAGGTCTTGCCCTCCTGACACCCATCAAGTTATATATTTATTTATACATATAACTTGATAAAAATCTATTCTCTTGTGTTTATTTTTATTATTTCCGCTGCATTTAAATTTTCTATTTTTGAATTGGTGTCAATTGTGTTGTTATTAGTATTATCAATACTATTGACAACACTTGTGAGTTTCGTCTCACTTTGTGAGTTTCGCCTCACTTTGCTAAGCCATAGACAATTTCAATTGGTATCAGAGCCTAGCACTTGATACACTAAGTGTTCGGTCCTTTTAGTCATGGCTTTGAATCTTTCTAATCCATTTCTAGAGAGACTTTCTATTCTTTATTTATATGTAAAGACTATCTTGTGTTCGTGCATCAAATTAATTGATGTTTGGACATTGAAGTCTATTCCTAATGTCCTTCCAATAGAAAAAATTACTTCTACCTTATTTGATGTTGAAACTAATATTAGTTTTATAAAAGAACATGCTAAGGAAATAGGTAGTTTTTCTAGTAAAGTGTCTGATCATATCCTTGAGTGTGAATATTGTCACAAAGCTGGCCATAGTAAATCAGATTATTTTATTTTACAAAAGAAAATGTCCAGTTCTCAAGTGTTGCCTCAAGTGTTTCCAAATTCTCATGGCAACACTCAAGACAACACAGGAGGTCAGAAAAACAGAATTTAAGAAAAAGGTTTGGTTTTCCAAAGCGAATTTGAAATGTAATGTTGTTTATACTGCTTTGAGGACTAAGATTTAAGGTTCATGGTACTTTGATAGTGGTTGTTCTCTCCATATGACGGGAACTAAAATATTATAGAAAGAATATGAACCTATTCAATGAGGATATGTATCTTATGGAGGTGGAGGAAAGAGCAAGATACTAGGGAAAGGAACACTTGATGTTGCCGAATTCCCTGCCTTAAAGAATGTCTTGCACGTTAATGGCTTGGTGGCTAATTTGATTAGCATTAGCCAGTTGTGTGATGACAACTTAGAGGTATGATTTAAAAAGAATACTTGTGAAGTTTTTGATCATAATAACACTTGTGTTATGAGAGGAACCAGATCAAGTGAAAATTGCTATGTTATTGGTGAACAATAAGCATGCAATTCAACCAAGGTTGATGACACACTTTTGTGGCATCAAAAATTGGGACATCTCCATTACAGAAATTTGGAGAAACTTTTTAGGTTTGATGCTATTAAAGGAATTCCCAAATTAATTTTTAAAGATAAATTTGTGTGTGTGGATTGCCTTAAAAGTAAACAAACCCGTGTTACCCACAATGTTGCCCAACACCAAGAGCAACACTTTGGAACAACACATTGTTTTCAACTTTTGCACATGGACTTGATGGGTCCAATTGACGTAGATAGCCTGGGAGGTAAGAGGTATTCTTATGTCATTGTGGATGATTTTTCAAGGTTTACTTGAATCTATTTTTTAAAAGAAAAATCTGAAACTTTTGATAAGTTTAAATTCTTACATTCCAAAATCAAAAAATATATTTTGCTTACTTATTTTTCGTATAAGATCTAATCATGAAAAAGAATTTAATAATATTTCCTTTTCCACTGTTTGTGAGAAAAAGGGAATTCACCATGAATTTTTGACCTCTAAAAGGTTCCAAAAAAATTGGGTAACCGAAAAAAAAAATAGGATTTTACTAATAATGGCATGTGTCATGATGTTTTCCAAAAGTATTTCGAAAAGATTTTGGGCTGAAGCGTTGAACACGGCTTGTCACATTTCTAATAGAGCTTTATTAAGACCTGGTACAACAATGACACCCTATGAGATTTTGAATGGGAAGAAACCTAATGTTCATTACTTCCATGTTTTTGGATGTGTTTGTTTCATATTGAATTATCGAAATCATTTAGGTAAATTTAACTCTAAGAGTGACAAGGCCATTTTTCTTGGATATTCTCAAAATTGTCTTGCATTTCGTGTGTATAATTTCAGATTGAGAATCGTTAAAGAGTATAGAAATATTTTGTTTGATGATTTGGCTAGCATTGCAGGTGAATCAGTTGTAGACACTGCTATAATATGGGTTGAACAACTTGAAAAAGTTGCTGGAGAAAGTATTACCTCAAATATTGAGTCTGGTGTTGGACCAAGTGTTGTCATTGATATGGCAACACTAGAGACAACGCCAGAAATCAGTACAAGTGGAAAAAATGAAGATGATAAGAACTCCAATGGAGTTAATGATCCAGTGAGAAGGGATCCCCCTTTGATAATTCAAAAGAATCATCCGATAAGTCAAGTTATTGGGGATTTAAACGATGGGATACAAACAAGACACAAGGAACTAGTAAATTACCGAGACATGGTAAATATGTTAAGGTAAATCACTCTTGTTTTGTATCTAAATTTGAATCTAAAAGGGTTGTTAATGAATTAAAAGATGATTTTATGATTCAAGGTTTTAAGCGTGAGAGATTTTCTAGTTTGAAAAAATCTCTGGGTTTTTGTTTTGTTTAAAAACTCCTGAATTATTTTGGTGTATATTATGTTTATTTAATTTTTGTTGTTTCGTTTATTATTTTCTGGTATTTAAAAAAAAATCTCAAAAGTGCTGTCTCGAAGTGTTGCCATCTGTGTTGCCAACACAGACAGCAACACTGTGTAACAAATTAAAAAAAAAATTATTTATTGTTTAAACCCAATGGGGGCATTTACTGACCTTTTTGTTCTATTATGTGCATATACTTATCGTTAACATTTTTGATAAAATACCCCTTCGTGCATAAAGTGACAAAGTCACTTATGTTGTTGTTGATATTTAAAAAGGCAAAGCTTATTAGAATACTCCCAAAGTAACTCGGGGCACGGCGTTCGCTGGGACGATGCTTCCTTGCCAAAACGGGAGTAAAATGTAGTTGTTTTATACTAGGTATTAGTGACATGGAGCTCGCTACTACAGTGTACCCTACTTGAAAGGTATAAAACTTACTACATATAGCTTTACACTTTAATAAAAAAGTCGGGGCACGGAGCTCGCTACTACGATGCTTCCATATAAATAAAGAAAGTGTAAATTTTGCTTAAAAATTGCCTAAGGAATGATAAGTTATATATGTTGAAAAAATATCGAGGGAAATTTATTCAAAATGTTGCCTTGTGTGTTACGCAACATTGCTAGTAACATATTAGTAGATGCTACATTATTTTTTAATTTCTTATTTTTATTTTGGTTAATTAAATTTTGAATTTCCAAAAGTCTATTTTTTATATTTAGAGTTTGTGAAATTTAAAAGGTTTTTAGCAAAAATATTTAATTTTTGTCTAACTAAATATAATTTCGAAGTATCTATTTTTTTAAAATTCATTTTCTTTTGAATTTTGAAAAACAAAATTTTGTGGATATTTCTAAAATTATTTTTAGTTCTTATGTATTAAAAATTAAAAAAAAAATAAAAAAAAATCATTTTGGCCGGATAGAAAGAATTGGAGTTTGTTGAGATAAGGGATAATTTTGTGTTTTGACAATATCAAATCACCCATTATTTCTCTCTAAGGCTCTGTTTGTTTCGGCGTAAAACATTTTCCGGAAAACGTTTTCCGGAAAATGTTTTCCTGTAAAATGTTTTACGGAGGTAGAGCGTAAAATGTTTTACGGAGGAAGGGTGTAAAATGTTTTCGGGTGTTTGGTAAAACGACTCATATTTCACAAGGTAGCCTACCCCACCCCCACCCCACCCCCCCCAAAAAAAAATTTTTTTTAACCCCCCCACCCCCCCCCTGCCTACCCACCCACCCCCCCCCCCCCCAAAAATTTTTTTTTTTTCTAATCGCCCCCCACCCCCTGCATACCCCACCCCCCCACCCACCCACCCCACCCCCAAATTTTTTATTTTTTTTGTAATCGCCCCACCCACCCCTGCCTACCCCACCCCCTTTTTTTTTTTTTTTGTAATCTCCCACCCACCCTCGCCTACCCCATCCCCCCCAATTTTTTTTTGTAATCGCCCCCCCCACCCACCCCACCCACCCCCTCCCCCAATTTTTTTTTTTTTTGTAATCGCCCCACCCACCCCCTGCCTACCCCACCCCCCCAAAAAAAATTTATTTTCTTTTTTGTAATCGCCCCCCACCCCCTGCCTACCCCACCCCCCCCAATTTTTTTTTTTTTTTGTAATCGCCCCACCCTCGCCTACCCCCCCACCCCACCCACCCCCCACGCCCACCCCAAAAAAAAAAAATTTTTTTGGGGGGTGGGGGGCGATTACAAAAAAAAATTTTGGGGGGGTGGGTGGGGTAGGCAAGGGGTGGGGGTGGGTGGGGTAGGCAAAGGGGCGATTACAAAAAAAATTGGGGGGGGGTAGGGGTAGGCAGGGGGTGGGGGGGCGATTACAAAAAAAATTTGGGGGTGGGGTAGGAAGGGGTGGGTGGGTGGGTGGGGCGATTACAAAAAAAAAAAATTTGGGGGGCGGGCGATTAAAAAAATATTTTTTGGGGGTGGGTTAGGCAGGGGGTGGGTGGGGCGATAACAAAAAAAAATAAAAAAAATTGGGGGGTGGGGTAGGCAGGGGGTGGGTGGGGCGATTACAAAAAAAAAAAAAAAAAATTGGGGGGGGTGGGGTGGGGTAGGCAGTGGTGGGTGGGGCGATTACAAAAAAAAAAAAAAATTTGGGGGGGTGGGGTAGGCAGGGGGTAGGGGGCAATTACAAAAAAAAAATTCTTTGGGGGGGGGGGTGGGGTAGGCAGGGGATGGGGGGGGCGATTACAAAAAAAAAATTTGGGGGGAGGGGTGGGGAGGTGCGGTAGGCAGTGGGTGGTTGTACTGGGCGTAATATGAGTTGTACATTAAGGCCTCCATTTTCCGGAAAATGTTTTACTTAGGACAAGGTCAGTAGGTCGTTTTACTTAGAAAGGGCGTAAAATATTTTCCGGAAAACGATTTACTTAGGACAACCAAACAGCGGAAAACGAGTTATTTTCCGGAAAACATTTTCCAGGGGCTAACCAAACACCGTAAAACAGGTTATTTTCCGGAAAACATTCTCCGGAAAATGTTTTACGGTGAAACAAACGGAGCCTAAGTCTCTATTCATCCCTTAAATTTCTCACCATCCTGAAACCCTCTGCCTCACCGTCTCTCTCTTCGTCTCTCTCTCTAAACAACCTTCTGTCTTCATCTTCTTCCTTCTTTAATTCGCCATGGATAGCCCATCAAATCCCCTCAAATTCGTCTCCCATGGAAGTTTCTCCTATAACCCCCTCAAGTGTTGTCTCAAGTGTCGCCATTCCTATGGAGACATCAACTGCGACAACACTTTCCACAACACCAACCCTTGTCTTGGTTGTGTTAATCTCCCTCATACTCCTGTTTCAATGGCTCTCTATGCGAGCTCTCTACCACAATAGCTCACTCCAGCTCATTGAATCATTCAGTGTACTACTTTCTTCACAAAAAGGGGGAGAGTGGTCACTAGTGAAGTTGATGTTGACGATAGCGATTCATATTAAGCATCATATATTCCCGCAATGCAAGTGATAATTTATGAATATGGCTGGAATATATGTGTTGAATGGGAGATTGAGATAGTGATCATATTAATGTTAGATGTTGGAAAAATGTTGCAACATTGATTTTATTTTTGAATAAAATCTTACATGAAAGGGAAGTTTATTGTTAAGGGGGAGATTGTAAGGGTGATCCTATTAATGTTAGATGTTGGGAAAATGTTACAACATTTGATTTTATTTTTGAATAAAATCTTACATTAAAGGGAAGTTTATTATAAAGTGAAAGATTTATGTAAAGTGGAGATATATTGTTATAAGCATGACTAACTATGTATGCAGGTACATCACGTTGTATTTTGTGAAGAAATACGTAACTAAGGGCGAGATTGTTAGTGTTAGAAACATGTGTTGTCCCTTGTGTCACATACCAGTGTTGCCACTGGTATTGCCACAGGTGTTGCCATTTGAGATTTGGCAACACCAGAATAGTTACTGTATTTTTCACAAATAACAACGTGATAATTAATTATATTATAAGAGTTGTTAGTCTACTTGATATGAGGTTGAACATGTCAAAGGAGCTATGCTAGGCGTTATTTACAAGTTAGAAGAGAAAATTACATATTAACATGTTGTTTATATGTTTAATTAGTGACCAAGGAATATAGCTATTGTTTAGCTATTCAGGGGGAGTTGAAGATAGAGGTACAAGGCTGCTATAGCTTGGAGTACAGGGTGGAGAAGCCTAAGAAGATCAAGTCTTCTACAAAAAAGGAAAATAGAGCTAAAAAGGGGGAAACAAACTCAAGTTGTTTATCTGATCATTTTGAGTAGGATCCAAGTTTTGGAGTCCTATAAATAGTGCAAGTGAATGTGCGCTCGCCCGAAATTTTGGAAGAAGAAAAATAAAGGAGTCGCCACGCCATGCTTTTAGAGGTGCACTTTGAAAAACCTTTTTGAAAGAGAACAGGTTCGAGGGTCAGGTTACGTGTTGGGAAGAACCGAGAGTTCACCCAACACGCCTCGTCCGTAGACGAGTCTTTCTAATTGAGACATCCAAATAATTCAAAAGAACGTGCAAACGATGATAAAGAAGCAAGTGCGATAAACATGAATTTTATTGAATAGGCAAGATCATTACAACTTGTACACCAATTGTCCGGGAGGCCACATCCCTTTACAGCAATAAGAACAGATTACAAAAGAAATCAGGTCCTCTGCAAAGGATCATCTATGTCGCGTGACATAGGACTCCCATGTCCAAGTATGTCGCATGACATCAATGGTCACCTTGCAGAGACTCACAACTAACAGATCACAGAATCTCTAGATGAACACAAAATTACAATTAAAACCAGATCTAGGCACTAAACAACCTGAACACATTACTGAATATTAAAATAACCAACTAAAAAAAATTACAACTGAAACACGGTCCCTGCAGATGGTCACGACATGTCGCGTGACACAGGACTCCTCATGTCCAAGTGTGTCGCGTGACATAGGGTAACCATCTGCAGGTACCTCACAAACTGAGATGCAGATCCAACAGATGCACAAATAAATCAACCAATTATATCAGAATCAATAAGAACAACATGAATTATATACGAATCGATCAAAGGAGTGTGGATATGGGAAATCCACACTCCCTTGACATCCAAATAGCAAATCTAAGCGGATCACATCATAAGCAAGCAATTGGACTCAAGTATAAACGATTTAAACAGAGAGATTGCAGTTGCCACTTGATAATCTGAGGCAGATGGAGCCTGATTATCAAGTAGAGAAGAAGAGAGAACAATTAAACAAATAGGTGAGAGAGAGAGAGAAGGAGAGATTAGTTACCCTTGTAGTCCTCAACTCTTACACCAAGTTAGGTGTAGGAGTCTTCGATTCAGCTTTTGAAATGGAGATCTGAGCACGAACTGAGAGCTGAATTAGAAGATCTGAAGTGTATGGGGAAGTAGGAGAGGAATTGGGTTGTAGAGAGGTGAGGGAATTGGAAGGGAATTGGGTAGTTTTGGTGAAGGAAGAAGAGAGAGAGAGTTTCTGGGGTAATTTGTGCAGAGTTACGTTAGGAGGCTGAAATTCGGATCCAAAACTGAGAGGGGTAGGGTCTTATTTATAGATGCAGTCCATGGTAGCCTTGTGTCGCACGGCGTAACGTAACCACTTTCCATGCTTCGACTTGTCGCGTGACACAAGGTGACCATAACCGTTTTTGGCGCCAAATCTGGTTATCGAACCTTCTTGGATAATACCTACAAAGTCCAAAACAGATTTATTCCTTTTAGGTCCCTTAGCCTGAGCAAAGTACAAAAAGTACTTCCTTCACGTGAAACTTATGAAATGTTTCCGAAAGTCTCGGGATGGACCGGGAATTTACCAAAATGCCCCTAAATGCAATTTTATCATATTAAAATGCATCTGGAAAGGTCGCGAATTGGATTGGCATACTTACAGAGCCCCTCGACAACGTCACTTATGGAAGAAGTGAGGTTGTCGATAAAATAAGACCCAATCCCAATGAGCGGCTGGGAAATAAGGCGGAGGGCTGGACGATGATCTGGGGAATCGAAAGGCTGGACCTTTTGAGAAAGGATTCCTACGTATCCCGGGGAGGGAATCAAGCCAAATCGTAGTTCGAAAATATGATTGTACGGTTGTCACCCAATCATATGTCTGTGCGGTTGTCACCCAACATCTGATTGTGCGGTTGTCACCCAACATCTGACTGTGCGGTTGTCACCCAACATCTGACTGTGCGGTTGTCACCCAACATCTGACTGTGCAGTTGTCACCCAACATCTGACTGTGCGGTTGTCACCCCTTTCTGACTATGCGGTTGTCACCTCTTTCTGACTATGTGGTTGGCACCCCTTTCTTACTGTGTGGTTGTCACCCCTTTCCTTTTCTGACTGTGTGGTTGTCACCCTTTTCTGAAATCTGTAGCTGCCGAAGGGACTGATGCTATTTGTTTATGCTGCTGGGGATAGATTTAGCTGCCGGAGGGTCCTATGCTACTAACTGCTATTGACGGTCGCCGGGTGTGGGGCGGTCTTTTGTCGACTGTTGGCTTTAGGGTCTGGGACCTTTGCTTGCTGGGCAGCGAATTCTTGTTGGTGCTTCAGAGGTGGGGCCTATCTCTGTTGACGATTGGCTTTGGGGTCTGGGACTTTGCTTGATGTGACGGGAATTTTGCTTGCTGGGCAGCAGATTCTTGTTGGTTCTTTGGCGGCAGGGCCCTCTTTCGTTGACTGTTGGCTCTGGTCTGGGACCTTTGCTTGCTGGGCAGCGGATTCATGTTGGTTCTTTGGCGGTGGGGCCCTCTTTCGTTGACTGTTGGCTCTGGTCTGGGACCTTTGCTTGCTGGGCAGCGGAATCTTGTTGGTTCTTTGGTAGCGGGGCCCTCTTTCGTTGACTGTTGGCTCTGGTCTGGGACCTTACTTGCTGGGCAGCGGATTCTTGTTGGTGCTTTGGCGGCGGGGCCCTCTTTCGTTGAATGTTGGATTTGGTCTGGGACCTTACTTGCTGTGACGGGGACTTTGCTTGCTGGGCAACAGATTCTTATTGACGGTTGACGGTGGGGCTATTGATTTTGATGCGCCCTGCTGGGGAGATTCAAATAGACACGGCCTTTTTGTCTCGGCTTTGCTTTGAGGGACAATCTTTGAGGTTTGCTCAGTTAACTGTTGTACCTGCGGGGGAAAAGCGACACTCGAAACACTACAATCTAATTATGCTATTTTGTTAGCAAAGGTTAAATTATGTTAGCTTGTTTGCATGAGTCTGTTCGTTCTGGGAACGAAGGGAAATGTATACGGTTTATAATATTGACAGGTCGGCTTTGCCGGGTTTATACGTAAGTTTCTGGAATTGCTTTGGGGTAATTGTGTATAGTGGTACATACGATGGGGGGAAATCCTCACCCGTGCAGTAACATGCGGGTACAAGGTGTATTGCAGCGACGGCGAGCTAAAGAATGTCACAGAAAAACAACTTGCAAGACCTTAATGCTTCCTGATGCAGAACAAATGTGTCGCCTGGCATTATGTGTCTGTTTGTCAAGATGTGTCGCACGACTGGAAGAAGCTCGTAACAGGGCCCTTTTAAAATCAGTTCCGGCCCCAACTGCAGGCATTGCTTTTTCAACAGGAGGGCACCAGTAGCCTCGACTTGACAAACAGGCGACTTCTGCAACAAAGGTTGGAACTTTCAATCACCATGGAGCATTATAACAAGGAAATAGCTTCTTGGGAACTTCAATTTCGCCAGGACTTTATCGGGGTTTCACAATTTCACCAAAAGCATCATGGGAAAATCATTGACAAGCGATATGGTATGCCGTGCCTCTGGCCTCTGAAGAACTGGAGAGTTGATTGGGACTTGCTCCGAGCAGCTTCGCATTTTTGGGACTCGGAGAGGCATGTGTTTACTTTATCATACAATGACCTGACGCCAACCATGGAGGATTTCAGAGCATTGACAGGCTTGGGTGAGGTGGAAACTATAGCATTCCCTCGAGACAGACGGCCGGTTGTGGAGCAGTTATCAGATTTCATGTGCCTGCCAGTAGATCAGGTGGCACCTATGATTCTGAATTGTGAGCTTATAGACTTAACCCGGATGGCTCGACTGCGATCTTCCAGTCCGGCGCTGTTTGATCTTTCTACCTCTCTGGACATGTATGTATTGTTTACCCTGTCAGCCTACTACTTCTGTGGACATGTCGGAGTCTGCTCAGGTGCGCTGCTGGAGGTCGTCAGACAGCTTAGGGGTGACCGAGGTGTGGATCTTCATCAAATTCGGTTTGGCCAAGGGGAAATGGACATTGTACACCTGCTATTAGCTGAGACTTACCATGGCCTTGATAGACTAGCCGGGGGATCTGATTTTATGGGCGCGGGCAACCCCACTTTGTTATCTTTATGGCTTTCTGAGAGACTACGCTTGATTGGGCCATTATCGGAAGGTCAGACAGCGATGCCTTGGGTGACTAGTAACGCAGATTACTGAGGGACGCGACAGCTGATAGTTGGCAGGTGAGGTTGACACGATACGAGACTGCTGATCTGAACCTCTGGATTCCGGCGTGGGGACTGCAGACCATGAGGGATATTCAGGATAGATCGGTGGTAGTCAGACTTCCAGGGTTACATGTGTCTTCATTCTGTGTCCCATCACTGGTAAGCAGGCAATATCGGTACCCTCAGCAGATTATCCGGGCTTTGAGAGAGAGGCTGACGACTGATGCTATTCTGATGGTCATGACCGAGCCCCAGACTGCTCATTTCTTCAGCAGATCCTTTTTGGAGGGTTTTCTTCCCACACGGACGCTTCTTCGTCAGGCCAGAGGGTTCACATTCTTGACCATGGAGTATCTGATTTGGTATGAAGAGTAACAGGGTCCCGTGCAGCTGATGATAGAGGCTCGCCGTAGGGAATACTTAGGAGCAGACTACCCATCCAGTCGGTCTTTTCGAGTTGCAGAGGCCCAAGGGAATCCAGATAATGTTACCGATGATGTTGCTGAGGATTATCAGAGGCGAGAGATATGGAGAGCTGCTCTGAGGGATGATCCAGAGGTGAATGCTCGCAGAGAGGCCTTGCGACAAGAGAAAGCTGCCAGGGCTGCTTTGAGGGAGATTGGCCTGATCGAACCACCGACACGCAGTATACTAGAGCTGAGGCGAGCTCAAACCGACTTATTTGACATTCCTAGGCCAAGGACCTCCCGGGGACAAAGGAAAAGGAAAGACAGAGGTACGAGTTCGGGAGCGGCGACGAGCTTCTAGACACCTTTCTGAGAGATATAAGACTCTTTATTTTTCATTTGCTTGTACCTTGGGAGAGACATTTATTTGAATGGAACTTGAGTATCCCTTGATTATCTTAATGCAGACAAAATAGATGTTATTTGAGTCAAAAGTAGGTCGTGCTTGAACTCATCAAAAAGAATATTAACTCAAAATGAACCTTTGAAAAGCTTTGTAACCGTAATCAAAACACATTTTGGCAAGATATAAGACTTTGCAGCATTTTTAGACCGAACCACGAGTGGTTGCCTACGTTCCCCTTTTACAATGAGAACTAAGGGGCTCAGGTCTCCGTAGTTCGACTCAATCCACTTTGTGTTTAAAGCAAGGGGAAGACAGAAGGGGGACATGGTGCAACCCTGTTTTTTACCTAGACCGCCCTTTTTAGGGTTTTCGGCCTAGCTGGGTATATTCTTTTAGCACCGGGCGCGTCCTTTATTTTTGCATGGACTGCCTTTTGAGAGGTTTTCAGTCTCATCTGGGATAATTTTGTCACGCCTTTATTTTCATTTCTTTCTCTTTTTTTATTATTATATATATATATTTTATTTATTTTATTTACAGAAGGGGAAAAAGACTCAATCACACAAAATACCGCCGCAACTTGTCTCCGTTGACGGGGTGCAAAAATGGGTTACCATCCAGATCCGTTAGCTGCATTGCTCCTCCGGAGAATATCTTCTTTACTAGAAACGGTCCAACCCAAACAGGTGCCCACTTACCCAATGCGCTGCTCTGATTTGCAGGCTTCATCTTGAGAACCTAATCACCAACCTTGATGTCCCTGGGCTTCACTTTCTTGTCAAAATCAACGGCCATTCTTTTCTGGTATGCCCGATTGTGCTCCATGACTTTTAATCTGCGTTCATCTAGCAGTGCCAACTCGTTGTATCGACTTTGGAGCCAATCAATCTCATTCACCTCATTCTCAAGTAACACCCTGAGGGATGGAATTTCCAGCTCAATGGGCATGACAGCTTCCATTCCGTAGGTCAAGGCGTATGGAGTTATACCGGTAGCAGTTCGAATTGAAGTGCGGTATCCCCACAATGCTAAATGTAGCTTCTCTGGCCAATCTCTTCCTCGTTCGGCCATCTTCTTAATGATCCTTTCCTAGTTATTATTGGCAGCCTCAACAGCACCGTTCGTCTGTGGTATGTATGGCGAAGACTTGTGACGTTTGACCCTGTATTCAATAAGCAAGCGGTCAGTTTCTCCCTCGAAATGGGTTCCATTGTCAGAAATAATCTCATTTGGGACTCCGTAGCGGCAAAAAATATGTTCCTTTATGAAGCGTGCCACTTTCTTAGTTGTGAGCACTTTGTAAGATGCAGCTTCTACCCACTTTGTGAAGTAATCCACAGCAACCAATACGAATGAGTGCCCATTGCTCCCGGATGGAGTTATCTTCCCAATGACGTCAATTCCCCATGTTGCGAAGGGCCAGGGAGTTGTCATACAGTAGATATCATGAGGAGGGATATGGTTCAGATTGGAGAATCGCTGACATTTGTCACAGGTTCACACAAATTGAATACAATCGGTTTCCATAGTAATCCAGAAGTAGCCCAGTCTGATAATGCTATGCATAAGGGATCGAGCGTTCATATGAGGTCCGCAGGCGCCATTGTGGACATCTTCCATTACTTTCTGAGCCTTTTCTTTGCTGATACAGAGCAGGAGAGGGCAACCTTCCCTTTTCTTCCACAACTCATTGCCAAGTATGACGTACTGAGCCGATATCCTTTTCAAAGCTTGTAAACTCTTGGCATGAATACTTTTAGGTCTCCTTCTTTATCGACGGGGAAAGATGCTTCACCTTGCTTGAGATATTGGAAAATTTGATTGTACCACGGCTCATTGACGGTTTCAATCTCTATGTCACAGCAGTATGCAGGATTTTCTCGCCTACCGACCATGAACGGTTTGATTGACTTTCCTTCTGGGATTTCTACCAAGGAGGCCAGAGTAGCTAGGGCATCGGCAAATCTGTTCTTATCTCGTGGTAGGAATTGGAATGACACTTCCTTGAACTGGCCAACGAGCTCTGCAATGTAAGCGTGATACCTCTTGAGACACGGATCTGAGGTTTTCCATCTGTTGGCGGCTTGATTTATTATCAGTTGGGAATCACCAAACACTTCCAACTCATCTACATGTCGTTCTAGGGCAGCCTCAAGACCAGCTATGCAAGCTTCATATTCGGCCGCATTTTTGGTAACCTAGAAATTCAACTTGATAGCTATGGGGGTATGCATATCATTCAGGTCTACCAGTACCATCCCGATGTCGTTACCTCTTTTGTTTGATGCGCCGTCGAAGAATAACTGCCACCGGTTGCCATTTTCTATAACAAGAATCCCTTCATATGGAAACTGGAGATCCGGTCCTCGGGGTTCTGTACTGGGGGAATTAACCAATTGATCTGCCAGAGCTTGTCCCTTGATTGACTTCCGGATCACATATTTGATATCGAACTCAGCTAAAAAGAAAGTCCACTTTGCCAATCTGGTAGAAATGTTGCCTCTATCACCTTGTAACAGGTATTCTATCACCTTGTAACAGGTATCTGATCGGGTCCATCTTGGAGACCAGGTGCACTGTGTGGGATAACATATAATGCTTCAATTTTTCGACCACCCAAATCAGAGATGCGCATGTCTTCTCGAGGTCAGAGTAATTCAACTCGCTACCTTGGAATTTACGACTGACGAAATATATGGCATTCTGGATCTTGGAGTCCTTCTTCTCTTGCGCTAGCATGGCTTCGATAGCTGTGTCTGTGACCGTCAGGTATAGAAGTAAAGGCTTGCTCCCGTGAGGTGGGCAGAGGATGGGAGGATTAACAAGGTAAGCTTTGATTCTCTCGAAAGCCAGTTGACATTCTTCGTTCCAAACCACTTCCTGATTCTTCTTCAATAGCTTAAAGATTGGCTCACATATAGAGGTCAGCTGGTTGATGAATCTGCTGATGTACTGTAGACGGCCCATGAAACCTTTCACTTCGGAGACAGTTCTGGGTGGCTTCATCTTGACAAATTCTTTGACTTTTCTGGGATCTACTTCGATGCCTCGCTCTGTGACCATGTAGCCCAAAACTTTACCCCGGATAACCCCAAAAGTGCACTTGGCTGGATTTAGCCTCATGGAATGCTCCCGAAGTCTGTTGAAGAACTTCCTTAAATCCGTGAAGTGCTGTCCATCCGACCCTTTCGAGTGAATAAACATATCGTCCACATACACTTCAATCTCCTTGTGGATCATGTCGTGAAACAGGGTGGTGACGGCCCTCTGGTAGGTAGCCCCAACATTTTTCAACCCAAACGGCATCACAGTGTAACAATAAGTGCCCCAAGGAGTGGTGAATGTTGTCTTGTCTTGATCTTCCTCGGCCATCTTAATCTGGTTATAACCCGCAAAACCGTCGACAAAGGATTTGACTTCGTAGTTCACAGTTGCATCTACCAGCATGTCGATGTTTGGTAAGGGGAAGTCATCTTTGGGACTGGCCTTGTTAAGATCCCGAAAGGCTACGCAAACTCGAACCTTCCCATTCGCTTTTGTGACCGTAACTATGTTTGCCAGCCAAGTCGGGTATTCAATCACCTTGATAAATCCCACCCGTAGGAGTTTCTCAATCTCTTCTTTGACTTGCAAGGACCATTCAGGCTTGATCCACCTCAGTTTCTGCTTTATTGGCTTAATCTCTGGATCCAGGGGTATCCGGTACTCTACGATAGATGTATCCAGCCCAGGCATGTCTTTGTAGGACCATGCAAAGACGTCTACGAACTCTTTAAGCAACTCAACAAGGGCAACCCGCTCATCTCCGGAGAAGAAGCTACCAATCTGTGTTTCTTTGGGCTCTACGGCTGTTCCCAGGTTCACCGTTGTCAATACCTCATCGACAGCTTGGGCCCAGCTTTCCTTTTGTTCGCAAACCTGCCTTGAATTATTTTCTAAAATTTTCCCATCTATTAAGTCTGCATTATCTTCAATTGAATCTGGCTTAATTACTTTTAAATCTTGATGATTAATTTTAGTTAAGCATTCAATTGTTAGATTGGCAATCACGGGATACTCAGAAAGGTCGACCATTTTATTCATAGCATAGGGAAAAACAGTGTTTACAACTCGAAGGCGGTCTTCTGTCGTGAGGACATCGGACCGTTCGGAGGACTCAAATTCAATCACAAGGGACTCTGGGGACTGACTCAGGACACGGGGAACAAATTTAGACTCAGGGGGACAAGGACGAGGTTTGAGCCCAAGCTTTCCAATCATAGTCTCCCTGTCTGCAACCGGTCCCTGAAAATGAAGTCCAGTTCTGTAGCGGCTCCTCTGCGACGGTTGTGATGTACCCGATTTTTGAAATCAAACGGAGTCGCCACGCCATTTTTATTTTGAGAGCCAAAACATTGAAAAAAGCCCGAGATCAGAAATTTAGGTTCGGAGGTCACGTTACGCGTCGGGAAGGACGTTAGTGTGCACCCGGCGCGCCTCGCAAAACGAGTCTTCCAAACATTTGAAATCCTTTGTTGTGTGTGTGTGTGTGTGTGTGTGTGTGTGTGTGTGTTTTGACCAAAATGAGTTGAAACTGAGAAAAAAAAATGGGGAACTCTTTATAAGACTTTGAACAATCCCCAAGATTTTTGGTATGATTTTTGGATTGAGTCTTGGCACTCAAAAGATTTTTGGATTTGAAAAGCAATTCTGCCAGAATGAAAGAAGGCAGTTGACCCTTGACTTTGAAATGGACTTAAAGGCTTCAAAACCTCAGAATCTGGGGAAAGTCCGAGAATAAAAGTTTCTTAAAACACCCTAAATAGGGTTTATGAAAAGGAAATTTCCATTTTTGAAGTAATTTGAGGGGTCAAAACCTTCTGGAAATCTCAGATGTGAAATCTGGATTTCCAGAAGCTGATGAACTGGCCTCTAAAATAAAAATTGAAAAAAGGATTTTTACTCACTCAAAAAATAAAATAAAAATATTTCTGGAAAGATCTGGATGTTGGCTACAAAAAGTATTTTGTAGTCAACACCCAATTCCAAGTTTTACTGGGTCCAAAAAATAGGAAAATGGACTGAGGTCTCAGAACAATGCTACTGGACAGCAAGATGTTCTTGAGGGAAAATGTGATTTTTGGGGGATTTGCATCTATGTTCACCCCATTTTCATCCCTAGACTTGATACCACTACTTTTCGTTAAGTGATTATCATATTCAAGTCATCCTTGGGGAATTTATGGGGTTTAAACATGTCCTTTGCAAAGGGAAAGGGGATATTTTGTAAAGATGAATTTAAAGAGAAAAAACAACTAAAGATTTAAAATGTGGACAATTTGAGATGGTCATTCATGAAGATGAACTTCAAGATGACCATCTTGGGTCAAAACTTAAGTGAAACTAGACATCAAGTAGATCCAAGTAAGAAGAACAAGATGATCAAGAAGTTAAAAGAGGATTTTAGGGTTTTGAGAAGGAGGGCTTTACCAATGGTGACACCCTTTCTTCCTAGGATTGGAATTTGACTTGAGGAGTATCAAGATTTGGTGTTTGGCTTGAGGAGTATCAAGGTTTGGTGTTTGGATTTGTGTTTGGAGTGAGATTGGGAAATATTCAAGAGAAAATGGTGGCAATCTAGGGATTCCCACTGTTTTCTCTCTATATTCCGCCAGAGTTTCGTTGCTATGATCCAATTGTGTTGTTTAGACTGAGAGAGGAGGGCTCAATTTATAGCCCTCTGGGAGAAGCAAAGAGATCCGCGCGGATGGGTTTGACGCGTGCACTGTTCATCTGCTACAGTGCTGGCTTTTGGACAGGAAGAATAATCTTTTTAAAATTCAAACTGAAGCTGTTTTTCAACTTACCAATTCGGGTTTTTTCCATTTCTTTTGCTTTTTAGGATTCCTTTCTTGGTTTAACTTTAAATGGCAATGCCCACTTTACCCTTGGTTGGTTAGAAATGTTAGAAATGTTAGGAATGTTAAAACTTTCGTTAATTTTCTAACGAAAAGTGCTAACAACTCAAATTGGAGCACTTACAACGGTCTTCAAACTACTCAGATCTGCCACTGGCCCCTTTTCAAACTCCAGCATGGCTATCACCTCGCTATCAGAGGAAAAGTCAATCAAATCTTCGAGATCTTCAGCAAGAACAAACCCTTCTGCAGGCAACTTCTCTGTAGGCACACCCCTTTCGGGTTCTGACAGCCCCTGATTCTCAAACAGATCTGCCAAGTCACCATCAATATCTATAGGATCCGCGCCACGAATTTTGCATATTGTGGGTTCATCCAGAGCGAGCTTCTCAAACTGATTCACATAATCAGGTCCCCAGAAATGGTAGTTGTTATCATAAGTGGCGGTAACACCTAGCCTTTTGGGCAAGCTATCAAACATTTCCTTCACCGGGTTTTGACTGCTGGCAAACCTCCGAATCGTCTTCAACCTTTCTTCCATTTGGTTCAGCTTCAGCTCTGGGCAAACAAACATTTCTCCATCCTCTTTCACAAAGTGTTGGTTCAAAGACCAGCTGTACGGGCGCATCTCAGGCCTCTTGTACCTCTTACCAGTAGCTGAGGTCATCTTTTCTTTGAACGCTTCAGTCTTATCGTACGCTTTGTCTTCTTTCGTTATAGCATACCCCAGGCCTCGCCTGTTCCTCTTGGCTTCTGGCATCACAAAATGACACGGTCCCCGTTGACGTTTTCCCAGCCCCTGGCCAGGGATATAGTTCATGCCTCTCATCATTTTTAGCACAGGAGGGATCTTGTCGGAGGAGGTCGTCAAATCTATGGTGCAGACCTACCCTTTGGGCTTCTCAATCGTAAAACCACTAAGCATCAAGTTTTCCTGGTCGAGTTTGATTTCCATCACTGGCAAGGTATTGGTGCTGGTCTCCCCAATTGTGACACTATCACCATAAATGGTCGTCAGGACTCCGTCTTGCACAAACTTTAGACATTGGTGGAGAGTGGAGGCTACGACTCCAATTTCATGAATCCACGGTCTGCCCAATAGCGCTGAGAATGTGACCGGAATATCGATAACTTGGAAATCTACCATCATCTCCTTGCCCCCAAACATCAAATTCAGAGACTCTATTCCCAACACTGCCCTAGACGTGGAATCGTAGGCCTTTATAGTTTGATTGGATGGTTTAAGGTTCTGCGCATTAATGTCCAACATACTCATCATTTTAGCAGGGAGCACATTCATAGCCTACCCATTGTCTACCAACACATGGGGAATCCGCCGTCCTTCCAGGGGCACTGTGATGTGTAGGGACTCATTATGGTTCGCACCATAAGCAGGCAGGTCAAGATCTGTAAAAGTAATAATGTTCCCATACTGCGCAGTTCCAATTAGCTGACAGGCTTCGTCTGGGGTGGCATTGACAGATACTTTTGTTTTGGACAAAGCTTCTTCTAATTTCAGTTTGTGAGGGTAGGAGGATGTGAGTAAAGACCATAAGGAGATATCAGCTTGGGTTCTCTTCAATTGTGTCAAGATTGGATCTTCCTGAACTTCTTCATCTCTTGTTGATCTGTATGGGTTCTGAGAGGACTGGGGATTCATAACTGCAACTGCTTTACCTTTCCCGCATGGATCTATGTTTTCTGCTCCCAACATTCTCCCTGACCGAGTCAACAAACTAACTTCTTGATCTTTCTCAACCACAAAATCTTTACTGGCCTCCTTGAGCTCTGTTAGCGTAATCGGAACAGGACGAGTGCTATAGGGCCACGCCGCATGCCTTATCTCATTTATGGACAATGGAGCCTCTATATTAGCCGCTATCCTGAGTTCCTCTAGAGAGATTGGGGAATCTCTAGGAACCATGGAGGATATAGTGTTGGCAATCACATGCTCTTCATAATCGTCATAATTAGCAGTATTATTCAAACCATAAAGATCATCAAGATACAAAACATAACAGAAATTATCTTTCATTTCACCAGAAAATGGGGTTACATCAGTCAAAATCTCATTACAACCAGCACTATCACTTTCATCTATTGACTTCCCAAACTCTATTACATTAACAAAATAGTCTTGGCCAAAATCCATGAGGTTCACGGTGTTGTTAGGCAGCGGGTTGCTGACGACATTTGGACGAGGGGACTTTTCAATTTTCTTCTTATCTACAAGCCCTTGAATGATTCTTTTGAGGGTGAAGCACGTATTGGTGGTGTGCCCTGGGAATTGATGGAATCGACAATACTTGCTTGTATCAAGGTTAGGATTGGGACTAGCAGGCCTGTAATTTTCTAGTGGCTTTATCATACCTGTCCTGAGCAATCCATTGTAGACTTCCTCTGTAGTCATACCCAAATCATCAAACTTTCTCTGTTGCCTTGGCTGGAATCTTCCACCATTAGAACCGTTATTACCCCCTCCTTGCAGGTTGTTGACAATGTTATCTTTAACTATTTCTCTTCCTTTTGGTGCCATGGCGGAGACTGGGTTTGCTGTCCGGTATCTGAAACCTCCACTACCACTGTTTCCACTAGCATTCACATTCGGGGTTTGATTAAATAATTTATTTTCACTTCTAGCTCCCATCCCGACCATCTCTCGCAAATATGGATACCAACCTTTTCCGATGGCTTCCCTGAGTACTGGCGTCACACACGACAAGAAGATATCTTTTTGGTCCTGAAGGGGGATTGGCTCTGATAGCTCATTAAGCTTAGCATTCCAACGCTTATAAAATTCTGTAATTCACTCGTCAGCCTTCTGGATAGTCCCCACTAAATAATCTCGGGTAGTATGCCATTCTAAGTTGCCTCTATACTTCTCCAAAAAGGTATCCGTAATCTGGCTCCAAGTAGAGCGGCATTCTTGTTTCAGGGCCAAAAACCATGTGAGAGCTGGTCCTTTCAAAGTTAAATGAAAGTGGGATACCATAAACTTGGGCATGCAGCCCATCGCTCCCATAGTCATTGAAGACGGTATGGGGAAATCTGAATTAGGCCCAACGGGCAAAGCGGCCGGTAGGAGACCGAGGGTACTAGGAATACCAATATTACCATCCAACAAGATAACAGAGTTGGGAATTCTGTTTCCGTACATATCATAGCCATTAAACTGCATGATGGGGTTCTGGGAACTGTATTGCGTTGACTGACCTTTGAATTGACCAAGAGAAGAAAATCCTGTACTGACACATGGAGCTGAATACAGAGTGGAACCATAAAGATGCTGAGTAAGGGTAGAACACACTGCAGGTTGAGGAAAACTGCCTTGGAGCTGAGACAGCTGATACCTCGGAACACCGTCTTGGCAAATCTGATTCCCTGAAAGCCAATACTGACCACTCTGTTGCACATTATACTGACCACCCTGATAGCCGTCGGGGTACACACTGAACTGGGGTTGGGAGTAACTGGCTTGGAACTGAGATCCATACTGAACCTGCAGCATCAGGACATTGGGAGCCGGAGAGGAAGTGAGATCAAAGAAGTTCACTGGATGACCACCACTCTTGCTAAGACCTTGCTGAGCCACTTGATTATATGCTTGGGAAGAAGGGGGAGGAAATTTTCCTTAGACACTCATAATCATTCCTCGAGATGGCATTTGCTCGGGGCGCGGGACATAGCTTGTAGGAGGAGGCATAGCATTGTAACTGAGTGGAGCAGGCTGGGCAGGAGAAGCGGATCCAATCTCGTTATTGCCCTCTTAAGTAATTTCTTCTTAGGAACCGTCTTCTCTACGGAGCATCGCTATTCCCCGGGCCCTCATGGCCTCAACAAAGCGGTTATGAGCTTCTTCTTCTCGAATTTTGGCATTCTGAGCTGACAGACGGGCCTCACGCTCCCAAGTCAAAGCGGCTTCCAAATTTATCCTCAACTCTTCTATAGACGGATCATTCAAGCTTGGTTGACTTATCGGACCTGAACCTCCAGCAGACTGAGCGGCAAACACATCTCCATTCCCTGCCATTTCTGATTCTGTACTGACTAAAGCTTCGGAAACTGCTAGAACTTCTTTGACAACCCGGACTAAACGAGCTCCCGGTACAGATGATCGACTCCAACTCGCCATAGTTGCAGGGGTATATATACGGGTTAATGAGGTAGGGAAAGAAGAGAAAATATGGGAGAGGGAGAAGAAACGGAGAGAACAGACTCGCGCAACAATTTATTTATCTTTAAGTATAAATCAGTGATTTAAATCTTAAGAACGGTTGGGAAAGGCTAATCCTTTATTTACGCAAACTATACCTTGGGGAAGCCTAGGGACGCAAGGTTCAAATCACACTAAATGTTTTGCATTTGAAATTAATAATAAGTGATGATACCTAAACAAAACCTAACACGACGTGGGACGGACGAGTAGCCCCAATTTCCAGGGAAATTTGGGCAGCATAACGGGTATTCTCGGGGAATTTCCAAGAAAAATCCGGCATGACCTCTCGTCGGTGCATGGTGACAATGCGGCATGATCTCTCGTTTAGGACACGCCACGAGAGTGACATGTTCTCACGCGAAACCATGTTATGTTGGCAACATGCCCACAAGGTGCGGGGTTTTGAGGAAGGTAGAAAGACTTATTGGAAATTTCAAAAACAACTCATTTCGGTGTAGTTAAAACGTTGTATCAAATACCAACTGTGGGTAACGTTTAAGTGTGGCGCCACCTAAACGCACTAGGGGGATGGGTTTGACATTAGGCGCTCAAACGTAGGCGAATATTATCACCGTCCGCGATGCCGTCAATCGCACCCAAAGGTTCTAAAGCTATGTGACGTAGTGTGCGGATGACTATATTCTTTTATTTACAAAAAACAAAATTTTCTATTTATTTATTTTATTTATTAAGAAAAAGAAAACACACACACTCTCTCAGGGAAGAAAAAGGGAACAACAGTCAGCTGAGCAATCTTTCTCTTGATCCAAGGGACTGCCCTCAAACCAAAACCTGAAACCTGTCCAGTGACTAATCCTGTCGCGTGACACAGAACAGCATGGGAAAAAGCTGTCGCACGACCAGGAGAGTCACTGAACCAAACTCCTGCAAAACTGAGATTAGCCCCTGCCTCCCATTGGCAAGGGATGAAACAAACCAGTAAAGCAACATATAAAAACCACAAGCAACACACAAAAGGCATAGAAGTTGTAAGATCTCATAAAATGCATGTATCACACATGATTATCAAGGATGCACATAAAATGAATGCATTGGATGTCTAAACGAACGAAAGCATGACCCTCTTAGTTTTTTGAAAAAACAGGTTTTCAAAAAGCATGTCCCCAGCGGAGTCGCCACTGAATGTGCGCTCGCCCGAAATTTTGGAAGAAGAAAAATAAAGGAGTCGCCACGCCATGCTTTTAGAGGTGCACTTTGAAAAAACTTTTTGAAAGAGAACGGGTTTGGGGGTTAGGTTACGTGTTGGGAAGAACCGAGAGTTCACCCAACACGCCTCGTCCGTAGACGAGTCTTTCTAATTAAGACATCCAAATAATTCAAAAGAACGTGCAAATGATGATAAAGAAGCAAGTGCGATAAACATGAATTTTATTGAATAGGCAAGATCATTACAACTTGTAGACCAATTGTCCGGGAGGCCACATCCCTTTACAACAATAAGAACAGATTACAAAAGAAATCAGGTCCTCTGCAAAGGATCATCTATGTCGCGTGACATAGGACTCCCATGTCCAAGTATGTCGCGTGACATCAATGGTCACCTTGCAGAGACTCACAACTAACAGATCACAGAATCTCTAGATGAACACAAAATTACAATTAAAACTAGATCTAGGCACTAAACAACATGAACACATTACTGAATATTAAAATAACCAACTAAAACAAATTACAACTGAAACACGGTCCCTGCAGATGGTCACGACATGTCGCGTGACACAGGACTCCTCATGTCCAAGTGTGTCGCGTGACATAGGGTAACCATCTGTAGGTACCTCACAAACTGAGATGCAGATCCAACAGATGCACAAATAAATCAACCAATTATATCAGAATCAATAAGAACAACATGAATAATATACGAATCAATCAAAGGAGTGTGGATATGGGAAATCCACACTCCCTTGACATCCAAATGGCAAATCTAAGTGGATCACATCATAAGCAAGCAATTGGACTCAAGTATAAACGATTTAAACAGAGTGATTGCAGTTGCCACTTGATAATCTGAGGCAAATGGAGCCTGATTATCAAGTGGAGAAGAAGAGAGAACAATTAAACAAATATGTGAGAGAGAGAGAGAGAAGGAGAGATTAGTTACCCTTGTAGTCCTCAACTCTTACACCAATTAGGTGTAGGAGTCTTCGATTCAGCTTCTGAAAAGGAGATCTGAGCACGAACTGAGAGCTGAATTAGAAGATCTGAAGTGTATGGGGAAGTAGGAGAGGAATTGGGTTGTAGAGTGGTGAGAGGTGAGGGAATTGGAAGGGAATTGGGTAGTTTTGGTGAGGGAAGAAGAGAGAGAGAGTTTCTGGGGTAATTTGTGCAGAGTTACGTTAGGAGGCTGAAATTCGGATCCAAAACTGAGAGGGGTAGGGTCTTATTTATAGATGCAGTCCATGGTAGCCTTGTGTCGCACGGCGTAACGTAACCACTTTCCATGCTTCGACTTGTCGCGTGACACAAGGTGACCATAACCATTTTTGGCGCCAAATCTGGTTCTGGAACCTTCTTGGATAATACCTAAAAAGTCCAAAACAGATTTATTCCTTTTAGGTCCCTTAGCCTGAGCAAAGTACAAAAAGTACTTCCTTCGCGTGAAACATATGAAATGTTTCCGGAAGTCTCGGGATGGACCGGGAATTTACCAAAATGCCCCTAAATGCAATTTTATCATATTAAAATGCATCTGGAAAGGTCGCGAATTGGATTGGCGTACTTACGGCAAGGAATCGACATAAACAATTAACCCAATTCAGAAATCGAGATTTGCACAAGAAAAGAATTCTGCTCTTCAAGTGTTGCCATTCAGTGTTGGCAACACTATGTCCGACACTCGAGAGTGATCATATATATTTTTATATTTCTAGAGTTGCTTAGTGTTAGATAGGTTGAGAATGTGAAGATAGTGTTCTAGAATAGTTGTTCCACTATGATTTTGATAGAATATCATCGGAAACTTTTCGACTTTGTAACGAAAGTTTATACTTATTGAAAGATCTTACCCTCCTGACACCCATCAAGTTATATATTTATTTATATATATAACTTGATAAAAATCTATTCTCTTGTGTTTATTTTTATTATTTCCTCTGCATTTAAATTTTCTATTTTTGAATTGGTGTCAATTGTGTTGTTATTAGTATTATCAATACTATTGACTACACTTGTGAGTTTCGTCTCACTTTGTGAGTTTCGCCTCTCTTTGCTAAGCCATAGACAATTTCAATTGGTATCAGAGCCTAGCACTTGATACACTAAGTGTTCGGTCCTTTTAGTCATGGCTTTGAATCTTGCTAATCCATTTCTAGAGAGACTTTCTATTCTTTATTTATATGTAAAGACTCTCTTGTGTTCGTGCATCAAATTAATTGATGTTTGGACATTGAAGTCCATTCCTAATGTCCTTCCAATAGAAAAAATTACTTCTACCTTATTTGATGTTGAAACTAATATTAGTTTTGTAAAAGAGCATGCTAAGGAAATAGGTAGTTTTTCTAGTAAAGTGTCTGATCATATCCTTGAGTGTGAATATTATCACAAAGCTGGACACAGTAAATCAGATTGTTTTATTTTACAAAAGAAAATGTCCAGTTCTCAAGTGTTGCCTCAAGTGTTGCCAAATTCCCATGGCAACACTCAAGACAACACAGGAGGTCAAAAAAACAGAATTTCAAAAAAGGTTTGATTTTCCAAAGCTAATCTGAAATGTAATGTTGTTTATACTGCTTTAAGGACTAAGATTTCAGGTTCATGGTACTTTGATAGTGGTTGTTCTCGCCATATGACGGGAACAAAAATATTCTTGAAAGAATATGAACCTATTCAAGGAGGATATGTATCTTATGGAGGTGGAGGATAGAGCAAGATACTAGGGAAAGGAACATTTGATGTTGCCGAATTCCTTGCCTTAAAGAATGTCTTGCACGTTAATGGCTTGGTGGCTAATTTGATTAGCATTAGCCAGTTTTGTGATGACAACTTAGAGGTAAGATTTAAAAAGAATACTTGTGATGTTTTTGATCATACTAACACTTGTGTTATGACAGGAACCAGATCAAGTGACAATTGCTATGATGTTGGTGAACAATAAGCATGCAATTCAACCAAGGTTGATGACACACTTTTGTGGCATAAAAATTGGGACATCTCCATTACAGAAATTTGGAGAAACTTTTTAGGTTTGATACTATTAAAGGAATTCTCAAATTAATTTTTAAAGATAAATTTGTGTGTGGAGATTGCCTTAAAAGTAAACAAACCCGTGTTACCCACAGTGTTGCCCAACACGAAGAGCAACACTTTGGAACAACACATTGTTTTCAACTTTTGCACATGGACTTGATGGGTCCAATTGAGGTAGATAGCCTGGGAGGTAAGAGGTATTCTTATGTCATTGTGGATGATTTCTCTAGGTTTACTTGGATCTATTTTTTAAAAGAAAAATCTGAAACTTTTGATAAGTTTAAATTCTTACATTCCAAAATCAAAAATATATTTTGCTTACCTATTTTTCGTATAAGATCTAATCATAGAAAAGAATTTAATAATATTTCCTTTTCCACTTTTTGTGGGAAAAAGAGAATTCACCATGAATTTTCGACCTCTAAAAGGTTCCAACAAAATTTGGTGGCCGAAAAAAAAATAGAATTTTACTAATAATGGCCCGTGTCATGATGTTTTCCAAAAGTATTTTGAAAAGATTTTGGGCTGAAGCGTTGAACACGGCTTGTCACATTTCTAATAGAGTTTATTAAGACCTGGTGCAACAATGACACCCTCTGAGATTTTGAATGGGAAGAAACCTAATGTTCATTACTTCCATGTTTTTGGGTGTGTTTGTTTCATATTGAATGATCGAAATCATTTAGGTAAATTTAACTCTAAGAGTGACAAGGCCATTTTTCTTGGATATTCTCAAAATTGTCTTGCATTTCGTGTGCATAATTTGAGATTGAGAATCGTTCAAGAGTAGAGAAATATTTTGTTTGATGATGTTGCAGGTTAATCAGTTGTAGACACTCCTATAATATGGGTTGAACAACTTGAAGAAGTTGCTGGAGAAAGTGTTACCTCAAATATTGAGTCTGGTGTTGGACCAAGTGTTGTCATTGATACGGCAACACAAGAGACAACATCAGAAATCAGTCCAAGTGCAGAAAATGAAGATGATAAGAACTCCAATGGAGTTAATGATCCAGTGAGGAGGGATTCCCCTTTGAGAATTCAATAGAATCATCTGATAAGTCAAGTTATTGGGGATTTAAACGACGGGATACAAACAAGACACAAGGAACCGGTAAATTACCGAGACATTGTAAAATATGTTAAGGTAAATAACTCTTGTTTTGTATCTAAACGGGTTGTTAATGAATTAAAAGATGATTTTATGATTTAAGGTTTTAACCGTGCTAGATTTTCTAGTTTGAAAAAATCTCTTGATTTTTGTTTCGTTTAAAAACACCTGGATTATTCTGTTGTATATTATGTTTATTTAATTTTTGTTGTTTCGTTTATTATTTTCTGGTATTTAAAAAAAAACTCAAAACTACTGTCTCAAAGTGTTGCCATCTGTGTTGCCAACACAAACAGCAACACTGTGTAACAAACAAAACAAAAATTCTTTATTGTTTGAACCCAATGGGGGGCATTTACTGATCTTTTTGTTCTATTATGTGTATATACTTATGGTTAACATTTTTGATAAAATACCCCTTCGTGCTTAAAGTGACAAAGTCACTTATGTTATTGTTGATATTTAAAAAGGCAAAGCTTATTAGAATACTCCCAAAGTAACTCGGGGCACGGCGTTGACTGCGACGATGCTTCCTTGCCAAAACGGGAGTATAATGTAGTTGTTTTATAATAAGTATTAGTGACATGGAGCTCGCTACTACAGTGTACCCTACTTGAAAGGTATAAAACTTACTACATATAGCTTTACACTTTAATAAAAAAGTCGGGGCACGAAACTCGCTACTACGATGCTTCCATATAAATAAAAAAAAGTGTAAAGTTTGCTTAAAAATTGCCTTAGGAATGATAAGTTATATATGTTGAAAAAATATCAAGGGAATTTTATTCAAAATGTTGCCTTGTGTGTTACGCAACATTGCTAGTAACATATTAGTAGATGCTACATTATTTTTTTTAATTTCTTATTTTTATTTTGGTTAATTAAATTTTGAATTTCCAAAAGTCTATTTTTTATATTTAGAGTTTGTGAAATTTAAAAGGTTTTTAGCAAAAATATTTAATTTTTGTCTAACTAAATAAAATTTTGAAGTATCTATTTTTTTAAAATTCATTTTCTTTTGAATTTTGAAAAACAAAATTTTATGGATATTTCTAAAATTATTTTTAGTTCTTATATATTAAAAATTAAATAAAATAAAAAAATACATTTTGACCGGATAGAAAGAGTTGGAGTTTGTGGAGATAAGGGATAATTTTGTGTTTTGAAAATATCAAATCACCCATTATTTCTCTCTATTCATCCCTTAAATTTCTCACCCTCCTGAAACCTCTTCCTCACCGTCTCGCTCTTCGTCTCTCTCTCTAAACAACCGTCTGTCTTCATCTTCTTCCTTCTTTAATTCGCCATGGCTAGCCCATCAAAATCCTCTCAAATTCGTCTCCCATGGAAGTTTCTCCTATAACCCCCTCAAGTGTTGTCTCAAGTGTCGCCATTCCTATGGAGACATCAACTGCGACAACACTTTAAACAACACCAACCCTTGTCTTAGTTGTGTTAATCTCCCTCATACTCATGTTTCAATGGCTCTCTATGCGAGCTCTCTCCCACAATAGCTCACTCCAGCTCTTTGAATCATTTAGTGTACTAGTTTCTTCACAAAAAGGGGGAGAGTGGTCACTAGTGATGTTGATGTTGATGATAGTGATTCGTATTAAGCATCATATATTCCCGGCAATGCAAGTGATAATTTATGAATATGGCTGGAATATATGTGTTGAATGGGAGATTGAGATAGTGAACATATTAATGTTAGATGTTGGGAAAATGTTACAACATTGATTTTATTTTTGAATAAAATCTTACATGAAAGGGAAGTTTATTGTTAAGGGGGAGATTGTAAGGTTGATCCTATTAATGTTAGATGTTGGGAAATGTTACAACATTTGATTTTATTTTTGAATAAAATCTTACATTAAAGGGAAGTTTATTATAAAGTGAAAGATCTATGTAAAGTGCAGATATATTGTTATAAGCATGACTAACTATGTATGCAGGTACATCACGTTGTATTTTGTGAAGAAATACGTAACTAAGGGCGAGATTGTTAGTGTTAGAAACATGTGTTGTCCCTTGTGTCACATACCAGTGTTGCCACTGGTGTTGCCACAGGTGTTGCCATTTGAGATTTGGCAACACCAGAATAGTTACTATATTTTTCACAAATAACAACGTGATAAATAATTATATTATAACAGTTGTTAGTCTGCTTGATATGAGGTTGAACAGGTCAAAGGAGCTATGCTAGGTGTTATTTACAAGTGAGAAGAGAAAATTACATATAAACATGTTGTTTATATGTTTAATTAGTGATCAAGTAAAATAGATAATGTTTAGCTATTCAGGGGGAGCTGAAGATGGAGGTAGAAGGCTGTTATAGCTTGGAGTACAAGGTGGAGAAGCCTAAGAAGATCAAATCTTCTACAAAAAAGGAAAATGGAGCTAAAAAGGGGGAAACAAACACTAGTTGTTTATCTGATCATTTTGAGTAGGCTCCAAGTTTTGGAGTCCTATAAATAGTGCAAGGAATCGACATAAACAATTAACCCAATTTAGAAATCGAGATTTCCACAAGAAAAGAATTCTGCTCTTATAGTGTTGCCATTCAGTGTTGGCAACACTCTGTCCGACACTCGAGAGAGATCATATATATTTTTATATTTCGAGAGTTGCTGAGTGTTAGATAGGTTGAGAATGTGAAGAGAGTGTTCTAGAATAGTTGTTCCACTATGATTTTGATAGAATATCATTAGGGAACTTTTCGACTTTATAACGAAAGTTTATACTTATTGAAAGGTCTTGCCCTCCTGACACCCACCAAGTTATATATTTATTTATATAAATAACTTGATAAAATTCTATTCTCTTGTGTTTATTTTATTATTTCCGCTGCATTTAAATTTTCTATTTTTGAATTGGTGTCAATTGTGTTGTTATTAGTATTATCAATACTATTGACAACACTTGTGAGTTTCGCCTCACTTTGCTAAGCCATAGACAATTTCAATTGATATCAGAGCCAAGTACTTGATACACTAAGTGTTCGGTCCTTTTAGTCATGGCTTTGAATCTTGCTAATCCATTTCTATAGAGACTTTCTATTCTTTATTTATATGTAAAGACTCTCTTGTGTCCGTGCATCAAATTAATTGATGTTTGGACATTGATGTCTATTCCTAATGTCCTTCCAATAGAAAAAATTACTTCTAACCTATTTGATGTTGAAACTAATATTAGTTTTGTAAAAGAGCATGCTAAGGAAATAGGTAATTTTTATAGTAAAGCGTCTGATCATATCCTTAAGTGTGAATATTGTCACAAAGCTGGACACAGTAAATCAGATTGCTTTATTTTACAAAAGAAAATGTCCAGTTCTCAAGTGTTGCCTCAAGTGTTACCAAATTCTCATGGCAACACTCAAGACAACACAGGAGGTCAGAAAAATAGAATTTCAAAAAAGGTTTGATTTTCCAAAGCTAATCTGAAATGTAATGTTGTTTATACTGCTTTGAGGACTAAGATTTCAGGTTCATGGTACTTTGATAGTGGTTGTTCTCGCCATATGACGGGAACAAAAATATTCTTGAAAGAATATGAACCTATTCAAGGAGGATATGTATCTTATGGAGGTGGAGGGTAGAGCAAGATACTAGGGAAAGGAACACTTGATGTTGCCGAATTCCATGCCTTCAAGAATGTCTTGCACGTTAATGGCTTGGTGGCAAATTTGATTAGCATTAGCCAGTTGTGTGATGACAACTTAGAGGTAAGATTTAAAAAGAATACTTGTGAAGTTTTTGATCATACTAACACTTGTGTTATGACAGGAACCAGATCAAGTGACAATTGTTATGTTGTTGGTGAACAATAAGCATGCAATTCAACCAAGGTTGATGACACACTTTTGTGGCATAAAAAATTGGGACATCTCCATTACAGAAATTCGGCGAAACTTTTTAGGTTTGATACTATTAAAGGAATTTCCAAATTAATTTTTAAAGATAAATTTGTGTGTGGGGATTGCCTTAAAAGTAAACAAATCCGTGTTACCCACAGTGTTGCCCAGCACCAAAAGCAACACTTTGGAACAACACATTGTTTTCAACTTTTGCACATGGACTTGATGGGTCCAATTGAGGTAGATAGCCTGGGAGCTAAGAGGTATTCTTGTGTCATTGTGGATGATTTTTCTAAGTTTACTTGGATCTAATTTTTAAAAGAAAAATCTGAAACTTTTGATAAGTTTAAATTCTCACATTCCAAAATCAAAAATATATTTTGCTTACCTTTTTTTCGTATAAGATCTAATCATGGAAAATAATTTAATAATATTTACTTTTCCACTTTTTGTGAGAAAAAGGGAATTCACCACGAATTTTCGACCTATAAAAGGTTCCAACAAAATTGGGTGGCCGAAAAGAAAAATAGGATTTTACTAATAATGGCCCGTGTCATGATGTTTTTCAAAAGTATTTCGAAAAGATTTTGGGCTGAAGCGTTGAACACGGCTTGTCACATTTCTAATAGAGTTTTATTAAGACCTGGTGAAACAATGACACCCTATGAGATTTTGAATGGGAAGAAACCTAATGTTCATTACTTTCATGTTTTTGGGTGTGTTTGTTTCATATTGAATGATCGAAATCATTTAGATAAATTTAACTCTAAGAGTGACAAGGCCATTTTTCTTGAATATTCTCAAAATTGTCTTGCATTTCATGTGTATAATTTGAGATTGAGAATCATTCAAGAGTAGAGAAATATTTTGTTTGATGATTTGGCTAGCATTGCAGGTGAATCAGTTGTAGACACTCCTATAATATGGGTTGAACAACTTGAAGAAGTTACTGGAGAATGTGTTACCTCAAATATTGAGTCTGGTGTTGGACCAAGTGTTGTCATTGATACGGAAACACTAGAGACAACACCAGAAATCAGTCCAAGTGCAGAAAATGAAGATGATAAGAACTCCAATGGAGTTAATGATCCAGTGAGGAGGGATCCCCCTTTGAGAATTCAAAAGAATCATCCGATAAGTCAAGTTATTGGGGATTTAAACGATGGGATACAAACAAGACATAAGGAACCGGTAAATTACCGAGACATGGTAAAATATGTTAAGGTAAATAACTCTAGTTTTGTATCTAAACTTGAATCTAAAAGGGTTGTTAATGAATTAAAGGATGATTTTATGATTCAAGGTTTTAACCGTGAGAGATTTTCTAGTTTGAAAAAATCTCTTGATTTTTGTTTCGTTTAAAAACTCCTAGATTATTTTATTGTATATTATGTTTATTTAATTTTTGTTGTTTCGTTTATTATTTTCTTGTATTTAAAAAAAAAACTCAAAACTATTGTCTCGAAGTGTTGCCATCTGTGTTGCCAACACAGACAGCAACACTATGTAACAAATAAAAAAAAATTATTTATTGTTTAAACCCAATGGGGGCCATTTACTGAACTTTTTGTTCTAGTATGTGTATATACTTATGATTAACATTTTTGATAAAATATCCCTTCGTGCTTAAAGTGACAAAGTCACTTATGTTGTTGTTGATATTTAAAAATGCAAAGCTTATTAGAATACTCCGAAAGTAACTCGGGGCACGGTGTTCCCTGCGACGATGCTTCCTTGCCAAAACGGGAGCATAATGTAGTTGTTTTATACTAAGTATTAGTGACATGGAGCTCGCTACTACAATGTACCCTACTTGAAAGGTATAAAACTTACTACATATAGCTATACACTTTAATAAAAAACTCGGGGCACGGAGCTCGCTACTACGATGCTTCCATGTAAATAAAGAAAGTGTAAAGTTTGCTTAAAAATTGCCTAAGGAATGATAAGTTATATATGTTGAAAAAATATCAAGGGGATTTTATTCAAAATGTTGCCTTGTGTGTTACGCAACATTGCTAGTAACATATTAGTAGATGCTACATTATTTTTTTATTTTCTTATTTTTATTTTTCTTTAAATTTTGAATTTTCAAAAGTCTATTTTTTATATTTAGAGTTTGTGAAATTTAAAAGGTTTTTAGCAAAAATATTTAATTTTTGTCTAACTAAATATAATTTCGAAGTATCTATTTTTTTAAAATTCGTTTTCTTTTGAATTTTGAAAAACAAAATTTTATGGATATTTCTAAAATTATTTTTAGTTCTTATATATTAAAAATTAAAAAAAATTAAAAAAAAAATACATTTTGGCCGGATAGAAAGAGTTGGAGTTTGTGGAGATAAGGGATAATTTTGTGTTTTGAAAATATCAAATCACCCATTATTTCTCTCTATTCATCCCTTAAATTTCTCACCCTCCTGAAACCCTCTTCCTCACTGTCTCTCTCTTCGTCTCTCTCTAAACAACCGTCTGTCTTCATCTTCTTCCTTCTTTAATTCGCCATGTCTAGCCCATCAAAATCCTCTCAAATTTGTCTCCCATGAAAGTTTCTCCTATAACCCCCTCAAGTGTTGTCTCAAGTGTCGCCATTCCTATGGAGACATCAACTGCTACAACACTTTCCGCAACACCAACCCTTGTCTTGGTTGTGTTAATCTCCCTCATACTCCTGTTTCAATGGCTCTCTATGTGAGCTCTCTGCCACAATAGCTCACTCCAGCTCATCGAATCATTCAGTTTACTACTTTCTTCACAAAAAGGGGGAGAGTGTCCACTAGTGATGTTGATGTTGATGATAGTGATTAGTATTAAGCATCATATATTCCCGACAATGCCAAGTGATAATTTATGAATATGGCTGGAATATATGTGTTGAATGGAGATTGAGATAGTGATCCTATTAATGTTAGATGTTGGGAAAATGTTACAACATTGATTTTATTTTTGAATAAAATCTTACATGAAAGGGAAGTTTATTGTTAGGGGGGAGATTGTAAGGGTGATCCTATTAATGTTAGATGTTGGGAAAATGTTACAACATTTGATTTTATTTTTGAATAAAATCTTACATTAAAGGGATGTTTATTATAAAGGGAAAGATCTATGTAAAGTGGAGATATATTGTTATAAGCAAGACTAACTATGTATGTAGGTACATCATGTTGTATTTTGTGAGGAAATACGTAACTTAGGGGGAGATTGTTAGTGTTAGAAACATGTGTTGTCCCTTGTGTCATATACCAGTATTGCCACTGGTGTTGCCACAGGTGTTGCCATTTGAGATTTGGCAACACCAGAATAGTTACTGTATTTTTCATAAATAACAACGTGATAATTAATTATATTATAACAGTTGTTAGTCTGCTTGATATGAGGTTGAACAGGTCAAAGGAGCTATGCTAGGCGTTATTTACAAATGAGAAGAGAAAATTACGTTGTTTATATGTTTAATTAGTGACAAAGTAAAATAGCTATTGTTTATCTATTCAGAGGGAGCTGAAGATAGAGGTACAAGGCTGCTATAGCTTGGAGTACAAGGTGGAAAAGCCTAAGAAGGCCAAGACTTCTACAAAAAAAGGAAAATGGAGCTAAAAAGGGGGAAACAAACTCTAGTTGTTTATCTAATCATTTTGAGTAGGCTCCAAGTTTTGGAGTCCTATAAATAGTGCAAGGAATCGACATAAACAATTAACCCAATTCAGAAATCGAGATTTGCACAAGAAAAAAATTCTGCTCTTCAAGTGTTGCCATTCAGTGTTGGCAACACTCTGTCCGACACTCGAGAATGATCATATATATTTTTATATTTCAAGAGTTGCTGAGTGTTAGATAGGTTGTGAATGTGAAGAGAGTGTTCTAGAATAGTTGTTCCACTAAGCTTTTGATAGAATATCATTAGGGAACTTTTCGACCTTCTAACGAAAGTTTATACTTATTGAAAGGTCTTTCCCTCCTGGCACCCATCAAGTTATATATTTATTTATATATATAACTTGATAAAAATCTATTCTCTTGTGTTTATTTTTATTATTTCCGCAACATTTAAATTTTCTATTTTTGAATTGGTGTCAATTGTGTTGTTATTAGTATTATCAATACTATTGACAACACTTGTGAGTTTCTTCTCACTTTGTGAGTTTCGCCTAACTTTGCTAAGACATAGACAATTTCAGAGAAGATTTCATTTTTGGGAAATAGTAGATAGATTAACCAAGTCGGCTCACTTTGTATCTGTGTCTATGTTGAGGAAATATCTCTATGACCCTTAGTATGTATTGAGTTCTCCTTTCGAAGATATTCAGGCTGATATGAATTACGTGGAGGAGTCGTTGAGGATATTAGAATCACAAGTCTGGTAACTTAGAACCAAGAGTATTCTAGTTGTTAAATTCTTATGGAAGAATCATCCCATTGAGAAAGCAACTTGGGAGTTGGAGTCGGATATGAGTGAGAAGTATCTATTGTTGTTCGAGCATTCAAGTAAGTTAATCTAAAATTCGAGACGAATTTTCTTTAAGGGGGAGTGAGTGTCATGACCCTAATCCTAGGCACTATTTTAGCACATGTTGAGCACGAGGGGTTGGAGTTGTAGCATATCCTTTATGCATTCTATGCTATTTGTTATGTTTATGTATTCATTTTATACTTTGACAACTTATATGAATTTTAGGATGCTAATAAATAAATTTTAATTAATGATTGTGTAATAAAATAAATATGAAATGTTGTGGTGAAATTATAATATTTGAAATTAAGTTTATAAGTTGTTGAGGTTCTTTAGTGTAAAGGTTTGAAGTTAGGGTGTTAGTGGTATTAGTAGCTAAAGCCTTGAGGTGCTAAGGTGTAACTTGATAATGTTTATCCTTCATTTTCTCCATGGAAATCCTTAGTTTGTCAAAAGAAAACCTCAGCTCATTTTTCCTCTTCAAAAACTCCATGGAAACCAAACCTTAACATTTCTTTCCAAAATTCCTAGCAAATTCAATTCCTTTTCGTTTTTTAATCCGTTCGTGTATTATTGTTCGTGAAGCCGAGGGGAGTGTATCTATCCGGAAAAAGAATTCCTTATTTTTCGAATTAATTAGTAAGTTATTATGTCCCTTTCTTCTAATTTTGTTCATTGAAGTATAAATGATGAAATAGTGGAAGTGTTTATGTTGCATGTTAAATTAAGCCATTTAACTTGATTTTAAATAATAGGAAATGGGTTTTGAATGAATATGAGGAAGTGTTGGTATAATGGGTGGGTTGGAAGTATAAAGATTTATATTTATGTATTATGTTAATGTTAGATCATGTGTTGTCATGAATGTCATCCCAAGTGTTGCAAACCAGTGTTGCCACTGGTGTTGCCAAAAGTGTTGCCATTTGGAATTGGCGACACTGAGTTAGTTACTGTATTTTTCACAAATATTAATGGGTAAATTAATGTTTATATAACAGTAGTTAGTCACCTTAAAATGAGCTTAAAATCAGCAACAGAAACAGCCCAGGCGTTAATCACGAAGAGGAGAAGAAATTAACAAATAAACATGTGTTTATTTGTTTAATTGATGACCAAGCCAGGAGATATTTTATTCAGCTATTCTGGGGGAGAACAAGTCAGAGTACAAGGCAACCAAAGCTAAGAGGTACAAGCAAGAGAAGCAAGAGAAGACTAGGTCTCCTACATAAGAGGCGAGTGGCATAAATGGAGGAAACAAACTCCAAACTGTTAGCTGATCATTTGAGTAGGCTCCAAGACTTTGTGGCCTATAAATAGTGCAGTGGATCTTCATTGAAGATCATCCAATTCGTAAACGCAAATCTGCACAAGAAAAGTAGAATTCTGCTCTCAAGTGTTGCCATTCAGTGTCGGCAACACTTTGTCCAACACTCGAATATTTCATATAGATTTTTATATTTTTGTGAGGTTTTTGAGTGTTTATTTACTGAGAGAATTCGTGTATGTTGTTCCTTATATCGGTGGTTCGTTTATCATTAAGGAACAACCTCGACCTTGTATTGAATTCATATTATTAATAGAAAGGTCTTGCCTTTTAGGCACCCATCAAGTTATATATTTATATAACTTGATAAAAATTATATTCTTGTGTATTGCTTTAATATTTCCACTGCAAATTATATTTATTTCTATTGATTTGTGCTTTTCTAGAATTGGTGAAAGTGTCGTCATTAGTGTCATTAACACTAAGGACAACACCCGTGAGTTTCATCTCACCTTGTGAGTTTCGTCTCATAAGTTCTTAGCCATAGACAATTTCAATTGGTATCAGAGCCTAGCACTTGATATACTAAGTGTTTAGATCCTTTTGTCATGGCTTATGATCCTGCAAACCCTAATCAAAAGAGATTACCGGTTTTAGACGGATCTAATTATGCTTATTGGAAGATTCGCCTACGCTCGCATATCAAATCAATTGATCTTCGGGCTTGGCGATCTATTTTAAATGGTTATTCTGTTCCAATGCTTCCTCCGGATGACGATGGTGACGTTCAAGTCAAACCTGAATTCGAGTGGACAATTGAAGAGAATAATCTTGCTAGTTTCAATGAAAAGGCACTGAATGCCATCTATGAATGGGTTGACATGCATATGTTCAAACTCATTCAAAATAGTCCTTCTGCAAAAGATGCTTGGGATACTTTACAAAGATTTTGTGAAGGAGATGGCTGTCCGAGAAACAAAGCTTAGAGGTCTCACTAGTAGATTTGAAAGATTAAGAATGGGTGAAAACGAAGACATCTCGTCTTATTTTGAAAAGTTGATTGATATTTCAAATGCTTGTCAAGTATTAGGGGAGCCTTTTACAAATAAACAACTTGTTTCAAAAGCTATTCGTACTCTTCCCGAACGTTTTAATATTAAAGTTTCAGCTATTGAAGAGGCCCATAATCTTTCAACAATGGACATCAACTCCTTAATGAGTATTTTGAAAAACTTTGAGTTGAATCTCAATGAACAAACGGAGGCTTCTAAAGGCAAGAATATTGCCTTAAAAGTCGAATCTTCGGACACATGTGTGGACGATGAAGATGAAGTCTTCGAGGAGTTAGATGAAAATACTAGTGTGGCTTTACTTGCAAAGAGATATAATTCTATGGTTAGAAAATTTAACAAAGTGCAGGTAAAGGCTAAGGACCAAACGGCCAAAACCTTTAGTTCTGTGCCAAGGAGAAGTCCTCCTCCAAATCAAAAGGATATCCCACCAAGGCGTGCATCCTCGGAAAAGATCCGGTCCGATCCTAAGTACATTGAATCTATTCAATGTCATGCTTGTTCCGGTTGGGGTCACTATGCCAATGAATGTGCTAACACCTTGAGAAAGGCGGGCAAAAACTTGTGGGTATCTCTTAGTGATGGAGAGGAGGAAGGAACGGAGAAAGAAGAACAGACGGAGCAAGTAGTTATGATGGCCACGGTAGAGGAGCTACCTTCGACTGAGATTGTTACTTCAAGTGTCGTTACAGATTTAACAACACTTGACACAACATTGGTGACTTCTTCAGAAAGTGTTGCCCCAAGTGTCGTCCAGGAATTGGCAACACTTGGCACAACACTCACCAGGTATGATTCTTTAAATGATCTTAATTTGCATGGTTCAACTGATTTAAATTCAGAAGAGATTATAGAGGATGATCTTGATAAAGATGAACTTATTTGTGAATTAAAAAACCTCTATAAATCTCTCCTCGTGGAATGGAAAAAGGAGAATAAGATGGTGGTTTTCTTGAAAAAGGAAAATCAGGATCTTAAGAACTCCTTGACTCGGCTAGAAGTTCAACTCAGTAGGAGAGACTTGGATCTTGATAAAATCAAGGCCAAACTCAACCTAGCCGAATCCACCTTCAAAAAACTCAACACGAGTTCATCCAAATTGGATGAAATACTCAAATTGAGTAAGCCTCTGAAAGCTGGTCTTGGGTTCCAAGAATCACTTGAAAGTATTACCTCTTCCTTGTTTGATGTTGAAACTAAAAATTGTTTTGTAAAAGAGCGTGTCAAGGAAAAGGGTAGCACTCCTAGTGATTCCTCTGATCAATCCAATGAGTGTGGATACCGTCACAAAGCTGGACATTTAAAACCGGATTGCATTTTCCTACAAAAGAAAATGTCCAGTCTTCAAGTGTCGCCTCAAGTGTCGCCGGTTTCTCGGGGCAACACTTATGGCAACAACGGTGAACAGAAATCCAGATTTTCAAAAAAGGGTTGGTTACCCAAGGAAAACTGAAATGCTATGTTGTTTATACGGCCTTAAGGACTAACATTGCAGGAACTTGGTACTTTGATAGTGGTTGTTCACGTCATATGACTCGGTACAAAATCATTCCTAGCAGTACCAACCTATTCAAGGAGGCTCGGTGACTTATGGTGGTGGAGGCAAGAGTGAAATAGTTGGTAAAGGAACACCTTTGGATATTGTTGGTTTTCCTCCTTTGAAAAATGTCTTGCACGTAGATGGTTTACTTGCTAATTTAATTAGCATTAGCCAACTATGTGATGACAATTTGGAGGTAAAATTCAATAAAAATACCTGTGAAGTGTTTGATAACACTAACTTTTGTGTCATGACTGGAATAAGATCAAGTGATAATTGCTATCTGGTTGGTAATAAATCAGTGTGCAATTTGACAAAACTTGATGATATTAGGTTATGGCATCAAAAGTTAGGTCATTCTCATTATAGGAATCTTGAGAAGATTATCAAACATAATGCCGTCAAAGGTGTTCCTAAACTAGACCTCAAAAACACCGTGATGTGTGGTGATTGTCAAAAGGGTAAGCAAACTCGTGTTGCTCACAGTGTTGAACAACACAATGAGCAACACTCAGGAACAACACATTGTTTTCAGCTTCTACATATGGACTTGATGGGTCCTATTGAGGTAGAAAGCTTGGGAGGTAAGAAGTATGTTTATGTGATAGTTGATGATTTTTCTAGGTTTACATGGGTGTATTTCTTAAGAGAAAAATCTGAAACTTTTGATAAATTTACTCACTTAGTCTCTAAAATCAAAAACATGTTTTGTTCTCCTATTTTTCGAATAAGATCGGCATCATGGTAGAGAATTTGAAAACATCTCCTTTTCTACTTTTTGTAGTAAAAAGGGGATACACCATGAGTTTTCAAGACCCAAAACACCACAACAAAATGGTGTTCTGAAAGGAAAAATAGGACTTTAATGGAAATGGCTCGTGTTATGCTAATTGCTAGAAATATTTCTAAAGGTTTTTGGGCCGAAGCATTAAACACGGCTTGTCACACTACAAATAGAGTTTTCTTAAGACCCGTTACAACTATGACACCCTATGAGATTTTAAATGGAAAGAAACCTACGGTTCACTATTTTCATGTGTTTGGGTGTTTGTGCTACATTTTAAATGACCGGGAATACTTAGGAAAACTTGATTCTAAGAGTGACAAAGCCATCTTTCTTGGCTACTCTCAAAACAGTCATGCTTATCGTGTCTATAATTTGAGGTTAAAAGTGATTCAAGAATCGGTAAATATTGAATTTAACGATTACTTGAGTGCCACAGAGAACCGGTGATGATATACCTCGACTCTACTAGAAGAAGTCGAACAAAGGGCTGGAACAGAATCTGATTCAGCCATTGCAGCCACAGATTCAAGTGTTGCTCCAAGTGTCGCCCCTGAAATGGCAACACCCGAGGCAACACAGAGAACAGAATAGTGGCTGGAAATTCGAGAGCAGTGACTCGAAGGAGAAGATGGATTGGTGTACCATCAAGGCGGGAGAGATCCCCACTCGAATTAGAAATTATCATCCCATTACTCAAGTAATTGGTGATGTTAATGAAGGGGTTAGAACAAGGAACAAGGAGCCAGTTGATTACAGAGATATGGTTAGGTATGTGTGTATGTCCTCCACATACTCTCAGGTAAAACACTCATGTTTCGTTTCCTTTGTTGAACCAAAAAATGTGATTGAGGCCTTAAATGATAAATTCTGGATTCAAGCTATGCAAGAAGAGCTTGAACAATTTACCCGTAACGAGGTTTGGTGTTTAGTTCCACGTCCTTTAAATACTAACATTATTGGAACTAAATGGATTTACAAAAACAAATCTGATGAATCGGGTAATATTGTTCGTAATAAAGCTCGTCTTGTGGCTCAAGGCTATACACAAGTGGAAGGAATCGACTTTGACGAGACCATTGCACCTGTGGCTAGAATTGAGTCAATAAGACTTCTTCTTGCTATAGCTTGTTATCTCAAAATCACATTGCACCAAATGGATGTCAAAGCGGCTTTCTTGAATGGATACTTAGATAAAGAGATCTATGTTGAGCAACCCAAAGGGTTTGAAGACCCATTCCACCCAGACCATGTATACAGACTTGATAAGGCCTTATATGGCTTAAAACAAGCTCCTCGTGCATGGTATGGGCGACTAACAAGCTTCCTTCTTGAATATGGATTTGTTAGAGGAGAAGCCGATAGGACATTATTTATTCTTAGGGAAAATAAAGAGCTTGTCATTGCTCAAATCTATGTTGATGACATAGTTTATGGTTCCACATCTAAAACATGTTTACAAAATTTTGTGGAAGCTATGACATCTACATTTGAGATGAGCATGATAGGAGAACTTAATTATTTCCTAGGATTGCAGGTGAAACAATCGAATGATGGAATCTTCATCACTCAGAGCAAGTATGCTAAGAGTCCGGTGAAAAGATTTGGATTGGAGAGTGCCAAGAGCTCTAAAATACCTATGGGATCATCTCTTAAGGTAACCAAAGATCGGGCAGGGAGGATGTTGACCCAACTCTGTATAGATCCATGATAGGTAGTCTTCTTTATCTTACTGCGCCGTCCCGATATAATGTTCGGCGTAGGTGTTTGTGCTAGATATCAATCTGCTCCTAAAATTTCTCACCTAAATGCCGTCAAGAAAATCATCAAGTATGTGTCTCTGGGACAAGTGAATTGGGAATGGTTCACCAAAGACACTAATACCAACTTAGTTGGTTTTAGTGACTACGATTGGGCGGGGATATAGATGACGAAAGAGTACTAGTGGGGGTTGTTTTTCTTGGGTAATAATCTAGTGTCATGGTACAGTCGCAAGCAAACTGTGTTTCTCTCGACCGCCGAATCTGAATATGTGGCGCAGGGAGTTGTTGTTCACAACTAATATGGTTAAAACACATGCTTGATGACTATGGTCTTGATAGTAATATCTTGACCATGTATTGTGACAATTTGAGTGCTATAAATATTTCCAAAAACCCTGTACAACACTCACGCACTAAGCACATTGATATCCGCCATCATTTTTTAAGAGATTTAGTAGAAAAGGAATTGATCCAAATAGAGCATATTGATACAAAACATCAACTTGCTGATATTTTGACCAAAGCCTTGGACCATGAGAGATTTTCAAGTTTGAAAAAATCTCTTGGTCTATGTTTTCTATAAATCTGTTAGTGTTGCCGTCAGTGTTACCAACACTGTCAGCAACACTTTGTATGAGTTGTACATTATCTTTAAAATTTAAAAAAAAATAAAAAAATATATATAGTTGTTTAATCCCAAATGAGGGGCATTTACTGACCTTTCTGTTCTAGTATGTGTACATTCTTAAGGTTAACATTTTTTTATAAAATACCCCTTTGTCCTAAAAAGTGACAAAGTCACTCTTATTGTTGTTGATATTGAAAAAGGCAAAGCTTGTGGAAATTCCCAAAGGGAATATAATGTAGTGTTTTATACTAAGTATTAGGGGCATGGAGCTCGCTACTACAGCGTACCCTACTTGAAAGGTATAAAACTTACTAATTGTAGCTTTACACTTTAATAAAAAACTCGGGGCACGGAGCTCGCTACTACGATGCTTCCTTGTAAATAAAGAAAGTGTAAAGTGTGCTTATAAATTGCCTAAGTAATGATAAGTTATATATGTTGAAAAATATCAAGGGGATTTTATTTAAAAATGTTGCCTTGTGTGTCACGCAACATTGCTAGTAACACATTAGTAGATGCTACATTAATTTTTATTTTCTTGTTTTTGTTTTTGTTAATTAAATTTTAAATTTCCAAAAGTCTATTTGCTTATATTTAGAGTTTGTGAAATTTAAAAGGTTTTTAGCAAAAATTTTTATTTTTGTCAATCTAAGTGTAATTTTGTAATATCTATTTTTTAAAATTCATCTCTTTGAATTTTGAAAAACACAATTTTATGGATATTACTAAAATTATGTTTAGTTATTATTAAAAATTATAAAAATTATAAAAATTAAAAAAAAAAAAAAAAAAAATTTAAAAAAAATGTCGGATATCAGCTTGAGTTTGTTGGGATTTTTGAGAGATAAGTGGAGATTTAATTAATTTGACATTGTCAAATCAATTAAATCCTACCACTATTCACTCATTAAAACCCACTCCTAAAACCCTCTCTCTCTCTCTCACCGTGTTCTCTCTCTCTCTAGGCGTTGAACAAAACCCTTCCCCTGTTCCCTTCGTCTTCGTCATCCTTCTTCAATCTTCCATGGCAAGCCCTAAAAATTCTCCCCAAATTTCATCACCCATGGAGATTTCGCCTCTAGCTCCCTCTAGTGTCGCCTCAAATGTCGCAGTTCCCATGGAAATCTCACCAGCGACATTATCGGCCACACCCACAACCTCACCATCCTTGGAAATTGTTGTATATGATCCTTCTCAAATTCCAATTCCCATCAACCTTCCTGAAGCTACACCATCCACAGAGCTCACCTTCGCCCCTCAGAAGAAGACCAAGAAGCGAAAGGCGGTTGATGCCTCGAGCTCTTTTAGGGGTGGAGTGCGTAGAGAATCGGAGAGGATTAAAACTCTGTTCAGGTCGAAGATACCATCTAATACAGCTGATGATCCGGTGAATGTGGAGGATTCTTCAAGCTCGTCTCTCAACATTTCGTCAGAGGAAGGTTCGGACCCTTCTTTTAAAGAGACAAAGGAGCCCTTATCATCTTCTGATGAGGATGAAGAAGCCTGGATGGAAGATGAAGAAATCCTTGCTGAAGCTCAGTCCAAGTTGAAGAAGAAACAGAAAATTTCTGGTGGTGTCGCCCCAAGTGTTGCCGATGCAATGGCAACACCTGAAGCAACACCTGCTGCCAAGACCAAAGCACAGTCGAGTTCTCCTTCCTATTCTCCTATTTCATGGCCTGAGGTACACTCTCCTAATCCCTCTCAAGATGAAAAATCAGATTATGAGTCTTTTGGATTTTATGAACGTCCATTTCTTTCGGAAGAATTTTATAGTGATGCGAGTCTTCATAATTTTGTTGAAGATTCTGAGAAGAAAATTCTGAATGAAAAGAATATTTATGTGACTCAATTCAAGGAGTTAGGTGTGTATCAGTTTTTGGAGGATAGGATGTTTTTGCCTACGGTGACTAAAGTGTCATCGTACATTGAAAGTGTGGTTAGGAACTTTTATGCTCATCTTAGGGATAATATTGATGATAGGAATACCCCTCATTATGGAAAGATCTTTGTTAGGGGCATTATCTTTGATTTTAATCCTTTGATTATCAATAGAGCCTTCGGCCTCCCTAATGTCGAAAATGAGAGCTTGGAATATGATCCTAATGCCTTAGCCACCTTTTTAACTGGAGGGAGAATTACCATTTGGTCTGATCATTTTAAGTCTACCTATCTCACTTCTTTGTTTAGCGTGCTACACAAGTTATGTATAACAAATTGGCTTCCCACGGCAAATGAAAACACCGTAACCTTTGAGCAAGCTAATTTGTTGTATAAATTAGGAAAGAAACAAAGAGTAAATTTTGGGAGACTTGTATTCGCTCACCTTGCTGCATGGGCCAAAAAGAAAAGACCTCCTCCTTCATTTTTCCTTCCCTTATTTTCCAAGTCCTAATGTACCAAAACCTTAAGCCTTGGAATGGTGATAATCTTTCGAAAGACCCGTGTATTATCGAATTACCAAGCACTTTATCGAAGGTGATAGGCACAGGATTTACCTTGGGTTTTGGTTACAAATGCTCCTCCCGTTATCGCCCGCTACCGGTGTCGCCCCAAGTGTCGCTCCCGAAACCGGCAACACTTCCGGCAACACCGCTCCCGTTATGGTTGATGCTTTGCGATGATTCTTAATTTTTTCAATGGTCAAGTGAAGCACATTGACTCAGTAATTCAGGGATGGTTGGATATGCGTATCGACATGATGAAAATGGTGGATTTAATTTCTTCCAAAATAGGGAGATAAGCCACCAAGGCGTGATGATGATGATGGAGCCGGGAATGGTGCTTTGGGCCTAGTGGGACACCGAGGGAGGTGAAGGAGCTGGAAATGCGGTTTAATGGTGGTTGGTTCGAATGGTTTGTGTTTTTGGTGGTTGGAAACAAAAACAATTTTATTTGTTTTATTTTGGTTTGTAATGCTTAAACAAATTTTATTTCTGTTTTTTTTCTTTGTTTCAGCTGGAATTTTCTTCAAAAGATGATGGATGTTTTTTGTTAAATGGTTGGTTGGTTGTTTAGAATTTAATAGTTAGTTTATTTAATTATTAAATTTCGTATTAAGGGGGAGATTTTTGTAAAGATTTTGATACTTCATTTGCTTAATGGTTGATGTTTTGGATTGAAAAATATTTCAAAACATTGCCTGAAGGTTGATGTTGCCTCTATCAAAATCTCGAGGCATTTTTTTTGTGGTTTTAGTTAAGTTTGACTAACTGTTTTTGAAAAGATCATCACATTGGTATTTTGTGAAGAAATCAGTAACTATGGGGGAGATTGTTAATGTTAGATCATGTGTTGTCATGAATGTCATCCCAAGTGTTGCAAACCAGTGTTGCCACTGGTGTTGCCAAAAGTGTTGCCATTTGGAATTGGCGACACTGAGTTAGTTACTGTATTTTTCACAAATATTAATGGGTAAATTAATGTTTATATAACAGTAGTTAGTCACCTTAAAATGAGCTTAAAATCAAGAAATGTAAATGCGTGCGTTAATCACGAAGAGGAGAAGAAATTAACAAATAAACATGTGTTTATTTGTTTAATTGATGACCAAGCCAGGAGATATTTTATTCAGCTATTCTGGGGGAGAACAAGTCAGAGTACAAGGCAACCAAAGCTAAGAGGTACAAGCAAGAGAAGCAAGAGAAGACTAGGTCTCCTACATAAGAGGCGAGTGGCATAAATGGAGGAAACAAACTCCAAACTGTTAGCTGATCATTTGAGTAGGCTCCAAGACTTTGTGGCCTATAAATAGTGCAGTGGATCTTCATTGAAGATCATCCAATTCAGAAAACGCAAATCTGCACAAGAAAAGTAGAATTCTGCTCTCAAGTGTTGCCATTCAGTGTCGGCAACACTTTGTCCAACACTCGAATATTTCATATAGATTTTTATATTTTTGTGAGGTTTTTGAGTGTTTATTCACCGAGAGAATTCGTGTATGTTGTTCCTTATATCAGGGTTCGTTTATCATTAAGGAACAACCTCGACCTTGTATTGAATTCATATTATTAATAGAAAGGTCTTGCCTTTTAGGCACCCATCAAGTTATATATTTATATAACTTGATAAAAATTATATTCTTGTGTATTGCTTTAATATTTCCGCTGCAAATTATATTTATTTCTATTGATTTGTGCTTTTCTAGAATTGGTGAAAGTGTCGTCATTAGTGTCATTAACACTAAGGACAACACCCGTGAGTTTCATCTCACCTTGTGAGTTTCGTCTCATAAGTTCTTAGCCATAGACAATTTCATATTACATGATACTTTGGAACATTTTGCTTAGAATTGGAATGGGTTGAAAAGGGTTAGAATGTAATATATGGAATTTTTGGTATAGTGTTGTTATTAAAGGTAAAGAATGGAAGTATTAATGTTTTATGTCATTTTGGGAACATATTCTTGGAGTTGAAAGAAGTGGAAATGGTTTGGTAGGAATATAATGAAGTGATGATATATTGGTTTGGTTGAGGTTGTAATGAGTGAAGTATAAATGTGGTAAGTTATTATGATTCCCTTCATTTTCTTGCCCATTCAAGGTTAATGGGATATTGTTGTTGTATAAGTTGTTTTGGTATTTTTGATATATGTTTCTTTGAGTTAGAATGATAATTGAATGAGTTGAAATGTACTTGGTGATGGTCTTGGGATATAAATGTAAAGGATAGTATTAAATGGGAACTAATTGTTGAAGAAATGGTTATAGATATGTGCATGGGTAATGTAGCCTTGTTTCTTGAGTTAAAATAGTTGTAAAATGATGTTGGTACATTATACTTGGGTTGAAATGAGTATGGGATGGTTTGGTAGGAGTTATGGTGATGTTTGGTACCTATTTTATTTTTTTATTTTTTTTCCACTACTCTCACACACACACACACATGCACGCATAGAAACGCCTAGGAGATAAATCCTAGGGAGAGAAAGCCTTCCCTCTAACTTCTGGGGGGATCGAACCCATGACCTCCAGGTTGAAAGTCATGAGCTCATGCCAGCAGGCCAAATCCCCATGTGCTGGTACCTATTTTATGACTTCAAAAATAGAGGATTTTTGGTATAGGTCAATTGGTGTTGGAATGCTGATGTTTACAGCTCTGTTTATGATTTTTGGGCAAGGGAACGAGTCGTGCAATGGGGCACAAGTCGTGCCTTGCAGTCGTGCCTTGTCGTGCCATGAATCGGATGACAGAATATGAAGGGATATGAATGTGGCACGAGTCGTGCCCTGGGGCACGAGTCGTGCCCTGGGGCACGAGTCGTGCCCTGCCCTGCCACCTCTTAACCATTTTTCAAGCCATAGAACCCTAATCTACCTAGTATATAATTGAACCCTCTTTGACTATGATTAAAGTACAACACTTTAGCTATCCAATGGTATCTTACTTGGTCAAAATGGATTTGGGGAAGGGGTTTAAATATTTTTCAAAAAATGGTTGGCAGGCTTGATTTGCAACTTAACTAAAGTAATTCAAACTTGGTAATTTGATCTTGAACCTTTATAGAGTTTGATTATTGTTGTATCTTGAACATGTAGGGTTGGTTTGTGATACATGGTGCCTTACTTGGTTATCTCTTCATGGTTTGGTTATTTAATAGTGTTGGAAATGCAAGTTACACTATTATGATGGTTTTAACATGAGTACAAATACCATGTTGTTGAATTGATATTATTCAAATAGTGCATGAAATATATGTTGCACTATTATATTGGTTTAAACATGAGTATGATTACCATGTTGTTATTTTGTTATCCCTTTCCTGGATTTCTTTTCAAGTAACTATTATGTGCTTGAATGTGTTTCAACCAGCTGATGTTTAGGGGTATAATGGAATACGGTCAATTATGGAAATTTTTCTATGATGTGATCGGATTACATTATACCTGTGACTGTCCCCTGCTGTGGCCACAGTTTGGGGTTAAAGCTTCTGTATTAAGCCAAAAGCCTTACAGATAGCTGCGATCTTATATTGGTGTGGACGTTTGAAGCGGTTACCTTTGATCGTCGTTACAAAGATCCGTTTGATACGTATTCCCCCCGTTCTTCTGTTCGATGCATTATTTAGAAATTGATTATTGAGTTTTTCGTATCAATGCATTGGGCTGATTGGATGGATGTTGTCACAAGGGCAATGAAGTTTAGAGTTCGTCAAGGGCATCAAATTCCTTTTGCGGATGGAGTTCATATTTTTCGGGGTATCCTGGTGTTCATGTTGAGAATATTGACTCGAGGACGAGTCTTTTCTAAGCTGGGGAGGATGATGCAGGGCAGAAGACAGCAACAGAAAACAGGGGCAGCCATCTGGAAGTGAAGCGGGCACCTCACCTTAGGCTAGGCGGGTGCCTGGAGAACAGCCAGGCGAAACTTCAGCGGCAACAGAAACAAGCCGGGCTTCAGTGTGGCTGAGTTTTGGGCTTTAAGTTTTAGGGTTTTAATGTTTTAATGAATTGTTAATTAAGGGTATTTTATTCTTTTCAATTAAAAATGTTCTAGGATTTTCATTAGGGTTTTCTTAATTAGTATTTAAAGTTGTTTTAGGATTTGAGAAGGGCAGACTTGGTTTTTATGAAATAGAAAAGAAAAGCTTGAAGTTTTCAATTATTGTTTCTTTTCATTATCGTTCAGTCATTCTAATCTCTAGCCTCCGTTGGCATTATATAGTGTAGAAGATGAAAGGGTGCAACAGAGGTAATGATTCACTTATGTGGGATAGTGGAACCGTCCCTTCAATTGTCCTCAATCTGAAAATTACCTATAAATAGCAGACACATACTACAATTTCAACTCTTTCAACTCTGCCATCTCTGCAAACCTACTCTCTTTCTACCAACTCACTTTCTCTCTCTACACTTCTCACTACAAATCTTCAAACTCTTAATCTCTTCTTTAAAATCTGCAAAATCAATGGCTCCTATGAAGCAATTATTCGATATGGTATGATTTCTAATTCTTAACTCTTTAATTCTCTGCAAATCAGCCATTGTTGAACCTTGAAAGCTTTGAATGGCCTTAACTGATTTTCACTCATATCTGTTTCATTTCTTGATCATTTTGCTTAAAAATTGTTGGGTTTTATTCGGATTATGCCTCTGATTCTGATTATGTACTTTATTTCATGATCAATCCTCATTTTGGTCACTGATTTTGCAAAATTCAGTTTCAAGGTTTCGAAAACCCACTTGGTGTTCTTGATGATTTCTTGATGATTCTGGTCAAAGTATGAATTTTTATTATTATATTGTTAATCTACTGCCCAATGTGATCATTTTGATATGTTATTTGCTGATTTTGGTTAACTTTTGGTAAATCTCTGTTCTTCATGTTCTTCTTGTCATTCGTGCTCTCTTGTGACTGTTCATATGCTTTTCAGAAATTTTTCATATTTTGGTTTCTTTGATTTTCAATCATGTTTTTCATCACTTAGAATTTTTTTGAAAACATTGAATCTTGTTTGCATTTGAACCGCTTCTCATTTCTCAACCGCATGCTCTTCAAAACCGCATGTCCTGTTAAAAGTCAAACCGCATGCAGGAAACCGCTTGTTCATAACTTTTGAAACCGCATGCTCTTCAAAGCCGCATGTCCTGTTAAAAGTCAAACCGCATGCAGGAAACCGCTTGTTCATAACTTTTGAAACTGCATGCTCTCTTTTAACCACATGCTGAATTTTCTTGAGTATTACTTAATATATAGGTTGGAACACCATAACCTTCTCTCTGAACACTTCATTGAAGTCTGAGATAACCTTTGTTTAACAACGCCACGTACTAGTAATTACACTCTTGAATTTTCTTATTTATTTCCTTGCCATGTATTCACAATTTACTTGGGGTTTGAAATATTTTACTTTTCAAAATGCACCATTGCTGACCGCATGGGTGCTCAAACCGCTTGTGAACTGTGAATCTATATAATGTATCTAACTTTAATCTTTTATTTTGCAGGATTCTCATTTTTTTCCTTCCAGGCTAGGAAATCAATGAGACTGAGCTGAAGAGTGATGCTCTAGGTAGAAAGCTGATCAGAAGGATGGATGTTTCTGTGATCCTTCCCCTCTTCACCAAACAGCAATCATATACTATTCTTGCGTTCGTGGACCAGTTCTATGCAAATATAAAGCCAGGTCAAAGAGAACTTGAAAATGGACGAATGATCAATTGCCTGACTGCCAATGTTGAAGGCTTTGAAGTTTCAATAGACTACTTGGATATTCGGAGTACCTTTGGATTCAACGTTCCAGGTGCTTCTGAAACAGTTGGACAAGAGATTATGGATGCAACCGCTTCTACTTCAGCTGGAATCTCCTCCCTTTCTGGTCAATACAAGAAGGTGCCCAGAAAAGCTTTTGGTGAGCTAATGAGCCACCTTTGTTTCCTAGTAGGGAAGTCTGTGTGTGGGAAGACAGGAAACCACAACAACTTCATCTCTCAGCAGTGGATGTACTGCAGTGCCATTTACAATGGAATCCCACTCCCCTGGCCTACAATTCTATTTAGGGAACTTGCTAATAGTATTGATACTTACCAATCCAAGACGAAGCATGAGCACCAGAGATGGAGACCATTATGCAGGCTCCTGACCGCCATATTTACCAACTACCAGCATCTGGAGGAGCTCAGAATTTTTACTCCTGAGCTATATGTACATTGGGGTAATGAAGAGTCCCTTGGATTAGCTGCTTGCCACAGCTTCAGATTCAGCTATGGCAATACTGAATACAAGACCCTTTATGATGTTGACACCATTCCCACCAGAGAACACTATATAAATATGTGCCCTGAAACTGCTGATACTGCAATTGGGCATGCGGTCAAGAAAGCCAGGAAGGCTAGAAAACCTGCTGATGAACTGCCCCTGAAGAAAGCCAGAACCGTACCAGCCAAACCATGTGTTGCTACTGTTGGTGCTGATCCAAGTCACAAGGGCAAGAAGAAGATGGATTTGGTTGATGAACCTGAGGAAGAAGATGCTGGGATTGCTCCTTTGATTGGTAGAGCCAAGAAAACCAAGGATGATTTTACTGATGAGGATCTGATGCAGTTCTATAAAGAGAAGATGGATAAGTTGGAAAGAAAGGCTAAAATGATGAAGGTTGCTTAAGGCAAATCAACCGCCTCACCTCCCCAACCGCAACCCCAACCTCAACCTCAACCGCAGCCCCCTCCCCAAAATCAATTGCCTCCACCTCCAACTCAAACCCCTATCCAATCACCCATTCATTCCCCAATTCACTCTCATCATTTTACACCTCACAAATCTCCTTATCCCAAACATCAACCTTCACCCAAACCGCTCTCTCCTATTCGACCGCATAATGATGTAACCGCCCAGGGGGGGAAACCCAAAAAGAAGAGGATCAAAATGATGCCCAAATTAGCAGCTGCCAAAGGGCTAAAGCGTTTCCTTAAGCGAGTTTCTCAAACTTCTTTACCCATTCCTAGTGAGACTGCTTCTTACTTTGATCGGGAATCCTCTTTTGATTATCACTCTTCCTCCTCCCATTCTGATTATAATTCCCCTGCTGATCCTACCTGCCCTTTACCTCCTGCTTTTCGTGAAAGGGCCACCAAACCCTCAGCAGGCCAAGCCATTTCAACCTCTCAATAAAGGGATCCAACACCTTCACCACCTCATTCCATCCATGGTCCAACCTCACCACCTCCATCCAACCGCGTCCAAACTCCACCCCTTTCAAACCGCAAAAAAACTCCTACACCACCTCCTTCTCCTATACGTCTTCTGCTTCCAAAATCCCTACCCCTCCTACCTCACCTAAACTACATAAATCCCCACCTCTTTCTGTTCACACTACTCAAACTACTTCCTCCTCTGATTCACCTCCCAACACATCTAATCTTCCAACTTCCACAATTCCTTCTCCAATCAACACCACCCCCATTCCAACTACACCCATCCCAACCGCCCCTTCTACCTTACCCCAAACACTAGCCATTCCACCCTCAACTCCCCAACCTTATACAATCCCAACCGCTCCTATATTCCAAACCCTTCATACCCATCTACCCCAAACCGCACTTCCTACTTTTTCTCAACTGCCTCCCTCATTCTCTCATATTCCTTCCACTTCAACCGCCCCTCGAATTGACTACTCCCAAATACTTTCAAAATTTAACCTTATTCAAAACCAACTTCTGATTAATCAAGACCATATCATTAAGCTAACCACTTCAAATACCACCCTAGAAGCCTCCAACCGCTCCCTCAAAAATCATGTTGACAGCCAATCCCATCTTATTGCTACTCAATCCCTTGAACTGGCTAATAAAAAATCATCCTTTAAACATCTACTGTTAAAGCTTGATGCCATTAAGGGGGAGAGTGACACAGCAAACATTGTCAAATCCTCTACTGAATCCTGTTTTGAGGGATTCAGAAAAAACTTAGCTGATGGAATCCTCCAAACATTTGGAGATAAAGTATCAACTACCCAGTTGAAAGATATGCTTAACCAGTTTTCCAACTCCTCCAAAACAGCTCTTGAATCATTCCAAGCTAAACTGCTCAAATCAGTTACTTCCAGACCGCAACCTGCTCAGGATTACAAAAACCGCTCTGGAGTCTTTGGAATCAAATCTCTAATCTGAAATTGATGCAGTTAGAGGAAAGATAAATGTAAAGACAAACATTTTGGGAGATTCTTTGAAGGCAAAAATAAATGAGCTTAAAGATGAGGTTAATGACCGCTTGGAAAACCTCAAGGAAGGTTTCAACTTCAAACTCAGTTCCACAATTCAAGAACTGAAAACATCGTTGAAGGTAGATGTAGATCTTGATCCTATTCAAGAAGCCATCTCCAATCAAACCACAGCAGTTCAGGGAGAGATTCACACCCTCTTCAATTCTTTGAACTCCTCCTTCGATACTCTAATTGAAGACCTGACTGAACAAGTCAGAGGAAATTCTAGAGCGGTCAGTGAAGCTAACCTCAGACTGGCAACTCAGGAGAATATCCTTGGAAGAGTAGTGACTGCTCAAGGACGAACCGCAGATGAAGTCAGAAGAATTAGAATATTCATAAGAGCAGAAACTTCAGCTTCAAATCCTTCCCATGTACATGATCCTGAAGTTGATGGACAACCCCAGCAACAGCGTCAGCAGTAAACCGCCTTTTGTAATTTCTTCTTTGCTAAACTCTTATTTTTGCTTAAGTTGGACCGCACTCTCATTGTATTTATTTTGTCCAAACTTCTTTTGTTTTTTTGTAACAGTGTATTTTCCTTTCCTACCATTGTAATATGTAACTTCAAAGGTAGTAATGAAAAATGCGTCACTGGTTCCAAAACCTTGTTCATATCAAACTGCTTGTTTAAAGAACAATGAAACCGCAAAGGTTTAAAACCTCATTCATATATTTTCTAACTTAAAATCATATTTTTTGAAATGAAGTTTAAACATTCAGTTTAAACCGCTCTTAAGACTTAAACTCATATTTGCTAAGTGTACTGAATGCATTTCTATACTTTCAAGTTGCAAGTTTTTCAATCTTTCAATATTATAGAAATCTATAACTTAAGCTAGTATGTGCATTGACTTGGGACATGACTTACAATGTTAATTCTTGTGGACATGTTTTTACCAAGTACAATGTTTGGTCTTGTTATAGTAGATAATGGCATCAATCAAATAGGGGAAGATTGTTGGGTATGCATACTTTAACCCTCCTAGCTTTAGCTTAGATTTGATTGATACCATGACCTAATCTCTATTTTAAGGACATTAGGATCATATGTAATGAAGCTTAGACTTCTATTTTTTAGCGAAGTCCATTTTATAGAATAGGTTAAATTAGGCTTGAAGACTGGCACAAGACTCATTGGATATGAGGTTTCTGTTCAGGGTTTTTCAAGACCGCACCATCAAAACCGCATGTGCAAACCGCTCCAAGCAAACTGATCTGTGAAATTCTCTATCTGAAACCGCATCTTGAATACATGAGTGTATACTGCATTAGTGAACCACACTATCCAACCGCAGTGCAGTTCAGTCTTGAGACCGCACTATGGAACCTCATCTAGTGAAACCACATATACTCAACCGCATGCACACCAGACCGCATCCAATGATTGAAGACTTGAAGTGAACCACATATGACTGTCGGAATCCACGTCATCAATGACAAAATTCAACCACCAAATCTTGTCACGTGATTCAATGTCAGAGAAGATCTGTAAGGATCTTGAAAAGGTGACAGATGTCCTTCATACCTTATTTGCAGCTGGAGTCTGATCAGCTTTATCTGCAACTGCTGTACCAAAGGACTAAAGTGGGTTTGTGGACCAATCAGAAAGCACCAGTACAGTCCTTGCATTAGCTGTCTCCAACGGCTACTTTCTTGGTGCTTGGGTATAAATGCCCCTAATCTTCAGCACATGAAGATTGCTTGAGAAATTGATTTGTTGTGAGTTCATAAGAAGTTGAAGCTCTGCCCAGAAAATATTCAGCCCTTTGAATTTTCATCTTCTTCCTTCAAGAAATATTTCCTAGCCCAGAAATTAAGCCTTAAACACCATCAAGAATCATTGTGCTCTACATCTCATAGATTCAAAGAGCCTTGATCTTGTTAAACACACACACACCTCACTTGTTTAATCACATAGATTATTCATTTGAGATACACCGGTTATATTCTAGGATTTGATCTTCATAGAATAGATTTTAGATCTGAGTATCAAGCCTTAAACACCATCAAGAATCATTGTGCTCTACATCTCATAGATTTGAAAAGCCTTGATCTTGTTAAACACACACACACCTCAATTGTTTAATCAGATAGATTATTCATTTGAGATACACCGGTTATAGTCTAGGATTTGATCTTCATAGAATAGATTTTAGATCTGAGTATTGTACTTTGTACTTTGTAATCTCTCATACTCTAATATAAAATCTAACTCTTAGAAAATCCAAGACTAACCATCTTGGTAGTGGATGTAGATCATTTATGACTGAACCACTCCAAATATTGTGTTCATCATTTCTGCATATTTACTTACTGTTCATTGCTAATTATTTTGTCTTATTTGTTTGATCTTATTTTGAGTTATCCATTATTGTGAATTGTGTTTGCAGTTAACTTTGTCAAACCTCACTTTTTAGTTTTATAAACCACACTGAAAACCGCTTTACAAACCGCACCTCAAAACCTCTTTGTAACTTCAAATATTCCGTTGTGCATTTTGTAACTCTACTTGCAGTTTCTTATTCACTACAAGTAGTTTTATAAGCAAGAGGTTCAGTTTTTAAAAAGAGGGCAAAAATTTGTAAAAACTATTCACCCCCCCCCTCTAGCTGTTTTTCACCCTTGTTGCCATCTTTGGGACCAACACATGGTATAAGGGTGTTTTAAGTAGTGATTCTACATTTTTCTGACACCAACCTGTAAAAATAGGGTGGCTGAATTGTATCATATAAATGACTCGCGGTATCCTATTTTTTTAGTTTTTTTTTTAAAGGAAAATGGAAAAGCCCCTAAATTTTATTAATAGCAAAAGCATTAAAGTAAAATACAAGGAGGGGGACATAAAGTCTTAGCTCAAAAAATAAAAAATAAAAAAGATAGAAAAAAAGGCAAAAAGGTTATCCCCACCGACCTCCCTTCTTCTTGGAATCATATTTGAAAGGCTTATGCTTTCGATGAACAGAGGTGTACCATCTTCAAAATCATAATAATCGTTTTCCTCTGGCTCATACCATTCTATTCTATCTATCATGAAATCTTGAAGCTCGAGGTGAGATAACTACTCCACCCACCATGCCTCCATAGTCACCACAAAATTTGTATGTTTCAGATGAAGAAAGATCATCATCATCTCACCACATTTATTATAAGGGGGAACATTATCAATAAAACTTTGAGATTTAGGGAAAAATAGTTTTGCCATTGCATTCACAACAACTTTTCTTGGTGGCAGAGGGCTCTGGGAAGAAGATGTCGAAGATCTTGCTCTAGAACTAGTAGTTATGAATTCTGGGTTGAAATATCTTGGATTCCATTTACGCACTTCAGGAGGTCTTAAATTAGGAGTGGTGGGGGCTTACATTAGACTAGTGAGAGCATAAGTTGGACTGGGAGAAGAACTAGGCGAACTTTGTTTAGTCGTTACTCTTCGAAGAACCTTAGCTAACCGCGGATCTTGCGTAGGACCTCTTGAGGGGTTTATACACCCTTTTCTAATACAGTGGCACCCGTGACTTCGTCATACATTGTCACCTCATTGGTTGCCTCCTTGCCGGTGTTCATATTTTCCTCTACTCCAACAATAGTAGTAGTAGTATTATTGATCTCACATGGAGCCACACCAAAGTCGATAATTTCCCTCCTCAACAGTATCATTTGTAATCGACATCCCGACTTCAGTTGCGTCAATCTGAATTACCACCGAACCTAAGAAACTAATCCTTCTTGATTACCATCAAGGAGATTTTGGCTTCAAAGTCATTTGTGTTAGGGTAGAGAAAACCTGGGAAGAATAGGAGAAAAAGGAAGAAAAGGGGCAGAAAACGGGTGACACGGCTGTGCAGTCCAAGTGACACGGTCGTGCTACCTGACAGGTTTTTTGGCATGGTCATGCTTGGCTGTAGTAATTATGGGCAGGATCTTGTTTCAACCTATTTTCTGATTTATTTCGTGTACCTGGGATTAGGGTTATCTCTTGTATGTTATATATAGCCAAGTAACCGCAATAAATGGATTATAACATCATATTGTGAGATTATTGAGAATAATCCTTTCTTGTTAGTGCCCCAGATGTACTTCTTGATTAGAAGGAACTGGGTAACCAATAATTGTGGTGTTGTGTGTTCTTGTGAAATTTTTTCTTCTTTATTGTTCTTCCATTGCTAGTGAGCCTATCGTATTTGTCGTCGTTTCCCAACAACTGGTATTAGAGCTTTTGGTTTTTGATCCAAGGCTAGGGTTTCGCTGTCATGGACATGGAAGATCTAGCGGAGGCTGTGGAGGATGGCAATAAGGTGTTCATTGAAAAGTTTGACAGAACAGATTACAATTTCTGGTGGACACGGATCGGGGATGTGTTGTGGAATAAGGATCTGAATCTGATCATGGAAGAGAAGACTGCAGATATCGATGCCAAGAAGTGGGCGATCATAGATAGGAAGGCATTAGGTCTTAGAAATCAAACATTGACCAATCACGTATCCAAGAACGTGCTTGAAGCCAAGACAACATAAGAGACGTTAGAGATGCTGGTGAACATGAATAAGATGCCATCGACAGCAAACTAGGCTCGTCTAATGAGGAGATTGCTGAATTTGAGAATGGAAGAGGGCATGTCCACAACAAAACACATAAGTGAATTCAAATCTATCACGACCTTGTTATCTTCGGTAAGTGTTACTCTTGATGATGAAGTGAAGATAGTTGGGATACAACCGCAATAGTAGTTAATGTACAATGGGGAAGGCAAAGTTGAAAGTTAGTGATGTTGTGGATGTGATTATGGGTGAAGAAATTCGTAGGAAAAGCAAATGTAAAACATTGGGGCTTGCACTAGTTGTCAGGGAAAAGAGTAGGGTGGCTGGAAAATCAAAGACGATTAAATGGCACAACTGTGGGAATAGAGGGCATATTAGGAGGACGTGTCCAGAGGGGTCGGGCAATGAAAGGAGATTGAATGTCGCATAGGAAATCATGGATGCATTAACCCTAAATGAAAGCAGCCCGACGGATTCATGGGTTTTGGATTCGGGCGCTACGTTTCACTCATACACTAGTACGGAAGGGATGGAGCGGTATGTCTCCGGCGATTTTAGGGTTGTTCATCTAGGAGATAATAATCTTGTCAAAATTGTGGGGAAGGTTGAAGAACTGGCAAGTGAGCGGGGATGTGCAAGGAGGATCAGTCGAGGTGAAGGCTCAAGGCATTGTGGAACTGACAGCTACGTTGAAGCTTTGCTCAACTTCAACTCACTTGGGTAACAAGAAGAAGAGGCCAAGCACACCTATGGGCCCGCTCCCTCAGATCACAATGCCTCTCAATATCCCCCGGGATTCAATCCATTGCCTCCATACGAGCCCCGAAGCTACAACTTGAAGTCCCATACTGATGTAGTTCCACAAGCTATACCAACAGCGCAAGGAGGTATGGTCAAGGCAGCACAAGGAGGTATGGTCAAGGCAGCAAGCAAAGCAGTAGGCAATGCCCACAGCCTAAATGACTGCAATCCAGGCGGGCGCTTCAGGGAGCTTCAGACAGGCGCCTCGGTTGATGAACAAGGGAGCCATTCTACTGGACTTGAAGCGGATGCCTCACTCTAAGCCATGCGGCCGCCTCAAGTGCAGAACAGCCTACTGGGATTGAGGCTGGCACCTCACCAAATCTGGGGCGGGTGCCTCAACGTCGATGCAGTTTCCTTACTTGCGTTTGATGTTTCCTTATGCAATTTTCGCTGGTGTTTTTGAACTTTTTACTGGGGTTATTTTGGTCTTTATTTTGTCACTTCGTTTTAGGGTTTGGAATGAGTATTTAAACTTCTTTTAGCTTAGAATAATTCAGTTTTTTGATGATTAATTTTTAATAAGAAAAAGCTTCAGCTTTTCTTCAGAATCTTGGTTGTTCATTCCGTTCGGCTTATTCTCTTGGCTTTGGCTATCATTTGGTATCAGTTTCCGGTTATCAATGGCTGAACACTTACGTGGTGCTTGTGATGGTCATCGTGGGCGTGGTAGAGCCGTCGTCCAGACCCCCAGGTGAATGAAATCCATCGCGATAAAGACCTACGTGATATTGAGAATGACGAATTGCGAAACCAGATTCAGCAGCTCCAACAACAGATTGCTCGTATGAGGGCTCCCACTGATGTGGGCTCTGATTCGGACGAATCGTCTGATGAAGGAGGCTTTCCAGATGGGCGTAATCCCTTCGCTCGTGGTCATGAACTTGGACACAGGTTTGGAGCTGATCCTTCGAAGGACATCGGCATGAAGATTGACATTCCGGAGTTTTAAGGTAAGGCACACCCTGATGAGTTCATTGATTGGCTAAATACTATTGAACGTGTGTTTGACTTGAAATATATGGAGGATAGTCATAAGGTTAAGGTTGTTGCAATCAAATTGAAAAAGCATGATTCAATTTGGTGGGAACATGTTAAGAAGCAACGGGCGAGAGATGGGAAATCTAAAATTCAGTCTTGGGATAAGATGAAAAAGTTGCTACGACGGAAATTCCTTCCTGAACACTATAGACAAGAGGCCTTTCTTGATTATCATAATCTGAAGTAGGGGGATATGACTATCGAAAAGTTCATCAATGAGTTTGATCGTTTGCAGATGCGGTGTGATGTTTCCGAAGAGGATGAACAAATGGTTGCTCGCTTCCTTGGAGGACTACGTGTTGACGTGTCAGAGGTGGTTCAATTGCAGCAGTATTGGACTTATGCGGATGTGTGTCAACTTGCTCTGAAGGTTGAGAAATAGTTGAAGAGAAAGAAGGTGGTGAATCGTTGGCCGAGCAGAGATTTTACTAACACTAGGGGCGTTGGTAGTTCTAGCACACCCAAAGGGGTTCCACCAACTGCTCCTAAGAGGCCGGTTGCAGCCAATTCGGGTACCACAACAGCCAATCCCAGAGGGAGGAAGCCTGCGAGGTGCTTCAAGTGTCAGGGTATTGGTCACCTTCAAGCCAAGTGTCCCAACGGGAACATTGTTGCCTTACTTGAGGAAGAGTTACCGTCTATGATGAAGAAGATGAGGTGTCCGATGTCGAGTCAGAGGTGTTTTATGCAGACAAGGGTCCGACCTTGGTGGTTAGACGTGTGTTGAACACAACGGCAGTAGATAATGATCTGTGGCTTCGCTATAATATCTTTAATACAAATTGCACTGCCAAGGGTAAGGTTTGCAAGGTTATTATTGATGGTGGTAGTTGTGAGAATGTTGTTTCTACTACGATGGTGGACAAACTGAGTTTGCCTACGGTTGTACACTCACAGCCGTATAAGTTATCTTGGTTGATCAAGGGCAATGAGCTCAAGGTGGATAAGCGGTGCCTCATGTAGTTTTCTAATGGTAAGCGTTATAGAGATGAAGTTTGGTGTGATGTTGTGCCAATAGATGCATGCCATATTTTGTTGGGAAGGCCGTGGTTATTTGACAGGAGGGTTAAGCATGATGGGTTCAAGAATACGTACACCTTCCGCATGAATGATGTCTCTATTACTTTATGCCCTACGGACCCGAGACAGGAGCAGACTGCTAGTGATAAACCTACGAATGCTGTTGTTCACCAACTCCTTAGCCGTGCAGAGTTTGATTCAGGTATGTCCACGCTCGCAGAGGTACAGTCATTGCTAGATGCTTACGGAGATGTTACTCCTGAAGAGATTCCTCCGGGACTCCCTCCCATGTGGGATATTCAGCATTGTATTGATCTTGTTCCGAGTGCTTCTATTCTGAACAACGCTGCTTATCGGTTGAGACCCAAGGAACATGAAGAGTTGGAGAGACAAGTGAGGGAGTTACTTGACAAGGGTGTCATTCGGGAAAGTATGAGCCCATGTGAAGTTCGGGCTTTGATGGTACCCAAGGCTGAAGGAACATTGCGTATGTGTATGGATAGTCGGGCGATCAATTAAATCACCATCAAGTACAGGTTTCCCATTCCTCGGATCGATGATTTTCTTGACCAGTTACATGGTGCAGTGGTGTTTTCCAAGATTGATTTGCGGAACGGGTATCACCAGATTTGTGTCAGACCGAGGGATGAGTGGAAGACAACTTTCAAGACCTGGGATGGATTGTATGAGTGGATGGTGATGCACTTTGGGCTCTCCAATGCCCCTAGCACGTTCATGCGACTCATGAACCAGATTTTCAGACCTTTCTGTAAGTACCCCAATCTGGATCACTCCCCTCCAAACGCACGAGAAACACCGCAGACTCACACAAACGCAGTCTCGAACACCCGTAGCACTCAAAAACCCAAAAAACCACCAACCAAACCAAGGGGGGCCTTTCTGGGACAAAAAAATACTAAAGGACTTTTTAGGAATTTCGCAAAATTTGGAAAAGCATGGAAGGTCCGTACGGACCTCTTTGCACCAGACATAATTATTACGAAATCCTCTTAAAGTCCACATTATTCCCTCAAATCTGGGAAAACCAAATTTTTGGATTTCATGGAAGGTCCGTACGGACCTTCTTGCAATTTTTCCCCTAATATAAATAGAGGGCTCCCCCTTCCTCATTTTTCACACCTCCCTCTTCTCTTCTCTTCTCTCCCTAAGCCTTCAGGCTGCCCTTTTAAGACCCCTCGGGGCACTCCCGGTCCCTTTCGGTTCCTTTCGGGGCCTTCCGAGCTCCCTCGCGGTGCTCCGAAGCCCTACCGAGCACTCCCGAGATGCTCCCGCGCTGCCTCGAGACACTCTCGAGGTATTCTAAGGCCCCTTGTGGTATTCCGAAGCCTTGCCAGGTCTTACCTGAGGTGTCCCAGCCCTTTCCAAGCCAAACCGACAATCCCGACGCACGCTGGAACTCTGCCCGAACGCAACCGACGATCCCAACGCACGCCGAAACTCTGCTCGAATCCAGTCAATGATCCCTGCGATCCCAACGCACGCTGAAACTCTGCCCAAGTGCACACCTAACAATCTCGAGGCACGCCGAAGCTCTGTCCGCAGACAACAGGCACATCCCGAAGCAATCCCGGTCTATCCCGAAACACTTTTCCATCCTCAAACACTATTCCCCAGTGGTAGACAAACACGAACCAATATTGGTAAGGCTTCCTTCCTACACTTTTTCAATACATTTCAATACATAGTGTACAATGTAGACATCCGATACAGCATGCATTTTTAAAAGCATACACACACACACAACATTTAAAGAAAGAAGGGGTATCGAAAGACTCGTTTTTATGAGGCGATTCGGGTGAGCTCTAATATTCTAATATTCTCTTCCCGAGGAGTAACCTGACCTCCGAACTCAAAAATCTCATCACACAAAAAACAGTTTTTAAACTGATGCCTTTTCTCAATGTTTTGGGCTTAATCAAAACGGCGTGACGACTGTACAAAGCAAAAACACAGCGAGACACCTCCTCCCGACTAATGCGAGATGTCGGGGCCCCGCGCGCGAGCTGGATCCGGGTAATTTCACTTTCATCGGTACGTTTGTTGTTGTTTATTTTGATGATATCCTGATTTATAGTAAATTTGTGGAACAACACTTGGTAAAATTGAGACAGGTTTTTGATGTTCTGCGTAAGCAGAAATTGTATGCTAATCATAAGAAGTGTCACTTTTTGACTGAGCAAGTGACTTTCTTGAGGTATTTTGTTACCAAGGAGGGTATTCGAGTGGATGATTTGAAGGTGGAAGCTATTACTAGCTGGCCTACACCGACGAACGTTCATGATGTTCGGCGTTTTCATGGTTTGGCTTTCTTTTATCGCCGTTTCATTCGTGATTTCAGCAGTATTATTGCCCCTCTTATTGACTGCATCAAGGGGAGTGTGTTTGTGTGGAATAAGGCAGCGGAGGATGCTTTTCAGCTTTTTGAAAAATGTGGTGACACAAGCTTCTGTTCTCATTTTACCAAATTTTGAGGAGGTTTTTGAGGTTCATTGTGATGCATCCAATGTTGGTATTGGCGGAGTGTTGAGTCATAATAAGAAGCCTGTTGCGTTCTTTAGTGAGAAGCGGAATGATTATAAGAAGAAGTACTCGACATATGATAAGGAATTCTATGATATTGTTCGGACCTTGGAGCATTGGCAACATTATCTCTTGTCACGGGAATTTGTGTTGTATTCTGATCATGAGGCACTCAAATACATTCAAGGGCAGCATAAGCTTAATCTGCGACATGCCAAGTGGGTGGAGTTCATTCAGATTTTTACGTTTGTAATTACACATAAGGCGGGAGTTCAGAACCGTGTGGCAGATGCTTTGAGCCGCCGGCATTCCTTATTAGCTACACTGCGGGTCGAGGTTTGTGGGTTTGACACTTTTCGTGATTTGTATCATGATGATCCGTATTTTGGGGATGTGTGGGAAAAGTGTACCCGAGGTAATTTTCTGCAGTTTTTGATTCATGATGGCTATCTGTTTAAGGGTAACAAGCTTTGTGTTCCTTATTGTTCATTGCAGGACCTAATTATTTCTGAGAGTCATGAAGGGGGACTTGTCGGACACTTTGACAAGGATAAAACACTAGCACTTTTAGGCGAGCAGTTTTTTTGGCCCAAGTTGGCGCATGATGTTGCTCGGTTTATGGAGAGATGTCATGTGTGTCATGTAGCCAAGACTCGCAAGAACAATGTAGGCATGTATACTCCTTTGCTGGTTCCTACTGCTCTGTGGGAGGACATTAGCTTGGATTTTGTGTTGGGATTGCCTCGTACGCAGCGACAGAAGGATTCCATTATGGTGGTTGTGGATCATTTTTCAAAAATGTCCTATTTTGTTCCCTGCAGTAAAACGTTTGATGCAACACAGGTGGCAGACTTGTATTTCAAGGAGATTGTGAAGTTGCATGGCATTCCCAAATCACCTACTTCGGATAGGGATGTCAAGTTCATTAGCCATTTTTGGCACACGTTGTGGAGGAAGATGGGTTAGCGCTTACAGTTCAGTAGCTCTTATCACCCGCAGATGGATGGACAGACTGAGGTTACTAATCATAGTTTGGGTAACTTATTGCGCAGTTTGGTTGGTGACCACCCGCGCCAATGGGATTTGACACTTGTACATGCCGAATTTGCTTACAATAATTCTCAGAACCGCACTACGGGAAAAAGCCCTTTCCAGGTTGTTTATGGTCGTAATCCTGTCAGCCCCTTGGACCTCATTCCTCTTCTGGTTACTAGTCAATACAGTTCAAATGTAGAGGCACGTGCAACTCAAATTAAGGAGCTTCATGAGCAGGTTCGCAAGTGCATTATTCAGCAAAACAGTATGTATAAGCAGCGGGTGGACAAGCATCGCAAGCGGGTTGTGTTTCAGGTTGGCGATTTGGTGTGGGTTCACTTGCGCAAGAAGAGATTCCCAGCTGGTCGTTTTGGCAAGTTACAACCAAGAGATGATGTACCATTTCGAGTAGTGGAGCCGATTAATGACAATGCATACAAGTTTGACTTGCCAAGTGAGTACAACGTCTCAGCCACGTTCAATGTTGCAGATTTATCAGCATTCCATGGCGACAATGACGATGATGGCAACTCGTGGTCGATTTTTTCTCAAGACGGGGAGGATGATGTACTGGACTTGAAGCGGACGCCTCACTCTAAGCCATGCGAACGCCTCAAGTGCTGAACAGCCTACTGGGATTGAGGCTGGCGCCTCATCAAATCCGAGGCGGGCGCCTCAACGTCGATGCAGTTTCCTTACTTGTGTTTGTTGTTTCCTTATGCAATTTTCACTGGTGTTTTTTAACTTATTAGTGGGATTATTTTGGTCTTTCTTTTGTCACTTCATTTTAGGGTTTGGAAGGATTATTTAAACATCTTTTAGCTTGGAATAATTCAGTTTTTGATGATTAATTTTTAATAAGAAAAAGCTTCAGCTTTTCTTCAGAATCTTGGTTGTTCATTCCGTTCATCTTATTCTCTTGGCTTTGGCTATCACATACCTACCAGGGACGGACATACAGAGCGGATACCCCGACGTTTCGAATTTGCTACCAGCCAGACGGCCTCCCGGAGCTAATGAAACATTCCCTCAGCTCCCAAACACAATCCAGCATGGTCCGGGTAATCACGCCCTCAGATCCAGTTTCGGTAATCCAGGATACGGGTTGGTATACACTCAAATGCCTCTCCCAGATTCCCGAATGGCAATCCTGTTAGCCAATCCACCACCATCTTTGGTTTCCATCCCGAAAATGGCAACCTACCTTCGCCTAATGACCCCCATATGGTTTGGATGGTCGACCAGATAAAAGAGATGCAAGGGAAAATGGCCAACTGTCGGAAAGACTCGCTTGTGCCCATGGATCCAAACAAGGTAGTTGCTCTCCCCCCGATGTTCAGAATGCCAGAAATGGAGAAGTTTGATGGGACAGAATGCCTTATGACTCACATCGATACCTACGTCATAGGTATGAGAGCCAAAGGGGCCACCCCTCAACAAATGGCGGATCACTTCCAGCACTCCCTAAAATACACGGCCTTGAGGTGGTTCCTCAAAGTGAAAGCGGAAAACCGCTCCAACTGGGAGCAAATCAGAGATATCTTCCTGGATAAATACCATGCCAATCTATGTGGGAAACAAATCGGCATGATCTGCAGGCCACAGAGCAGAAAAATGATGAGCCAGTAGGGGAATTCTACAAAAGATGGAATTGGAAGTTGAGTGAGATAATGAACCTCCTATCCAAGGAAGAATAGATGAATATCTTCCACTCCTGCCTCAAACCATCTTTGAGGGCCTTGATTAGCCACAATTTCTATCCCGACCTTCCTGCCATGGTCAACACCGGGACCAAGTTTGAAAAAAATTTGAGTTCGTAGAAGAAGGTAACCAGTCCTGTTTCTCCCTACCACTACAAGATAGTCCCGCCTTGTTGGTGTTACGTTTAGTTATGTTTGACTTATAACTTAATATCGTTATGTAATCGTCTTTACCGTTTATTATGGAGTATGATTATTTGGTTTATTATATGTTTTGCATGTTTATTATAATAAATTGTGTCCCTAGTTATTGTGAATAACTAGTATAAGTTGGTAATGGATAATCATAGAGATGATTATATGCATGGGATGCACATTACACTTATGGATACTTATTAGAGAACAAGGTACTGGACATGACCTACCTATGAGATTTATGATATGGTCTATAGTCATATATGTCATGATTAAATCGCATGATAGTCGTGTCATTTGAATCCTTTGTACCTGAGATTATCATCGTCTTCCACATGATGAACGTTGTGTTTGATGTAGTCTAACAATATCTTTAATAGGATAGCAATAAGGGCTATGTTGGCACAATTGGATTCTTGTAGGGAAGAATGATAAGTCAAGATGGGATTTATCCCTCTCGTTGAGAGAGAGATGTTTGCTTGGGCCCCTCGATGAATGGTGTTGATGAAATGTGTGGCTACACTCAAGAGATTTGATAGAGATCAAATTCACTTGGATTATCAACATATTTAGAATCGAGAAAGCATTGAACAATATGAGTTAACGTAGACCATGACTCATGTTCAATTTGACATCGTGGACAAAGGGATTATGACATTGATTTATCAAGGAATCAAACTTTGATGTTATATTTAATTGGGTGGACATAATGTCTTGCTAGAGACCAATTATGTCTTGTGAGGATTGATGTTTAAACTCACTACCAACATAAATATAATTTCTATAGGGTCACACACAAAGAACGGATTGAAAAATGGCTCAAATGTGAAATATGAGGTCACGGGATGACTCGTCCCCAAATGCACTAACTATTCCCCATACGGGGATCGAGTGTATCACGATGCTGGCAATAGGTGACGACTCATCTCATCAGTGCTGGAAGGCCGTTTTTGACTTGGAGAATTAGATTTTCTTCCTAAAAGTTAGGAATATTTATAAAATATAAAAATAGACCCTTTGTCCTTGGTCAAAATACACAAAAATTAAGGTTTGAGAAACACTAATTGATTGATTTTGATTACGAATCAAAGATCAAAAACTCCCTAGATTCATTCCATAACAGCCATTGATTGTTGAAAAGAGTTTCAACAATAGAGGATCATCTAGCAATCCAACAAGATATAGATCTTAATTCGTTTACATGTGGATTACCAGTAGAGGGTGATTGCTTTATCACCTAAAGCTTGAAGATCTACCATTATTGATTCATCACCAAGGAAGAACAAGGAGAAAATCAAAGTTTCATCAACGGTTCAAAGATTCGATTTTCAAAATTTGTTTTGGAGAAACAAAATCTCTATTAAGGTATGTAAATCTATTTCATAAGTTTTAATCTATTCATGTTAGACGGATTCATGGCTAGGGTTTTGTATTTTTATTCCAAGTCTTCCGCTGCACTTGTCACCCCAAAATCCAACAGTGGTATCAAAGCCTGGTTTTATCATGATTAGGTTAAAATTGGCATGCTAGATTTAATTAGATTAAATGCTTTACATGCTATATGAAATAGATCTATGATTTTATGTGTGTTGTATTGAGAAAAACAATTATATGATATATAACCTGATTATGATTAATAGTTGATTAATATGATTAATCTTTTACATGGGTATTGATCTCTTTAATTTGATTAATTAAGATTAGTAAATTCTCAGATTTGAAACAAATTGTTTGTTTATGATATTTTGTGAAGTCCTATGTTCATGATTATGTGCACATAAGTTTCATGATACAACCATGCGTTACTATGTGTAAAACCTTCTAAATGTTTAAGTTTTATGTCACCCCTTGATTAGAACACTTATGAAATTTTAGGGTATTTTGTTGTAGTTTTGACTCAGTTGGGTGCATCATTATATCTTAATTTGTGATCAAGATGAGACGGTTGATGTAGTTTTGACTCTGTTAGGTGCATCGTTTCGTGTCTCATACATTTGAAAAAAGTTTAACTTAATTGGTGCTTAGATTTGACCCAAGACATAGATGAGATTAAAACATGTGTTGACATATGATGTCTAGATTCTCATAAAAGATCTAAGTGTCATATATGATATGATTGATGTTACCTACCTAAATATCTTGATTTCGGGCATTGACTCAATTAAACTAAAATCAAGTGAAATATGGATCTTAACCCATTATAATTATATGATACATGCTTATATTTGAAAGTGTATAATTTAGTGGGAGTATTTTTGAAATACATTATTTGTCTCTTAGAAGGTAAACGATTTGATGCTTATATGTGTTCATATTGTATGTATATCTTATTGTAGAAATGACATTAAACTAAAATTAACCCAAGTTAGTGCGATTCTTCCTTGAGAAGGACAAGCTCGAAAAAACGGTACAGACTATTCTGATTGGATCAAAAGCTTAAGAATTGTTCTTAGGCAAATCGTACGTTCTTGACGAACCCATTCCTGCTCAACCGGCTGCAAATGTTGCAAGGGCAGATAAGGAGCAACATAAGAAACATGTTGATGATTCTAATGAAGTTGCTTGCCTTATACTTGCCACCATGTATAAGGCTCTTATGAAGGACCTTGAACACATGATAATTGCTTATGACCTAGCACAACGCACAAAGTAAATGTTTCAAGTGCAAGCTAGACAAGAGAGGTATGATTTGGTGAAGGCTCTTAATACATGTAAGATGCAAGTGGAGCAATCCGCAAATGTGTTAATGGTTAACACAAGAAAGGGGTTCAAAAGGAAGGTAAAGAAGGTAAAGCAAAGGTTGCTAAACCTAGGGCAAAATTTGCCAAAGACAAAGAGGATAAACCTGAAGTGTCTCGAAAGGATGCATTTTGCTACCATTTCAATGAGATTGGTCATTGGAAGCAAAGTTGCAAGGCTTATAAGGAAGGCCTAAAAGTGAAGAAGGGCAATAAGATTGCTACTACTTCAGGTATCTATATGATAGATATTTTCCTTTCTACTTCTTGTTCATGGGTATTGGATACTGGATTGGACCCCATATTTATCTAAATGTGCATGATCTAAAGAATAGAAAGCTACTCAAATAGGGTAAAGTGGACCTACGTGTGGGGAATGGAGCAAGAGTTGCTGCATTAGCCGTAAGAACTTATGAAGTTACTTTACCTAGTGGACTAGTACTTGTTTTGAACAAGTGCTACTATGTTCTGGATTTGAGAAAGAGTATTATTTCCGTTTCTTATATGAGAAGAATGCAAGTGTTAAGTTACATGGTTATTGTGATAGTGATTGGAGAGGTTGTGGTGATGTTATGAAAAGCACCTCCGACTATGCATTTTCTCTTGGTTCAAGTATGTTTTCTTGGTCATCAAAGAAGAAAAAATATGTGGCTTAATCATATGCGGAAGCGGAGTATGTTTCAGTTGCTATAGCTACTTCTCAAGCTATATGGTTGCGAAGAATTTTGGAAGATGTTGGAGAGATTCAAAAGGAGTCTACTACAATTTTTTGTAAAAATAAATCTGCTATTGCTATGGCGAAGTATCCAATTTATCGTAGTCGTACTCGCCACATTGCTATCAAACATCATTTCATTCGTGACGCAATTGAAGAAGGTGAGATCAAGCTCAACTATTGCAAGAGTGAGGAGCAAGTGGCAGATATCTTTACAAAGGCACTTCCCAAAGAAAAGTTCCATAAATTAAGGGAGCTTCTTGGAGTTGTGGCAGCACATTAAGGGGGAGTATTGAGATTAATGTGCTGATACATTCAGCCATTCTTTGCCCATTCCAAAGTCCTTTAGTTTTCGTGTGTGTCTTTTAGTTTTCCTTTTTTATGTTCTAGTTAATGTTGGAGAATGTATCTAGATTGAGTCTAGAATATTCATCACTCTAGTATAAATATGTGATTGATGTAATGGCTAAGATGTGAGAAATATATTAGTTGAGTAATATACAAAATATAGTCTTCTCCTATACATCTCCTACTCCATTTCTCTCCATAAAATTCTGAACTTATAATCCCCATATTACTACCTTCTAATCCTAACAAAATTTGAAAGAAAAAAAATTGACATTCATTTAGTGATGGAGGAAGTAATTAAGTATACTGGGATAGTCGCTTTTATACCAGGTTTCTGTTTATTTATAAGCTCTAACCTTGGGTTTGTAAGCCAAGATAATACACGGCATGTAGAGAGAAAAGGCAATTTGATTAAACTCTGTGATGTATTCATATGAAACAATTGTACAGCCTATATACAAAGGTTAGAGGTACAAGTATGGAAGATTTGGACTCTTCCCTTAATCTTTGATTGGCTCTCCATATATACAAGATTTATCCAAATATAACTCTACCTATCCATATATATAAGTAACCTAATACAATACAGCTATTAAACACATATCACGGCTAATACCCCCCCTCAAGCTAAAAGCCCATAAGGAAGTTGAAGCTTGACAGAGAGTGCTTGGAAACGAGGCCGAGACAGGCCTTTGGTGAACATGTCAGCCAGTTGGTCCTCTGATGTAACAAACCTGAGCTTGAGAAATCCCATGTGACCAACTCGCGAATGAAGTGGTAGTCTATCTCAATATGGCGAGTACGAGCATGAAACACCGGATTTCGGGCCATGTGTAGAGTAGAGATATTATCACAAAATAGCAAAGGAGGGGGAAGTGGAATACGTAGTTCACATAACAAAAATGAAAACCACCTGAGTTCCGCAGTGGTAGTAGCAAGTGCACGATACTCAGCTTCACTACTCGACCGAGACACTGTAGTCTGTTTCTTAGCTGTCCAAGATACAAGATTCGGACCAATAAAAATACATGCACCGATAGTAGAACGACGATCATCGGGATCGCCAGCCCAATCTGAATCGGAGTAAGCCCGAATAGAGAGGTCAGAAGATGCATGAAATGACAGACCCAAGTCAAGTGTGCCTTTGACAAAGCGAAGAATACGCTTCGCAGCAACAAGATGGGAAGACCTCGGCTGGTGCATAAATTGGCATACCTGGTTAACTGCGAATGCATTATCAGGGCGAGTTAAGGTCAGGTATTGTAGGCCGCCAACAAGACTCCGAAATTCTGTAGCATCAGAAATAAGCTCACCGTCATGACTGGATAATCGAGTGTGTGGAACTGTAGGAGTAGGCATGGGCTTGCAATCTGACATGTGAAATCGATCAAGGAGGTCAAGAGCATAACGACCTTGACGTAGAATCAAGGTGTCCTTGGAGCGTGTTGCCTCAATGCCAAGGAAGAAACTAAGATCGCCCAAATGACGACTGTCAAAGGTGGTGCATATATCATCTATAACAGAAGAGATAACTGAAGCAGAGGACCCTGTAATGATGATATCATCCACGTATACAAGAATGAACACGGAACCTCCCTGATTGTGCCGAACGAACAAGGAGGAATCAGACCTGCTATTAATAAACCCATGGTGCAGAAGAAAGGCATGAAGACGCTGAAACCATGCTCTAGGAGACTGTTTAAGACCATATAATGCCTTGTGAAGCTTACAGACATGATTCGGAACTGAGGAGTCAATAAAACCAGGTGGCTGCTTCATGTATACTTCCTCATGAATAATGCCGTTAAGGAAAGCGTTACGAACATCCAATTGCTTAATATCCCAAGACCGAGAATGAGCAACAGCAAGAACGGTGCGAATGGTTGATGGTTTTACAACTGGACTAAATGTTTTGTCATAATCAAGGCCAGCCTGCTGCGTGAAGCCCTGAGCAACAAGTCGAACCTTGTGACGCTCAATAGAACCATCGGCCTTTCGTTTGACCTTAAAGATCCAACGACAACCAACAACGTTCATGGCTGAGTGAGATGGAACTAGAGACCAAGTCTGGTTCTTGTGGAGAGCAGTCATTTCTTCATGCATTGCAGCTTGCCAATGCGGAAAAGCAGACGCTTGCTTAAACGTGCGAGGTTCAAAAGTCAAGGAATCCTTTTGCACAACAAGTAGTCCGGAAGGAAATGAGTAAGGGGAAGTAGCCTATAGAAGGTCAGCAATATTTCTTACCCGAAGAGGAGGGGTTGTAGAAGAGTCGGCCAACGTTCTTTGAGAAGCATTAGGAGTGTTTGTTGAGTTTTCGGGAGTAGTAGGACCACCCGGAGTATTCTCGGAGATAGAAGATGTAGCAGGAGTTGATGAAGTACCAGATAAAGACACTTGACTAGTGCTCGAATTCTGAAAGGCATGAGAAATATGGATGGAATTTTCAGCAGAAGGAGGAGTGGCCTTGAAAGCTGACATCGAAGGTAAATGTAGAGGAACTGGGTTGTTGTTAAACAGCGGTCTAGGCTGCGGCGATGCAGGTTGCACGGGAGGAGGCCCAACAGTATGGGATCTGTCTTCAGTAGAAGTAGTGGGCTGATCCGAAGTATTGGTGAATTGGCCAGCAGTGTGAGCTGCAGAGACTTGGCCGTCAGTCTGAACCGGAGCAGTACCTGGAACAATATTATTTGTGCCACTGTCTGGCCAAGGGAAATGAGATTCATCAAATACCACGTGGCGAGAAATATATATTTTTCTGGTAATTAGGTCCATACATCTATAGCCTTTACGCAGATTATCATAACCAAGAAAAATACAGTGTAATGATTTTGGCATGAGTTTATGTGCGTTGGTAGGAACAACATGCGGAAAACAAGAACAACCAAAAACTTTCAAGAGACGATAATCGGGTTTACGTTGAAGCAACTTTTCAAAAGGAGACACAAACTTATGTTGACGCATGGGCAACCGGTTTATAAGATAGACAGCGGTATTAAACGCTTCTAGCCAAAACATGAAAGGAAGATGAGCAATGGATAAAAGACATAAACCAGTTTCAACAATGTGTCTATGCTTACGTTCCACAACACCGTTTTGTTGAGGAGTATAAGGACAAGTAAGTTGATGCTTAATACCAAACTTTTGAAGAAAGGCAGTGAACATACGACTCGTGAACTCATCTCCCCCATCAGTTTGCACCGTTTTAACAGTATGAATAGCAGAAATGCGACGAGAAAGTTGATTTTCAATATATGTTTTAAATGTAGCAAAAGTTTGTGTTACATCAGACTTGTGAAATAACGGAAAAAGCCACACATACCGAGAAAAATCATCAACTATAGAAAAATAGAAACGATGTCCATTTAATGAATTAACCGGGGCAGGGCCCCAAACATTCAAATGTTACATGTCTAACGGTTGCAAAGCATTAAAAGACCTAAGGGAAAAGGGGAGTTTATTAGATTTGCCTAAAGGGCAAATGTGACAAGAATGTTGTTCACTTATTCTATTCTTTAATGGCAAACTAGACTGCTGACACAAGACGACTGGAGTGGAAGGATGGCCCAAGCAATCATGCCAAGTTTCCTGACTCGATCTTTCTCCAAGAAGAGCATTGGGGCTGTTAGAAGATGCCGAACTGAAGGAAAGCTGATAAAGACCGCCAGAGTTATTGCCAGAAATAAGAGTCTCCCGGGTCTGATTATCCTTAACACGAAAACCACAAGCATCAAGTTCAAAATAACAGTTATTGTCTTTGGAAAATTGACGAATAGATAATAAGGGTTTATGGAGTTTAGGAATATAAAGAACATTACGCATATGATAAGAACGATTCTTGAGATGCAATGAAGTATTACCAACGTGCGAAATATGTAACTTAGAGCCATTACCAAAAACAACTGTATTTTTACCTATATAAGGTTGATAATCTGTGAAGGAAGAAATATCGTCCTTCATGTGATTTATGGCACCCGAGTCAAGCACAAACTGGCTTTGATTTGCAAAGTAGGCCGCATTTGAGGGGTCTTGACAAGTACGTGCACTGTGACCCGGCAGGAAGCATAATTGGCAAATAACATCACTATCCAAGGGCTGCATGATATAAGAGGGAGTAGGCAGCAATCCACGACCCCTACCATTCTGACTGGGAGAACCACCACGGTGAGATCTACCACCACGATTTTTGTTTCCAGAAGAACCACGACCATGTGAATGAGTACTACTACCTGAACCACGCTGACTGTGCCACTGATTTCCATTGCCACGACCTCCATTGTGGCTATTGTTACTTTGTCCACGGTGGCTGCTGCCGCCTGCTCCACGGGAAGCACCAGAACCACCAGATTGTCGTTTTTCCCCAAACAAGGCTGCGGACTGTTGAACTGGAACAAGAAATTTCTGTTGCAGCGTTTCTTCCTTAAGAAGAAGTTCAGTCATTTCGGCAATTGAGAGAGGCTGACGAGCATGAATCGCTGCTGTAGATGTTGTTGGAAAAATAGTGGGTGTGAAGGAAATTTGAGATTATTTCCTAAATGGGTTATTTGTTAAATGACCAAATTGATTATGGATTTGTATTCTACTCCATGAGAACATTAAAATCGAATATTTATTTGTCCAAAATGGTTGATGGATGAATGAAATATTAAGGCTCAAAGATGATGGGTTGGAAGTGGGAAAAAGAAGTTATCCCACATTGAATGGGAATGTGAAAGGTAGATAGTTTAAATACTACTACACTTTATGTAAGGAGTAATTGTGTGTGGCATAGAGGCTCTCTCTCGCGCACGGGTGCGCAGGGGGGGTGCAAATCATGGTCCAAAATAGGCTTGGGGCTACCGAACTCATGTGCGTACGCGTCCTGCGGACACGAATGTAGCTCCAAAATGGCCTACTCGCGCAAGCCCACCTTTTGCTAAAATTTTGAATTTTTGATTTCAAAAATTGAATTTTGATTTCGGAAATTTACTCCCATTTACCCATTGTAACTGAAACTGAAACTGAGTTAATTCGATTTTAAATTCTTCCTTGTAACAGCCATATCAGAATCAAATGCAAAATTATTAATGTAATAATTTTCGTGAACATGATGGGATTGGCAGTTTTGATTCAAGGTAGCTATAAAATGGAGTCTTCACAAACCATTTTAGACACCAGAAATTTTCCTGCAAACTCTCAATTTCTCTTTGCTGCATATTGTTCTATCTTCGTTTGGCCTCCTTGCATATTGCATTTGGTGATATTGTCTAGGCACACTGCCAATTCGCCGGGAACTTGAGGTGCAAAGTGCCCCCGGTCCGCACGTTCTATCCTGGGAGACTCGCGTCCAAGGCAGCCTCAAGCACTATTGGTGAGGGGACGAATAAGTCTTAAGGAGACTGATTCATCAGGGCTCGTGCACAACCGTGTTGCTGCTATCTTTTTCCTTTATTTCCAGTTTATATTTTCTGTTCAGTCTATATATTTACTGTTTCGTATTTTTTATTAGTAATTTCTTTGCTTCTGTAATTGCAAATTTTGCTAACAATCTTAAGACTTATTCCTACAGAAGGGAAGGAGTTACTGAAAACCATTCGTACTAATAATGCATACATTTTAAATGGCAACTGAGACAAACAAAGCTGGAACTGAAACTGTGAATGGAACCCAAACTGGAACTGGAAATGGCTCTGGTTCTCAAGGCACTTCTATTGTGACTAATCCTCATACAGTGCATATCTCAACTCCCCATGCTGAAAAGCCTGAAAAATTTGTTGGCCACGACTTTAAGAGGTGGCAACAGAAAATATTTTTCTACTTAACCACTCTGAATTTGGCTAAGTATCTGAAAGAAGATACGCCAGTTGTGGCTGAGAATGAGACGGATGTGACAACCGTGGCTGTGGTTGATGCTTGGAAACATGGGGAATTCCTTTGCAAGAACTATGTTCTTAATGGCTTGTTTGATTCTCTCTATAATGTGTATAGGGGGAAGAAGAATGCTAAAGAACTATGGGAGTCCTTGGAACACAAGTATAAAATTGAGGATGCGGGAACAAAGAAGTTTATTGTTGCCCGTTTCCTTGATTTTAAGATGGTGGACTCTAAGACCGTGAAAACTCAAGTTGATGAGTTGCAAACAATTTATCATGAGATTGATGCCGAGAGGGCATGGTTCTTAGTGAGAGTTTTCAAGTGGCTGCAATGATTGAAAAGTTGCCTCCAGCTTGGAATGACTTTAAGAACTACTTGAAGCATAAGCGAAAGGAGATGAATCTTGAAGGGCTCATTCTTCGGCTTAGCATTGAGGAAGGCAATAGAGTTGCCGAGAAAAAGTTTAACCCAAGTGTGGCCAAAGCTAATGTGGTGGAGCATGGCCAAAGCTCCAAAGGCAAAGGCAAAGGCAAGGGTAAAGCTAAGGTTGAAACAACTAGAAGGTCATTCAACTTGAAGCCTCAAGGTGGGGTTTCCAAGAAGAGGTTCACAGGAACTTGTTACAATTGTGGTGGTGAAGGCCACAAGGCGTCAACATGTAGGGCTCCTAAGAAGGCTCGTGAAGTGAACGTGGTAGATGACATTGCTAGAGATGTGTCCGATATGCACCTTGCGGCGGTAGTTTCCGAGGTGAATATGGTGGGTTCGAATCCAAATCAATGGTGGATTGAAACCGGTGCTACTAAACATGTGTGCTCCAACAAAGACATGTTTAGTACTTTTGAAGCTATGGAAAATGGCGAAAAGTTGTTTATGGGGAATTCGGCCACTTCCGACATCAAAGGTCAAGGGAAGGTGGTTTTGAAGATGACATTCGGCAAGGAATTGACTCTCAACAATGTACTTTATGTGCCCGATATCCGGAAGAACTTGGTGTCCGGCTCGCTTTTAATTAAGCATGGTTTTCGTATTGTGTTCGAGTCCGATGTTGTCACTTTGTCCAAGAATGGAATGTTTGTAGGTAAAGGTTATGTGAATGATGGGATGTTTAAGCTTAGTGTTATGGTAGTGAAACCGAATGTAATGGCTACTAAGCCCAAAGTTAATGAAATGAATAATTCTTCCGTTTACTTGCTTGAGTCTTCCCATTTGTGGCATGGTAGATTAGTACATGTTAATTATGATGCTATTCGTAGAATAATTAACTTGAACTACATACCAAAATTTAAAGTTGATTGCAAACACAAATGTGAACCTTGTGTTGAAGCAAAATTTACAAAACCTTCATTCCATTCAATAACAAGAAATAGTGAACCACTCGAGTTAGTTCACACGGACTTATGTGACTTTAAATCAACACAATCACGTGGTGGCAATAAGTACTTCATAACTTTTGTTGATGATAGCACAAAATATTGCTATGTGTATCTTATCAAAAGTAAAGATGAAGCTATAGAGAAGTTTATTCTCTATAAAAATGAAGTTGAGAATCAATTAAACCGGAAAATTAAGGTGCTAAGAAGTGATCGTGGTGGGGAATATGAGTCTCTATTTGAGGCAATTTGTGCTCAAAACGGAATTAAACATGTAACCACAGCACCTTATACACCCCAACAAAACGGTGTTGCCGAACGAAAAAATCGAACATTGAAAGAAGCAATGAATGCCATGTTGATAAGTTCGGGATTACCTTCTAACATGTGGGGAGAAGCCGTTTTGTCGGCAAATTATGTGTTAAATAAGGTACCTCGAAAGAAATTAAACAAAAGCCCATATGAATTATGGCATGGAAGAGCACCATGTTATAAATACTTGCGAGTGTGGGGGTGTCTTGCGAAGGTAGCTGTACCTCCACCTAAAAGGGTGAAAGTTGGTCCTAAGACTGTTGATTGCATATTTATTGGATATGCACAAAACAGTTGTGCTTATAGATTTCTTGTTCATGAATCGAAAATTCAAGATATACACAAGAATACTATAATGGAATCAAGAAATGCTTCTTTCTTTGAGAATGTGTTTCCGTGTAAAAGAGATGAGGCAAGCTCATCTAAACGGACGTTTGATTCAATAGAAGAAGAAGTAGGAGAAGAAAATCATCATGAAAATGATGAAGCGGAGGTAGAACCTCGACGTAGCAAACGAGGTAGGATAGAAAAATCCTATGGAACGGATTTTATAACCTACATGCTTGAAAGTGAACCACAAAGTTATAAAGAGGCCGTGAGCTCTTCGGAAGGACCTTTGTGGAAAGAAGCCATCAAAAGTGAGATTGATTCCATTTTACAAAATCACACCTGGGAACTAGTGGATCTTCCTCCGGGAAGTAAAACACTAGGATATAGGTGAATTTTAAAAGGAAAATGAAGGCTGATGGAACCATTGATAAGTATAAGGCCAGACTTGTAATAAAAGGTTACAGACAAAAGGAAGGTCTTGATTACTTTGACACGTATTCTCCTGTTACGAGAATTACGTCTATTAGGATTGTACTTGCAATTGCCGCTTTGCGAAATCTTGAAGTACATCAAATGGATGTAAAAACTGCCTTTCTAAATGGAGATTTAGAAGAGGAGATTTACATGGAACAACCAGAGGGATTCTCTGCTCCAGGGCAAGAAAATAAAGTGTGCAAGTTAGTGAAGTCATTGTATGGCCTCAAACAAGCACCAAAACAGTGGCATCAAAAGTTTGATCAAGCCATGATTGAAAGTGGATTCAAAATCAATGAATGTGACAAATGTGTCTATGTTAAAAGCACTGAAAATGGCTATGTTATTTTGTGTCTTTACGTAGATGACATGCTTATCATAGGAAGCTGTGATAAAATGATTAAATCCACAAAGAATATGTTGAACTCGAAGTTTGACATGAAGGATATGGGTGTAGCGGATGTGATCCTTGGTGTGAAAATTTCTAGAATATCCGATGGACTTGTACTAAGTCAATCACATTATGTGGATAAAATTCTTGAGAAATTTAACAAGGATGACGATAGAACGGCAAATACTCCAATTGACACAAGCCTACATTTAACGAAAAATCGAGGCGAACCTGTGTCTCAATTAGAGTATTCGAGGGTCATTGGAAGTCTAATGTACCTAATGAGTTGTACAAGACCAGATATTGCATATGTTGTAAGCAAACTGAGTCGGTATACAAGTAATCCTGGGAAGGACCATTGGAAGGGTATAGTGAGAGTACTAAGGTACTTAAGATATACTCGTAATTATGGATTATACTATACTAGACATCCAGCTGTAATTGAAGGATATAGCGATGCTAATTGGATATCAGATATCAAAGACTCTAAGTCTACTAGCGGATATATATTCACATTAGCCGGTCTTTGCTATATCATGGAAGTCTTCTAAGCAGACTGTTATAGCCAGATCCACTATGGAATCTGAGTTTATAGCATTAGACAAGTGTGGTGAAGAAGCCGAATGGCTACGCCAATTTTTAGAAGATATTCCAAAGTGGACAAAGCCTGTGCCAGCAATTTGTATACATTGTGATAGCCAATCTGCAATTGGTAGGGCACAAAGTCATATGTATAATGGTAAGTCTAGACATATACGTCGTAGACATAATACCATAAGACAACTACTCTCATCGGTACCATATCTATTGACTATGTGAAGTCAAAGGATAATTTAGCGGATCCGTTAACAAAAGGGTTAACAAAAGAGGTAGTTGAACGTTTGACATTAGGAATGGGACTAAAGCCTCTTTAGAAGTTAAACACAGTGGAAAACCCCACCTAGTTGACTGGAGATCCCAAGATCTAGGTTTTCAAAGGGACAACCTAACTGTTAAAAGACTTGTAGTGTCACGTGGGGAGTCATCCCCAAACCCATTCCTTAAGTGACATCTCGAAAGGAAAAGGTTAAGCAGCTTGCTTTTAATGATTCTTTCGCTTCGAAAATGTCGAGCGGGAATCACCTATGTGAGAGAGAAGTGTGGTCGCTTCGAGGAGAATTGCGTGAGGCTCAATTCTTAGACCCTCTCACAGAACCAGGCATTATGTTCAGGGCCGTGAATGAACATAGTCATGAGAATTGAAGTGTGTTAGGGAGATACCTGTGTAAAGTATATGATCGGCTACACAAAAAGCTGAACAGTTCAAGGACATCGTGTCTACTGATTAGCGAGTAGAGTAAATATATTTTACAAGGGAAGGTTCAAAGGGCAAACCCCTACCTATCCTATGCAGGTGTCAACTGTCGGACTTTATCACCATTTCCTCATTATTTCCTTCATGTGGGGGATTGTTGGAAAAATAGTGGGTGTGAAGGAAATTTGAGATTATTTCCTAAATGGGTTATTTGTTAAATGACCAAATTGATTATGGATTTGTATTCTACTCCATGAGAACATTAAAATCGAATATTTATTTGTCCAAAATGGTTGATGAATGAATGAAATATTAAGGCTCAAAGATGATGGGTTGGAAGTGGGAAAAAGAAGTTATCCCACATTGAATGGGAATGTGAAAGGTAGATAGTTTAAATACTACTACACTTTATGTAAGGAGTAATTGTGTGTGGCATAGAGGCTCTCTCTCGCGCACGGGTGCGCAGGGGGGGGTGCAAATCCTGGTCCAAAATAGGCTTGGGGCTACCGAACTCATGTGCGTACGCGTCCTGCGGACACGAATGTAGCTCCAAAATGGCCTACTCGCGCAAGCCCACCTTTTGCTAAAATTTTGAATTTTTGATTTCAAAAATTGAATTTTGATTTCGGAAATTTACTCCCATTTACCCATTGTAACTGAAACTGAAACTGAGTTAATTCGATTTTAAATTCTTCCTTGTAACAGCCATATCAGAATCAAATGCAAAATTATTACTGTAATAATTTTCGTGATCATGATGGGATTGGCAGTTTTGATTCAAGGCAGCTATAAAATGGAGTCTTCACAAACCATTTTAGACACCAGAAATTTTCCTGCAAACTCTCAATTTCTCTTTGCTGCATATTGTTCTATCTTCGTTTGGCCTCCTTGCATATTGCATTTGGTGATATTGTCTAGGCACACTGCCAATTCGCCGGGAACTTGAGGTGCAAAGTGCCCCCGGTCCGCACGTTCTATCCTGGGAGACTCGCGTCCAAGGCAGCCTCAAGCACTATTGGTGAGGGGACGAATAAGTCTTACGGAGACTGATTCATCAGGGCTCGTGCACAACCGTGTTGCTGCTATCTTTTTCCTTTATTTCCAGTTTATATTTTCTGTTCAGTCTATATATTTCTGTTCTGTATTTTTTATTAGTAATTTCTTTGCTTCTGTAATTGCAAATTTTGCTAACAGATGTAAGAAACTCCTTAAACTCTGGGCCAAGTCCACCGAGAATCCGCGGAATGATTTCACTATCATCCACCTGCGCTCCTGCAGCCGTGAGGGCATCACATATGGTTGTTACACGGAGAAGATAATCTGCTATGGAAGTGTCAGATTCCTTTTTGAGACCATGAAGTTTATCTTTGAGATTTTCTATTTGTAGGGCAGAAGAGGAGCCAAACAGCTTGGCAAGGACTGCCCAAGCTTTGGGAGCAGTATCACAAGAGTTTAGGTAGGGTTGCACCGCCGGAGTAACGGTGCCTTTGATCCAACCACACACGAGATCGGTGCCTGTAGACCATAGTTTGTGTAAAGGGTTGTCAGTCCCATCAGCAAGCTTGGCCGGAGGCTGAGTTGGATCAATTATGAACAAGATTTTGTGAGTTCGGAGGAGGGTTTTGAACAAGTTACTCCAACTCACATAATTGTCTTTGGTAAGAAAGGTTTGACCCATAATCGCATTGGGATTATAGAAAACAGGAAGAGATGAAGCCAGAGGGATGTGGCTGATTGAGGAGGATGACCCCGAGCCTGGAGTCATATCAACCGATTGGCCGGACATTGAGGATTATAGGGAGAGAGAGGAGCGGAAGCGTAAAAACCTAGGATCGGAATTTAGGCTGATACCATGTAAGCCAAGATAATACACGGCATGTAGAGAGAAAAGACAATTTGATTAAACTCTCTGATGTATTCATATGAAACAATTGTACAGCCTATATACTAAGGTTAGAGGTACAAGTATGGAAGATTTGGACTCTTTCCTTAATCTATTATTGGCTCTCCCTATATACAAGACTAGCACATGCCCGTGTCCAAGGCCACGTAATTTTTTTAAAAAATTTTTTTTTTAATTAAAAAAAGAAAAAAATTAAGGACAAAATGGGAAAGGGACAAATTAGTGAGGACAAAATGGGAATTTTGACACGTGTCACTATTCATACCACTGTTCAAAACACCCCTTCCATTTATACTATAGATTTATCCAAATATAACTCTACCTATCCATATATATAAGTAACCTAATACAATACAACTATTAAACACATATCACGGCTAATAGGGTTTATTAATCCGTGAACTTAAACTTAGGAGCAACTAGACCACCAAGAAGTGAACTTGTGGGTTCAATGAGTAGCGCGGATGAATATTCTGCACCTTCAGTACTTTTGTAGTAGCACATGTCATGTTGCATACTCCCTCCGTCCCACCTCACTTAAGAAAACTTTCCATTTTGGGCGTCCCACTTCACTTAAGAATTCCCAAAATGAAAACCTTAAATCACTATTCTCTTCACTCATTCTCTCTCCTACATTATTTTAATACTCACAATACCATTATAATTTACTATTTCCTCCACTCATTCTCTCTCCTATTTATAAATTACACTCACAACATTTACCTTTTCCTTAATCCCCGTGCCATTTCAAAAATTCCTAAGTGAGGTGGGACGGAGGGAGTATAAATTTGAAAAGAGTTTATTCAATCTCTGGGCTTGGCTTTGGGTGCACTTTGTCCCATTATAAAGGTTAGAAACCACATTTTGTTGACCATATAATGTTGTGTCAGCAGGTAGTTCAGTATTTGGTCAAGGATAACATAGATACTATCATAAAGAAGAAGAAAATGATCCAATCATTTGTATTATTCCACCAATCGTAGTAGGTCCATTTTCCAGAAGTTGATCGTACGATTTGACATTCGATCGGACGAATAATATGTTATTGCTATGAGTAATTGGATCGCCTTTAACAAGTCATAAGTATAGTTTGATTGAGTTCCTCAGATCGAAATTTTATTATCAGACTGCAATCCTGGGTAGGGATCATAGATTAGTCAATCTTCCCAGCATTAAAAAGAAAAAGAAAACATAGCTTATCAATTTCACAGGAAATAGTCAATATTCCTAGCATAATAAAAAATTAAAGTTGTTAGCTTTTCTATTTCACAAACAAATGAATAATACAGTTTTGCCGTTGAGCTTGGTTCAAGTCACTGGATAATGTATAAGCTCAAAATGGCTATATTTTTTACTTTAATATTAGTAATATGCCTATTTTTTGATGTTGCAGAAAACATAGGATCCTAATTCTATTTAAATTGATTTCCTGGAAAACTAGAAATTTCTTATATTTTCCTAATTACTTTTCCTTTTATTTTTGGTATTTAGTCAAGTTATTTTTCTTTTAGTTTCTATTTTTTCCATTATACCAAACACACCTTGTAACAGCTAAAGAATAGCAATACTTCATGAACCCAAACATAGGAGCAGCTGGACCACCAAGAAGTTGAACTTCTGGGTTTCCTGAGCTGCAAAATGATTATTTTACACCTTCAGTTTATTTTGTAATTGCACCAACATTTGATTTTTCAATCAAATTGTATTTTTAGGATCAAAAACGGATTTTTTTTTTCCAAAATATTGATTTTTAAAATTTTATATACCAAAATAACATTTTGAAAAATTTAATTACCAAAATAGCACTTTCCACATTAATTCCGGAATTGGTAATTCCGGAATAAGGTAATCCGGCATTACTAATTCCGGAATTCAAATTTTTTTTTTCAAAACTGAAAATAACAAAATAATATTTTCTGTAAAAAACGAGCGATCTCGCCATATATGGGGCGATCGCACCGAATATAATCCGGTGTTACCAATTTCGGAAAATTTTTTATTTTTTTTTACAAAACTGATTTTATCAAATTAATATTTTCTATAAAAAGAGAGCGATCGCGCGATAGGTGGGGGAGATCGCGCCTAATGTAATCTGGTATTGGTAATTCCGGATTTCTTTTTTTTTAATTGGAAAATGTAAACTCAATTCCGAAAATGCAAATTCCGGATTCATTTAATTGAATTCCGAAATTGACATTTCCGGATTCAATTCATGTTTTTCAATTTTTTTAGTTTCTTCCAGAATTGTTTGTTAAGAAGAAAAGAGAGAAAGAAAGAAAGAAAGAAAGATAGATAGAAAGAGAAAGAGAAAGAGAAAGAGGAGGGAGAAGGAAGAAAGAAGCCAAAATCTAGGGAGAAACGCGTTTCTCCATAATTTACGGAAAAACGGGTTTTTTCAACGCCCTTGCCTTTGAACTCCTCCGCTCTTTCTATGAATCCTGCTTCAAGCTATTTCATTCCACCACATATCAAACGTGATTCTTCCAAGCCTTCCTCATCTTTTACCCAAATTGTCGGCAGCATCTCAGGTCTTGAATTCACTCCACAATCAGACTTTAGACATGAGCTCTCTAGATGTTCGCTTCCCTCCGACTTATAGGTCTGAGTTCTCCAGTCTACACCTGATGGCATTCAGACATGTGATGAAATCACCTCATGAGTAACAATTGTATGCTCCGAATAGTGCTCAGAGGTCGAAACCTGATATTATTTGAAATTTGGGGTCGATTCTGATTTTGCGTTGTAATTGTGGTGGAGGATTTGCACACCCAAACCCATCTCTGTCGATTTTTGCCTTCGATTTCTGCTCATCTGCTCAATCACCGTGAATCTCACCTTCGATTCATGCTCAATTTGGTGATCTGGAGCCGAAATTTGCGAGTTAGGGCTCGATTTGGTGAAATGAAATTCTTTTGGTAATGACAATTCATGCTCAATTTGGTGGGGCTCGATTAGGTTCTGGATATCCAGAACCTTTTGAAAGGATATCCAGAAATTTATTAAATGTTTCTGGATATCATTTTGTAAGTTTCTGGATATCATTTTATAAGTTTCTGGATATCATTTTGTAATTTCTGGATATCATTTTGTAATTTCTGGATATCATTTTGTAAGTTTCTGGATATCATTTTGTAAGTTTCTGGATATCATTTTGTAAGTTTCTGGATATCATTTTGTAATTTCTGGATATCATTTTGTAACTTTCTGGATATCATTTTGTAAGTTTCTGGATATCCAGAACCTTTGAAACTGATATCCAAAACATTTGGAAAAACACGTTTCTCCATAACTTATGGAGAAACGCGTTTCTCAGCAGACCTACTCAAGAAAGAAAGAGAAAAAGTTTGAAGGTGTGAAGAAGGAAAATTGAGAAAGAAAGAGAATGATTGAAGGGAAAAAAATTTCAGAGGAAGAAGAAGAGGAAAATTTTATCAAAATTGAAAGGTTAGTTTTATTTCTTCTTTTTATTTGTTTTGAGTTCTTAATTTTAGCCATATAAATTTTTCTAAGAGTTTATTTGTGCATTTTTATATAATTTGTTGATTGTCAATGAATTAAACAAATGTAATTCAATTTTAGCCTAGTTAGGATTTTCTTAAGTTAGGTTTAAAATCAAGTGCTTGTTAAAATTAGTTTGACAAACTTGTTACAATTTTTCTACTTAATTATTAATTTTTAAGTGTTAAATTTAAAATTTGAGCTTAAATAGCAAAACCTTAAGTCCCATTTAAATTTAATTACTATTGAATTTATGTATTTCAGATTAATCAACATGAACAACAACCCTTTATTGTTCCTGGCCAATCGATCCACGTGTATTGACTTCACAGGAGACACATAAATCTAACTATATTTGGGCTGGACAACAGTTGCCCAATAAGACCTAGACGTGGTACAGAGCTTCCAGCTAGAGTTGATTGGAGGATAGAAACTAAGCTTATAAATGCTGGATTTTACGGAGTGTATTTATTAGGTCATTTACAATATGATTGACACTTGATAGAGGCTTTGATTGAGAGATTGCGTCCAGAGACCCACACTTTTCACTTATCTATAGGGGAAATGACCATCACTATGTTGTGTAGTCTTCCTGTAGACGGATTGGCTGTGACTAATTCAGAAACTAGTAGGAGAAAGGAGGAATGGGTTGAGATTGTTGAGGAGTTATTTGAGGTTACAATATCTCCCGCAGACATCAAACTAATTTTAACAAGCACTTGATTTTAAACCAAACTTAAGAAATTCCTAACTAGGCTAAAATTAAATTACAATTATTTAATTCATTGACAATTAACAAATTATATAAAAATGCACAAATAAACTCTTAGAAAAATTTATATGGCTAAAATTATGAACTCAAAACAAATAAAAAGAAGAAATAAAATTAACCTTTCAATTTTGATAAAATTTTCCACTTCTTCCTCTCAAATTTTTTTTCCTTCAATCCTTCTCTTTCTTTCTCAATTTTCCTTCTTCACACCTTCAAACTCTTTCTCTTTCTCTTTCTTTCTTCCTTATCCCTCCTCTTTCCCTTTCTCTCTCTTTCTTTCTTTCTTTCTTTCACTCTTTTCTTCTCTGATCAAACAACTCGAGAAGAAACTAAAAATTTTTTGAAAAACATGAATTGAATCCGGAAATGTCAATTTCGGATTCAATTAAATGAATCCGGAATTGAATTTACGTTTTCCAATTTTAAAAAAAATAAAAAATGAAATCCGGAATTACCAATACCGGATTACATTAGGCCCGATCGCCCACACCTATCGCGCGATCGCTCTCTAATTACAGAAAATATTAATTTGCTAAAATATGTTTTGTAAAAAAAAAAAAAAGGGATTCCGAAATTGGTAACGCCGGATTACATTCGGCGCGATCGCCCCATATATGGTGCGATCGCTCGTTTTTTACAGAAAATATTATTTTATTAATTTCAGTTTTGAAAAAAAAAATTGAATTCCGGAATTGGTAATGCCGGATTACCTTATTCTAGAATTACCAATTCTGAAATTAATGTGTAAAGTGCTATATTGGTACTTAAGTTTTTCAAAATGTTATTTTGGTATATAAATTTTTAAAAATCAATATTTTGGAAAAAAAATGTCAAAAATGAGCAAGACTCATTTATATCATTTCCGAAAGCAATATGTTGCGATTTTTGTTTTTCTTAAATTTCGGAGATAAAATAAGACTGACTGTTTTGGTAGAAAAAACAATAATGTCGAATATTAACTATGAAAGTGTATGAATTTAATAATAAGGAGGGGACTTTGGAATTTGGTTAAATGGAACAAACGGATGCATGAAAATAGAAATGGACACAAGGATTTTTTTGACGAGGAAAACCTTAGAGATGACAACATCTTCGAAAAAAATCTCGGGAGTTAAGTATCCAACCTTAAAGCTTTCACTATGAATCTCGTAGTTACAAGCTAGAAGACAATAGAGAGAGTACAAGTATTTTGTGCGTAGGTGAATGTGAGAACGTGTGTGTGTGTATCTTAGTGTGAGAGCGTGGCTGTGGGTGAGTGTGAGAATGTGTGTCTCTGTGAGTCTCCATGTCCCCTTTTAAATAAAAAGACTAACAAGATAATAACAAACTTCTCCTATAATCTCGGCCTTATCTCTTATCCTACCAACCAACGTCTCTTGACTTGGTCTTCTTAGAGTTGAGGGAAAAGTCTCATGTGCTGGTAAATATCTCTAGATTTAACTCCTTTGATTTACTGTAAAATATGATATAAATAATATTAGATAAACACAATAAATATTATGGAATACTTACAGTGGAATATCATCTTGACATGCAAGAACAACTGAGGATGTCGTCATGCAGGGATATTGAAGATGTCTACATATGTAAAATATGGCCATAATAATTGCCCCCAAAGTTATCACTTCGCGGAATACGAAGAGGTAAGTTTCCAGACTCCGAGTAACTAGCGGAGATAATGTGACTACATTCGGTGGTGAAGGAAATCAAGAAGAAGTCAAGCCGTCGTCATCTCTCAAAATGTCAACAGGTAAGAATAGTTTACCCTGTCTTTCTATTCCTGCTAATCTTCCTTTTCCTCAATTCGACGAGACTTGCTGGATTGGATGCCTGGTACATTCATTATCAGCTCTCTAAGGTCCTCCATCTGCTTGGCTAACGGATTACCTGCAAAAGGGTCAGCCACAGGAATATGATTAAAAGCATTATTATTAAAAATATTATTAAGCAAACCAGTGTTGTCTACAGCCGAGGTAACAACGGTATTGTCAGTAAGAGGTGAATCCTGTCGGGGGTGGTGTCAGCAAGGTGTCACTGGATAAAGATGTCGACTTCATTGAAGATGTCGACATTATTTGGGATGAACTCATTCTGAAACGGGGATCCTCCACTGGTCTCGAGGCTGACGTTCCTTGGGCGCAATGGTGAGATGTTACTGAGCTACGACGCAATGAACTTCTGGTCTTGTTGCATCTTGATCATAGCATTGGCCAACAACTTTGAATTACTATCCTGGTTGTCCAGCCTCTGATTCTGCATAGTCAATGCGCTCCGGATGCCATCGTTCACAGTGGAAGATCCTGCCTTGTGGGATGATGGCGAGGGCGGCATCATCGGAGGTTTTGATTGAGGATGTGGTGGCAATGAGGTTGTTTTGTCTCCAGATGACGGGGTGATGGCGGCACCTTTGCCAGCGGCGGCAACATTAGGGTTGGTTGACATGCTGGACTTTTCAGGAAATGATCCAAATAATCAATAGACCAAGTGGCCCCTCGGTGGGCGCCAAATGGTTTTGGTAGAAAAAACAATAATGCCGAATCTTAACTATGAAAGTGTATGGATTTAATAATAAGGAGGGGGCTTTGGAATTTGGTTAAATGGAACAAACAGATGCATGAAAATAGAAATGGACACAAGGATTTTGTTGACGAGGAAAACCTTAGAGATGACAACCTCTTCGGAAAAAATTCCGGGAGTTAGGTATTCAACCTTAAAGGTTTCACTATGAATCTCGTAGTTACAAGCTGGAAGACAATGGAGAGTACAAGTATTTTGTGCGTAGGTGAATGTGAGAATGTGTGTGTGTGTATCTGAGTGTGAGAGTGTGGATGTGGGTGTGTGTGAGAATGTGTCTCTGTGAGTCTTCATGTCCCCTTTTAAATAAAAAGACTAACAAGATAATAACAAACTGCTCCTATAATCTCGGCCTTTTCTCTTATCCTTTCAACCAACGTCTCTTGACTTGGTCTTTTTAGCGTTGAGGGAAAAGTCCCATGTGATGTGCTGGTAAATATCTCCAGATTTAACTCCTTTGATTTATTATAAAATATGATATAAATAATATTAGATAAACACAATAAATATTATGCAATATTTACAGTGGAATATCGTCTTGACATGCAGGAACAACTGAGAATGTCATCATGCAAGAATATTGAAGATGTCTACATATGGAAAATCTGTCCATAACACAATCTTTCATCTTTTGGTGACTTGGTCTCAATTTTCCCTGAATCAACGGTCAGTAGAGTCTTCATAATATTGATTGATAGGTATAGGTATATAAGAAAATGTTCTGGTCATATTTAAAGAAATAACGTTGAAACAAACTAATATGATCCAATCATATGTAGGTCCTGTTGGCCTGCATTAGCGATTAGAACAGTCAAATATATATCTGATATAAGTAAGCGACACCTGTTGATTCAATTATTGTTTCCTATTTAACAAGTTTCATGAATCCTGAGTTCTTGATTCTGAAGCTAACAGAGACAAGTAGAAAACTAAAACATATGAAGCCCAACTTCTTGCTCATTTCCATGTTTAATCACTTTGTCATCAAATCTCTAATATCTTCTTTTCTTGTATTTCTTCTTCTCCCCATTTGCACTTCTATCGACACCATTAACTCGACACATCCACTTAAAGACGGCGACATCTTGATCTCTAATGGAGAAACCTTCGCTCTTGGCTTCTTTAGTCTAAAAAATTCCACCAATCGCTACATCGGTGTTTGGTACAACAAAATATCCGAGCGTACGTATGTTTGGGTCGCCAATAGGGACAATCCACTCACCAACTCCACCGGACTTTTGACCGTTGATGGTACCGGAAATCTCGTAGTAGAAAGCGACGATGACCGGAAAGTTTCTGTCTGGTCTACTAATGTTTCTGTGGCAACAGCAAGTAACAGCTATGGTCAACTCCTGGATTCAGGGAATTTAGTATTGTTTCGAGATGGGGTTGTTGTTTGGCAAGGGTTTGATTACCCTACAGATACTATGCTTCCCAATATGAAGGTTGGGTGGGATCGGAAAACCGGCTTGAACAGGTTTATCACGTCCTGGAAGTCACCTGATGATCCTGGAACAGGAGAGTATTCACACAAATTCAATTTTAATTTTGTCCAACCGCCGCAATTATTTTTGTATGATGGCGCAACCCCGATATGGCGGACGGGTACATGGATAGGTCGTGGGTGGAGCGGCATACCCCAAATGTCACGCAGCTTTATCTTCAATATGAGTCACGTCTTCAATCAAGATGAAGTGACCATGGTCTGGGGTTTGCTTAACTCATCAGTTATCTCAAGAATGATTGTGACTGGGTCTGGTACTGTCGACAGGCTAACGTGGCACGAAAGTGATAATAAGTGGTCCGCGTTCTATTCGGCACCCACGGAGAGATGTGACAACTATAATCATTGTGGACCGTTCGGGAACTGTGATGGTGAGTCAAGTGGGTTTGAATGCGAGTGCTTCCCAGGGTTCGAACCCAAGTCTGAACGGAACTGGTACTTAAGGGAAGGGTCAAATGGGTGCACAAGGAAAAGTGGGGTCAACGTGTGTGGGGCCGGGGAGGGGTTTGTAATGTTGGCACGTGTCAAGGTCCCGGACATGTCAACGGCCCGTGTAAACATGAGTGTGGGATTGAAAGAATGTGAAGAGATGTGTTTGAGGAATTGTTCATGCATGGGGTTTGCTAGTGGTAATGATAGTGATGGCGGAGGGTGCATTAGCTGGTACGGGGACATGAACGATACAAGGCAATTTCCGGATTGGGGACAGAACTTGTTCATTCGGGTGGACGCAGCTGAATTAGGTATGTTGACCGTGTATATTTTACATATCATTTCAAAACACATTAATTTTTATGAAACGTAAGTATTAGATCCGTCTCTGATGGTTTTCATTTTGCACCAAGATATTTACATGATAGATCAGTAATTGCAGTTTTGCTGCGAATCTAATGGTATTTTCTATTTTTAGCTAAATATTCAAAGAAGTCAAAGAGCTTTAACAGACGCCGACTTATGGAATGGTTGGTACCCTCATTCGCAGCTGTAGTTCTGATCATATTCATTATAATTTGGTGCACTTGGAAAAAACGAGGTAACCCAAATATTTTTCATTTCATATTCCAATTATCTAATGGGACGGTACTCTTTACATTCATAAGGAAGCGCTTCTTTAACGAAAACTTCTTAAATTCTAACATACAGTGAGAGTTCTTAATATCACCGTGTTCATATTGATCATTAATCAAGAAAAACGCTTAAAAACTATTTAAGAAACAGACATAATTTCATTGGCATGAATTTCTTCTAGCTAATGCTGAGATGGTTGTTGAAGTATAGCCTTGCGAAGACATCACCGAGAGTTATTTGATTTAAAAACAAGCTTATCTCTCGAAGGGTCCACCACAATAAAAGAGATTGACGGAAGAGGGACAAATGCAGATTTGCATATATTTGATTTGAGCAGTCTAGTTTCTGCTACAGAGAACTTTGATCCTACTAACAAACTTGGAGAAGGTGGTTTTGGTTCAGTTTATAAGGTGCCCTTTCTATGACTTCCAAAATATATACAGAGTATCTCAAAATTAAATTTAATTTCTTAAGAAATAATTATTGAGCTATTAATTGGGAAATCAGGGTCAGCTACCAAATGGGCAGGAGATCGCTGTCAAACGATTATCAAGAAGTTCGGGGCAAGGAATAGAAGAATTCAAGAATGAAGTTACACTGATAGCAAAACTACAGCACAGAAATCTTGTGAGGCTTCTTGGGTGTTGCATTCAAAAAGACGAGAAGATGTTAGTTTACGAATACTTGCAAAACAAAGGATTGGATTATTTTCTTTTTGGTATGTCTACCTTTCTTCGTCAGATTCTGCTCGGATTGAATTTGAAACATCATTTTTATAATATATCACATGGAGCCTAATATATAGTATGGAATAATTTTAATTTTTTGTTACGTCCCAGATAAAGATATGGCCCCACAGTTAGATTGGAAAAAACGATTTGAAATCACGTTGGGGATTGTTCGTGGGTTGCTTTATCTTCATCAGGATTCAAGATTAAGAATTATTCATAGGGATCTCAAAGCCAGCAATGTTTTATTAGATGCATCCTTGAACCCAAAAATATCTGACTTTGGACTGGCTAGAATATTTGGAGGGGATCAAGTTGAAGCAGTAACGAATCGAGTTGTTGGAACATAGTAAGTAAATTTCCCATCCCTTGAGAGAATACATAAAGAGATGTGAAGTCATATTTCTTATTACTAACAAAAATAATTTATTGCAGTGGTTATATGTCACCAGAATATGCAATGAAAGGACTGTTTTCTATAAAATCTGATGTTTTTAGCTTTGGAGTTCTACTATTTGAGATTGTAAGCGGCAGAAAGAACAACACTACTTTCTTTAAACAAAACTCTGTCAGCTTAATTGGACATGTAAGTGTGTACAATGGTAAAATTGATCTCTATTAACTGCATCCCAAAGTAATATGTACAGGCATTTTGATTCTTTTACTGGGTAATTTGCCGATTATCATCTTGACATAAAAGGATTACTATTATAACATTCTTACATAAAATGAAATGTGCTACTCTTAGGTATGGGAACTTTGGAGAGAAGGAGCAGCTCTAAACATAGTTGATCCATCAATGGGAGATTCATACAAAGATCATGAAGTGCTAAGATGTATTCATGTGGGACTGTTGTGTGTTGAAGAACATGCCAATGATCGACCAACCATGTCTGAAGTAGCTTTCATGTTGTGTAATGAAACACATCTTCGGACTCCAAATCCACCTGCATTTCTTTTGAGAGAGTCAAATTATCGTACAGATACAGGATCAGCTAAGGGGGGAACCATTTGTTCTAATGAAGCAACGATGACTGCTGTTGAAGGTCGCTAGAAAAATACATTCTCAATTGCTACATACAACTGTAATATAAATAAACTCAAAAGCTTGTTTTCTGTCGTGTTTTGATCCTCATCAATATAAAATGTTAGTTCCGAAGTGTACTAAATTAAATTTCATATGTAAGTATGTAAGATAGTAGATCCAATAAATTGATAGTTCACCAGAAACTGCCTAATCATATTTTAAAACCAATTCATTCGCGTACTTATATTCCAGTTTGTCTCAGACTCAGCTAACATGATAATGAGATGAGCTATTCTTATGTGTTCAGCTAAAATTAAGACCTTTTGGTAATGCTCAGGGAGCTTCAACATATAACCTGCGATTTATAAGCCGAAAGTATTATTTTAACATGTTGGGAAAAACTTGTACAAGAGAGAACAAGAGGCTAAATATGGAGGAGAAACTTCACTATGAAATTTGTATATTTGACACCCTTTGATCCTAGAATGTCATGCTTATTTATAGGCTTACAAGGATAAGAAACAACGAACATAAACAAGAAAATAAAAAGACAGATACTTGAATCTACACTAATATATCTTGACTTTTGGTATTAAGAACAATGAACCAAGATAAAGTACCATCAACTAAAAACATTTCTAGAATAATCTATGATAATACGCTTTAGCTTGACAAACACTTCGAACTTCAACGGCTTAGTGAGAATGTCCGCAACTTGGTCATTAGACTTGTAGTGCACCAATGTAATCTCATTCTTAGCAACTTGATCACGAAGAGAATAAAAATGAGTGTTTATATGCTTGCTCCTCCCATACATTACGATCTTTCTGCTTCGACAAATTCCTTAACCACTTCGCTCGACATGCTCCTGATTCTTTCTGTAATCTTTTCTTTGTTGATGGCTTCTCATGCATATCTGATTGAAATTTCAACAATCGTCTAGGTTTGGCGGTATTTCTTCGGCCGCACCATGTTAATGTTTTTAGGTCTATAAATCCAGTCTCAGCCTTTCATGTCAGTTAGGTTTTCGCCCAACTGTTGGTACAAAAAATGTTGACCGTACAGGTAATCCGAGGTTTGCAACTTCCAGAACCCAAAATCCATGAAAAAATAGAAAATATGGAAGAAAATATTTTTACCTATCAAAGGCCATAATATGGCGTTAAAATTTTGGTGAACACTAGCAAAATATTTAGGCATCTGCCGGGGTAATGTCAAGAAAAGATAATTCATTTCAAATTTAATTGTGATATTACAATTGTTTTTAGCCATTACTTGGTTTTATATTGGGATGCAAATAAAACCATAAATCTATTTAATTTAGACAAGATATGTATATATTGAATGGAATAAAAGTGACGGGTCAAGCTAAACGAATGAAGCCCAACATTTCACAGGTTACAAAGACATCACTTTGGAATTGGCCAGTCCAGTTACCACAACACCCGCGGCCCAGCGACAAAGATCATTCGACCTATCTCATTGTCCGACCATCATTGGTGCCGACCTAGCTTCGTTTGACATACAATCATCAACTTTTACAAAATTCTATCTAGCCAAGGAACAAAGTCAGGTCGACTTCGAATACTCGGGCGACCTCGACCTACTAACGTATACGTTCGTCTACTATACGTCATTATTCGTAACTGCCTCCTACATTCACGCAGATAGTCACACCCACAACATCTCCTTGATTCTAGGGATTCACAACGATCGCCTAACACCACTATATATACAAGACAATATACAACATTAAAATGTAATGTTATCTTAGCTATTTGAGATTACGTCGTTTTCATACAGTTTCTTACAAACTTATAACACGTTATCTCATCATCACGCCGGAGGGTCTTATCCGGAGACCAACTCGGCTAGTCATTTGTTCGTGGTTTCAGGTCGTATCTGCTAGGGATCAACCTATTGTTGAACTAAGGCTGATCTGGATCGTTTCCTGCGTCATCAGTTTAGTTCCATTACTGGAATCGATAACTCTAATACCTCGAAACCTCTCGCGATAGTAAATATTGTGTATAACAGCATACCGCCACTTCCTCTGGTGAGCCAAGGCTCGAAAATGCGGGGAGCAACACAGATGCAAGTGCTGGACATCGCAATGCAAACTTGCCCCCTCCTCCGCCGGGGAATCCCACTAGAAGGGCCACTCGCTCCAATAGTGTGGCTGATGGTGCGGTCTTGCAAGATGGTAGAAGGCAGAAGAGGCCCATGCCCAACCAAGGGGTAAGCCAACCACCTAAGAGAGTCCAAACAGGTCGAAGTATTGCAGGCGACATGGCAGGTCCCTCAACTACTCACCTTAATAGGAAGGATATTTTGTTAAAGGGAGCTATAATACTGCAGAGCTTGCTCGAGGTAAAAGATGAGTTGCTCGAGAAGCCTGAGTCTCCTAACAAGGATGATAGAAGATCACAAAGGGTAGCTTCGTCTCTCACATCTCATAGGCGGGCTAACGGAGGTCCTAGAGCATCTAGGGAAGAAAGGAGGAGTGAAAGGCCTCCCCCCTCCCACATATCCATAGACCCTACTGGTGACCTAAGGGATAGGCTCAACCAGCAAAGGGAACAAGAAGCCGACTCAGCTTTGAGAAGGCAGGTCGAAGCTGACAGAGCTTATCCTAGGTCGCCACGGAGGGGAGAGAGTTCGTTTCCCCGTCGAGAAAGGAGGGAATCAACTCCCCCTAGGAATGAAAAACAGAGGACTCTATCAAGAAGAGAGCCTCACCGTAAGAATAGACAAAAGTCTAACTCTGTCTCCCACCAAAGAAGCAACCTAGATGTTAGGGAGCTTCTTAACTTGAAACAGAGATTAGATAACATGGAGGCAGATTGGGAAGCAACGGATGGGAAAGTCGAACAAAATGACTGCACTCTTCGACCCTTGGCCAACGACATACTCGACAAGGGGCCTCCTGCTAGGTTCGAGCTGCCCATGTTAGACAAGTATTCAGGCACGACCAATGCCTTAAATCATATGCAACATTTTGAAGCCACTATCTATTTGGTCTCTTTTAAGGATGACGTGCTATGTAAGGCATTAACCAGCACCTTCACAGGTGCAGCACTGACTTGGTTTCGTGGTCCAACCACTGGCTGCATCACCTCTTGGAGTTATATGAGGAAGAAGTTCTTCGATAGGTTCTCAACACACGAGCAATATTGCGCTCAAGCACAAGATCTTCCAGTTAAACAAATCTCCCTACGTACCACCTAGAAGTTGTGTACAAGAGGAGGTAATCAGTTTCTATCCTTACGAGCTTGCTGCGAACATGGCTGTAAGTGAGCAAATTTTAGTAATTCCAGGGCTCATTGATGACTGCACGTCAAGTAGAATCTTGGTCGACACTGGGGCCTGTAAGGATATTTTGTATTACAAACCTTCCTAGACATGGGATTGACACACGCCAAATTGTCACCATATCCAGGTTGACTAGAGGGTTTCACCAATCACAGAGTTGATGCCAAAGGACAAATAGAGATGGAGGTCGAAATCGGACTGCATCCCTTTAGGACAACAGCTAAGGTAACATTTATAGTCATTGATGTTATAAGTGATTACCATGCTATATTGGGTATACCTGGACAGGTCGCTCTAGGAATGGTGTCATCAATCCCCCATCAAAGGGTAAGTTCCCCACCATGTTGGGAGTTGGGTGCATCCTAAGTACAGCTAGAGAGTACTTGGATCACGTGCTCTGGTCCAAAAAGAAGAGGGAGTTGGAAATTGATACTCCAGAGGAGAACTGGAAGTTCTCAAAGTATATCACCACTACCTTCAGATTATATACGATCAAGTATAAAAAATAGGGGACCTATCCCTCACATAACCAAGTCATGACTGAGCCGACACGTCCCTCTAAAAACACATGGGTCGCGACAGATACAGTTTTGGTCGACCGTATTATCATAGGTGACCTATGCCTCCAAGTCAACCAAAACTCAGGGCCTCCAGCGGGGAAATGGCTGCTGGGCTAGATGGCATGATTGAAGAAGAAGCTCCACACTTGGGAGCTGAGGAAATAAAAAGGGTCAGAGAGATCATCATTGAAACTTTGCAGTTTAGAGACGGCCTAGGACTGGAGCCAGATGGTGAATTGGAAGATGTAGAAGTCAACCCTTCTTACCCCGAGTAAAAAATCAGAATAGGAAGACAGTTGTCACTAGAAAAAAGCGTGGAAATAGTCAAACTATTGAAGAAAAGCGCTGATGTCTTTGCTTGGAGAGTAGAGGACATGAGGGGAGTCAAGGAAGAGGTCGTTGAGCATCGCTTGGAGGTCAACCCCACCATAAAATTCAAAAGCGAAAGATGAGGGTTTTTGCTACAGACAAAGAAATGGAAATCAAACAAGAGGTAAATAAACGCCTTAGTGCAGGTATAATCAGAGAGGTGTCCTACACTACTTGGCTGGCAAATGTAGTGATGGTTAAGAAGGCCAATGGAAAGTGGAAATGTGTGTCGACTTCACTGATCTAAACGTAGCATGCCCAAAAGATAGCTAACCACTTACAAGGATAGACAAGTTGGTCGACTCAATTACGGGCACGCCACCCTCAATTTCCTAGATGCTTATTCGGGATAGCATCAGATCAGAATGCATAAGGACGACATTGAAAATACTGCCTTCTAAGTTGCTTGAGGTATATATTGCTACACTAAGATTCCATTCGTGCTGAAAATGCTGGAGCTACCTACCAGAGGATGGTGAATAAAGTATTTACTAGTCAGATTGAACGAAACATGGAGGCCTACATCGACGACATGGTCATCAAAACTAAGACTAGTCGACATGTGGTCGGCCTAAGTGTAAGTACCCCAATCCGGATCGCTCCCCTTCCGAGCACACGCGAAACACCGCGGACTCACACAAACGTGATTCCAAAGACCCATAACCTTCAAAAAGTCCAAAACCACTAGACAAACCAAGGTAGGACCCTTTCGATATAAAATAAAACAGAAGGACTTTTTGGGAATTACGAAAAATATTCAGCCTATAAAAGTGTCCGCGCGGACACTTTTGCAAGGTAAACATAATCATGAAAAAAATCCCCTAAAAGTCCACAATATTTCCTTAAATTCGGTAAAACCAAAAAATTGGTATTGCAGAAGTGTCCACGTGGACATGTTTGCAGTTTTCTTGGGCCTATAAATAGAGGGCTCCCCCTCTCATTTTTTTCACACCTCCCTTCTCTCTTACCTCGCAAGCTGGGAGCATTCCAAGGCGTCCCGAGCCTCTCCAGCCCATCCCGAAGCCTCCCGAGCCGCCCCGAGGCGCTCCGAAGCCCTGCCGAGCCGTCCCGAGACACTCCCGAGCCATCCCGAGGCGCTTACGGACCCATCACGAAGCCCTGCCGAGACATTCCGAGCAATCCCGAGGCATGCCGAACCTCTGCCCGAATCCACCTAGCAATCCCGAGGCACGCCGAACCTCGAATCCACCTATCAATCCCGAGGCACGCCGAACCTCTGCCCAAATCCACCTAGCAATCCCGAGGCACGCTGAACCTCTGCCTGAATCCACCTAGTAATCCCGAGGCACGCCGAACCTATGCCTGAATCTACTTTGCAATCCCAAGGCACGCCGAAGCTTTGTCGGCAGACACAGGTACATCCCAAAATCACACCGAAGCTCTGTCCGCAGACATCGGTACATCCTGAAATCACGCCGAAGCTCTGTCCACAGACACCGGTCCATCCCGATGCAATCCTGGTCCGTCCCAGAGCACTATATATTCACACTCAAACATATTTCCAAGTGGAAGATAGACACGAACTAACATTGGAAAGGCTTTCTTCCAACACTATTTCAATTCATTTCAATACATAGCATACAATGTAGACAACCTTTTCAAAATGCATTTTTAAAAGCATATACACACACACAAATTTTAAAGAAAGAGGGGTATCGAAAGACTCGTGTATACGAGGTGACTTGGGTGAGCTCTACTATTCTATTCCCGAGGCGTAAACTGACCTCCGAACTCAAAATCTCATCACACAACAACTTTTAAATTAAGCGAAGCCTTTTCTCAATGTTTTTGGCTATAATCAAAACGGCGTGGCGACTCTACAAAACGAAAAATGCAGCAACGACGAACCAACGCGAGATGCACGATCCGCGCACCGGATCCGAGTAATTTCAGTTGGCGACTCTGCTGGGGACGTTTTATTTTAAGAAAACTTAAAAAAAAAAAAATTAAAATAATGATGAGGGTGAAACTTTCATTTTACCCCTTCTTTAACTGTTGTGTGTGTGTGCATGTGCTTACTTTTTTATTCAAAAAATACAAAAAAAATGCATCATAATATATCTGTGTACATACATTTAAAAATTCTGCAAAACTTTCTGTTTTACTAAGAAAAAGAATTTTAGTGACCGCACACTACGTGTACTCTTATCCTGTACACTGCACACTACAACCCCGAACCCGGGATGGTCTCAGATGCAGTTCGATTGGTGTTCCTATGCCTTTCAAGCGTGCACGGGATCATTCAGAACTTCACATCCTAGCCAGTGTCAACCATGTACGCTTGCGTCACACTCTGTCCAGACTCGGTAGGTTTTTGACCCAGTCTGTGTCATAAAGCCTGGATACATATCCCATGCCGGCCATTATCTGAGTCAAAGCTCAGAAATCAAGATCCCTTGCGCAAGCAAGACGATGAAAGGTCATGCTAAAATCTTGGCCCGATCTTGATTTCCAAAGCTACACCTAGACAATGCTCCGTCCCGGATATACATTCATGCCCACAGGACACCATGTCATCAAGCCTTTAATACGTCAGCCAAGACAATATGACCTAGAGCCAAAACCTAACGTTACAGATCCCTTGCGCAAGCAAGGTAAAGAGAGGTCATGCAGAACTCTTGACCCGATCTTGACTCAGGTGCCGGCTCTTTTTGCTATTCACATGGCTGACGCATTAAAATGAACATGACAGTCTCGGTCCTTAAGTTCGGTTTTTCTTTTGGCCGGTGGAAACCGCTTGCCCTATAAGACTCTCGCCCGGGGCAGTCTACCCTGGGAGGTCGAAATATAGGTGCAAAACGAGGGGCTTATAGCCGCACTGATGGTCTCCACTGCCCCAGGATCCAGAATAGTTGCGAAAAAGAAGAGCAATCTTTTCCAACCAACCTAGGATTCTGAGAAAACACGTTTTAAGTAAATTAAAACAAAAACAACAAGAAAAAGCATAAATACAAAAAAAAACAAAAAAAACTGCATGTCGCATAAGCTTTCCCCCTTTATCCAAAAAAGGTCTTCCCATGTCTAAACCTTACCCGTCACCCCATCCAGCGAACCGAGAGTGGTTGAGAGTACCCGGGTGCCGTCTTTTCAGTGTCAAAACCGCAAAGTTCGATATGCCTTCCAGTTCAGCGGTCCGAACAGTCCGCTACTCTCCCATGGTGAGGTTGACATATAACAGTGAGGGAAACGAAATTCTGTCCCCAAGAAATTTCCCAACAATGGAAGAAGTTTGGCAAGCTGTCAGAGCTCTCGAAAAATGCCAAAGCGAACAACAGGCTTGGTTCAAAGGTGCCATGCATCATTTCGGAACCTTGGCTACCCCCCCCCCAACCACCTGGGGCTCCAGAGGATGCACCCGCTCCCTAAGCTCTCAGAGTCGCTCAATATACTCTGGGATCTAACCCTTTGCCTCTATACGAGCCCCTCAACTACAACGTGAAGTCACAAGGCCTGCTAGAGATGGACATGCCAAGTCAATGCCCCAAGGTCCCGAGACCACCACAAACTGCCGAACACATTTGGTGGGATATTGGCGACTGCCCCGCTTGTCTGGAAAGGGATTTCCAAGATGAAATAAACGAGGACGGTCCCCCGAGAAAGCGAAAACCCTCTTCTCAACAAAAACTGAAAAAGAGGTATGAAGTCGGTGATCCCACAATTGGAACCCTAGGCGAGCCATCGGGAAAGTTTGACTACTACGTCATCTACTCCAACAAATATCCTCAGCCTGACTCAACTCAAAAGAAAATAAAATCAATAGAAATCAAGTATTGATGTCAAATTCATGGAAGTGAATAAGTGATACTTTGAGTGAAATAGATCAAAGTGTTGAAACGGTTCAAGAAATGGAACCTAGAAGAAAATGTGCTAGTTTGTAAAGTCATTGTATGACTTGAGACAAGTACAAAGGTAATGACATCAAAGGTTTGATTGTGTGGATTTAAACAAGAGTGGCTACATCACTTTGTTAATTAAATCCAAAATACGATATGTTAACTAAGAAAAATTCTAGTCAATTTGATCCGTTGATTCAAATTCAAAGAAAACTAATGGACTCGTTGTTAAACAAGTCATTAGACGGATATTCTTGATAAATTTGATAGGATCAATAGAAAATCACTAGAATGAATTTGTGTTAACACTTGTTCTATGGATAAAGCTTGTGTTAGCAAGATGTTATATTGCTAAAGTCAATTTATGATTGACATGACATATAGCAATGTGTGTAATGGTAGTCTAGACATTTATGTCTAAGACATAATACCATTAAACAACTACTCTCAACTAATATGACAATGTGAAGTCAAATGATAAACGGATCCGTTAACCAAAGGGTTAAATAGAGAGTTAGTTGAAAGTTCGATGAGGGGAATGAGACGTAAGCCTCTTAAAAGTTAAACACAGTGGAAAACCCAATCTAGATGACTGGAGATCCCAAGAACTAGATTCAATGGGACAACCTAACTGTTAAAAGACTTGTAGCGTCACTGTGGGGGAATCAACCCCAAGTCCATTCCTATTAGTGACATCCCGAAAGGACAAGGATAAGCTCATGGCTTTTAATGATTCTTACGCGTCGAAAATTCGAGCGGGGTAATACGGGTTACCTTTAAGAAATCACCTATGTGAGAGAGAAGTGGGGCCGCTTCGAGGAGTATTGTGTGAGGCTCAATTCTTAGACCCTCTCACAGAACCAGGCAAAATGTTCAGGGCCATGAATGAACATAGCTATGAGAATTGAACTATGTTAGGACGTTACTTGTGTCAAGCATATGATCGGCTACACAAAAAGCATAACGGTTCAAGGACATCGCGTCTACCGACTTGCGAGTAGAGTAAATATGCTTGTACGAGCGAAGGTTCAATGGGCATTCCCACACCTATCGTATGCAAGTTTTCGTTTGCCGGACTCTATCACCAAACTCGTCATTAATTTCCTTCATGTGGGGGATTGTTGGAAAAATTCGTTATATGTGAAGGAAATTGTGTATTTTCCTTACATGAATCGTTTGTCGTTTGACAAAAATTATTGTGGATTCATGTTCCATGTTGTGAGAACATGAAAATGAAATATCTAGATGTCCAATTTAGTATTGGATAAGAAAGATATGATAGCTCAAAGTTGATGGGTTGAAAGTGTAACTTTTGAAACTTCATCAAAATATTGATGATGTTCAATAAATCCAAATTATTAAGGGATTAATTGGATATTTATGTTCCATAAATCCAAATTATTAAGGGATTAATTGGATACATACCAAGAGTCTTGGGGTTACAAATTGAAAGGACCTTCATATAAAATCCTAGGACTTTTGGTGGAGCTAGATGAGAGTAACCCACAACAAGAAACTATAATGTTTTTCATCAATCTTTCCACCCTCCCTCTTGCAATTTTGTTATCTTCTTCCTTTGGCCTCCTAGAGAAATTTCCATGGTGATTTTGTCCAAGCATAGGGAAATTTGCTGGAAAACTTTAAGTGCAAAGTTGTTCCGGTTCATCCGTTTTATCCTGGGAGACTAACGTCCATTGAAGACCTCGAGCACTCGTAGTGAGGGGGCAAATTAGTCTTAAGGAGAGTGTGTCACACACGACTCGGATTCAAGCAAATTCAAGATGACGATTCAAGGAGGTTACGGCACGGATTCAAGCAAACTCAAGACAATGAATTTACGGTTTTCTCTTTATTATTTTTATGTTGTATATTATATTTCAATTCATTGTAATTCTTTTCTCATTTGTGCTCGATTATATAGATTTTGTCTAACAACAATCGGGTGTAAAAACTAACAAATCGTTAGTTTTTTACGGAATGAAACACATGTTCATGGTACATGACTTTTAAAGGGTTAGTTCTTTCATTTCGGGCCAAAATATGTTCAACACCCCAAAGTATACACCCATTTCCACTTTGCATCCTCGCGCGAATTTTGTCCCAATGTAGCACCTTAATTAACCACGATTCTCAGTTTGCACCCTAGCACCAAACGACATTAAATAGTTAAATTGGTCATGCATGTGAGAGGTAAATCACTTTTGACTCAAAAAGAGAACTTTTATATCATTTATAATGTTGGTCATGTTCACTCGTTATAACCACCACCAACTCCATTATTTCAGCCACTGCAACCATGCCACCACCACCCACCTCCACCTCCATTAACATATTAAAACAAGCTATTTGCATAATCAAGCACAAATATGATTTTCAAGTTCAAAACAGATTCAAACACCAAATAACAAATTCAAACATATTTAAACACCATTCTCTCCCAAATTTAAAGATCGAACTTAAAGAAAAAAGAAAAAAAATCAAGATTTTAGCTTCTTTTATCTTGTCTGGTGATACTGGGCAAAGGTTAGGGATGTAAATGGTTCGGTTTGGTTCGGTGTATGCCAATTTACGGACCGAACCACTAGTCATTGGTTTGGAAAAATCTCAAACCGATTCGAACCATGAAAAAATTCAAACTGAATCGAACCAAACCACCATGATTTGGTTCGAACCGCGGTTTGATTTTACAGCGTGAACCGCTGTTTTTAAACCACTGTTCAAAGCATGAAATAGAACACGACTTAAACCATTAATTAGAACATGGTTTCATACTACACAATTCATTGTGATGTTTGTTTGAATTTTCCAGATATAGCATACAGAAGATATTAAAAATTTAAATGAAATTGTGTTTCAATGTTTATGATAACTACAAGGCATTTTAGTACTTATAATGGTATGTGCTAAAAATTGAATTAAAATTATTACAGGAAGATTAAACAAAAGGAAAAGAGTTATGGGCTAAAACCCATAAATTGAATTAGAGGTTTTCAAATCAAAATGAGAGGTGGAGATGAAAGATGTGTATATCTACGTTTAATATTGAACGATTTGGTGGTTTGGTTTATTGGTTCGGTCTCGCGATCTCGAACCGTGGTTTGAGGGTCCACACCGTAGACCAAATCGAACCACACGATTTGACAATTTTTGGAACCGAATCAAACCACTATTGATTGTAAACCAAACTAAACCGCATTTTTTGGTTTGGTTCGGTTTCGAATCGCGGTTCAGATCGAACCACTTACACCCCTAGAAAAGGTGATAGTGAGGCTAAGATAAGTGGAAGACAATGATGATGCAGCTAGGAAGGGGAGTGAGGGTCGTATTGGGTAGGGGAGGTTCGAATAGGGTGTGCCGAACTAGGAGAGAAAGGGAGAGGATGGTTGAACTGGGCGAATGCAGGAAAGGGGAAGGGGATCTGGGAGGAGAAAGAGGGGCGGGTATAGGGAGGATAAGGTGGGGCAGAGAGATGGGGGGTGAGAATTTGATGTGAATTAGGGTGGGGTGGGTCACACGTCAGAGGAAGGTAAGGGAAAAGGGAGAGTGGAAGGGGGGAGGAGGAGGGGTTGTTGGGGAAGATAAATAAAGGGGGGATGCATCTAGACATATTGACTTTTCTTTTTCTTTTCTTTTTTTATTTTGTTACCTAGGATATTACTATTTATTTATTAATATAAAATAATGATTTTAATTTATAATTTTTTAAATATGTTTTCTTTACTTTAAAAAAAATACTATTAAAAAATATATATTATTATTTTAGATAATAAATATTTTACTTTGATATTGATAATCCTTTTACATATTGAGATAATAAATATGTAAAAAAAAATACTATTATTATTTTAGATAATAAATATTTTACTTTGACCAAAATAGCCCACACATGACATGCACATAGTCAATTTTCGTTAAGTTTCTAACATCGTTTGGTGCTAGGGTGTAAACGGGGACTCGTGGTTAATTGAGGTGCTACCTTAGGACAAAATTCGTGCGAGGTTTTAAAGTGGGAATGGGTGTACACTTTGGGAGATTAAACACAGATCACTAAATTGCAATTATCCCATAATACTTCTTTTGACCATAATTTTCTTATTAATTAAATTTATAACTAAATAAAATTATGTTATAGATAGTTTGTATATTAACATTTTATCATTTATTAATTTATAATGTTAATTAATTTAATGTATTAACAAAATAATATCATCAAGTATTGTTTTAAACTAGTATTATCTTGCACGTGTCAAGGCACGGTGACATTATAAACGGTGATAATATAAAATTTATCGATGCTATAAAAATTTATAATGTACTCTGCATTTGAGAGATTTGAGAGAAGTCGATTGTATGAATATATGAATCATGTCTTCAACAATAATCACCAACTAATGGTGTGAAAATCAGAAGTTTGTGTTTACAAAAATGATGGAGTATACTATTATCTTCATCTAGAAAACAATGACGTGATAACCTCTTGGGCTTGGGCTTGGGCTTGGGCTTGACAATCACCAAACACATTCACTCTTCCAACGAACTTCCGCTCATGCCTTCAACTGCCCACCACACACAAGGAATAGTCACCCCAACCTATTTCAAACAGAAAAGCAAAAATGAGAAGCTAAAGTTGTTATGATTCATGAATATGTATGGGCAAAATAATAGTGCTTTCCATGCAAGCAAACATGAGAACAGCAAGGCAATATTAACAATTGTACCTCTTTCCTCTTGAGAGTGCCAGAATATACAACGAGGTGCAATTTCATTTGCCAACCATCTTTGTATCTATATTTTGCAAGAGAACGAGGGTGAGGCGGAGACCAAGCCTTGCTAGTAAAGCAATATAAGTAGTTCATATAGTTAGAACACTTTCCATGATTTTACATTGTGTACGTTCATATGGCAGGGCTGCTACTGTTGCTATCCCTAATAGCAGAAATAAACACTAGTGATTTCTGAATCTATCAATCAATATTAACCTCACCATATTGCCATATAAGCTCCCCATCATTGGCTAATTAAGTAAATAATATTCCTATGGCAGATGTCTTTCAATGTTGTGGAAAGATAGGAACAGGAGGAAATCTACTGATTTTTTACATCAATTCTGCACATCTAATGCCAGAAATAGAAATGATTACCAAAAACTCCTGTAATCAGTTATCTGATAGTGAATTCTATATGGAATAGCTTCAAAGGGGAGAATTTAACAACTGTAACTAAATATTATAAAGAGCAGACCTAAGTTTGCCTTCCATGCATTGAAATAATGAAGGAACCTGTAACATTTGGGCTATGAAGTTATATATATATATATATATATATATATATATATATATATATATATATATATATATATATATATATATATATATATATATATATATATATATATATATATATATATACTCTTATATATTTGTTAAAGCTTATGTTTTTTTTTTGTCATTATTAATTATTAATTGTTTTTTGTTATATATATTGGACAGGAAACATATGTGAGGCGTGCTCGTGAAGAGGCTATTGAGGAAGGAATCATCGAGATTGAAAGCACCGGACTGCCTCCATTTCGAGCAGGACTTTGGAAGACCATTACCATTCATCACGGGCGACAAAAAGGTGATCGATTGCCCGGATTCGAAAATCATGGAGCTGCTTTCTTTGACTTGCCATTAAGCGGCCGTTCTTCATCTTTTTCTTCATCCAGCAGTGTGGACTATGATGCTCAAATGAGACAAAAGGATGAGATTATAGCAAGCCTGACTGAGACACTAAACACCCAAGTTGACACTCGTGTAAACACCCAGGTTAAGGAAATGGAAGAGCGAATGGAGGAACGATTGCGGCAAGAAAAGGAACAAATGCAGCAAGAGAAGGAAGAGATGTGGCAAGAGAAGGAAAAAGAGAAGGAAGAGATGCGGCAAGAGAATGAAAAAATGCGGCAAGAGATGCAGCAACAAATGCAAGAAATGATGAGATATATGCTCCAACAACAACTACATCAACAACAACCTCCTAGTGGTAATAACTCTAACTCTTCTATTGGACCATATCTAAATTCGAATGGAACTTTGAGTGGAAGTGGGCGTAGGGGTGGTCGTGGTGGTAACAATCGTAAAAGTTGAATTTGACTTATTTTTATTTGGTTTGGAGTGGCAACTTAGCTACTAGACTTTTTTTTTTGGTTTGTAATATGTTATGTTATTTAGAGATTCGTACGTGTTAATATTTTATTTGTGGTTTGGAAGACATTGTTTAAGAATTGTGTGTATTGTTTGTATGAATGGTGTGAATGTTATACTCCCTCCGTCCCGGCCGACTTAGGATTTTTTGAAATGGCACGGGGATTAAGGAAAAGGTAAATGTTGTGAGTGTAATTTAAAAATAGGAGAGAGAATGAGTGGAGGGAATAGTAAATTATAATGGTGTTGTGAGTATTAAAATAATGTAGGAGAGAATATGAGTGGAGAGAATAGTGATTTAAGGTTTCCATTTTGGGCCGTCCTAAGTCGGGTGGGACGCCCAAAATGACAAAAAGTCCTAAGTCGACCGGGACGGAGAGAGTATAAGTATTGGATTTTGGCTTTTACAGGTGGTTTTTTAAATTTTCAAATATTTTTTTTTCAATTCTGATAAAATTACCCACGAAAATTTCCATGGGTAATATTTAATTTTTTTTCACTTATGATAAAATTACCCACGGAATATTCCGTAGGTAATCGAGTATAGATTACCCACGGAATATTTCGTGGGTAATTTTCCAAATTATCCACGGAAATTTCCGTGGGTAAAAAGAGCAGCTAAATATTAAATTTTTATTTTAATATTACTCACGGACAATTCCGTGGGTAATTATGAAAATTACCCACGGAATATTCCGTGGGTAATTTATCCTCAATTACCCACGAAATATTTCGTGGGTAATTTGATCAGAAATGAAAAAAAAATGAAAATTACCCACGAAAATATCCGTGGGTAATTTTATCAGATTTTTTTTAAAAAAAAATCCGTGGGTATTTTATTTTATTTCCGACGGATAAGTTTGCTTATTGACGGAATTTTCGTGGGTATTACCCACGGAAATTTCCGTGAGTATTACTCACAAAAATTTACCCACGGACAATTTTCGTGGGTAAATAAAGATTACCCACGAAATTCCATGATTACCCACGAAATATTCCGTGGGTAAATAAGCTGTTTCTAGTAGTGAATCACGAATCTATCGCTTTTCGTTCTGCGTCAGACATCCCCACATTCTGCCTTTAAAGATTGACCTTCCTCTCCATCCCCACCGCTCTCTTCGTCCCTCTCCCTCCCCCTCTGCGACCAACGCCTCTGCCAAACCCTCACCCATTTCATCTCCACCACCGAAGCTCTGCCATTTCCGCCATGGTTCATAGTCACGCCTCTCATCGTTAGTACTTCTACTCCCTCCATCTTAACAATAATCCACGAACATAAAAAAACCCCAAAACTTGAAAAACCTAGAAATCGAAATCACCCAAAATTGAAAACCCTACATCTGAAGAAATAATTCTTTCCCTCTAAACCCCAAAAAATTGAAAACCTAAATGATTTATGTGCGTGTTGAGAATGGATGGGAGTGATGGCACTATATTTTCCCTCGAACATGAGCTTGGTGTTGATGAATATTTGTGTTCTTAAAAAAAATCCATTTGATGAAAAATTTTGTTGTGGATTTTCTAGAAATTGATGTTGGATTTGTTAAATTTTCGGTTAATTAGGGATACATTATTATTTTTTGATTAGTTTGGGGTTTTTGTGGTGGTTACGGCGATATGAATTTTGGGTGGCAATGGGTGGCAGCTGGTCGGTATTGGTAGTGGCGGTGATTATGATGGCGGTGTGGTGGTGATTATGATGGAGCAATTATTATTTTTATTTTCTATGGAAACGACCAAATTGCTCCTTAAAAAGTCAAAAGTCATTTGTCATGTGCATGGGTTCAATTACATCAAAAAATTTAATTATTTGATAGTTTTTACACCAGATTGCAACAAATTAACAAATTTAAGAATCAGATTAACATGTTTTAAAACTTAAGTAGGCCATTGCAACTGCTGTGTGTAATGTGTAAAATTCAGAATTACTAAATTGCAATTTTCCCTAAAAATATATAAAATGAAATTGTACATTTGAAATCAACATTCATTTTTGGTACTTATTTTTAGAAATGAAATGGGATTAAGAGAATTGGACTTGTTTACCCTCTTTTGATTGTTGTTTTCTAGTAGATGGGAATTCTCAAATCATTTCGCGTTAAAGTTAAAACACGTTTTTTTGTTATACCAACAAAGAATCAAACGTAGTGGGTTCAACATGTTGACAAACAACCTTTTTCACATTCAATTTTCTCTGTCAAATGAGTTTTATCAGTCAAAGTCCATTTGAGTATTCTTTCACCATGTAATTTCCTAAACGGCAGGAATAAATTCCTTTCTAAGTATATTAATTATTGTAAATCTGTAATTTCATTTTGTTCATAAAAAAAAATCAGTAGTAAACATGTACTCCCTCCGTCCTATTACAATCTTCTCAGCTACTGTTTACACGAAAAATTAAAAAAAATGTAGTGGAGTAGGTGGTGTTGTTGTGAAAATCACGCCCACGCAGCGGAAAACGGACCGAGCTAGGAGGAATAATAAGATGTAACACACACGAAAAATAAATCACACACAAAGGAACACACAAGAATTGTTAACCCGGTTCGTTGCAACAACAACTACGTCCGGGGGCGCTACCAAGCCAAAATATTCTCACTAATATTTTCAGATGTTACAATTTGTCTCTAGGCTATCACATGTATTTATAGGGAACAATAAATCAAATCCTAGTAATAAAAGGATTCCTACTCAAGAAAGTAATCTTCTTTCTTCACAAGTCCTTCCAAATATTACTACCAAAAGGAATCACCAATGCAAGAGGAGATCTAATCAAAATAGGAAACAAATCTGCTGCAGAAGAATCCTCCTTGATCTCACCAACTCCTCCGACCGCGGTTCAAATTCCTTTATCCATGGTTTTGACTCCACATCCCAACAATCTCCCACCTGGAGACAAACCATCCATGATACCTCTCTTGAAACAAATTTCAGGTGGCCGGCTATTGCGTTGGTAGCGCCCGGCCTCTTGTCTAGTTATCCAAGTGAATTGAAGCCGAGCAACGCTTCAACATAACCGCTGTCGGTTCTACCATGCTCCGAGTCTTCATTCCAAATGATCCTCCCCGCACATCCCCGCTCACTTGCTTGCTAACTATCGATCCCGAACAAGCGCGAATCCACGTGCCCCACACAATCACAAGCTTGGAACCTTTGTGTGTTCTTTGCAACCCATCGCATCACCGTTCTAGATCCCGCTCCCATGTTGGCCAAATTGGCTCCGCGTCGGCCGACTTCATCACCCAATTTTCTACCAACATACCGTTTAGTGAAATTTCTCCCACCATGGCGATCTCGGCCACCACCATTCATCATTGGGATGCGCCTTCGTTTCCCCCAACGACTCATGTTGCATGTGGTATACAACATATTTTCCACGCCGCCACGAGCCACCAAGCTAGCTCCGCGGTTTACCTTCCACGTCCCACAACCGAAGGTCACCACACAACCCTCCTTATCAAGTTGCCTTATGGAAATCAAGTTCCTCTTCAAATCCGGAATATGTCGCACATCACGTAGCCGTAAAATGCCCCATCCGTTGCTTTGACCCGAACAACCCCTTTCCAATGACCTTGACAGATAATCGTTTCCCAAACGAACAACCCCAAAATCACCCGGAACGTACTGCTCCATTCTTTCTGCACTAGTGCATGAATGAAACGTCGAGCCCGAATCCAAAACCCACGAATCAGTTGAACTGCTCCCACCCAAGATTAATACATCCGCTATCTCCTCCGCAACATTCAATTCCTTCGCTCTGCCTGACCGCTTCGGACAACTTCTCCTAAAGTGCCCCTTCTCCCCACAATCGTAGCAAGTAATCACCTTCTTGCTGCCCTTACTCTTTTCACCGACATTTAGTGCTAGCCCCGATGTCCCACCCTTGCTCTTCCTACGAATTTCTTCGCCAAGAATCACATCAACGACATCCGCAAACTTCAGCTTCACTTTTCCTGTTGAAACGTTAACTGCTATCGCAGTCGTATCCCAACTTTCCGGCAAAGAAGAAAGTAAAATCAACGCTAGTACCTCGTCATCAAGAGTAATGCCACGGAAGACAATTGGGTCGCAGTAGATTTGAATTCACTTATATGCTTTGTTGCCGACATGCCCTCCACCATCCTTATGTTCAACAGCTTCCTCATCAGATGAGCCTTGTTCGCCGCCGATGGTGCCTCGTACATGCTCGCCAACATCTGCAACATCTCCATGGTAGTCTTCGCCTCCAAAACATTCTTCGCGACATCCTTGGTCAACGTTTGCCTAACAAGCCCTAACGCTTTCCGATCCAAGATTTCGAATTTTGCTTCCTCTATGTCCGCCGGCTTTTCTTTTAATGGTAGATACAAATCCTTGTTCCACAAAACATCCTCGATCTGCGTCTTCCAAAAATTGAAATCCGTCCCATCAAACTTTTCGATCAACACCACCTTATTCCCATCCTCCAAAGCTCCCAAGAAATCCATAGCAAAAGACACCCCAAGCAATGATTCGACAAAACCAAGAGCTCTGATACCAGTTGTTGTGAAAATCACGCCCACGCAGCGGAAAACGGATCGAGCTAGGAGGAATAATAAGATGTAACACACACGAAAAATAAATCACACACAAAGGAACACACAAGAATTGTTAACCCGGTTCGTTGCAACAACAACTACGTCCGGGGGCGCTACCAAGCCAAAATATTCTCACTAATATTTTCAGATGTTACAATTTGTCTCTAGGCTATCACATGTATTTATAGGGAACAATAAATCAAATCCTAGTAATAAAAGGATTCCTACTCAAGAAAGTAATCTTCTTTCTTCACAAGTCCTTCCAAATATTACTACCAAAAGGAATCACCAATGCAAGAGGAGATCTAATCAAAATAGGAAACAAATCTGCTGCAGAAGAATCCTCCTTGATCTCACCAACTCCTCCGACCGCGGTTCAAATTCCTTTATCCATGGTTTTGACTCCACATCCCAACAGGTGTGAGAATGAAAAGTGAGGTAAGAAAGAGAAAGTGGGAAAGAAAATAATAATTGTTGTTGTTAGTATGGTATGTGTGTCTCATTAATATAGAAATAATAAAACATTTTCATTTAAATAAGTACTCCCTCCGTCCTACGTTAGTTGAGACTAACTTTTTGGGCACACCAATTAAGAAAAAGTAAGTGAGAGAAAAAGTGAAAGAAAATGTTGTGAGTATGAAGAATTAAATAGGAGAGAGAATGAGTGGGAGGAATAGTTAGGAGAGAGAATGTTGTGAGTGTAAAAGTGAAATAGGAGAGAGAATGAGTGGGGTAAATAGTGAAGATTCCTTTGCCATTTTGGGCAGTCTCAACTAACGTGGGACGACCCAAAAGAGAAAGAAGTCTCAACTAACGTGGGACGGAGGGAGTATGTAATTTGTAATGGTACGCCAATGAGAAAAGTGTTAGGTTTGTGATGGAAAAAAGAGAGTACATACTCCCTCCGTCCCGCCCGAAAGAGCAAAGATGTTGTCTTGCACGAAAATTAAGAAAAGTGATATAAGAAAGAGAAAAAGTGTAGAGTGAAATAAATGTTGTGAGTATGAAAAGTGATGTACGAAAGAGAAAGTGAGGTAAATAATAGTTAGTGGATATTTATTGTGAGTATGATAAGTGGGTCCCACAAATAAAGAAATAATAAAAAAAATTCATTTTTGGGTTGTGTCCTTTCAAATGGACGTCTAAAAAGAAAATTTGTGCCCTTTCGAACGTGATGAAGGAAGTATACATCAAATAATTTTCATTTTAAAATGTCCACTTCATCTTTAAAAACAAAGGTTACACTAGTCAAATAAAAATATACTTACCTTCTTGTTATTTATGGAGTAGTGTTTCAAAATTTAACGGCGTCAAGTATTCCGTTAGATGAACCTTCCTTGTTGGTGGACAAAATAAGTTTTCCGTTGAATTATTAAATGGTGGCTGCTTTTCGATTAAAACAAATGCTCGAAAATACAAATTGCATAGGTAGCCTTCCTAGCTCGATTAGCTCTAAAATAATCAAAATACCTAACCACTCCCATAACGTTTTCTATTACTATCCCTTTAGTATTTGCAACTATACAATTCTTTATCTCTTCTAGATCTTTATCATATGACTCTCTATTTATCTTTTCATGTCTGTGTTCAATTTTGAAAACATTTAGAATTTTATGAGAATAATTAAATTTTAACTGGTTAGTACCCTGTTAAAACCAACCAACGACTTTCGAGCCAATGATTTTTTTTTTTTAACATGATCGAGTTACGTATGATTGAGGTACATATTATAGTAGATATAGCATGTTTGTTGTCTTTTTCCAAAACGATCTTTCAATTTTATTTTTTTTTAATTAGGAATGAAATTTAAGCAATTATTATAAATTGATTTAATTTTACTAATATAAATTTAAAACACGTAAATATGTAATTAAAAAATAAGCAATCAACAATATTATCAATAACAAATTTTATATTTTTTAATTAAAAATAATTAAAATCAACCTAAATAAAAACCGAAAGATTATATGACGAGATAAAGGAAGTATTGTAAGTGGGTTACGGTCTCAAATCCGTATGAAAAAGTACAAGAATCGTCAGTTGGGCATGGCTGCTAAGAAAAGTCAACAACAATTTCTTATCCATATACTAGTAATTTAAATCTTGCTCATAGGCCTGCCTCTATTGACAATGGTCTTTCAAACTGCATATATAGTGAGACTGACCTGCTTGTTAATTGCATCCCACTTCAATTACATCTCTCTCCTCTCTCTCTCTCTCTCTCTCTCTCTCTCTACACACACACAAATTAAGACATACAGTAGTTAGATCTAACTGAAGTAGCTGACTGGCCTTGGAGGCATTCTGAGAATATGGGTTCCGATTGGCTGAGCTTCATTAAGGCTGCTTTCTCAACATTCCTCCTCTTTACTGGTTTTGATTTAGCTCCTGACCAAAATCTCAACGAACAAGGTACTATTAATTAATTACATCCTTAATTCTTACTCCCCATCTTTTTTTTTTTTTTTTCTTTCTTTCTTTTAAAGGGGATCAACACATTTCACCGCTCCCCTTGATGCACTTCACAGAGGCGCCTAGCTATGCTAGGGAGGGCAATGTCATTCCCTCTAACCACTGGTGGGGGAATCGAACCCATAACCTTCAGGTTGGAAGCCATGAACTCTAACCATCAGGCTAAGACCCGCGTGCCTTACTCCCCATCTGTTATTATTCAAGTTTGATGTTCTTAATTAGCTTTTCATTTACTCCGTAATATGATGTCAGAGCTAATTATCGATTTGGCAAAGATTAGAGCTCTAATTATTTAGTTATACAGTATGATCTATTAAGTCTTAGCTATTGATCTTTTACAAAGAAATATGGAAATTATAATGTACTCCCTCCGTCCCTAAATGTTTGTCCCATTTGACTTTTTAGTTGAATTTTGACCACAAATATATGACAATTTAATTATGTTCATGAAATTCTAAAAATTCCTATTGATTCACCATTAATAATATTATCAACAATAACTTTTAGAATTTCATGAACATGATTAATTTCTCATAAATTTGTGGTCAAATTTCAAAAAAAAAAGTCAAATGGGACAAACATTTAGGGACGGAGGGAGTATGATCTATTAAGTTAATACCCATAATTTGTGGTTAATTCAGTGATTTAGTCTTGTGGGAGACATATCCCCTGTTTCCTTACCATTTAAAATCAAATAATTGCGCAACATAAGATAAGATGTCCAGAGCCCAGAAACATTGATAGAGAAAACTATGATATAATCCGGTCTAGGCTTTGATTGTATTCAGCTATATTTAATCTTAATTTATTAAATGTTAACAACTTAACATTGCAATAACCAGAGACTCAAATTATTTTCACTATCTTATCACAGCTCCCAACTTCAGCTTCATCCGCAATGCAACTACTGCACCAAGAGAGTCATACTACGACTACATCATCGTTGGCGGCGGAACCTCCGGTTGTGGATTAGCCGCTACACTCTCTGAGCGGTACAATGTCCTCCTCCTAGAACGCGGTGGCAATCCCTACGGAAATCGCTTCATCGAGGGCATTGATGAGTGGATCGAGCTCCTCTCCGACCCTTCTCCCCATGCCCCTGGCCAATTTTTCACCTCTACTGACGGCATCGGAAATACCCGTCCACGTATCCTCGGTGGCGGCACTGCAATCAATGCCGGTTTCTACTCTCGCGCCCAAACGAGCTTCATTAGAAATAGTAAGTGGGATCCTAAGTTGGTCGAGGAGTCATTTCAGTGGGTGGAAAATAAGATGGTTTTCGAGCCCGAATTGGAAGGATGGCAAGCAGCGGTTAAAGCTGGGATGATCGATGCTGGCGTGACACCGGACAATGGGTTTACGTACGATCATTTGGTTGGGACTAAGGTTGGCGGGACCATATTTGATCGGCAAAGGATGAGACATACTTCGGCTGATTTACTCGAGTATGCAAATGCGAGACGGATTACTGTTTTGCTCTGGGCAACTGTTAATCGCGTGCTCTTTACAACTAAAGGTTTGTTTTCATTACAATTATACGTACGAAATATCTTACTCTAGTATCATGAATATAGATAGATCGTGCTGATATGACACCTGTTATCTCACGTGTGATCTAAGAACATGTATATTTTTGCTTATTAATGTAGGAAAATCAAAACCCAGGGCTACTGGAGTAGTATACACTGATTTCAACGGGGTTGAACGTAGGGCATATCTGAAGGCCGGACCAAAGAATGAAGTCATACTATCAGCCGGAGCATTAGGAAGTCCCCAACTTCTGATGTTGAGCGGTGTTGGCCCAAAGAACCAACTCGACCGCCTCAATATCAAAGTTCTTGTGAATCAGCCCCTCGTCGGTCAACGAATGAAAGATAATCCCATGAATAATGTCTTTATACCCTCTCCGCAAAATGTCACTATTACACCAATTATTCTCGCCGCTATCACCCCCTTTGGTGCTTATATTGAAGCCTCAAGTGGCCTTAACATTGCTGGTGGAAATGCAACTCAATACGGGAACTATACGTTCAGGGTATACCTTATAGCGCAATCTCTAAGTTACATACTTTTCTTCTATTATTCATACATTAGATGTTTACTGATTAGATTGGTTTAAATTTGCAGAGAGGCGGATATATTCTTCAGAAAGAAATGGGCCCGGAATCCACTGGTTTCATGGAGCTGCAAACTACTAACCCGAACGATGTTCCATCACTAACATTCAACTATTATCAAGAACCGGCGGATCTACGAAGATGTGTTGGTGGGATACGTACCATAATGAGGATAATCGAGTCAAAAGGGTTCTCACCGTACGTTGTACCTGGTATAACAGGACAGGACGTTCTGGAGCTTACTGTACGCTTGCCACAGAATCATCCGATACAAGCTAATACTACAACAAACCTAGAACAATTCTGCAGAGACACTGTGAGGACTATATGGCATTACCATGGCGGGTGCCACATTGGTGAAGTGGTTGACCATGATTATAAGGTTATTGGCGTGGATGCTCTACGCGTTGTCGATGGATCAACTTTTAATAACTCTCCCGGAACCAATCCCCAAGCCACAGTTTTGATGCTTGGAAGGTAATTAGTTTTGATTTTTTTAACATTTTAATTTCGAGCAATTCACTAATCTATATCCTAGAATCGAGTAGTGATACTGTGGCTGTGAAGATGTATAGTAAGATACACGTGAAATAAGGCCGTGCTTAATTATTTTACATTATGATGCAGGTACGTCGGAGTGAAGATTATAAGAGAAAGAAAAGGGTGGTGAAGGAGTTTACGCGATGAAGTTCTACCGGTTGAATATGCATATTAGCTTTTCCATTAGTGTAATTTTATTTTATTTTTCTTTTCTATTTGGGCTTGGTATGAGCAAGGTTAGTGAGTCCATCTATCTATGTAGGCATGTACCAGGTGAAGAAAATGTTTAGGGAAGTCTCAAGTGAGCTTATGTATCATGTTTGAAGTTAAGGTTCAATAAAATTTAAATGGCTTTTTGGTTGATATTGTTGAAGCACTTGTTCCATATATCGGGAATAAACAAAGCCTTTGTGATTACTATATAAAGATCATGTACCACCGTCTTTAACATCAATTTAATTTTAATATGAAACCTCAAACTTTAACTTTAAGATGACATCAGAGCATACTCTTTACATGCGTACGATCCCAAAGCCCAAAAAATTATAGGTCTCATGTATCTTTTAGTTTATCGTTTTATTTGTGATTTTATAATGATAACTCATTTGTCTTGTGTTAAATTTTCTAATCTTTTCCCATATAAAATAAATGTGCCTTTATAAATAATAAAATAATTAGTAATTCCTCCTGTCTCATTTTAGGCTCTGCTTTCGAGTTTAAAAATGGAGAGAAAGAGAAGGAAATTTTTCGTTAGCTTGCTTCCGAAATTTTTTAGGGAGGAAGTGGAAAGAAAGGGAAGGAAATTTTTTAGAATTTTTCTCCCAAAATTGAGAGGAAATGGAAGGAAAGAAAGTAGAAACTTGACAATTTTTGTTATTATCCCACTTTTACCCTCATTATTCCCTCGAAAGCATAAGGAGAGAAAATTTTGTTTTTCCTTTCATTTTCTTTCTAACCCGGAAGCACATCGGAAAGAATTTAAATTCACTTTCCTTTCTTTTCTCTCATTTTCCCTCCCCTCACTTTTTTTTTCTTTTCATTAAAAAAACTCGAAAGCGGAACTCTTGGTGTTTTTAGTTTGACTAGTGTAACACCCGTGCGATGCACCGACAGTTAGTAATGAATAACTTATCGAAATCGAAACAAATACAAAAGGAATTAGAGATATAAATAAGAATTACATCAATGAGTGGGAATAAAAGTTTGCTCAACTATAAAGCCAAAAAAAACACCTAACTATCAACCTTACTTGCTTATCAAAGCAAGCTAAGTAAAATCAAAGTAAAAATATATAGAAATCCAAACCGATCCAAAACCGCCTGATCCACCAAACCGCACCAGAAATCGAACCAGGGCCAAAACCGCATCAATGCCAAAACTGCACCAGAGCCAAAAACCGCACCAGAGCCAAACTGCACCAGAGTCAAAATCGCACCGGGACCAAAACCGCACCCGAGCCAAACCGCACCAGCCGAAACCGCATCTGATCCAAACCGCCCCAATATGACAATCCCAGACCATCCATGTCAAACAGGCCCAAACCGCCTAGGGGGCGATCGCACACCCTTGAAGGGGCGATCGCACCAAATCTCTGGACAAAATAATGTCTCTTCAAGATAAGATCAATATAAGAAATATTTAAATGTAATTCTAATGAGATCACAATTCCACATAATTTATAACCTTACCTACTTTTAATTTGAAGATCCTGGTCATTAAGATAATTCTCGCCGAAAAAAATAAAAGATAATTTAGGAATACATATTCTTGTTTATTTCTATTATATTCCTTAACCCATTTGCATCCTTAAGAAAAAAAAATCCAACATTATATTTGCACATAAATAAGTTTTCCCCAAAAAAGTCATTTATGGATACCATATATTATTAACAACGTTAACAACATCCTAAGTGAGACTAAATTGTTCTCTCCTCAAAGTAGGACAAATCAGTACGGCTACTCAAGCAATCACCATAAATGTTTCCAACCATATCTTTTAATCGGTCACTAAATTCTTTCACTAAAAAATCATTTGGTATAACCGTTCGCAACCCCATCATTAGGTTCATTAATCTTCTCATCCCCAATATTTGCAATCCAATTAGCAAATTCCTCTACCGTTATCGGATCCTCACTTGAATCTAGATACTGCAACCTCGTGTTTTTTTTAAATCTCAGAACGATACAATCCCTCTATGCGTACGATGAATTAATAAAAATAGAAAAACAAAAGTTAAATGTAACACATATTATATAGTACTATCCAAAAAGTAGAAATAAATAATTACAAAATTTGTAATACTTCCTTGCATACAGCATGATATAAGTAATATTTTCTCAATGTTTATACTAAGTTTTTTCCTTGGTATTTTAGTAAAGTAAATGAAACACATTTTCCTTAAACAAAGGATCTAGGTGAGGGGGAGGGAGGCAAATGATGTGGCGGAATGGCTTGCAGCAATTGCTCATGTTCATCGTCAACATATGAGGTATAACACGTCTATTGAGTTGCCTGGGGAGGTGATAAATGCCTTATGGTTTGATGATTTAGGCATTTATGTGGATCGTCGTTGACATAGGGCATTTTTTATGGACTTTGGTGGCTGCTTTAAGGAATTTTGCTACAATGCATGGCCATGCTTTTAAATCCTGCATAGGCTAGCACGCCTGTGCATGCTATGGAACTCAGCCATGCAAAAGGATATTTTTCAACGCTGGAGTTTCTGCATTTAGGGAGCATCCGCTCCAATGGGGGAGCGTTCGCTCCCATTTGCCCGGAATGTTTTCGGTTTTCTGGAGCATCCACTACCTTGGCTTAGGAGCGTCCATTCCCGTAGCGATTTGACCGGACGAATTGGGGTGAAGCAAGGCGGTTTGGGTGTGCTTTTCAAGTGCGGTTTGTCTCATGTGCGATTTGGTCTAAATGGGGTTTGGCTTAGGCAGTTTGAATCAGCCGGTTAGGCACGAATGCGGTTTTGGGTGCGGTTTGTCTCAGGAGGTTTGCTTGATCAGAGGTTTGGGTTTGATGAGGATTGGGTCAGGTGAGGTTTGGATTTGGTGCGGTTTTGGCTCTGGTGAGGTTTTGGCCCCGGTGCAATTTTGGCCCTGGTGCAGTTTTGGCTCTGGGGCGGTTTCCACTCTGCTGAGGTTTGGTGGATCAAGCGATTTTGGAATTGGTTGAGTTTTTGGTTTTACTTAGCTTGCATTGATAAGTAAGTAAAGTTGATAGTTAGATGTTTTTTTTGGCTTTAGAGTTGGGCAAACTTTTATTCCCGCTCATTGATGTAACTCTTTTTTATTCATCAATAAATTTTTGAAGGTGCTTCCCTGGCTCTTAAAAAAAAAGGTGAGGGGGAGCCTCACATTTTAAACGTAAACAACTACGTACTATACTAAGTACAAAAATACATATAATCTCTAAAACCCATAATTTTATTACATAAACTTTTAAAATATGTTTTCCTTTTTTGAGCTTAGATTCGAGTAGTAAATATAATTCCTAAGGCAATTAAATAGCATGCTAATTCATAAATCTTAAATATATTTTACACTACATACTCCATCAACTATTTAATAGTTAGTAAATAAATAAAAATTCAATGTTACAACCATTTATACTACTCACCATAGTATTGAGATATTTGAAACTCACATAACAACCTTCCATCTTTTTCTTTTATGTTTCCATTAAAAATTTATATTTATGTGGTAATAATTTCCCCCGTTCACAAAACCTAAAAACAAAATCCAGTTCCGTAAATATAATAAGAACCTTTTACTTATTAACTTTATTCACGTTAACTCTTTACTAAGCATAATTCTTATATTTTTTTTTTCAATTCAACATCAGTATTTAAATTTTAGCAATAAATCAAAATTCCAAAAATAATAACAATTGTATTGTGTAAATGTCAAACATGTTCCCAAACCCTCCACTCCTTCATTAATAACCCCAGCCTCTCTCTCTCTAATAACAAAATATCACTCTCTCTATAGAAATAAAATAAAAACACACCATCTCTCTGACCCTCTCTAACCCGACGACCCTTTTCTCCTCCAAAACCATGTCACAATTTTTAGCTTCGATGATCTCCACTTTCATGCCATTTTTTGAATACCTCGGTAGATAGCGGTAATGGTTTGCTACGAGGAGGTTGACATCTCTTCTCTCTACGCCGCTCCCACATTTGAAGAACCCAAGCTCCATCGTCTTCTTAATCACCCCCAAACAACCAACCACAACAATCATCACGGACTTATTCTTCACTAAAGTTCGGATCTTTCTCTCTCTACCTCTCGAGATTTCTCTCTTTATCTCTCTCACCCTTTCTTTTATTTGCTCTGTTTTTCTCTACAAAAATGATAGTGTGTAGGTGGATAGTTTCTTATGTGGGCTTCAAATTTCAATTATGAAATTATAAATTTCTTTCACTTGTCTATTTGTTGCAGATATTTGTGGACATTTGTGTAGTACCGATTAACATGTGGCAAAAGAATGGACAGTTGTTACTCTCACAATTCACTATGGCTATTTTGTATAATGACTACAAAGTGCCTGTTTGATGTATGAAGTAGACGTAGGTAGGATGATATGAGAAAAAGGGAAACAAATAATGGACTGAGAAAAAGTATTTTTTCAAGATAACCTTCAATTTTCAATAGAAAGTAAATTTGATTTTCCATTTCTTTATATAAAATCACAATATGTTACTATTTTCAAGACAACCTTCAATTTTCAAATGTAAACTTCCATTTCCTAAATACGCCACACTTCTTGCTCTTTCTCCTCTTATTTATTATGAAAAAATTCCAGCTCTAAAATGAATGCAAAGTAAATGTGAAAAAAAATCAAATTTACTTTCTATTAAAATAATTAGAAATTAATTCTGAGAAAAAAGGTGAAATAAATAATAATTATATCTTCCAAGAAGCGATGACATATTTAAGTTTCTCAAAATTCTTTCTCCCAAAAAATGACTTATTTCTCTAGTTAAATTTCTCAAAAAGTCAAATTACCAACTATTATTCCAAAATAATATAACAATTATTTTACTAACTATTCTAATAAAATGATTATACCTTTAAAATAATTTTAATTTTATATGACTATCTTATCTAATTTTTATATAACAAAAATTAAATAAACTTACAAAAAGAAAGATAAAATATTGTATTAGATCATTTTATATAACTTACTATATGTCATATTTTCAGAAATAAATATAAATACTTTAAAAAACATTAGAAAAAAAAAACAACATAGAATATTATTTCCTAAATAAAGTAGATAAAAGCCAAAAATTCGTTAAAAAAAAGTATCTATTTTCAATGGAAAAAACAATTGAAGAAGTTTATAATTTTGAAGCCTAAAAATCTGCCTATAATACCAAAATGAGATTTTAAATTTTCATTAAGATTTTTTTTTTTAAAAAAAATTCTTTCATTTCTTTTAAGTTCTAAATGATCAAAATATACACGTGTCAATCTTTTTTGTTCAAAAGAGAACAAATGTCTCACATGCATACTACATCATCAAGCAACTCAAGTCTAATGACCAATATACCCCTCATTGGAGTTTAACATGGACACAACTCAAGGTCATCTTTGTAAGTGCAAATTTCATCAATACTTTGACAATTATACCCTTGAAAGTGACATTTCTAGGAGGGAACTTGCACTATCCTTGTTTTATATATATAGAGATTTTGAACGGAAATTAATAATGGATTTTTTAAACCGGAGGGAGCATAATTTAAAAATATTATAAGATAAATGTAAATGCCATTAGTTCAGAAGGTGATCATAATTGCGCTAACTCCGCAATAACAATAAAACTAGGTTGTTTTCCCTGTGAACCTTTTCATCCCTTAAATTCCCTCCTCAGTTCCCTTAGGAGACCCCTTAATTCCCGAAATCGTCAATTGCAATTCGTTTAAAACCCCTAAGTTCCCGAAATCACAATGTTCTTAGAACCCTAAAATCCATATGGTCGACCAGCTTGAAGGTACTGTTCCTCTCCTCTCCCTCTATTCTCAATTGCAGTTTAAAGCTTTTATGAGAAAATATCATCTAGTTTTTATTGCCATTATATCCACAAATAAAAGAACTCCGACCAGTTTTTATTGCCATTATACCTGTTCTTGGTTAGTATGGCAAATCATTCTGCTTTATTTACTCGAGTATTGTTGTTTTTTTTTAATCGCACTTCGTTCTAATTTAAAATTCATAAATATTTGAGCACAATAATTAAGGAGATAGATGTTTTTATTATAAAATAATATAGAAAGTGGAGTTGAATGTTTGTGAATATCGAATACTTCTTTCGTTCCGTCTGATGCTTTTATTTTGGTGAAGCAAGTAAATTAAGAAAATAGATGAGTGGAAAAAGGGGTGTGAGAGGAAAGAGTGAGTGAAAATGACAAGTGGAGCCCACAATTTAAATACTATGTGAGAAAAAAAAGTTAGTAGATATTATAATTGGGTCCCATAATTTAAGTATGTGAAAGAAAAAAATGAGTGAGATTGACAAATGAAATCCATATTTATTACCATTTTAAGAAAGGTGAAATTTCTATTTAAACATTTATTTAAATAAAAGGTGAAGCTTCGAGCGGGTTTAAGAAAGTGAGAGCATCTCCTCCACTCACGCCTTTCAACATGTCATCAACATGTCATGTACTTGGCCATTTCAATATGTCATGTAATTAGGTGGCACCGACACACTGCTTCCGGTCATGACTTTTAAATTAGCGTGTGTATGACATGAATCAAAACTTGGTTGTACTATGGCATAATGGCGTGCTGAAAATTTGGCCCCAATACAACCAAATTTTGAAAATTTTTGTTGGACAATGACGTGTCATTAAATTATTCAACCCACTTTGAAACTTTCAACGGATATAAAAAAAAAAAAAATCAAGGGATATATTTTTTTATAATCTATAAATTGAGTGTTTTTGTATGTTTCTTACCCGCTTCTTCAAAATTCTCTTTCAATATTAGTCATTTTATTTACTTTTGCTTGAAAATTTTATTTTATAATTATGGATCTAAATATCCTAATTACTATGAAAATAATCAATATTTTCAACAAAATTCAAATGTCAATAGAAATTCAAATGCCCAAATGCCTCTAAATTCAAATTTGTTAAATCATACTCAACTATCTCAATTGTTGAGATATTATCCAACACAACAAGTTCCAAATTATGTCAATGCTCAATTTTTTTCAATCCCAAATCAACCCACATTTATTTTCTTCCCCAAATATGTACCTGAACATACCAAAAGTGTCGAGTTGGGCCAAACGAGTAAAGTCCAATTACCGACAGCCTTGGTCTCCACATTCCCAATAAGGCTGGTCCAATCAAAACAAGGCCCAAAGCCCATCTCAAGTATCAATCGACCAAGCCCATGGTCCGACCCACAGGTCCCGACCTAACTTAGTCCGACCTCATGATCCATATTACAATTCGGGTACGAACCATGCTCTACCCGACAGTCAGGTCGACCATATCACGAGTGGCGACCTCGACCTAAATCAACAAGTGACGACTTAACACTTGCCGGCTTATTTGGTTGAACAATCCTCATAACCACATCCCTACAAATCAGGAACCGTTATGGACATGTTCCCACGTCCAAGTAACTGCCGCTACAATCTCGGAGCACATGTCGCCTCCCCAAAAATACACCACTCTTGTCTATAAATACTTCATCACTACCAAACGGTGAAAGGTAACTGCCATTTTGTATTCTGAGTTCATTATTCAATACATTTTGAACTTTATACAACTGTTATCTTACTCTCACGCCCGAGCGTCTTCGCCGAGACACATCCGGCTAGTCGTGGGTTCTGCTGTGTCAAGAAGCCGTGTGATCGCCCGCCACGTGGAGGAAGATTGATAAGCACATTTCCTGCAAAGCATCGGTTTGGTTCCATTCTTGGAAAGTGCTTTAAACTTGACCTCGAAAACTCCATCAACCCGCAACAATGGTGACTTCGTAAGGACACGTATCCGAGGCTTCACTGGGTACGACGAAGTAAACAACAACAACATGAACACAAATGCTGAAAACTTGAACTTGCCTCCTCCCCCACCAAATCGTCCTCATGGTAGAGCCACACGCTCTACTAGTGTCGTTGACGGCAGGGGATTGCCTGACACAAGGAGAGGGAAAAGGCATATGGATGGGCAAGAAGTTCCACCTCCTCCAAAGCGTCCAAATGCTCAGGTGAATGTTGGAAACAGGGCAGGTCCCTCCACCAACCCCATGAGCAAGAAGGAGATGATGTTGGAACGAGCCCAGATTCTGGCCGACTTGATAGCCATGGAGGAGGCAGAACAGGCCGACATACGCTCTGAGAGAGTGGCACCTACTCAGGTTTCTAATGGGCAGCAAGCCAGGAGTTTGAGGCCAAACGAAGGTGTGGGGCAGAATGGTGAAAACAGGATAATTCAACGAGCTCCTACACTGCTCATGTGCCCAAGAACGACCTAAGGGCTAGCCTCAATGTAAACAGGGAGCAAGGAGGCTCAATCCGATTTGAGGACTCGGTTAACGGCCAACGAAATGTGCATGTTTCTCCAAAGACGGACACGTAGATCGTGGTCCCATAAAGACAGAACGGGCGCAGTCGCCTATAAGACAGAGAGGCGCAGTCGCCACATGGAGAAAACAGCGCAGTCGCCGTTCAGGCCGAGAGGCGCAGTCGCCTCAAAGAAGTAATGTACATAGATCTCCAATAAGATCGAAAGGATCAATTCCCATAAAGACAGGAGGAGTAGACAGATGACTCCCGTAAGTGAGGGCCGAGGTCAAATGCCGCCCTCCAGGAGATGAAAGACCCGATGCCGAGAATGGTTGTTGATGAAAAAGAAGTTTGAGCAATGGGAGGAGGAGAAGAAAAAGGATGCCTGGAAAGGTCGAACGAATTGACTTTGCTCTTCGACCACTTTCCAAGGAACCGAGAGATAGTCGACCTCCCCTAGTTTCAGTTGCCCCTTCTAGAGAAGTATTCTCGGTTCCACCAATGCAAGAAGCCACATAGCACACTTGGAGGCCACGATGTGTTTTGTCGCCAATGAAGACGACAATATGTGCAAAGCCCTCGTAAGTACCCTCACGGGAGCGGCTTTGACATGGTTTAATGGTTTGGCACCGGTAGCATAACCACTTGGACATGCTTGAGGACCAAGTTCCTAGATCGCTTCTCGACCGCCGGAGCTCGGAAAGTGACGGTGATCGATTTAAACAACTCAGGTGCAAAGCCAAAAACGAAAGCTCCATGAGCTACTTCACCAAGTTCAAAGAAATGGTCGACAAGATTGAAGAGGACATCACGCATGTGGAGGTAATCAATTGCTTCCGAAGTGGTATTTCCTCGAAGACATGGACTACGAGCTCACAGCCCGAACGGTCACAACTCGACAGGAGTTGTTTGAAAAGGTGTATAATGTCGCTCGTCGAGGAAAGGAAAGAAAAGAAGAAGGGAAAGAGCCCCAAGGTTGAAGTCACCGATGATAAAAAGGACTCCAACAAGAATGGAGGGAACAATAAAAATGGAAAGAATGTAACTAGTGGCAACAGAAGGTGCCCGAAGCTTTCACTCCTCACGGTGAGTCGAACCGAGATTTTGAATGCCGCCGAACCGGCTCCTCCAGTCCCAATGAATCCAGCAACAAGTTTAGGAGGGACAACAGCAAGTCGCGACTACCACAAAGACACCGGTCATCTCATAGTAGGATTGCTTGGGATTAAAGCGTATCATCCAGAGAATGGTCGACCCGGGAGACTCAAGCTTATGTGAAGAGACCTCAAGCCGGAGGAGGTGAGCACCACAGTGGGCAACAAGGACCTAGGCGGCCTAGATCGAACCTCGGGGGGTCATCACCGAACAAGCGAGCAACACGGCCATCAAGCACAAGATATTCCCGGCTCAATAAGGCCCCACATGTGCCTCCAAGGAGAGAAGTAAGAGATGAAGCGATCGCCTTCTACCCCCATGAATTGGCAACTAATATGGCGGCTAGGGAGCAAGTTCTCGTCATCCCGTGTCTCATTGATGGATGTACGACGAGCGTACTCTTAGTCGACACGGGGCTGCAAGGATATTTTGTTTTACAAAACTTTCAAGGAGACGGGTCTTAATGATGAACAATGGAGAGATATGATGGCAGGTTGGAGGGCTTCACCAACCACCGAGTTGATGCTAAAGGCCGAGTATAGTGCTCGACGTCGACCTAGGCCAAGACTCCCTCGTGGTTGTCTCGAAGGTACAATTTATCGTAATTGATGTAAATAGTGACTATGCCGCCATACTTGGAATTCCCGGACAGTCGCTCTTGGAATGGTAGCATCAATTCCTCACCAACGAGTAAAGTTCCCACACCTGCCGGAGTAGGTTGCGTACAAGGCACGGCTCGTGCTTATCTCGGATCATGTTCTAAGAGAAAGAAAGAAAAGGGAGCTAGAGATTGAGACCGCCGATGGTTACTTGAAGCCGTCCCGCCGGCCACCAAAACTACCCGATTGTCAACGATCACCATGGTGGAAGAGTCGACCTATCGCTCAAATGACGAGGTCACGTATGAGTCGACACGTCACTCGACAACACAATGGTCGATCCAGATGTAGTTATGGTCGATCAAGTCCTCATAGGCGACCTATGCCTCCAGATAGACAATAACTCGGGGCCACTACCAAAGAAGGTTGCACAAGCTTCGATGATATGATAGCCGAGGAGGCTCCACACTGGGAGCCGAGGAAAGACAAAAGGTCGTGGAAATCATAGTGGAGACTCTACAATTCGTAGATGGACCGCAGCTAGAAGCGTGGATGAGCTAGAGTCGCAATCACCAACCCTTCTTACCCCGACCAAAAAATTCAGATTGGGAAGCAGCCTATCGCCCGAGGAGCGAGCGTAAATCATCGAGCTACTCAAAGAAAGTAATGATGTCTTTGCATGGAGGGTAGAAGACATGAGGGGAATCAAGGAGGAGGTCGCTGTTCACAAACTGGAAGTCAACCCGACCATAAAGCCTAGACCCCAAAAATTGAGAAGCTTTGCTCGCGACAAGGAAGAGGCCATAAAAACTGAGGTACAAAAACTTTTGAGTGCACGGATAATCAAAGAGGCCACTCATACAACGTGGTTGGCCAACGTGGTCATGGTGAAGAAATCGAATGGCAAGTGGCGGATGTGTGTCGACTTCACTACTCTCAATCTAGCTTGCCCAAAGGATAGCTATCCTCTTCCTAGAATTGACAAGCTTGTTGATTCCATCGCTGGCCACTCTACTCTCGCTTCCGGATGCTTACTCGGGATACCACCAGATAAAGATGCACAAGGATGACATTGTGAAAACGGCATTTCAAGCAAACTGAGGCATTTATCGCTACAACATGATGCCATTTCGCTTAAAAAATGCAGGAGCTACCTATCAAAGAATGGTGAACAAGGTCTTTGCCTCACAAATTGGTCGAAATATGGAGGCTTACGTTGACGACATGGTCATTAAAACTAAGACCGGGGGTCACGTAGTCGACCTGAAGGAGACATTCGCCAATTTGAGAGCAAACGACATGAAGCTCAATCCCAGCAAGTGTGTATTTGGTGTAGCTGCTGGAAAGTTCTTGGGATTTATGGTATCTCAAAGAGGCATAGAAGCCAATCCAGAAAAAATCAAGGCGTTAGTCGACATGAAAGCTCCCACCAGTCAAAGAGATGCAATGACTTAACTAAGGGTAGCAGCCTCTTGGTCGCTTCATATCAAAGTCACAGAGAGGTCTCTCCCTTTCTTCAAAGCATTGAGGGGATGAAAAATTTTGAATGGACGACCGAATGTCATTCGTCAAGTTTCAACAATTGAAGGATTACCTCGCTACTCCACCTTTACTAAGTAGCCCAACCACCGGTGAAACCTTATTTGTATATCTCGTCTCGGGAGACAAGTCGGTTGCGGCGGTGTTGATTAGAGAGGATGAAGGGCTTCAAAAACCAAGATATTACATCGCAAGGCCTTATCGATGTGGAGAGCAGATATTACAATGCCGAGAAGGTCGCTTATGCCCTAGTCGTGGCTTCAAGGAAGCCGCGAGCTTATTTTTGGCTCATCCAATTGTGGTTCTTACAAATGCCCCCTTAGAAAAATTCTTCACAAGCCGGAGAGTTCGTGTCGACTTCTCAATTGGTCAATTGCCCTTACCGAATTTGACATTGAGTATCGACCTCGAAAGGCGTTGAAGGCTCAAGCTCTAGCCGACTTCTTGGTCGAGCTTACGTTCACCAAGGAAGACGACGAGCAATGAGCTCCAAAAGAAAAGGCTAAAGGAAAGGAGTCGTAGTCCCAGGTTACCATCGCCTACCCGACGATTGTTGGAAGGTCTATTCAGACGGATCGCCGACCAAGAATAGCAGCTGAGCCGGGATAGTGCTAATCGAGCGTAGTCCGGAACCGTGTATGAAGAATCACTAAGGTTCAAATTTGATGCTTCCAACAACCAAGCCGAATATGAGGCTTTAATCGCAGCCTATTGAGTACGCCAAGTGTTTTGGAGCCACTAAGATCATGGCCTACCGTGATTCACAATCGATAGTTAACCAAGTCGAGGCGAGTACGAGGTACTTAGCTCCACGTTGATTAAATATTGCGACCTGGTGAAGGAGCCGATAAAGGATTTGGAATTCGGGAGATTCAAAGGATTGGAAGAGAGGACAACGAGCTAGCCGATCTCCTCTCAAAATTAGCTACCTCGTATGAGCCACATGATGAACCTATCTCCTTCCTCGAAAGTCCAAATTTATGAAAGAGTAAAAATTCATTGCATAGATGATCCCTCAAGAAATTGGGCTCGGGAGAAGTGTTGGATCGAGGAAATGAAAGCATACTTAGAAAATGGAGAGCCGCTGATGACGAGAAGAAGGCTCGAGCTATCAAAAAGAAAGCTCCAAGGTATGTCATTCAAGGAGGCGACCTATTCGTAAGATCTTATACTCGACCATTACTAAAGTGCATCCACCCTCAAGAGGTAGCCCTATTGATACACGAAGTGCATAGTGGAATTTGTGGTGGACACCGGGGGCCGTGGACTCTCACGACAAGTTAATCACGTTGGGATACTACGGCCACACACGAGAGCCGACACTCACAACTTTGTTCAAGAATGTGATCAATGCCAAAGGTTTTCCAACCTTCCCCATATGCCTACAACAGAGCGCACTCGTGATCGCAGCCTTGGCCATTTGACATGTGGGGCGTTGACCGATTGGACCCTTCCCTCCCGCCCGAGGAAACTGCAAGTATGTGATCGTCGCCATAGATTACTTCACTAAATGGGTCGAGGCCAAACCATTAGCTCGCATCACAGAGGAAAATGCTATCAACTTTATTCATGACTTCATTTGGTGCCGGTTTGGTTTTCCTCGAGCTATAGTGTCCGACAATGGTTTACAGCTTCTCCCGCACTTTCGGCGTAGATGAAGCGAGTTGGAATCAAACATTTGAAATCTTCTCGTCGCCTATCCTCAAGGAAATGGGCAAGCTGAAGCAGCAAATAAACTTGTTCTATCTTCGCTCAAGACTGGGCTCGTAGGTCGACGAAACAATTGGTTGGACGAACTCCCCCTTGCTCTTTGGGCAGTTCGTACAACCACTCGAGGGCCTACGGGGGAAACCCCTTTTGCTCTCACATATGGGTCGAGGCCACGGCACCCGCCGAGCTCGCATTCCCTACCGCTAGAGTGACCTTCTTTGATCAAGAGCGTAATGACACCAACAGTTGATCGACTTGACCCGATTGACGAGAAGCGAGAAACAAATGTCTTACCTCCGAATGGTCAATTACAAGCGGACTAAAAGTTATCACGACAAGAAGGTCAAGGCAAGGTCTTTCCAAGTTGGAGATTATGTATTGAGAAAGATTGAGGCAACGGGTAGAAGGACCCGGCAGAACAAGCTATCTCCTAACCGGGAAGGTCCCTATATAGTCACTCGAGTCGTCAAGGAAGGAACCTACATGATAGCTCATCCTGGAGGTGACGAGTTGAAACATCCTTGGCATGCTACTCACCTCATCAAATACTACTTCTAGTTTTTCAATTTCAAAGTTCAAGTTTGTGTTAAAGCTAGTTTCAAATCGATGTAAGCATGATTCCTACTTCAATGAAAAGAGCAGCTTTATTCGATCAAACATAGTGTTACATTAATATCAACAAGCTCGACTCTTAGTCGCCTTCGTTCTAACAAGCTCGATTCTTAATCGCCTTTGTTTATTTAACAAGTCCGACTCTTAGTCGACTTTGTTCTAACGAGCTCGACTCTTAGTCAGTTTATCTTAGCTCGACTCTTAGTCAGCTTCACCCTAACAAGCTCGACTCTTAGTCGCCTTCGTTCTAACAAGCTCGATTCTTAATCGCCTTTGTTCACTTAACAAGTCCGACTCTTAGTCGACTTAGTTCTAACAAACTCGACTCTTAGTCGGCTTGATTTACTTAGCTCGATTCTTAATCGCCCGCCTATTCAACAAGTATGATTCCTAATAAACTTGGTCCTAATTAACTCGACCCCGGGTCAGTTTCAATAGTGTGAACAGGTTCGACTCATGATCAATCTCGTTCACAAAAAAGTTAATCAAGTCTGAGGTCGACTAAACCAACAAGATCAAGTCGCCTCTAGGCTCAAGTTGACTCATTTATATTAGCTACATCTAGCTAGACATACAATATGGAATGAAAAACATACAACATTCTGAAAACAAAAGTCACTATGATAGAGATAAGTCTCCCAAAACGGGCTAAGACTTAGACAAAATAAATTTACAAGAGTATCTTGCCTCCCAAAAAATAGGGCCAAGGCATTCAAATATTCAAGGAATCAAAAGAGCAAAAATTGTTGGTTGGAGCTTGTTCATTACAAATTCAACTAAATAATTTAAGAGTCCTGGCCGACATCAGCTTGGTCGTCAATAGAAGCTCGACCTTCACCATCTTCTTGTTGCTGGGGCTCTAGGGGCTTACCCGATCTCGAATATGTCTCGCTCGCTTTCAATCTCCATGGCTTCAAAGATCGTCGAGTTCCGCCAAGACCACATCAAAATTTCTATCAAGGAGGGGAGCTTCCCACTTCTCGCAGTGATCCTCCTCATCCTCTTGGGCAATGAAAGCTAGATCGTTTTCAAGGTAAGGAACGAGCGAGTGACCACCACGAGCTGTCATATCATATTGGGACTCAGTAAACCAACGAGCTAATTGCTCGATGGTAACCGTAGCCGTTGGATCTACAAGCGCACGACGGGCCATGTGTCTTTTGCCGACCTCAAGAAAATCTTGGGCCTTAGACACTATGGCATTGTAGTACTCGTCCCCTGCCTTGAACTTCTCAACCGCGGCTTCAGAGGCATCCTTAGCAGTTTTCTCAATAGCAGCCTTGTGGTCTTTCTGACTTTTCTCTCTCTCAAGTCGATGCTGTTCATGCAACTCGAGCAAGAAGGCATCCTTCTCCTTTAGAAGTTTGTTAATAGTGGCGCCTCGCCTTGGCCTTCCCCAGTTCTTTCTTCTCAGCACCCCTCTCAGCCTCCACTTCCTTGAGTTTGGACTCTGCAGCCTCAAGGTCGGACAGAGCCTTGGTCTTCACCGCTTCGTTAGCTTCATACGAATTGTCCAAGTCGTTATACTTCTCTTTCCATTCCGCAAGCTCTTGAGCCTTTTTGGAATAATCACGAAGGGCTTGTCTCTCCCTCTCAATGGAGGCCCTCCAAGAGCTCTTGGCTTGCTCAATCATTGTAATATTCTCGCATTCCAAAGGAAACAAAGAAGTGTTAGCTCGAGATTCAAGTGGATCGAGTAAAGGAGCAGACGACTAAAATAAAAGAGAAAGTGAGAAGTTACCTCACAATGAGCCAGCCCAGACCGAGCTGAGAATTCCTCGGGTGTCATGCCCTTATCAGCCAAGTGAGCTAGCAGACCCACATCCACCGCTCTTCTCACAATCACCTGGCCCAAGTTCATGTCTGGGTAGCTGCGACTCAGGCAATTAACTCCTTCAAGAGAGGGAACATCACTCACCTCTCGCATCCTTTCTTCAATGGATTCTTGGTTGGGATAAGAAGAAGCCGGAGGAGGTGGAAGCGCTTGGCTCGATGAAACAAAGCATTCCCTTGCCGATCGCAACCTCTTAGTCCTCGTAGGTTGATCATCGACTTCAGCTTCCATGACGTCGTCATCAATGTTTACGACATCCAAGGGACTAGTTCCCGCCCGACAAAGACGGAGGTCCCGACATTGACATCGCAGTTGGGTCGGAGCTCACATCGTGCCCGCCAGATTTGTTGGATTCATTACCCTCCTCGCCTCACGCTCATGGTATGACCGCCGCTCAACAAAGGATCTTCTTCATCTACCCCTTCCATTGGCACCATCCCAATATTGTCTTTTGGAAGCCGACCGGTCCTTAACGCGGCTTCCTCTCGCCCGCGAGCACGAGCATTAGCCTTCCCACGGTCCTTCCTCGCTTTCTTCTTGTCGAAACGCCAACGATTCGAACCATGTTAGCTTCTTGCTCAGAGTCGAACCGCAACAATATCAAAACAACAAAGTGTTAGATCGACATACGAAAGTTCTACATACGAGCACAAGTTCTATGTACGAGCAAACTATGTACGACTCAATTATCTTATACGCAAGCTAACAAATGACGAGCTAAGAAAGGGACACAATACAAATGGTCTATCATATTGTCGATCGACAAGGTGCAATAGACGAGTAAAGGGTTGCGTAACAAGATCTTACCACCGGCATGCTCCCCGTTATCCTTGCAGCAGTTTTCTGCCTTCTTGCAACGCCGGCACAAATTTCCAAACCTCCCTGCAGAATGAGTAACCCTGGGATATATTTGTCCTCTCAACACAGGGACAAGTGGGCTCTACCACTCCATCTCCGACATCATCCCACTGACGAAGTTATACCCGGTGGTGAGCAAGACTCTCCCAGCCTAACGGGTCTTCTCTCGACTAAGCGACACAAAGCCCTATACAAGTTAAGATGCCAGCCGGCTCCCAATAGTTCCCTCATCTACGGCTTCTGTTTCATCATCGGGCAATGGGAATTCCCATCCTAATCTACTCTCTACCACAACAACATGCGAGTTCCACCACTATGCTTACTTGGGAGGTTGGTGAAGAGCTTGGGAGATTTAGGTTTAGAGGGGGTACCGATGCTCGTGTCCTCTCCACTATACTTTATACTCGAAAATTCTTTGAACACTCTCATACAAGGTTCATACCCTAAGAATCTCGCACACCATAGCAAAGCACACAAGGACCCTACAAGTATTGGCTCCGAGTCAAGGGGAAGAGCATTGGCACATTCTAAAAACTCGTTTATGAAGGGATCAAGAGGCAACCCGAGGCCGCCTACAAATTGACCATAGAAGAAGGCTACCCTAGTGGCATCACTAGTAAATGACGACCTAAACAACTTCCTAAACTCCCTCTGAGTATAAATGGTCACCCTATAATCTTCCTTACTTACCTCACAGAAATCCCAAATCATGCTATACCTAGAGGCGTGTTCTTCTTTCCGCGTAATGGCCCTTGGGAACATAACCCCTCTCATTCTTTCCCGGCATGGTCAGATCGTCAAATGCATCAACGATTCCGGGGTCCAGAGGAAGTAGATGCCGTAGCTCCGCCTCGAGTTGCCATATCCGTACAAGAAGAAGGAGAAACAGGGGAGTCGTGCCTATGAATAATTTCACTGACCTATTTAAGGGCGACCTAGACTCCCCGGAAAGCCTATCCTATTCCTAAGAAAGGAGGGTTTGAGGACATCCCTAACATAGAACAAAGTAATATGGTCGAGCAGTTCATGGAATAGATGGAAAGTGACGACATTTGAATCATCAACTACCAGGTTTTCAACGTCCCCTACAATGGGCAAACCTATCTCACTAAAATTTAATTCCCACTTGGTTAAAATGGAGGCACATTCATCCAAAGACAGTTCTCTCCACTCACCGTTCACATTCTTGTAAACCCTACGGTTAACGCAAGACCCATACCAAGCTCCTGGCTCGCTACTAAAGGTTCTAGCCATGGCAGAAATCAAAGATAGAACAGAAATTAAAGCTCTAAAGGAAGAATGGGAGAGAAATACCTTTGTAAATGTCGGAATAGGAAGCTGTTGCCGAAGGTGGAAGCCCAATTTAACTCAACTGCTTCTTCGCTATTTTCGCCGGAGATTCTCAAGAGCTTGAAAACGGTAAAAGTTCTAAACGAAGGAGGATTTTGCTATTTATATTTTCCTAAAATTGGAAAGGGAAAGGAAAATCGAAATTAATTTTCCAAAATTAAAAACCGAAGCGGTTTCCGAGAAGGAGTTCCAAGAGTCAGAATTGCAATCATTACTAAAACCGGTGCTCCTTCATCTCCTACCGTTCATCGCCAACGATCAGGATGTTGCCACGTCATCATGGTCGACCTACTTCAAAGACTAGCATCGACCTGCGAGTAAAGCAATTTTTGGCAAAGAAATCTTCTTAACTTCCAAGTCGACGAAGTCAACTCGAAAGTTGGGGGCCACTGAACATACCAAAAGTGTCGAGTTGGGCCAAACGAGTAAAGTCCAATTACCGACAGCCTTGGTCTCCACATTCCCAATAAGGCTGGTCCAATCAAAACAAGGCCCAAAGCCCATCTCAAGTATCAATCGACCAAGCCCATGGTCCGACCCACGTGTCCCGACCTAACTTAGTCCGACCTCATGATCCATATTACAATTCGGGTACGAACCATGCTCTACCCGACAATGTCGACCATATCACGAGTGGCGACCTCGACCTAAATCAACAAGTGACGACTTAACACTTGCCGGCTTATTTGGTTGAACAATCCTCATAACCACATCCCTACAAATCAGGAACCGTTATGGACATGTTCCCACGTCCAAGTAACTGCCGCTACAATCTCGGAGCACATGTCGCCTCCCCAAAAATACACCACTCTTGTCTATAAATACTTCATCACTACCAAACGGTGAAAGGTAACTGCCATTTTGTATTCTGAGTTCATTATTCAATACATTTTAAACTTTATACAACTGTTATCTTACTCTCACGCCCGAGCGTCTTCGCCGGAGACACATCCGGCTAGTCGTGGGTTCTGTTTTCAGGTCAAGAAGCCAGGTGATCAGTCCTGCCACGTGGAGGAAGATTGATAAGCACATTTCCTGCAGCATCAGTACCCTTCTCAAAATGCTCAACTATCTTCTCCAAAGTTGAATATCCATGATCTCAACAATATAATAGATCTTCTAGAACACTCGTTGGTAATTTAGGTAGTTCAAGAATTTTATTTCAAGATCTTGTAGATGATAATGAAAAGGATACCATTAATCCTTCTAATCAACCCGATAAATCCAAAGGTAAGCAAGACAATGTCCCATGGAACATAACCGAAGACAGAGCTCTACATTCGGCTTACCTTGAGTCAGGTGGATATGCAGCGATAGGAACAAATCAAAAGAAACGTGAACTTTGGGTCAATATAATGCTGAAGTTTGACGAAGCTCAAAGAGAAAACTCAAGCACCATAAATGAAAAAAACAAGGATTCGACCTTTGGTCGTTGTTGGAGAAGAATTAGCTCTCATGTGAATAATTGGGTTGGGATCTATGCAAAAGCACAACGGAAAAGTAAGAGTCGGTGCAACGAATATAATGTTATAGATAATGCTCGAGAAATATGGGAAAAACTAAAAATGGCAAAAAATTCCTACTCGAGCATTGTTGGGATATTCTGAAACACTTTTCAAAGTAGCAAGGTGGGATTGATTGCTGAAGATTAAGCATCCATAGTTCTAAAAGATCAAACTCTAATACACCAACAATTGAGGTTCGTCCTATGGGAGTGAAAAGGTCTAAACGAAAAGGTAAGTCAACTGCTTCTTCTCAAGTTGATATAGATAATATAACAAACCGAATCAATAGTCTAAATACAAGTCGCGACCTAGATGCTTAGAGGCTTCAACTGTATAAGCAAATGTTTGATTTTTTAAACATAATGAAGAGAAAAGGCAAACGGAGAAGTATAAGAAGAAAAGGTTCAAACCGTATAATACGTTAATGTAAAAATCAACGTTGTAATCGGAAGAAATAGAGCTCTATGCCATATTGCACGAAGAATTCAAGAATATTTAGTTATGTTAGTTTGATTTTGAACTTTTGTAATGTTTATTTCACTTTTGACTATTATTGTGATGTTATTTAGTTTCGAATGTTTTATTTAATATTTGTAATGTGTGTTTATTTGTAAGTGTAATGTTTAAAATACTAAATGAAAAAAGTAAAGTTTGTTTGCATTTATTGAGATATGACATATCACTAATTTAAATATTTATTAATAAGTATTTGTGTTATTGATAGTCTATTTCAACAATAAAGTCTGACATTTTTATTTTACTTTATCAATAAAAGACTTGTGTTATTGATAAGTCTATTTCAACAATAAAGTCTGACATTGTTATGTCACTTTATCAATAAAATACTTGTGTTATTGATAAGTCTATTTCATAAATAAAGCCTATCAGTTTTGTTTTTTCCTTTAAGAGTGTCCACATTTCATCTGTTACACACCTCAATTATTTTCTCCTTATATTTACGGATTATTTTCTATAATTTTCATAAACCAAAATTCACACTCATCTCCATTTCATCTTTAAATTTCCTCAGACTTCCATAAAATATAACCACAATGTCTTTATCATCAATCTCATCATTTTCAAGTTCAAATAATACAAGTTTCGACCAAATGATACTTAGGAAGATGGAATGAAATTAAAGATACTCATGGCGCCAAAATAAAGAAGCGGTCGTATACTCGATCATTCCTCTAATATCATCAACAATTGAGAGGCCTCCGCCCGAAGATCGAAAAAGACATGTGCGTAGAGAACGTGAGCAAGCACATGACATATTGTATAGACAATATTTCGCTAAACATCCATGTTTTTCAAATGAAACACTTCGCCATAGATACCGAATGAGATGATATGTCTTCTATTGTATCATTGGTGATGGTCAAACTGGTCGGCCTGTCCCGGCCCGATCTGTGCGGACCAACACGCAGGCGGGACGGGTTGAAGCCCATCAGCCCGTGTGATGAAACGGGCCTAAACCCAGTCCAGCCCGTCCCATTTCAGGTGTCCAAACCCGCCCGTTTGGTCCGGATGTGAAGATCCACGGGTCAAACGGGTTTTCCTATTTTTTTTCAATCAGAAAAAATATGAAAAAATAAAAAGTAATTTAGTATTTAATAAGCTATATTTTAAAATATAAAATCAGTTATACATAAGAAAATTAGTTGTTTTATATATATAAAAAGATTAAAAAAAAAAAAAAAACTAAACAAATGAAAGTATATAAAATAAAAGAGGGACGGATTATACTTTATTTATTTTTATTTTTTATTGACTTGGGAATAATATTTTAGACTTTTTTATTACTGATATTTTTTTCAAAAAGGTATAGAAAAAAAGATAGAAAAAATCTAAACAAATGAAAGTATATAAAATAAAAGAGGGACAGACTACCCTTTATTTATTTTTATTTTTTATTAATATTTTATTGACTAGAAAAAAATATTTTAGACTTTTTTTATTACTGATATTTTTTTCAAAAAGGTATATAAAAAAAGATAGAAAAAAAAAACTAAACAAATGAAAGTACTAAAATAAAAGAGGGACGGACTACCCTTTATTTATTTTTATTTTTTATTAATTTTTTATTGATTAGGAAATAATATTTTAGACTTTTTTTATTACTGATATTTTTTTTCAAAAAGGTATAGAAAAAATATAGAAAAAAAACTAAATACATAAAAGTATATAAAATAAAAGAGGGACGAAATACCCTTTTTTATTTTTATTTTTAATTAATTTTTTATTGACTAGGAAATAATATTTTAGATTTTTTTTAATACTGATATTTTTTTTTCAAAAAGGTATATAAAAAAGGTAAAAAAAAAAAAAAAACTAAACAATTTAAATGATATAAAAGAAAAGAGGGACGGACTATTCTTTATTTTTTTTTATTTTTTATTAATTTTTAATTGAATAGGAAATAATATTTTAGACTTTTTTTTTATTTCTGATATTTTTTACAAATAAATATAAAAAAAGATAAAAAAAAAAAAAAACCCTAAAAGTATACTCCCTCCTCCCGGTCGATTTAGGACATTTGCTCTCGACACGGGGATTAAGGAAAAGGTAAATGTTGTGAGTGTAATTTAAAAATAGGAGAGAGAATGAGTGGAGGGAATAGTAAATTATAATGGTGTTGTGAGTATTAAAATAATGTAGGAGAGAGAATGAGTGGAGAGAATAGTGATTTAAGGTTTCCATTTTGGGCCGTCCTAAATCGGGTGGGACGCCCAAAATGGAAATAAATCCTAAATCGGCCGGGACGGAGGGAGTATAAAATAAAACAGGGACGGACTACCCTTTATTTATTTTTATTTTTTATTGACTAGGAAATAATATTTTAGATTTATTTTAATACTGATATTTTTTGCAAAAAGGTATATAAAAAAGATAGAAAAAACTAAACAATTTAAAGTATATAAAATAAAAGAGGGACAGACTATCCTTTATTTATTTTTATTTTTTAGACATTTATACAAACAGGTCCGTGCGAACCTCATTGCAACGGGCCAAACGGGCCAAGGACCAAACAAATCTTCTGATCCGCGGGCCAAATACCGGTCCGTGCAGACCTCCTTGGTCCAGGCCCGTCCCGTATACAAATCGGCCCAATCGAATAACGGGCCACGGGCGCGGGCCAAACGGACGGCGGGCCGCCCACAGACCAGGGCCCAAAATGGCCATCACCATGTATCATGAAAGCATTGCGTGCTTCTGATGAGTATTTTCAACAGAAACTCGATAGAACTGGTAGGCTTGGTTTGACGACCGAGCAAAAATGCACCGCCGCTATGAGAATGCTAGCATATAGAACTACATATGATTCGGTTCATGAACATCTAAATATCAAAGAGTCCACGGCAAATGAGTGTCTTCTTCATTTCGTTGAGGGTGTCTTAATACAATTTCGCAACCATTACATTCGAAGACCGAAAGCTGAGTGTCTTCTTCATTTCGTTGAGGGTGTCATAATACAATTTCGCAACCATTACATTCGAAGGCCGAAAGCTATGATATGGCTAAGTTATTACAAGAAAGAGAGGAGCGAGGATTTCCAGATATGATGATAAGTATTGACTGCATGAACTAGACATGGAAAAATTGTCCGCACGGTTGGAGAGGACAATTTCAAGTTAGAAATAAGACGCCAACGTTCATCCTAAAATCCGTAGCCTCACGTGATCTGTGAATTTGGCATGCTTTCTTCGGAACTCCAGGTTTTTATAATGATATAAATGTCCTTTATCGTTCTCCAGTGTTACAAACGTTATGAAAGGTTAAGCTCCACCCGTTAATTATATGGTAAATAATCATTTATACAATATGAGTTATTATCTTACCGATGGAATATATCCAAAGTGGACGACATTTATTCATTCAGATAGTGCCCCGTAGTTAGCAAAGCAAAAGTTATTTGCTAAAAAACAAGAGTCTGCGAGAAAAGATGTGGAGCGTGCTTTCGAAGTTTTACAAACTCGATTCGCTATAATTCGACAACTTGCTCTAACATGTACTAGGGATATACTGGGAAAAATTATGCTTGCTTGTATCATCATGCACAACATGATAGTCGAGGATGAACACGCAACGCACAAGAATCATCAGTATATGATAAGAGAATTTGAAGAAGATCGTCCTCAAAATCAAGCGTCAAGTAGCATTGAAAATGAGAGGTTTACTTACTCTAATGTTCGAAGATACAATTTATTATCATATATGAGTAATATAAGTCGAGTTCGGGATACAAATATCAATAAGTCACTGAAGGAATACTTGATTGGGAATATATGGGAAAAATTTCATGATGAAATGGACGATTAAAATATTTTGCGACTTATCAAAAGGTTTTTCATGTAATTTTAAATATTTTCTATGTATTTTAATGTATTTTGTTTTCATATGTAATTTTCATGTTATAATTTTATTAGATATTAACTTCTTTAAATAATAGAAAATAAATTAATATATAAATTAATTAATAATAATAAATATTAATTAATGAAATTTATAATTAATCATTCTTATTGTACAATAAATAATAATAATGAAATAATACATATTTATAATAATTATAATATAAATTAGTATAAAAGAGAAAATATAGTGGGATATAGTAAAATATATGAGAGAAAAACTGATAAATTTTGTCATGAATAGGGGTAAAATTGTTTTTAGTTGTGGTTATTGATAACTGATAATGTGGAGTTGAGTTGCAGGCGAGAGGGATGTCATGACTTAATTTCTAAAAGTCATGACTGTAGATGCTCTGAAAGTGATGTTGAAAATAGTTATTTGATAGTTGTCGTGAATATAACATATGTGACCCATCGAATGAAGAAGTATTATAAAGGGCTTCTGACCCTAGGGCCCTTGGGCCTGATCAAAATTCCAAATGAAATCAATTGATTTTCAATATTTCAAATAAATTCTTCGCCTCCTATAGAAATGCCAGATTATCCCTCGCTCTCATTTTTGGCCAAATACATGTCCGCTCTTATACCTTACGTATAACACTAGTTCACCTCTTATAACAAAGGTATAAGAGCCATTTTTTTTCAATTTTTTCTCACTTTTTATAAAAATAAAATAAAAAAACTCTGATATTTTATAAAAAATGACTTTTATACTTTATGTATGCAACTAAATAAAATTTTATACAAAATGTATAACAGTCATTTTCACTTTTTTTCTCAATTTTTAAGAGAATAAATAAAATTATTTAAACTATAAGACTAAAATTAGTATTATACATAAAATATAAAACTAAAACTAGTTTTATATATAAGATATATGACCTATTTTTAAACCAAAAGATGTACTCCCTCCGTCTCAATAAAAGCTTCACTAATTACCCAAAAGGGCGTCCCGTTAGAAGCTTCACCTTTCCTTTTTTGGCAAAGAATCTTTACTATTTCCTCCACTCATTCTCTCTCCTACATTATTTTAATACTCACAACACCATTATAATTAACTATTCCCTCCACTAATTCTCTCTCCTATTTTCAAATTACACTCACAATATTTTTTTTTCCCTCCCATTTCCATAATTTGCGTGCCCACCCAAAAGGGTGAAACACTTATTGGGACGGAGGGAGTATAATATCTATAATAATATAATGGCACAAGTGAATTTTTCCTGCTCAAACTGTCCCTGTCTATGCAGCGTACCTCATAAGCCAGAGTAGGGATGGCCAAACCGGACCGGAAAAGCCCGAAACCGCCACGAAAACCGGAACCGGGGTAACCGGAACCGTTTTGGATAAGGGCCGGTTAAGGTTCACATAAATGGTGAACCGGAACCGGAACCGGAACCGGGGTGGAAATTTCTTGTTTTTCAATAATTTTTACCTTCTTTATTCATTATTGATCGGAACCGGACCGGAACCGCACCGGAACCGTACCGGAACCGGATTGTGGTAACCGGAACCGGATCCGGAATAAGCAAGGGCCGGTTAAGGTTCGCACCTTTTGCCAAACCGGAACCGGCAATTCCGAACCGAAACCGGGCCCGGAACCGGTTTTGGCCATCCCTAAGCCAGAGGCCTTTTGCATTCCCCTACCTCTTCTTGATCTCTCCCTCCGCGTCACTACAAAAATCTAAAAGCCCCGCTTCCCCAAAACATCCCCTACCTCTTCTTGATCGCTCTATACTCCCTCTCCAGGCGTCACTCTATCTATTGCAGCAACAATCTCCCCTCGCCACCTCCGTCGACCTCCAAACTGGGGTAAAATCTCCATCTCTCACCATCGCCGCTTCTATGCGCCTCTCCCCTGCTAATCATGAACACTACAGACTCCGTTCGGGTGAATCCCAAACAGCGCAGTCCCATCATCCCCACTTTACTCTGAACACACTCTCTTCTCCAGCAATCGCAGTCAAACAGGTTCTCTTTTCATTCTCCAATTTCGTTACACCCGGTATAATTTATCTCGTGTGAAAAAATTTCATTCTTCATAGTTTTGATTTCTCAAATTAGTGCTATGTTAATCAAAATCAAGGGCGAAAGCAGTTTAAAATCCCTCCTTCTAATGTTGAATGTAAACTGTTTGTCAAAATGCCTCAATGAAACATACTTTTATGCTTGCCCCATATTTGAATGTGTATTGCCTATGGCCGTAGCAGCTGAAACATCAGGCATGCTTCTGTTTCTGAACTGTTTAGTACTCTCTTAAAAACAAAATTGTGATAGTTTCGGCAAAGCTAATAAGCAAGCCCGTAAAAAAAGATCTGAAGTCTTCATTCGAGTGTAGTATTCCAAGTCAGTTCACTAAGGTGCCAGTCAGTTATAAAACCTGGCCTGATGCAAATATCTTGTGGGATGCAGTTCCACCAACAATCCAGAATCTTGGAAAGGTATTCAATGAAATAAAGTACTCGATCAATGCAACTTGTTTATTTTTATTTTTTTGGGGATCCTAATTTTGTTTGCAACGCATTTCAGGAAGTTATCTACCACAGAAATGTAGTTTTTTTTTTCTGCTGTACAAGCTCTGGAAGAAACATCTGCTTCGGAGGGCATCCTTCAATGCTTGAGGTACACATACTACTACTTCAGTAATACTCCATATTTCATTTCTACAGATGTTTGCTTCTTGCTTTGTTTACTTTTACCAATAAGTATTCAGTTTGATTTTTGGTATAGTAGCAAGATATCCGTTTCTAATTGAGATGGAAAAAGATTCAAAGAGTAGGTACAATAAGAACTAAGAAACAAAGTAACACTTCCTCCGTCCAAAAAAGATAGGTCCCATTTGATGATTTAAACTTGAGGCCCCCTCATCCCAAATCATTCTCCATAAAAATTCAGAGAAACCAAATTAGACGGTGAGACAATTTTTTTTTTTGGGGGACGGATGTCTTTCAAGTGAAATATTGAGAAAGTACCTTGAGTGATCACAATATGCAAAGTGGACCATGGTCCCTCTAATCTCACAATGAACATTGTGTACCTTTTGTGACCATCCATGTTCCATCTATATTTGTCCCCTACCATTATTTGATAGAATTTCTATGTCCAACCATGCTGTGTAACATGGTTAATAGCTCATCATTAAAATTTGTCATTCCGTGATATGATATTATTGGCAAAGCATGTATCAGGGTTATGAAGTTGTTGGCATGATTTGGTCTAGAAAGTGATTGACTTGCTGCTGAAACATTGGTTACGTGTTCATGAATTTAACTGATTGGGATTTAGGTGGTTTTCAATCTGTTCAAAGAACCCTTTCTTACTAGACCGATGATATGAATGGGTTTTAACTTTGTATTTACGCTCTTCACCTCCAAGAACATTCTCAAAACTGAAGCAATTCTGAAATGAAAAACGGTAGACAAGGATGATTAGAAAACAATCCCCTGTACAGAGCCAAGGCATTTGCTCGAACCCCCATTCATTTCACCTTCCCCTACGACTCTCTCTCTTCTTCCAAGGCCGCCTCTACGACTTTCTCTCTCTTCTCCCTTCTCTCTTCTCTCTTCTGAAATTCATGCATTGTTCGAACCCCGAACTGAAACCCTAATCCGCCGCCCTCATCTCTCTAAGCCCAGTTCTCTGTTGTTCAAGTTCTCTCTTCTCTCTTCTGCAAGCAGCAAACATGGTAATTACTTAAATTGGTGTATTTTATCAAATGGGTTGTGGGTATTTATGTGGGTTTTAGACGGGAAGGGTTAATTTTGGGGTTTATGAAGCAATTAAATGTAAATTATTTTTATTTATGTGAGTAGTTTAATTGAGTTGCTACCACAGGTTTTGTCCGAGCTTATGACAATGAAGGAGGATGGCATCTATACACTCTCAGCCCTTGGAGGCACTCCTTTCTACCTCGAGCAGGCTTTTCTGGATGAGACATTGCTTAGATTTGTAAAGTTTGAGTTGCTTCCACGCTCTGGCTTGAGTGACATTACTGCCAATTCACATATGGTTCTTGATATGCATGTGTGTGTATCAATACTCATGTATATATCTCCCCAACTCACCTGCGCTTTACGTGCATCAGCTACTGCTGATGAAAAGAGGAGGGCAAGTGATCTATGCAGGACCATTAGGCCGGAATTCTCAAAAGATTATAGAGTATTTTGAGATATTTAACCCTGTCAGAGCTCTTTTAATTAGCTACATTTATGTTAAATTATATCAAAAACTTAATGATTTTGCTGGTTTCTCAGGAAATTCCTGGGGTCCCCAAGAATGCTGAGAAGTACAATCCGGCCACATGGATGCTGGAAGTGAGCTCAATTGCTGCAGAAGTCCGGCTTGGTATTGACTTTGCAGAGCAATACAAATCGTCAGCGCTGCATCAGTAAGTTCATCTCAAGCACAAAAAGTTCAGATTATTCTTATCATGAGATACATTATACATATACGTATAATCAAAAGATACTCCCTCCGTCCCATTAATAACTTCACTTTTTGCCATTTTGGGTGTCCCATTGAAAGCTTCACCTTTCCTTTTTTGGCAAAGAATCTTTACTATTCCCTCCACTCATTCTCTCTCCTATATTATTTTAATACTCACAACACCATTATAATTTATTATTCCCTCCACTCATTCTCTCTCCTATTTTCAAATTTCGCTCTCCTATTTTCAAATTACACTCACAACATTTTTTCTTCCCACCCATTTTCTTAATTTGCGTGCCGGAGCCAAAATGGTGAAGTAAATAATGGGACGGAGGGAGTATATAACTAATTATCATGCCAACTATAATCAAGCGAAATAAGACTTTAGTGAAGGAGTTAAGCGTGCCTGCTCCTGGTGCAAAAGACCTTTATTTCGCGACCCAGTATTCTCAATCCTCGTGGGGTCAATTCAAGTCATGTTTATGGAAACAATGGTGGAGCTATTGGAGAAGCCCCAATTATAACCTTGTTCGATTATTCTTCACCTTGGCTTGTGCACTCATGGTTGGTACAATTTTTCTGGAAAGTTGGCACCAAAAGGTCGATTCAGGGATTTTTTTTAAAGTCTTAGGTTCTGAAATCTGAATTCAAGTTTGAAATTGTTTGAACTTATAAGAGACAGTATCTGAAGACTGGATGATTTCATAGTTTCTCATACTTTTAATCTTTCACATATCAGGAGCAGCAGTGGTGATCTAATAACCACGATTATTGGAGCCATGTATGCCGCTATTCTTTTTGTTGGTATTAACAACTGCTCGACAGTACAACCAATCGTTGCCATATGCCATATGCACTATCTCAGGTGATTGTAGAGATACTGTATGTTCTAATTCAGACGTCGTATTATACTCTCATAGTATACGCCATGGTGAGCTTTGAATGGACTGCAGCTAAATTCTTCCGGTTCTTCTACATCAACTTCTTCTCCTTTCTGTACTTCACATATTACGGAATGATGACCGTTTCCATCACCCCAAACCACCAAGTCGCTGCTATTTTCACAGCTGCATTTTACTCGCTATTCAATCTCTTCTCTGCCTTCTTCATCCCCAGACCCGTAATTTTTTTTTTTAATCTCAATCCGATAGTAATTATGATTCCAAACCTATTTTCTGACTTTATTTTGAAAAATTACAGAGAATTCCAAAGTGGTGGATATGGTACTACTGGATTTGCCCATTGGCATGGACTGTTTACGGAGCAATTCTTTCACAGTATGGTGACATTCAGACGACCATTTCAGTGCCCGGGATGTCACCCAGCCCCACCATTCAATGGCACGTCGAGAATCATTTTGGATGCGATAGCAACTTTATGGCACCCATTGCTGTTGGTTTGGTTGGGTTTGCGGTCTTTTTCGCCTTCATGTATGCCTACTGCCTAAAGACATTGAACTTCCAAATGAGGTAGCAAGTACCTAGGATGATGCATTATTTGTAAATATATACAGATATCTATATTTAAGATCATCCGAAAATAGGATGATATTTAGCACTTTTTTTGAGGTAATTTTGATACCGACTTTTGAAGTTATGTTTATGTAAATCAGTAAATGTATAATGAGGAGTGGAATTTTAGTTATGTGAATTCTCGGAAAATTTGTAGATTCGCTGTTTTAGTAACGTTTTCAGAGTGTATTGTTGTATTAAAAATGTGACTTGTATTTGGATATGAAACTACTCTTATGAGGTAGATTTGGCAAAGTTTTAAATGAAAGGTAAAGATTAATTGAGTTTTAATTTTCTGCTTTTTGTGCTAATACTATTGTATTCTTTTCGTTCCATTTAAAAATAAAAAGATACTTTTGGTTAATTTTAGTTAAGAAATCCAAAAAATTGTACTCCATTGACGACTCATCAAATTATTTATTAATAAAATTTAGAATTTCAATATACTAATGATTAACTTGTCTTGTTGACCAAAATTGCATTTTCAAATTGTACTCCAAGGTTTGTACAACCTCATGCCCAGGGATCATCTCAGCGTGACCATCTTCTAGGAAAATAACAAATGACATTGTATAATTCATTCCCTTCTTTCATTTTTATAACAACTAATGTTGTGTACAAAAAAATGTAGGGCAAATTGCAGTTTGGTTACCCGTGTTTTATCAGTTTTTGCAATATGGTTCCCAAGAGTGTAAAAGTTGCAAACTCATTCCCAACATTGTCAATTTGTTGCAATTCAATGTAAATCCAGTTAAAAACTAACTTTCGTTAATAATTAAGGACATATGGCTAACACATGAATAAAGGAGGGGTAAGATGGACATTTATCATAGGGCAAATTGCAGTTTGGTTACCTATGTTTTGTCAATATTTGCAATTTGGTTATTATGATTATGATTATTATGATTATTAATTATGATTATTATGATTATGATTATTATGATTATTATGATTATTATTATTATTATTATTATGATTATTATTATTATTATTATTATTATTATTATTATTATTATTATTATTATTATTATTATTATTATTATTATTATTATTATTATTATTATTATTATTATTATGATTATTATTATTATTATTATTATTATTATTATTATTATTATTATTATTATTATTATTATTATTATTATTATTATGATTATTATTATGATTATTATTATGATTATTATTATTATTATTATTATGATTATTATTATTATTATTATTATTATTATTATTATTATTATTATTATTATTATTATTATTATTATTATTATTATTATTATTATTATTATTATTATTATTATTATTATTATTATTATTATTATTATGATTATTATGATTTTTATTATTATTAGTATGATTATTATTATTATAATTATTATGATTAAGATTATTATGATTGAGATTATTATTATAATAATAATAATCATAATAATAATAACAATAATAATAATCTTAATCATAATAATAATAATAATAATAATCATAATAATAATAATAATAACAATAATAATAATAATAATAATAATAATAATAATAATAATAATAATAATAATAATAATAATAATAATAATAATATTAATAATAATAATATTGCATGCATAATTATGTATTATTGTCTAAAAATTTATGAATCATTTCTTATTTAACGAGGAAAATTGATTTGTTCCTTCTCCTTTTAAAATACTGTTATTTATAAATTAATATTTTATATTAGATCAAGAGAACAATTTTTATTACTACTTCTACTTGAACACCATAGTTAATTTATTATTATTGTTATTATTAATAATAATCATAATAGTAATAATAATAATAATAATAATCATAATAATCATCATCATAATAATAATAATAATAATAATAATAATAATAATAATAATAACAATAATAATAATAATAATAATAATAATAATAATAATAATAATAATAATAATAATAATAATAATAATAATAATAATAATAATAATAATAATCATAATAATAATAATAATAATAATAATAATAATAATAATAATAATAATAATAATAATAATAATAATAATAATAATAATAATAATAATAATAATAATAATAATCATAATAATCATAATAATAATAATAATAATCATAATAACTAAATTGCAAATATTGACAAAACATAGGTAACCAAACTGCAATTTTCCCTATAAAAAATGTCCATCTTGCCCCTCCTTTATTCATGTGTTAGCCATATGTCCTTAATTATTAACGAAAATTAGTTTTTAACTGAATTTACATTGAATTGCAACAAATTGACAATGTTGGGAATGAGTTTGCAACTTTTACACTCTTGGGAATCATATTGCAAAAACTGATAAAACACGGATAACCAAACTGCAATTTGCCCAAAAATGTATTAAAAAATTGTAATATTATTTTATTAATATTATCATTAATTTATGGAAAATTATTGTCTTAACAATTATTATTTTATCTATATGTATAATTTTATACCTGGGTAATTTCTTATAATTTTAACTTTTTTTGAAATAGTTTTTTATCCGTGCGTTTAACGCACGGGTGTAGCACTAGTTTCATATAATAAGACTTATTTTTAAATCAAAAGATGCATAATATTTCATCTAACACAATCTGCTGATACAAAATTCATAAGCCATTCATTTCACAAACACAAGGCCAAATCTCAAATAAAATAAATAAAAAAAGGAAATGTTTAGATCTGGACTAGAATGAAAGGCAAAATAGTGGTACTTGGACAATAAATTCTAAGCAGCTTACAACAGTCACACTCTAATGTCCCTGGAAAATCAACTTAATTACCTTTTGGTTTATCTTGCGAACGAAATCCAAGTATAGCAACCATAAATCATTTTTCACAACTTACAATATGAATCTGCATTGTGGCCTAAAGACCATATCTGGATAGATAAGTGTTGATATGGCCGGATCTTTGTTGATGAGGCCGAAAAAGGCCGCCATCAGAGCTTCACACAAATCTAACTGGAGAGGAAGAAGAGAGAGGAGGACACTACTAGAATAAACAAATTTGGAGACTAAATTTGGAGACCAAAAGGATGGACGCAAAGTAGAGACCAAATATTTTAAATGTTGCGACCAACAAATGGTTGCAAATAATTGGAAACCACTGTGTGGTACCTATTTTGATATGGCGACCACTCATTTAATTGGAAACCACTGTGTGGTCCCTATTTTGGAGACCACTGTGTGGTCCCTATTTTGGAGACCACTATGTGGTCCCTGTTCTTTTAATGGTTGCAAATAATTGAAGACCACTATGTGGTCCCTATTTTGGAGACCACTATGTGGTCCCTATTCTTTTAATGGTTGCAAATAATTGGAGATCACTATGTGGTCCCTATTTTGGAGACCACTATATGGTCCCTGTTCTTTTAATGGTTGCAAATAATTGGAGACCACTATGTGGTCCCTATTTTGGAGACCACTATGTGGTCCCTGTTCTTTTAATAATTATTATTATATAATTAATAATAATAATGTTATTAATTAATAATAATACTCATTAATTTAAAAATTTAAACTTCTAAGAAATATTAATATACCTAAGTAATAATTGATAGAAATATTTAGTTAATTTCTAACTTATTTTATACAATTTTTTAAAAAAATATCCTTACCAAAAAATGTCTAAAATATTTATCTCAATTCAAAAATAAATTAAAAAAAAATAATTATACTTTTAAAATATTAATAATACTTATAGGGTATAAGGTATAGGGAATAAGGTATAGGGCATAGGGCATAGGGTGTACCCTATAGGGTACACCCTATACCCTATACCCTATACCTTATACCATATATCCTATAGGGTATACCCTATACCCTATACCTTATACATTATATCCTATACCCTATACCTTATACTCTATACCCTATACCCTATACCTTATATCTTATACCCTATAGGGTATACCCTATACCCTATAGGGTATGCCCTATACCCTATACCCTATATCATATAGGGTATAACCTATACCCTATAGGGTATATCCTATACCCTATAGGGTACAGGGTATAAGGTATATGATATAAGGTATAGGGTATAGGGTATAGGGTATAAGGTATAGGGTATACCCTATACCTTATACCCTATACCCTATAGGGTATGCCCTATACCCTATACCTTATACTCTATACCCTATACCTTATACTCTATACCCTATACCCTATACTCTATACCCTATACCCTATACCTTATACCCTATACCCTATAGGGTATACCCTATACCTTATACCCTATATCCTATACCCTATAGGGTATGCCCTATACCCTATACCCTATATCATATAGGGTATGCCCTATGCCCTATACCCTATACCCTATAGGGTATGCCCTATACCCTATGCCCTATACCCTATATCCTATACCCTATGCCCTATGCCCTATATCCTATACCCTATAGGGTATGCCCTATGCCTTATACCATATACCCTATACCCTATACCCTATACCCTATATCCTATAGGGTATAACCTATACCCTATAGGGTATACCCTATACCCTATAGGGTACAGGGTATAGGGTATATGATATAAGGTATAGGGTATATGGTTTACCCTATGCCCCTCGTAGGGGACTATGGTCATTTCTTTTCCCTAGCACTCCCAGACCTTATTCTCTTCAGTACCTCCCTCAAATGGATTTCGTTAACCGTCGCACCGCCGATCACCGTCAGCCTGCACCGCCTGAATCCCCCTCGTCTTCCACCGCTTTGCTCACGCCGCGTATTCCATTGAAGAGCCCTCCAATATTCATCAGTAACATCATCTTCTCAAACAAGATCGAACTATCCAGATTCGACCAAGCTAGCTTTCGCGAACATCGCAGCTGTACGCTCGAACCACCTCAGATCTCTGAGAGTTTTGTCGCTTTTACTCCATCTCCGGCGGCAATTCTGATCCCTGCTTCGTCGCCCAATTTGGGGGAGTTTAAACATACTGTATTAGCTTTTTTGTATTTACAGTATATCGAAATCAAAATTGTAGCCTTTGTCTTAGATTTGAAATGTAAATTTTTGGGTTTTATTTTTTTTTAATGTGTAATAAATATGAAAAATGAAATGTAAGTACATTTTTTGGCTGTATTTTGGAGATTCATTAGGAATTGATGTATTTTGTTATTTTTAATTGATGTATTTTGTCATTTTTCAATTTAAAATTATTTTTAATTTAATTTCATTATATTTATATAATTAATTGTTAAAATATTTCTGAATTATCAAGGAATGATTTGAAAATGTTTTAAAATAATATATTTTAATTTATTTTGAATTTTTTTTTTTTTTTAAAAAACAGAAGTTTGGAGACTACTATGTGGTTGCTAACTTTCATACTTGGCGACCATGTCCTTGGTCTCCATTATTTGAGACCACGTCAGCGTTGGTCTCTATTCAAATTCGCGACCACGTAGTTACGTGGAGACCACAAATTTTGGAGACCACATTTTTTGTTTGGAGACGACTGAATGGTAGCAAATTGGAGACCACTCTAAGTGGTCGCCTTTAGTGACCAGATATTCACAACCACCATAATGGTCTCCAAATTGTAAATTGGAGACGATTTTTGTCATTTAGAAACCAAATACATCGTCTCTAATTTTTGTTTTTCTAGTAGTGGGAGTGAGGCCGGATGTTGGTCGCCGATTGGGAGGAGACGAGGAATATCGAATCTGGATAGAGAGAAAGATCGGTGAGGGAATGAGAAGGGAGCGGTGAGGGAATGTGGATGATGTAGCTGGTGTTTTGCCGGATTTGTCACCGGATAAGAAGAAGATATAAAAAGGTGCAGAGAGAGAGAGAGAGAGTGTGTGTGTGTGTGTGGGTGGGTGTTTTTAGAGAGAGAAAAAAAAAGAGAGAAAATGAAATTGAGGGGAGTGAAGAGAGAGGGTTAGGCTTATACTCCCTCCGTCCAAGTACATACTTCACGGTTATTGTTCACACATGGATTAAGGAAAAAAATAATGATATAATGTTGTGAGTGTAAAAGTAAAATATGAGAGAGAATGAGTGGAGGGAATAGTAAATTATAATGGTGTTGTGAGTATTAAAATAATGTAGGAGACAAAGTGTGAAGTATGTAATTGAACGCCCAAAATAGAAAGTGTGAAATATGTAACTGGACGGAGAGAGTATAAATGAGGGGTTTATTTGGAATATTGATCTGGATGACCCTTTATATGGAACTGGAACATGTAATGTTCCATGTTCTTATGTGTGTTATTGATATGTTAGTGTTTTGGGCAATTTTCAACAATGTGAATTTGTACTAAAGAATTTTGGGTACAAATGGAATATGATCTCACTATCAAGATGGACACGATTATGTAACGAGGAAAGTCGTTGAACAATCGTTCTCCGGCACAAAACCTCGGGAGGTTTTAGAAAAACCTACCTTAACCAAAATATAATTTTATTGCTCTTAGTTTTCTCGAGTACATAGTACAGAATAATGGCGTGACCCCCTTGCATATGCGTTGCCTTTTTGAATATATACTAGGGATAAATAACGTAAAAATAAATAAATAAATGACAACCCTAATCTCGCGCCTAGAATCACGCTTTGATGAAGATCATGACCATTACAGAGCGTATGATTTGAAGGAGTCTTTATGCGGTTATAATTTGAGTAGAGTCAGCATCTGACCAAGTCTTTTATACATGTCTTCATCCCTGAAAAATAGGAAGAACAAACAAACAGTTTTGCAAAGTGTTAATTCAAGATGTAAACACAAGATGTTACCTCAAGACGTACTGCCAAGATGTTGGAACATGCCGAGTTGGATTTTTTACCCCGAACAATTGCCCCCAAAATATTTGAATCTCCAAGTGGGACACGAAGAGTCTAATGTTTTGCCATGTGTCGCTTTAGTTTTCCAAGGAGTTATTGAGGTGGTTGCTTTATATGATTAATAGGAAGTTGTAGGGTAATTATAGGTTTAGAGGTCTATAACCGTCACTTTGCTTAAATACCTCTTTGTACGGTTTTTAAAACAGGTAAAAATCTTTTCAAATTTCTTTCAAGTCCGGCGCTAGGTCTTCGCTATTTTCCGGTGAGTTCCTTTTTTCCCTTGCTTTTCATCTCCTTTGATTGTAACAATGGTGAAGGGTAAGAAAAAGTTGGTAGACGTAGGCGTGACTTTGCCTAAGGGTTTTAAGTGTCTAGGTTTCATACGCAATAGGGAGGACGAGCGATGTAGTTTTAATGCTACCCATGTTGATGCTCTACGGAAGAACAATGCTTTTCCTCAAGGTGCTGAATTTTTAGTCCCTGGTGAAGCTTTTAGTGCGAATTGTGTCTCTGATGAGTGGGTAGGGTTTTATGAATACTTGTTTAGTGTAGGTTTGAAATTTTCTTTCTCCCTTTCTATCACCCGCTTCTTCATGGCAACTCAGTTGTCTTACTGTCAATTAATGCCCATAAGTTGGCACATTCTGCTTACTTTAGATAGAATTGACGTTGAACAAGACATAGTGGCCGGTTTGGAAGAACTAGCTTTTGTTTCTGAAATTAGGGCTCACAGTAATGGTAGGTGTTGAGGCTGGAAAAATCACCATCTTACCGGGACATCTTGAATTATCAACTTGATAGAACAACTTGACCATTATTGATAAGTGACTATTATATAGTCATTTATCCTTATTTTTATATACTTTTTATGGCATAAAACATCATTTTTCATTTCATTTCTTATACTTTTTAGTTTCTTTTCCTTATTTTCTAGATTTTACGCTTTTGGTATATTTCTTGCCTTTTTAGACAAGTTTTAGGTTCATTTTTATCAAAAGGATACTTGGACACTTCAAGGCAAAAGACATGGGAGAGCACCAACCAAATCAAGCACACAAAGTTAAAATTCAGACAGAGCGGCCGTGCAGCAGAGATGGAGCGGCCGTGCACTTGGCATTTTTCAGGCCATTTTTGGCCCTAAAATATGGAGTGGCCGTGTCTTGAAGAAGGAGCGCCCGTGTCATCAGGCGGAGCGGCCGTGCAGCTTATTTAGGAGCGGCCGTGCAAGGTGTCAAGACTTAAATTCAAAAGCGGCGCCATGGTCACACGGCCGTGCAACTTCCTTGACACGGCCGTGCAAAACGTGACTGCTGACGTAAAGGCACCTTTTGGTTGCACCCGATTGAAGAGTTCCCTCCTTTTTATAAATAGGATCCTAGAGATCAGTCTTAAAAACGAATCATTAGAGAGAAATACTGATATTTGATAGATAGAAAACACAAAATACTTGTGATAACAATTTCCAAGGAGATTTGAAGATCAAGTCATTACTTTGTTCTTGAAGTTACTTTGGAAGAAGATCAATAAAAGTGAAGCATTATTTCCAGCATTTGTCCATCATAAGTCTCTCTTACTCAATCTCTTATTTTAATTGCTTTTATATTATAAATGGCTTGTGAGTAATCCCCATATTCTTGGGGTTGGAAACTCAAAAACATGCTTATTCATCATCTAAAAAATGATTAGTCTTGTCTTCTTTCTTCATCTAAAACAATTTCTTTATATTATTCTCTAAATGCCTTACTTATTGGCGATATCCAATTTGTATGATTCATCTAATTGAGAGAAGTACCTAGCGGAGAATCTCAATTGACGGAACCATATAAGGAAACTAGGTTCATTGATCACGAGAGTAGTTCAATGGCCTAGGGATGTTCTTTTAATGGAAAGTATGTTGAACTTCCGTCCTTAATGGATTCTTACTAATTATGGTCAGCTAGAGATAAGCCGAATGCCCGTTTGTGACAGGGCGGGGTCAAACATAAACGGATTTCTCAAACAGTTAGAACATAATTAGTGAAGAATACAAACGCTATTGTCCTAGCCCGAAATAGCGTAGGCCTAACATACCATCCTTGCTTTTTATGAAAACCTTTTATTTCTAAGACAATGACAATTTGATGAATAAGATTATGTGTATGATTTCCAATCCCGAGAATGCTTTGTTTTATAAGAATTCAATTAAAGTATTTTCTGTCTATGCTCTCTCTATTATTCTAAAAACAAATTTTATCTACCCCCCAATCCTTTTTATATTTTCTAAAGACAAAAATATCCCTTAAGTAAACCCTGTCTCTGTGGGATCGACTCGTACTTGCACCCGCTATACTACAATAGCCCGTGCGCTTGCGGATATAAAATAAACCGTTAGGTTTCGACTCTAACAAGTTTTTGGCGCCGTTGCCGGGGACAACGGTTTACTTTTTATTTTTGTCTTTACTACAAATTTTTAGTTTTTATTTTGTTTTTGCTATTTTGCTTTCCTGTCCTATAATCTGTTACGTTTAATTTTTGTTCAAGTGTTTTTCTTGTAGTTTATGAAACGGTCTCGGACATTTGTTGACAACTTTGATCCGGAACCCGAAAGAAGCTTTCACGAAAGATTAAGAAGATTTAGAGAAACTTTGGATAAACACATGGACGGAGAACCGCAAACACCTGCTAGGACCCTACGGGACTTTGTTAATCCAAGTACCCCGGGAACTAGATCCCCTATTGTTGTGCCGAATGCCGAAGCGGCACACTTTGATATAAAGCCGCGACTTTTGCTTATGGTTATGAATAACCAGTATAGCGGCACTGCTTTCGAAGATCCTCATCTCCACATCCAAACATTCTTGGAATACTGTGATACTACACGTATTCAGAATGTTACCCCGGAAGCAATTCGGATGCGCCTTTTTCCTTTCTCTCTAAAGGATAAGGCAAAACAGTGGTTAATTTCAGTCCCACCCAACTCTTTTACAACTTGGGACCAAATTCAAGAAGCATTCCTTGGACGTTTCTTCCCTCCGAGCAAGACTGCTCAAATTCGGACGAAGATTACAAATTTTAGCCAAACAGGAAGCGAATCACTGTATGACACTTGGGAGCGATTCAAAGAGCTCCTAAGGATGTGCCCTCACCACGGGCTTGAAAAGTGGTTAATTGTGCACACTTTCTACAATGGTCTCACATATAGAACAAGGGAGACAATTGATGCCGCCGCAGGAGGTGCACTGATGAATAAGACTGTGGATGAAGCATACGACTTGATAGAGAACATAGCCCTGAATCATTATCAATGGTTCAATGAGAGGGAACAACCGCGGGAGATTCCAGGTAAGTACAATATTGATGTCATTACTACCTTGTCTTCTAAAGTTGATATGCTTCTTAAAAAGTTTGAAAACTTTAATGTAAATCCCGTGGCCAACATTAATGTTGTCTGTGAACTATGTGGGTCAAACTCACATAGTACAGAATGTTGTGAATTGCTTGACACTACTTCTAGTGATCAAGTAAACTTTTTTAATTCTTATGGGGAAAAGGGTGGTATGTATTCAAACACATACAATCCCGAGTGGAGAAATCACTCAAATTTTTCCTATAAGAATAACAATATTTTAAATCCGCAATCTTCTACACAACCACCGGGATTCACACAAAAGAATTTCAATGTCAATTCTAGTGCTTTCCCTCCCCCTAAGTCTAAATTGGATCTTATTATGGATTTTATGATTGAAAGTAAGAATGAGCAAGAAAAGACCAATAATGAGTTAAGGGAATCCATAAAGTCGTTGAATGCTAGGTTTGATAATTTAGCCGCCCACAATAGAATGCTTGAAAATCAACAAGCTCAACAAGCCGGTACCTCGCATAGACCACAAGGGAGTTTCCCCGGTCAATCGCAACGGCCCGACGAGCATGTTAGTGCGGTAGAAACTAGGAGTGGAAAAGAAATTATAGATCCCCTTCCTAAGGAAAATATCAAACCGAGTAAGGAGAAAGTTAGTCCAACCCCACCGATGGTTGAGACTAATGAAGATGTTGAAAATGGGACAGAATCCCCTAAGATTTCTAGAAATTTTGACCCTCCAATACCATACCCCCAAAGGTTGGTAAGAGCAAAACTTGACAAACAATTTGCAAAATTTTTAGAAGTCTTAAAGTCTATTTACATCAACATACCTTTTACCGATGCCCTTCAACAAATGCCGTCCTATGCTAAGTTCTTAAAGGATATTCTTGCAAATAAGAGGAAACTTGAGGAGCATAAGACTGTCGCTTTGACAGAAGAAGTAAGTGCCATTTTACAAAGAGAACTTCCTCCTAAATTAAAAGATCCCGGCACTTTCTCTATTCCTTGCAAAATAGGTAAATATAATGTTGATAATGCTTTGTTAGATCTTGGGGCAAGTGTGAGCCTCATTCCGTTTTCGATAGGTAAGAAACTAGGTGTGGGGGAAATGAAACCCACCACTATTTCTCTCCAACTAGCGGATCGTTCCATTAAATACCCGATGGGTATTATGGAAGACGTCCCTTGTCAAATTGGGAAATTGATCATCCCGGTTGACTTTGTAGTTCTTGATATGGAGGAAGATCACCAAATTCCAATCATTCTAGGAAGACCTTTTCTTGCCACCGCTGGTGCAATAATAGATGTAAAGAATGGCACTCTTTCTTTAAACATTGGAAATAAGAAAGTCGAATTTAAAGACTTAAATCTCAAGAAATCGTTCCATGAAGTTGACACTCCTAAGAATGATAACAATAAGAGTGAAAACTCGCAATCCAAGGACTCAAAAATAATAATTAAAAAGCCCTTAGATCATAATGGTATGAAAAATATGCACCCTAGGCAGCATAATAAAATTGAAAAATCAAAGGGTAGGGGGCCTAAGAAAAAAGGCACACCAGGATGTCGCATGTGCATCAATTATAAGAGCTCAATCACGCCAAAGGGCAAGGAATGGCGAGTTGTTAAGGACAAGAGACCATTACAATACCACTCACCGTCCATTGTTACTGATAAAAAGGGGTCGAGCTTATGACCTTAAACAAGCATCATCGGAATAATAAACCGATGGATTATATTACTATTTATCATAATTTTGTTTACCATCGCATGCTTATCTTTTTACTCTTTGTTTCTTGAAACATTGAGGACAATGTTCATTTCAAGTGTGGGGGGGTAAATCTATCCTTTTATTTTTCGCTTTATTTTTCGCTTTCTAGTATAGATTTAACTGCTTTCTAGTATAATTTTTTTTTTTTTTAACTTAGTTGCATTTTTTCTCTTTTATGCTTGTATAATAGTATATAAAAAAAAAAAAAAAAAAAAAATCCCTATGATGATCAAAAATCATTATCATTATGCTTGCCAATTGCCCTAATATGAATGCCTTTATCTTTCCCCTCATATTTTCTATACACTTAGAAATTTATAAAAAAGGAAAAGTATAAGGGATCTTTTTAGGAAATAATTGAAAGCCTCATAAGTTGGTATAGCACAATATATAATCTCATCAAGGAAAATGCATTTGATTAGAAAGGAATCCTTTTATGCTTGGTTATATATGCAAATTTTTGAATATATTCCTTTAAGATTGTACATTTTTTATCTTTATTAGATATTTATTCCCTTTTTAAGAAGCACCTTTTTGTTTGCATCCCTTGAATCACACCCTTTCATAAATTCCATCCTTCCATTTTCAAATCAAGTCAAAGAAAAACACTTTTATCTTATTAATAAAAGAGTGACAATGGTCACCAAAAGCAAAAAGAAAATTATCTCCTAAGTAACTCGGGGCACGGCGTTCGCTGCGACGATGCTTCCTTGCCAAAACGGGAATAATATCCAAAAGTATTCTTGATCTAAGTATTAGGAACATGGGGCTCGCGACCACAATGTCTCCTACTTGAAAGGATCAAGAATAACTTAGGTCTTTTGCAAAAATATAACACGTACAAAAATAAAGATAAATTTGTTTGACTTTGACGAGATTTTTCCACTACCATCACCCATTCTTCACCCTTGTGATTCAAGAATGTAATGCAATTCTTCGGAACTTCTAAATTGTGAATAAATGTCTATACCTTTTCTTGTACATCTTAAAGAAATAAAATTCATCTTTTCTAAAAAATCACTCTAAAAAGTGATGGCTTTTTCTACCAAGAAAACTCTTCCTTCTAGCATGCTTTACTTGATCAAAATTCTATATATGCTATACTAGGTTATTGTCTTGCATTTTATCTCTTTAAAATATCCCTAAAATACTTCTTCCCAAAATAAAATTTTTAAAGATATTCAAAATATGATTGGATAGATAAAAGGCATTATCTACAAGGCATTCAAGGGCTTGCTACTTTATTTCGAGGGATCAATCATAATTTTTCTCCCTCCCCATATTTCATTATAAGTTTGCTTGGGGACAAGCAAAGGTTTAAGTGTGGGGAGTTTGATAAGTGACTATTATATAGTCATTTATCCTTATTTTTATATACTTTTTATGGCATAAAACATCATTTTTCATTTCATTTCTTATACTTTTTAGTTTCTTTTCCTTATTTTCTAGATTTTACGCTTTTGGTATATTTCTTGCCTTTTTAGACAAGTTTTAGGTTCATTTTTATCAAAAGGATACTTGGACACTTCAAGGCAAAAGACATGGGAGAGCACCAACCAAATCAAGAACACAAAGTTAAAATTCGCACGGAGCGGCCGTGCAGCGGAGATGGAGCGGCCGTGCACTTGGCATTTTTCGAGGCCATTTTTGGCCCTAAAATATGGAGTGGCCGTGTCTTGAAGAAGGAGCGCCCGTGTCATCGGGCGGAGCGGCCGTGCGGCTTATTTAGGAGCGGCCGTGCAAGGTGTCAAGACTTAAATTCAAAAGCGGCGCCAAGGGTCACACGGCCGTGCAACTTCCTTGACACGGCCGTGCAAAACGTGATTTGCCGACGTAAAGGCACCTTTTGGTTGCACCCGATTGAAGAGTTCCCTCCTTTTTATAAATAGGATCCTAGAGATCGAGTCTTAAAAACGAATCATTAGAGAGAAATACCGATATTTGATAGATAGAAAACACAAAATACTTGTGATAACAATTTCCAAGGAGATTTGAAGATCAAGTCATTACTTTGTTCTTGAAGTTACTTTGGAAGAAGATCAATAAAAGTGAAGCATTATTTCCAGCATTTGTCCATCATAAGTCTCTCTTACTCAATCTCTTATTTTAATTGCTTTTATATTATAAATGGCTTGTGAGTAATCCCCCATATTCTTGGGGTTGGAAACTCAAAAACATGCTTATTCATCATCTAAAAAATGATTAGTCTTGTCTTCTTTCTTCATCTAAAACAATTTCTTTATATTATTCTCTAAATGCCTTACTTATTGGCGATATCCAATTTGTATGATTCATCAATTGAGAGAAGTACCTAGCGGAGAATCTCAATTGACGGAACCATATAAGGAAACTAGGTTCATTGATCACGAGAGTAGTTCAATGGCCTAGGGATGTTCTTTTAATGGAAAGTATGTTGAACTTCCGTCCTTAATGGATTCTTACTAATTATGGTCAGCTAGAGATAAGCCGGAATGCCCGTTTGTGACAGGGCGGGGTCAAACATAAACGGATTTCTCAAACAGTTAGAACATAATTAGTGAAGAATACAAACGCTATTGTCCTAGCCCGAAATAGCGTAGGCCTAACATACCATCCTTGCTTTTTATGAAAACCTTTTATTTCTAAGACAATGACAATTTGATGAATAAGATTATGTGTATGATTTCCAATCCCGAGAATGCTTTGTTTTATAAGAATTCAATTAAAGTATTTTCTGTCTATGCTCTCTCTATTATTCTAAAAACAAATTTTATCTACCCCCCAATCCTTTTTATATTTTCTAAAGACAAAAATATCCCTTAAGTAAACCCTGTCTCTGTGGGATCGACTCGTACTTGCACCCGCTATACTACAATAGCCCGTGCGCTTGCGGATATAAAATAAACCGTTAGGTTTCGACTCTAACAATTATCACTGAATTATAGGACAGTTACAAGACCTATTCTTCAGGAGGAAAATCCGACCGTTTCAAGCTACACCCAAGGCCAATTGTAACTGAAAAATAAAGACTCCATCAAAGATATCCGAAAGAGTAAGGAACATCTTGATTTTGTATATATATATATGTATATGTATATATATATATATGTATATATATATATATATGTATATGTATATATATGTACATATGTATATATATATATATATATATGTATATATACATATATATATGTATATATACATATACATATATGTATATATACATATATATATGTATATACATATATATACATATACATGTATATACATATATATACATATACATGTATATACATATATATACATATACATGTATATACATATATATACATATACATGTATATACATATATATACATATACATATATATACATATATATGTATATATATACAACACATGTAACTACACACACCACGGTTAGGATCGTATATGCTCAATGTATACTGACAATACTCGACTTCCACCATCAAATTAATAATATTCCCCATTTTCGAGGTTTTATGCCGGTGAACAAGTTGTTCAAGGGCTTTCCTCGTTAAAATCCTTCGTGTCTACACCTTGAATCTAAATTATCATATTACATTGTGCCCATTTCCTTTCAGGAACTTGAAAATGCTTAAATTTGACCAAAACAGTTTGGCGCCGTCTGTGGGAACAATGGTCTTTTGATGATTAGAAAATTTCGAGTTACTTACCGGAATTGCACCAGGTTGACGATCATGACGACAGAATTAGGGTTACTCTCGTGGATCAACATACATCGTCAGCATCCTCGCACTTCGTACTAGGAGTCGTCCCCACGAAGGCTCCTAAGGGGATGGTGCAATTACACGAAGGGGGCAAAGTGAAGTCCGGACTGTGCCAACATGATGACCCCCCAGACCGGCTTGGAGGCAACACAACCTCGATAAGGCAGCCGAATCAAAAGCGAAGCGCCCACACTGCCCTTAACATCCTCGAGCATAGATGAAGCAACAAACAGCGACCTGAAGAAACATCTTGATCGGTATGAAAGACAACAGGCTGATCCCTTTTGACGAGAACACCAACTAGAAATGGGGCATGCAGTTTAAATAGGATAAGAGCCTAAAAGCGGGGCATAAACCTCATTAAAGGCGTGTTACAATGAAAGTAAGGATTCACCCCTCCATCACCAAGAGGCAGGTACGATTCGCTATATTCCACTACCACTAAGTTATTCTAAATTTAATTATGCTTTTCTAAAACTCTTGTCAACCTGAGCATAGGGGAAGTATTGACCAATTTAGTATTTATTCCTAATGTAATTCACCTAGGGGCATTTAAGTTGCAAATTAGAACATATTAATATAATGATTTCTTGAGTGCTAGTAGTATTTTTGTTGAACTATCACACTTACCGTCACCCTAAAAAGGTACTTTCCTTTCTACGGTTTGAGGATTTTGCATCCTTCTCAAATTGCTAAGGTTATCTACACCTTCGCCCGGGACGCACGCTCTTCATATTTTAGCTAAGGTGTAGGTGGGCCAATATGTCAAGTACATGTTGATTACCTTCTTGTACTTAGCTAAAGTTATGGACTCAAGATGAAACAAATAGGTTGTGACATCAGCATGTTACCACAATGAACACAAAAAAATTATGAATAAGTCATCTATTCATTCTTCCTCCCATTTAAGTTGTAACACCAACGTGTTACACCAAAAAAAAAATCTACTTACTTTACAACCCAAAATATTTAAAGAAAGGTTGATCCTATTCATCAAAACATCCAAAAACGCCTTCCACGTCATTATAAGACATGGGGCAATACCAAAAGCATGTTCAAAAAAACATGCATAAAACCTTACAACCTAATATATCTACCATCTAAAAGCGAGGACAAAACCCTCGGCAAAATATCAAAGTTAAACAAGCCATAAGATTGTCTTTGAGGACACCCCTTCAATTAAAAGTAATAAAGCAAAAAACCAAACATTGCTTTTTCAAAGACAAAATTAAAATCATTCCTCATTTGTACCTTCATCCATCTTCTCTTCTTGCGTCTCACCAACCTGTTCCACTTTCCCTGCATCATGCACCTTGGAATTAACCTCGCCAACCTCTTCCCCTGAAATCTTCCTCAAAGCTGCATACTCCTCCTCTAAATCCCATTCAGTATGCTTCCTGACATGGTATTCCTTGATCATTTCAATCCTGGCTTCGAAAACAGGTTTCGCAGCCTCTGCCATTAACTCGTTTCGGAGGGATTCCATCTCTTTATTGTGCCTCCTACCTGACTCAGCCATCCTAACCACCCATTCATCATCCTTTGCTTCAATCTCCTCATTTTTCTTCTTCAACATATCCAAAGCAACCCTGAGGTTTTCTTCCGCTTCCATCTTGGGTTTGAATGAAGATTCAGCCTTATCCTTCCAGAGCTTGACCTCACTTACCAACAAACCTGTAGCAGCAACAATCTGTACCCAGGAAGACAGTCAGTGGCAAAAAGTAAAAATACGAAATAATTCTCACAAGACCAACTGTTATCTTATTCTCCAGCTCATCCTCACTTGGTACCGTAATCTCCACATCAACCACTTCTTGCGTTTTCCTCCTCTTAACCATCACTTTGTCTCCGACCTCGAGTTTAGGTACTGGGGGCAGGTTGCTTCCTTCCACCTTTCCCTTACCCTTGAACTTGGCCACCAACTCACTTGCCGCAAATCCAAATTGTGAACGGGTTACTAAAAAAGAAAAATAAGGGTGTCAGTACAACCTGAATTATGAAAGTTAAAGATATACTGAGAAGAGATGGCTTACCAGAAGACATCTTGTGGCTGCACTCTTCAGGCTGCTCGATAGCCAACTTCTCCACACTCAACACAGCAGACAATGAGACAAACTTTCGAAGATTTTCAGGTAGAGCCCTAACCTGCTTAACAATCTCCAGAGAATCAGAAAGGCCGGGGAATAACTTCGCCAACTTAGGAACTGGAAAAGGACAAAAGAAGATCAGTGACCAAGATGATATACTCAAAACAAACAAGAAGCCAAGTAAACAAGACTACCTTCCTTCCTCCATTCAGACACTATTTTGTCACCACCCTCCAGGCTGCTCTTCTTTACATAGAAGAACCTGTTCTTCCAACCCCTATCTTTGTCTAAAGATTCTGCCAACAAACCTTGTGCCCTAGACTTAACCCTAAATACATACCTAGAAGACCCATGTGACCTTATATCATAACAACAAGCCAGTTCCTCCATATCAACCCGCAAACCAGTTAGGGCGCTCAACTTATCCAACATTTCTTAAATCCTCCAACCTACCGGCATCAGTTGAGAAGCTCTGTGACTTCAAAAAAGCGTGTGATTAAAGGAGAAAATGGAAATTTTAGGCCTATTGCGAAGGGATATTCAAGGAAACACACCCAATCAAGGAAACACACCCAATCAAAAGAAACACAGTCAGACGCAAAACTAGGGTTAGGGTTCATGAAAACGGTACGATCCGGAAAAACTTTCTCTAAAAGTTTGTATGTCAGACAGCGTGAGCTCACAATGTTCTTCATGGGGTTTATCAAGCAAACCCATAGAAGAGAAACCCTCGGGCAGATTAGCATTTAGATCTTCCATTTTGCAAGAAAGGAAAAAGAGGAAAAGAAGGAGAGAGAGAATCGTACCTGCTGAGGAATCCTCCCTTCGTAGCAATGAGACCAACCAAGCGTAGCAGCATGGGTTATTAAGAGGGTTCTAGACGCCTCGAAAACCGTAGGCCCCATTATGATCCCAACACATAGGGCCACGTAAATCGCCAAGCATCGCTTCCCGGTCCAACTGAAGAGACGAGGTGGGCGCCAGCAGTTAGTGAATTTTCAAAATCCAAAAACTTCCTTTTTTCGTTTTTAAAATTCAGGGGCAATTGTTGAGGCTGGAAAAATCACCATCTTACTAGGACATATTGACTTATCAACTTGACGGAACAACCTGACCGTTATCACTGAATTATAGGACAGTTACAAGACCTATTATTCGGGAGGAAAATCAGGCCGTTTCAAGCTACACCCAAGGCCAATTGTAACCGAAAAATAAAGACTCCATAAAAGATATCCAAAAGAGTAGGGAACATCTTGATTATATATATATATACTCCCTCCGTCCCACACCTACGTGCACACTTTCCATTTTGGGCGTCCCAAACCTACGTGCACATTTCCTAAAATGGAAAGGAATCTTTACTATTCCCTCCACTCATTCTCTCTCCTACATTATTTTAATACTCACAACACCATTATAATTTACTATTCCCTCCACTCATTCTCTCTCCTATTTTATTTTCACACTCACAACACTTTCAATATAATACTCTCTCCTTAATTTACGTGAAAAGTCAAAGTGAGCACGAAGGTCCGGGACGGAGGGAGTATATATATATATATATATATATATACACAACACATGTAACTACACACACCACGGTTAGGATCGTATATGCTCAATGTATACTGACAATACTCGACTTCCACCATCAAATTAATAATATTCCACATTTTCGAGGTTTTATGACGGCCAACAAGTTGTTCAAGGGCTTTCCTCGTTAAATCCTTCGTGTCTACACCTTGAATCTATATTATCATATTCCATTCCCATTTCCTTTCAGGAACTTGAAAGTGCTTAAATTTGACCAAAACAGTAGGTATAACTTTAGGGTCAAGCCGGGTAAGGATCCTTTAATTTTGGAAATGGATGCGGCTGATAGGGGTTGGAAACATAAATTATTTTATGTGTAGAAAGGTAGCCTGGAGGGTGGCGAGGATTTGGTGACAACCTTGAACCCCAAAGGTAGTAGTTGTTAGTTCCATGCTTAGATTTTTACATCTTGCCTATATCCATCTTGACATGCTGTTAATCCTTCTTTTGCAGTTAGCAAGTCAGAGGATCTATTCCCTCCACTGGAGAGTACTTCTGCCAACGTCGATCGGATTCTCTGTTTGGTCCCTGATTCTCTTCGTAATTACCAACCTACGATTCCTGAATTTGTTGGAGAAAATTCAAGGGAAGAGGAAGGACGGGAAAGCAAGGCCTCTGCAAGCACAAGTCTGAACAAGATGTCTTCTGGTATACTCCTTTCACATTGCTTGTTCTTTGAATCTTTGTTCAACCTGATCTAGCATCTAACATGTTCATTTCCATCATGCAGTGACTCGTTCCAAAACTAGTTTGATGTGAAGGACATAATGTCAGGAATCAGAGCAAAGGTGGGAGTAAAGGTTGAAGGTGGTAAACCTCCTATCCCTAAGGGGGACAGTTCGAGCAATAAGGTGGAGAAGAAGAGGAAATTTGAAGATGTAGAGATTGTCAAGATTGTGGAGAAGTATGAATGGAAGGTGGAGACTGTGAGGGCTAGTATGGAGGGTCTTTCTGAGAAGATGGAGGTTTTTTCCAAGAAGGTAAATTTTATTTCTTTATGTTTTGCACAAGAGATTTTCAGTATGTAGATTTTGACATGATAACTTGTTTCATGCAGTCAATGAATCTGGTTGACTACTTGTTGAAGGAGATTGAGCTAAGAGATGACAAAATTAAGATCTTAGAACAAAAGGCCAAGGCAGAGGGTGTGAGGGCTACACAGGCCTCTAGTGAGACTGATAAGGTGAAGAAGGATCTAGAGAACCTGTCCACCAGGATGCTGGAGGTTGAAGAGGAGCATATAAAAGAGTTGGATGAGGAAAAGTTTATGATGGATGTAACCAAGTACGTGATGGAGAGTAGAATCGAAATGATGAAGGAGTTTGAGATGGGGCAGCATGTTAACTGGAGGATTACAGATGAAGTGGCAATGTTGAACGCTTTCCTTGGTGAAAGTGTAGATGTTGGAGAAGTCAAGATGTCAGAACAGGGTGAAGGAAAAGATGGTAAGGAGGATGAATCCATACCTGTAGCAAAAGTCTAAAAAATAATTTATTTCAAGTTTATTCGGTGAGGGGGATGTCCTCGAAAAAACAAGTTCCATCTTTGGTTTGTAACCGACTCATAAGAGTCAAAACATTTATTTTATGGTGTTGGGTTGGTCCAACATCTTAGGCTCGTCAAAAGTAGGATGTTCTAAACCTTTCACATCTTAATGGTATCTTCGAACCTATTGGTGCCTTCGTTTTTATCGACATCAAGTGAATATCTTGGACTATCAATATGCTAAGAACGCTAGACTGAAGAAAACATGGCCATATGATCCATGATAACAAGTAAATGTTATAACCAACTTTGTAAAGATAACATGTAACAATGTTACAACCAATTTTGTTAAGATAACATGTAACAATGTTATAACCATTTTTTTTAAGATAACATGTAACAATGTTACAACCATATGATGATGATGACATGTGGAAATGTCATAATCTTACGTTCTTTCGGTAACATGTACGATGTTACAACCTTAGTTCACGACTTGATTTAAATATAAGACATAATCACTCACATATCAAGATGATTTAAGTCTTACTTTTAAACTAAGTGTGAAAATCGTGCGCCCAGGCGATATTATGATCAAAGTTCTAAATGCATGATACATACTTCTCTCGAGTGTGAAAAAGTTTTATGTACCTTACATCATTAAGTAAAGCTCGACTTCCGTTTTCAGGGTGTCAACAGTTTGCTCCAAATGTGCCTTTGATTGATATGTTTGGAGATTCTCATCTTGCAAAACACAAACATGTTAGGGTTGGGTGTTAGCTTAGCTAACACCCCTCCGATACTTAAGTCAGTAAGGGTTTTATCTAAATAAAATAAACAAGACAAGAATTTAAATAAGATATAAAGTGGAGGTTCGTACCTTATTTGTTAAAATTCAAACAAGTTTTGACTTACATGTAGTACTGCTCAAGATGTATTGCATTTCAGCTTCTAGGTATCTTGACGCCATCTAGGGTGGACAACCAATATGCACCTTTCCCGGCTTCAGCATCAATGAGATAAGGACATTCCCACTTTGGAGCCAGCTTGCCCGCATTCAACTCTATAGTGTTTTGGAACACTTTTCTCAATACCAAATCTCCAACTTGAAACCTTCTTATTCTTACATTTTTATTGTATGACCTGGCTATCCTTTGTTGATAGGCTGCCATCCTGATCTTGGCTATATCTCTAAGCTCATCTACTGTATCCAAATCTTGAGTCAAGAGTTGATTATTTTCGTCTTGAGTCAATAACCCATATCTTGCAGTGGGAATTGTTACCTCTATTGGGATCACAGCTTCAGCACCAAACACTAATGAGTAAGGTGTTTGCCCAGTAGCATTCTTAGATGTTGTCCTGTCAGCCCATAACACGAGTGGTAACTCATCAACCCATTTTCCCTTCTTCTGGTCTAGATGCTTCTTCAGATTGTTGATGATCAACTTGTTACTTGATTCAGCTTGACCATTGGCTTAAGCGTGTACAAGCGTAGAAGTTATCAACTTGATTCCCTATCTTGAGCAGAAGTCTCTAGTCTTTTTGCTGATGAATTGGGAACCATTGTTGCAAGAAGGAAATGACTTCTTTGTCTCTCACTTGTACGTAAGCTTCTACTTCTATCCATTTAGAAAAGTAATCTATCACAGCTAACATAAAGACTCTCCCTCCTGGAGCTTTTGGTAATTTGCCAACTATATCCATGCCCCACTACATAAATGACCAAGATGAAAGTACAGGATGTAGAGATTCTGCAGGCTGATGTAGGATGTTGCTATGTCTTTGGCAAGCGTCACATTTTAAGGCATAATCCATTGCATCTTGCCTCATTGTTTGCCATTAATATCCCATCTAGAGTGCTTTCGACGATAGTGATTTGCCCCCAGAATGGTTTCCACATTCACCAACATGTAGATCTTTCAATACATCCTTAACTTCTTCTGGCTCTAAGCACCTCAGGTACAAACCTGTTGCAAATTTTTTGAACAAGACATTATTAATTAAAATGAACATGGATACTCTCATCCTGAATGATTTGATTCTAGACATCTTGAGGAATTGTTCCATCTTGCAATTACTTAACAATCGATTGGATCCAGGTTGGATCTGCATCCCGGCTTTGAACAAGTGCGTCTGGTTGGTCTACATTTGTACACTCTTCAGGTTGGTCAATGGCTGGATATTTGACAAAGACAATTGGAATATTGGTATTCATCATGGCTCCGCACGCTGATCCCAGGTTGGCCAAGGCATCAACTTCAGCATTCTCCTCACGAGGTACCTGTTTTAAAGAAAAGCTAACAAAACGCGTTGCAAGAGCTTTAACATGTTGAAGATACGATGTCATCCTGGAATTCTTAGCTGCATAAGATCCATTAAAATGGTTAACTAATAACAATGAATCACTAAAGACATTAATATGAGTTATACTTATACTTAGAGCGGTAGATAAACCCATAATTAAAGCTTCATACTCAGCTTCATTATTGGTCGCCTTGAATTCACAGGAAACAGCTTGAGGGGTCAACTCACCTTGAGGTGATTTCAATAGAATACCAAACCTGAACCTCTAGAATTGGATGCCCCATCTGTGAATAAAGTTCAATATCTAGGGGTGTTGTTACCTTCAAGATGTTGTACTTCTTGCTCTACTTCAGGTTGTAGAGTGGAGCTGAAATTAGCTACAAAGTCTGCTAGAGCTTGCGACTTGATCGCACTTCTTGGCTCATAAGAAATTTCATATGTGCTAAGCTTTACTGACCATTTGTCCATTCCTTCTGACATTTCAGGAGTTCTCATAACAGTCCTGATAGGGTAGTTAGTTTTCACAATAATATGATGTGTTTCAAAGTAATGATGCAGTTTAGTGGATGCAGTAATTAAAGCAAGGATGAGTTTTTTGTTGTTCTAATTCCCCAGACGTTTAGTTATGTTTGACTTATAACTTAAACCGCTATGTAATCGTCTTTATCATTTATTATAGAGAAAGTTTATTTGGCTTATTAAATGTTTGCATGTTTATTATAATAACCTGCGTCCCTAGTTATTGTGAATAACTAGTATAAGTTGGTAATGGATAATCATGGAGATGATTATATGCATGTGATGCACATTGCACTTATGGGTACTTGCTAGAGAACAAGTACTGGACATGACCTACCTATGAGATTATGACATGGTCTATAGTCATATATGTCATGATTAAATCTCATGATAGTCGTGTCATTGATATCCTTTGTACCTGACATTATCATCGTCTTCCACTTGATGAACATCGCGTTTGATATAGTCTAACACTATCTTTAATAGGATAGCTATAAGGGCTATGTTGGCACGGTTGGATTCTTGTAGGGAAGAATGATAAGTCAAGAAGGGATTTGTTCCTCTCGTTGAGAGAGATGTTTGCTTGGGCCCCTCGATGGATGATGTTGATGAAATGTGTGGCCACACTCAAGAGATTTTATGAGATCAAATGCACTTGAATTATCAACATATTCAGAATCGAGAAAGCATTGAACATGTGAGTTGACATGGACCATGACTCATGTTCAATTGGACATCGTGGACAAAGGAATTGTGACATTGATCTATCAAGGAATCAAGCTTTGATGTTATATTTAATTGGGTGGACATAATGACTTGCTAGAGATCAATTATGTCTTGTGAGGTTGATGTTTCAACTCACTACCAACATAAAATATAATTCCTAAAGGGTCACACATAGAACGGATGAAAATTGGATTTTGGGCTGGTCACGACTCGTGACTAGGAGCACGACTCGTGCTCTCAATCAGCACGAGTAGTTTTTTGGTCATGACTCGTTTCCACGATTTGGAGTTTGTCCGTAGGGTTGTATCGCGCGGGACAAGCTAGTATCGCGTGGGACAAGGCCTTTTTGTTCAGCTCCAGTTTTAGTCGTAGCATTGTATCGCGCGGGACACCCAAGTCTCGTGCGGGACAAGGCTTCAGTTGGGCTCCAATTTTGGCTAGGAAAAGGACTCTTTTTCCTAAGGGTTAGGGATATTTATAAAGTATAAATAGAATCCTTTTGCCTCAGCCTACATTGAAGAAAATTAGAGTTTTAGAAACACTAATTGTTTGATTTTGATTGAGAATCAAAGATCAAAACACACATATCAATTCCATAATTGAGCCATTGATTGTTGAATATCGATTCAACAATCGGAGGATCATCTAGCAATCCTAAAAGAATTTTTCTTGGTTCGTTGGCGTGTGGATTATCGATAGAGGGTGATTTGTTTATCACCAAAATCTTGAAGACTTGCAATCGTTGATTCAACACAAGGAATAGAACAAGGAAGAAGAAGGTCAAAGATTCAACATCAATTTAAAGGTCGAATTTCAAATTCGATTTGAGATTCGTTTTGAGTAAACATAATCGTTACAAGGTATGTAAATCTATTTCATATGTTTCTAATCTCTTCATGCTAGACGGATTCAAGGCTAGGGTTTTGTTGTTTTATAAAGATCTTCCGCTGCGTTTGTAACCCCAAAATCCAACATTTTTCTAGATGGGAGTAACTGGTTTCCGCATCTAGAAGAGATTTACTTACATAGTATATTGGATGTTGTTCGCCTTGAGTTTCTTTAACCAAGACATCACTTATCGCGCTTTCTGATACGGCTAGGTACAAGTACAAAGGTTCACCTTGTTTCGACTTGGCTAAAAGTGGTGAAGATGTAAGGTACTTCTTAAGGTTAAGGAAAGCTTCTTCATGTTGTTCTGTCCACTGAAATAATTTATTCTTCCTTAAGACGTCATAGAACAGCTTGCACTTCTATGAGGATTTAGAAATGAATCGGTTCAAGGCTACTACTCGCCCCGTCAATCTCTGCACGTATTTGATGGATTAGGGCGACTGCAAATTAAGGATAGCTTTGATTTGTTCCGAGCTGGCTTCAATTCCTCTTTTGGTCACCATGTAGCCCAGGAATTTTCCTGCTCTAACACCAAAGTTACATTTTGACGGGTTCAGCTTCATATTTAATGCCTCCAGGATGTTAAATGCTTCTTCAAGGTGCTGCACATAGTCCTCCATATTCTTGGATTTCACTACCATGTCATCAATGTATACTACCATCGTCTTGCCAGGTTGGTCTTTGAACATCTTATTCACTGGCCTTTGATAAGTTGCACCAGCATTTTTCAGTCCAAATGGCCTAGCAATATAACAATATATACCTTCAGGGGTAATAAAGGCAGTGTCTTCTTGGTCTGAAGACTCCATTTGAATTTGTTGATAGCCTGAAGAAGCATCCATAAAAGTCAACACATCATGACCTGCAATCTCATCTACCAGAGAATCAATATGCGGTAATGGGAATAGATCTTTAGGACATGCTCTGTTCAAGTCGGTGAAGTCTACGCATACAGGCCATTTCCCATTTTTCTTTTATACTACCACCACATTGGCAAGCCATCTAGGATATTGCACCTCCCTGATCATCTTGGATTTCAGTAGCCTTTCCACTTCCTCCTTGATGATTTGATTCCTTTCTTTTGCAAATTTTCTTCTTTTTTGATGAACCGGCTTGACAGTAGGGTCAATATTCAGCTTGTGAGTTATGACACCCTTTTCAATTCCTGTCATATCCTCATGTTTCCAGGCGAAACATAGTTTTCTATTCTTCAAAACCTCAATTAACTCCTTCTCACCTTCAAGAGGTAAGTCAGCTCCGACTAGAACTTTAGCTTCGGGTTGGAGGCATCTACAGGGACTTCTATCAGATCATGTTCTACAGCCTCCAAGACATCCTGGCGCACTTCTTTAGTTGCTAGGCTTGGCGAGAAGTGGTGCATGCTTTCATATATGTTTTGAAACATTCCATGGCAGCTTGTTGGTCACCTTTCACCCTGATCACGCCCCAAGGCGTCGGCATCTTGATACATTGGTGATATGTTGATGGAATTGCCTTCATGTTATGAATCCAAGGTCTTCCCAGAATGATGTTATACGATGATGGACAATCGATCACACAAAACCTTTCCATGGAGTTCATTACTTCGACATAGACGGGCAACTTGATCTCACCAATCGTTTGCTTGGTTTCCCCACTAAATCCTACTAGAACTGATAAATTTTTCATGACTTCAAATAGGGGGACCATCATTTCTTCTAAGGTGCTCTTCATGATCAGGTTGACCAAACTTCCATTGTCGATTAAGATACGCTTCACCTTACAGTTTGCAATTTGCTAAGTAACAACCAGCCCGTCGTGATGTGGATCCAAGATATTCTCCTTATCGTCCTCATAAAAAACAACATGTTGGCATGGGGACTTGTCTGGATGCCTAGTCGGTAGTTCCGACTTATCTTCCTTAGAGTCTTTAGCATGACGCTTTACCGCAGAGTACATAGTGCCACAGATGTCAGAACCGCTTGTGATATAATTGATCACCTTGGTTGCAGGGGGAGGTAAAGGTGGAGCTTCAGTTACGGCTTCTTTTATCTCAGCACGTCCTTTCCTCTTACCAAGCAAATCTTTACGAAGTCCTTTTGAAAGTAGAAGGTTGATCTCTTTCCTCAAGGCGATGCAATTATCGGTTGTGTGGCCAAAATCCTCATGATAAGCACACCATTTAGACTTATCTTTCCAAGGCGAGGGTTTGTCAGTTGCCTTTAGCCACTTTGCCTTACTACCCAAGTTGTCCATTGCATACAGAAGTCCTGAAACATCAACAGAAAAACAATAGTCACTAATCTTTGGATAACTTGCATCATCTTCATCATTATTCTCATCCACAACATTAATTTTAGATGAGTCGGTTTTAGAGTAGGGTTTTCCCCTATTAGATCTATTATGTGAAGAGTCCGCCTTTCTGTCAGGATGCTCGTATGTATACAGGTGTCTTCTTCGACGTCTTGCCATGAATCAAATCATCTTCTTCCAGCCTGATGAAACAAACAGATCTTGTTCTGATTTCCTCCAAGCTTTTAGACGGATACATGACCAAATCTTGGTAGAATAATGATTCTCTCCTCAGTCCCATCCTAAAGGCCTCTGTCGCAGTCGACATGTCAATATGAGGAAATCTTACGGCCTCCTTGTTGAATCTAAACATATAATCTTTCAGCGTTTCGTCAGGATGTTGTACCACCCTGTAAAGGTCACTTGTTAGTTTCTGAAATACAGGGTTACAAGAAAATTGATATAGAAACATGTTGAGTAATTGAGAATAAGATGAGATAGAGTTCATAGGCTGATTCGTTAGCCACATCAAGGCTGGACCAGATAGGGTTGATCCAAAGCCTCTACACAAACAAACTTCCTTTAGATGGTGAGGGATACTAATAATATCTATCTTCTCTTGGTATAGGGCTATATGTTCTGCTGGATCCGTCGTGTCATCATATTGCTTCATTGGAGGCACTTGAAACCTCTTGGGGATCTCCACACTGCCTATATCACGAACAAAGAGGGAGTCATGGTTACTGGTTGGAGATGCTTGATTGAGGGGCAAGTAATTCCTGGAACATTCATGAGAATTTCTTTGATCTGATGCAACTCTCTTGCTAAAGAATTATCTGCAAAAGTGTTAGTGGCAACAAATTGATTCATAGGAGTACTAAACGCATTAAAACTCCCTGTTTGCCCCACAGGAGGTGGAGTTGCAAAGATGAAACATGTTGACTATGGAGCCTAGCTGGATGTAATGATGGCGTAGTCAGTCTGAACGGTGCTAGCCATTGGAATGAAGTTATGATTGCCCCTTGCACTCGTCTCAGCTTCTGAAAAAAGAATCCTAGGTTGCAAAGGTAAAGTCTCAAGCATGCTGACTATTGGACCACTACGCCTTGAGGCTGCTAGCTCTTTCTGCACCCTGACGACTGCATTGAATAACATTTGATTGGTATGATGTTGTACATCCATCTGATTCTTCATCTGCTGCGTCATAGCCGTCATGTTGGAAACAATATCCAGCGAGATTCCAGGCAGCGTCATGGATAAAGAATCTCCCAGGTTGAGACGTTGCTTTGAGGCGTCACTGCACTGAACCCAACGGTTGAAAGTGCATCAGACGTCACAGGCAAGCTGGATACGCTGGTCCTTATTCCATCTGAAACTAAGGACGTAAGCATTGCAGATGTAGGATTGCTCATCTTGATTGAAATCTAAAAAATCAAAGTTTTCACAGACGGCGTCAAATTGTTTTTGACAATTTTCAACGATGTGAATTTGTACTAAAGAACTTTGGGCACAAATGGAATATGATCTCACTATCAAAATGGACACAATTATAATTATGTAACGAGGAAAGCCCTTGAACAATCGTTCTCCGACACACAACCTCGGAGGGTTTTAGAAAAAATCTACCTTAAATAGATTTTGCATGATAGGCGGGGGATTTAAGGTTTGGACTTGAGCTTTCTTCTCATAAACAACCAACTTGAATTTGAATCTCTGTCCATGTCAATTGGGACATGAGTTGAGAATTAATGGAGAATTAAAATTACACCAAAATTTATTTATTTATTTATTTTTGTATGAAAATATTTGAAAAAAAAAAAAAGAAAGGAAAAGGAAAGGAAAAGCCCAAACTGGCCAAGCCCCAAGCCTGCTGCATCACCTAAGCCAGGTCCGGCTGGGCCAAGCCAGAAGTACGCTAAGCCTGCTAAATGTTATGTGAGTCACATTATTGTCCAATTTATTTTGGCAGTTTAATTACAGGATAATAAGTCATGACTTTATCCCCCTCTTTACTGTGGAGAAACGAAATGGAGGGAGTAGTTATCTTCGTTTAAAGGTTCAACGGTTTCTAAAGATAATTCACGAAGTGGCTGCTTTTCGAGAAAAAAATTAAAAATATCTATATTACAATACTTGTGGGTTTCGACCGCCACCAAAAGGTAGCCTACGAAGATTAGCTCTAACAACTGTTGTGTATTAAAAGTTGAAATCAACATTTGTCTTCCTACAAAATGCTGTTCGGTAGGTTTTGTCCTTGTCCGAGTTGAAGGTGCCTTATAGGTTCATTACAATTAATTTCATTAAATTAATTTGTGTCAAGATTATTTTGAGTATTAAATATAGTGACCTCCGTCTTTTTAAAGGTAAATTTTAATTTTTCTTGATCGATTTAATTGAATTTTGGCCAATAATCCATGGGAATTTGTTGTAAAGGTACTATTATCCAACTTCTTTAAAGAATAGTAACCACAGTCACACACATATATATATGAAACTAAGTCAATTTAAGATTAAAGTAATACAACTATCTATATTAATCAATAAAATTAAAGTAATACACAATTAGAGAAATTTGGCATGGCTGCTAATAAATGTGAATCCAAATATTGGATGGATAGAGGCCTACCTCTCTTGACGATGGTCTTTCAAACTGCATATATATTGACACTGACCTGTTTATTCTTTGCATCCCCCCTTCTCTCTCTCTCTCTCTCTCTCTCTCTACACGCACTGATTTTAAGACATAGTTCTAATCAAAGTAGCTTAGTTGTTGACTGGCATTCTGAGAAGATGGGTTCTGATTGGTTTAGCTTCATTAAGGCTGCTTTCTCAACTTTCCTCCTCTTTACTGGTTTTGATTTTGACCCTTACCAAAATCTCAACGAACAAGGTACTATTGCATCCTTAAATTAATTCTAGCTCTCTGCCTTTTCAATTTCGTTATATTCATATAATCCCCTTGTTGCTAATAGGCTCATACTACATACGTGTTACTGCATTAATTAATCATGGGTCCGATAACAAATTCTCCATCCGTTATAAAATAAAAGTCTCACTTTGCTTTTCATGGGCAACTCAACTTAATTAAACAGATTGAGAGATCAGGTGTATATATATGTATTCCCTACGTTTCATTTATAAGTTCACCATTTTATTTAGGCACAAGAATTAAGAAAAACGTGAAAAGGTGATGTGTTGCGAGTGTATATAGTTGAATAGGAGAAAGAAAGTAATTAAAGTGGGTTATTGTTGTTAGTATAACAAGTGGTACTCATTTATATTTTAGGAAAGGTGAACTGTTATATTTAACATCCAACAATTTGAGAAATAAGTGAACTTATAAATGGGATGGAGAGAGTAATCTTTAAGAAAATGGGGTTGCAAGTGATGTCCATTCCTCCATGTGACCATACAAACTCGTGAATTTCTTGATCTCCTCTGAATCCGTTATAATTAAAATTGTTGGGCGCCGAGGGAAGCCATTCTTAAATAATTGTATAGCATAAAATGTTAAAAACCCATTCGAGCACGGGAACATAGATAAAGGGGGAGCGGTGAAATGTGTTGATCCCCTTAAGGGTAATTTTGATTAAACTTTTACTAATAATTATGATAATTTATTGATCTTCATATAATATTTTAAAAATTGTTAGATTTATTTTTATTGATGTATCAATAATACGTTTTAGAATCTCATTAGAATAATTACTTTTTTTTTTTTATATATATATTTGGCTAAAGTTTAATCAAATCACCCCTAAAATATGGAACTATATTATGAAATGAGAGATTATATTTTTGTCTACCGGTTTAATTGTATTTCCATATTTTTTTAATCTTCTTTGAAGAAATTATGATTTAATTTCACTTTCTTATAACAGCTCCTAACTTCAGCTTCATCCGCAATGCAACCACTGCCCCAAAAGTCTCATACTACGACTACATCATCGTTGGTGGCGGCACTTCCGGTTGCGGGTTGGCCGCTACTCTTTCCGAGAGATACAATGTCCTCCTCCTAGAACGAGGCGGCAACCCCTACGGAAACCGCCTAATAGAGGGCATAGATATGTGGATCGAGCTCCTCTCCGATCCTTCTCCCCATGCTCCTGGCCAATACTTTGCCTCTACAGAAGGCATCGGAAATATGCGCCCTCGTATTCTTGGTGGCGGCACTGCAATCAATGCTGGTTTCTACTCCCGTGCCCAAGCCAGCTTTATTAAAAATAGTAAGTGGGACCCTATATTGGTAGAGGAGTCATTTCAATGGGTGGAAAATAAGATGGTTTTTGAGCCTGAATTAGAAGGATGGCAAGCAGCTGTTAAAGCTGGGATGATCGATGCTGGGGTGGCACCGGACAATGGGTTTACTTATGATCATTTGGTTGGGGCTAAAGTTGGTGGGACAATATTTGATAGGCAAAGTATGAGACATACTTCTGCTGATTTACTCGAATATGCAAATGCGAGACGGATTAATGTTTTGCTCTGGGCAACTGTTAATCGAGTACTCATTGAGACTAAAGGTTTGCATGTTCTTACTTATAATTATTAATTTGTATCAAAAATCCAATATCATTAAAATTGTTAGATTACGTTTATATGACATTAAGTCATATATGATCTAATTAAGAACTAGTTTTTTCTCATTCATATAGGAAAAACGAAGCCCAAGGCTACTGGAGTGGTATACACTGATTTTAACGGGGTTGAGCATACTGCATATCTGAAGGAAGGGCCAAAGAGTGAAGTCATACTTGCAGCCGGAGCAATAGGAAGTCCGCAACTTTTGATGTTGAGTGGTGTTGGCCCAAAGAACCAACTCGACCGCCTCAATATCAAAGTTGTTCTGAATCAGCCTCTCGTTGGCCAACGCATGAAAGATAACCCGATGAATAATGTCTTTATACCCTCTCCCCAGAATGTATCAATTACACCCATTATTATAGCCGGTATAACCCCTTTTGGTGCCTATATTGAATCCGGATGTGGCATTAACATTGCTGGTGGAAATCAAGCTCAATATGGGAACTATTCATTTACGGTATACCCTATTAACCTCCTTACCGTCTCCAAATTGTTATTATGTTTAGTTTTATTTTATTTTTCTATGAGGTAAGGCTTTATGTCCCCCAAAACTTGTACTGTCATGGTTAGCCCCATCACCTTTCATTTTCTTTATTTTTGATTAAAAAAAAAAAAAAAGATCCATCAGTCTCATGTCAAAAAATAATCTATCATCTGGATACATTTTTTCCTTTGATTCTTACTCGAGATGTTTACTAATTAGATTGTTTAACATTGTAGAGGGGTGGATACATACTTCAAAAGGAAATGGGACCGGAATCCACCGGTTTCATGGAGTTGCAGACTACTGACGCGAATGACGTTCCATCACTGACGTTCAACTATTATCAAGCACCAGCAGATTTGCGAAGATGTGTTGGTGGGATACGAACCATCATGAGAATAATTGAGTCAAAAGGATTCTCACCGTACGTTGTACCTGGTATAACAGGACAGGACGTTCTAGAACTTACTGTACGCTTGCCGCAGAGTCATCCCATACAAGCTAATACTACAACAAACTTGGAACAATTCTGCAAAGACACTGTCAGGACTATATGGCATTACCATGGCGGGTGCCATATTGGTGAAGTTGTTGATCATGATTATAAGGTTATTGGTGTGGATGCTCTACGTGTTGTTGATGGATCAACTTTTAATAATTCTCCGGGAACTAATCCGCAAGCCACTGTTTTGATGCTCGGAAGGTACTTTCATTAGTCACTTTATAATTGCAAACTAAATATTTGGATAACTAGAAATTTATGCATATTGGCCATTTTAATGTACAAAATTAAACCTTTTTAGAATATCCCCAAAATGAAATTCGGACGTTCATTTAGGGACGTTCGGGAGTAATTAGTTGTGAATTTAACCCTCTAATTACCACTAGTCCATTTCCTTGAATCACAATGGGTGTGAAAATATATAGTAAGTTCCACTTTGATAAGTTACTTTTTGGGCATTGAAATTAGGTCGTGTGTGTAACTATGATGCAGGTACGTTGGAGTGAAGATTATAAGAGAAAGAAGAGGGTAGTGAAGGGATTAGAGCAACGGGAATCTATGCAGGTCCTTCCATGGACGAGTTTTCCATGTAGATGTAGGCATGTACCATGTAAAAGAAAAGATTAGGCAATCTAGTACTCCTCCTTATAAACAGCTGTTGCTTTTGATTTTTTACAAGTTTTAATAAACACAATTATTAGTACAAGTTTTTTTTTTTTTTTTTTTTTTTTTTTTTTTTGAGGCTTGCCCATCTCGAGTCAAGCCATTTTTTTGTGTAAGTCAATTTTTACTAACAAGTCCATCAATTCTCTGAAATTCCCTTAAAATCCCCACCCCATAGGCGCCTAATATTAACTGGGGAGAGATAATCATCCACTCTAACCAATGGGGGGAGTCGAACCCAGGACCTCCGTGTTGGTGTCCCAGTGCTCTGGCCATCAGGTCAAAATCTTATAAAAATGCCTTTTTTTAAAGTTAAAAAACGCATTTTAAGTGTCTTAGTGTAAAAAAAAATGTCAGTGTAAGATTTTTTTTCCAAAATATAGCTTTTTAAAAATTTATATACCAAAATAACATTGTTACAAATTTAAGTTACCAAAATAGCACTTTCAACATTAAATCCGGAATTGGTAATTTCGGAATAAAGCAATCCAGTATTACCAATTCCGGAATCCAATTTTTTTTATTTTATTTTTTTCAAAACTGAAATTAACAAAATAATATTTTCTGTAAAAAACGAGCGATCGCGCAGTATATAAGGGGCGATCACGCCTAATGTAATCCGGCGTTACTAATTTCGGAATCCCTATTTCTTTTTTTTTACAAAACTGATTTCAGCAAAATAATATTTTCTGTAAATAGAGAGCGATCGCGCTATAGTTGGGGTATGGGTAATTTCGAATTTCATTTTTTTAAAACTGAATTAAGAAAATTATTTTTTTGAAAAATTCAATTCCGAAAATGTTAATTCCGGATTTGCTTTACAAAGCATCTTTACTTCTTCTCCCACAACAACTCTGTAAACAACCCACGCAGAAAATAACCCAGTGAAGAAGAAGAAAAAAATAAGGAAGAAGAAGAAGAAGAAGAAGAAGAAGAGAGGAGGTGGATTTTTTCCAAAAAAAATTGAAAATTCAAGAAGTTGATTAAGAAGTTCAAGAAAAAGAGAAGAAATGTGGATTTTTATCAAAAAAAAAAATGAAAAATTCAAAGAAGTGAGCATAAGAAGAACCAAAAAAGAAGGTACATTTTAATTCCTCTTAATTTTTGTTTGAAATTTAAAATTAGTGTTTATTTGATTTTTTTGTAAATGTAGTGATATTGTTAAATTAGATTTTTGATAAATATTATTTTTTTCAATTTTTAGGAATAAATATGGCTGGAGTTCCACTTGTTTTCATGTGTTATTGGGGAGGAGATGATGAACACCCGTTTGAAGGTGAACATTTTGAAAAGGGACCAAAATGTGCACTTAGGGCTAAAACTCGGTGGAGTAACAAGAAATTGATTAAAAAGTTAGCTAAGAAAATTGGGGTAGATAGAGCTATTGTTCAGTTGTAAGTTACATGTAGATATCCTCATCTTGTCGCTCCCGGGATTGCAAATTACATTCCATTTATAATCGACAATGAAATGTGTATGGAAGTCATGTTTGATGTTTCTGCTCAGTTTGGTGGGTTGAGTAGCTTACAATTGTATGTTAAGATGAATTTAGTTGTTAATGTGAATGTAACGACCCTAAACCTAGGCACTATTTTAGCATCCTATTATATGCATTTTATGTTATTGGTTGACTTTACGTGCTTACTTTATGTCTTTGATTGTTATGTTAAGTTAAGATGGTTAGAAAATAACTTTAAAGCCTTAGGGGTAAATGGGAAATAAAATAAAGTATCTTGGGGAAAGTATAATAATTGAAAATAAATAAAATATGAAATGTGGTCAAGGTGTGTGGTGTAAAGAATTTGAGTAGAGTGGTTAGTTGTACTACCTTAGAACTTGGAGGGCTTAATGGCCTATTGTTGGAAGATCCCATTTAATTTGGTATGGGGGGCCATACTCCCCCTTTTCCATCACATCCTTCATTTTCAAACCTCCCCATATCTCCCCATTTTCTTCAATCACCTTCTTCTTCCTCCTTTTCCTCCATGAAAAACCTCCCTCCAATCATTTCCTTCCAAAAATCATAATAAATTCAATCCTTCTCCATTTTTAGATTCGTTGGCGTATTCTTGTTCGGGGCGACGAGGGGAGCGCATCAAGCTAGAAAAATCGTTGTTTCATCTCATATTGTTAAGGTGAGTTATTATGACCTTCCTTCAAACTAGATCATGAAATGTTGATTTGTTAGGGTGTTGCTATAATTGTTGTTTAATAATTTAGAGCACTTTCTTGAAGTTGAAAAATTGGGAAATGACCTAAATGTGGTGTTGTTGTCCATGGAAATTGATAAAGAAAAGTAGGGTGTGGTTGAAGAGGAGATAGAAATGTTAGGCATGAATGGTAGTAGGTTGAGAACAGAATTTTAGGTTGGGCGGTCGCCCATGGTGGGCTGAGCGGCCGCCCATGTGCACAGTCGTTGGCCTTCAGCTTTCCCCACTCTTGGGCGGTCGCCCATATATCCCTGCGCGGTCGCCCATGTACGCTTGGGCGGTCGCCCTTGTACTCCTGAGCGGTCGCCCACTTCGAAAGAAACTTCACCCTTTGTGACCCCTTGCTTGGGCGGTCGCCCATACTACCTTGGGCGGTCGCCCATGACAGCAGATACTGCTCCAGTTTTTCTTCCTTTCTGATTTCCACAAAAACCACTCATCATAACTCTTGACTATTTTTAAAGTAATATAAACCCAATCTACCTAGGATATAAATGAATCCTCTTTAACTTGGATTAAAGTAAAATACTTTAGCTACACAATTGTAAGTACCCCAATCTGGATCACCCTCTTCTGAACACACAGGAAACACTGCAGACTCACACAAACGCAGTCTCGAAGACCCGTAACACTCAAAACCCTCAAAAACCCCCAACCAAACCAAGGGAGGGACCTTTCTGGGACAAAGAAGCACAAAAGGACTTTTTAGGGATTTTTCAGAAATTGGAAAAGGAAATATGGTCCGTACGGACCTCTTTGTCATAATGATTACTAAATCCCCTTAAAGTCCAAGTTAATCCCTCAAATCCCGGAGGTAATAATTACCCAGCTACATGGTTGGTCCGTACGGACCTTATTGCATGCAAGGTTGGTCCGTACGGACCTCTTTGCTACCAGACACCATCATTGCTGAATCTTCTTAAAGTCCACATATTCCCTCAAATCGAGAAAAACCAAAATTTTGGATTACCTAGAAGATACGTACGGACCTTCTTGCACAAAATCTGGCACTATAAATAGAGGGCTCCCCCTCCCTCATTTCACACATCTCCCTCTTCTCTCCTCTCCCCCCAGCCTTTTGGCACCCCTCTAAGTCCTCTCGAGGCACTCCCGGCCCGTTTCGGATCATTTCGAGGCCTTTCGAGCCCCCTCGTGGTGTTCCGAAGCCTCTCCGAGCGCTCCCGCGATGCTCCCGCGCTGCCCCGAGGCACTCTCGAGGTACTCTGAGGCCCCTCGTGGTACTCCGAGGCCTTGCATGGTCTTTCTCGAGGCGTCCCGGCTCTTTCCGAGTCAAACCGGCAACTCGAACGCACGCCGAAACTCTGCCCGAGTGACTCTTGCCATCCCAACGCACGCCGAACCTCTGCCCGAGTGATCCTTGCCATCCCAACGCACGCCGAACCTCTGCCCGAGTGATCCCTGCAATCCCAACGCACGCCGAAACTCTGTCCGCAGACAACCGGCTCATCCCGAAGCAATCCCGGTTCGTACCGAAACACTATTCCATCCTCAAATACTATTCCCTAGCGAAAGACAGACACGAACCAACATTGGTAAGGCTTCCTTCCATTACTATTTCAATACATTTCAATAAAGCAGTGTACAATGTAGACATCCGACACAGCATGCATTTTTAAAAAGCACATACACACACACACAACAGTTACAGAATATTAGGGGTACCGAAAGACTCGTTTTTACGAGGCGACTCGGGTGAGCTCTAATATTCTAATATTCTCTTCCCGAGGAGTCATCTGACCTCCGAACTCAAAATCTCATCACACAACAAAAAAACAGTTTATTTTTAAACTGATGTCCTTTTTAAATGTTTTGGGCTTAATAAAAACGGCGTGGCGACTCTACAAGCGAAACACAGCGAGACACCTCCAACACGCAAAACGGAACGAGTCAGATGCCGGGGCGCGATCGATTTGCCTATCGGATTCGGGCGACTTCCCGAACGCGAACGCACGAGAAATGCGAGATTGTGCCGGGGGGCCAAAAAATCCGCGCGCGAGCACGGATCCCCGGGTAATTTCAGTTGGCGACACTGCTGGAGATATTTTGTTTTCAAAAAACTTTTAAACAAAACAAAAGATTTTTAAAACGATGATGAGGGTCAAACTTTCATTTTACCCCTTTCTTTAACTGTTGTGTGTGTGTGCATGTGCATGTGCTTTACTTTTTTATTTTATAAAAAAAATAAAAATACAAAAAAAATGCATCAATATACATCTGTGTACATACATTTAAAATTCTTCAAAAAAAACTTTTGTTTTACTCAGAAAAAAGAATTTTAGAGACCGCACACTACGCGCACTGCTGCCTCGGTTAAACCGCACGCTACGCGCACTGCTGCCTCGAATACACTGCACACTACAGCCCTTAACCCGGAGTGGTCTCAGTTGCAGTCCGTTTGGTCTTCCTAGGCCTCTTGGATGCGCACGGGATCATTCCAAACATCCCATCCTAGCCAAGAGTCAACCCTGCACGTTTGAGTCTTGAGTCACACTCTATCCAGACTCGCTTGGTTTTTACCCAGTCCGTGTCATACAAGCCTGGATACATATCTCATGCCGGCCATTTTCTGAGTCGAAGCTCGGAAATCAAGATCCCTTGCGCAAGCAAAGCGATGAAAGGTCATGCTAAAATCTTGACCCGATCTTGATTTTCCGAGGCTACACCCAGACGATGTTCCGTCCCGGATATACATCCATGCTCGCATGACACCATGTCATCAAGCCTTTAATACGTCAGCCATGACGATATGACCCAGCCAACGCCTAACGTAACAGATCCCTTGCGCAAGCAAGGTAAAGAGAGGTCATGCCGAACTCTTGACCCGATCTTGACTCAATGGCCGGCTCGGTTCACTATTCACATGGCTAACGCATTAAAACGAACATGACAGGCTCGGTCCTTAGGTTCGATTTTTCTTTTAGGCCGGTGGAAACCGCTTGCCCTATAGGACCCTCGCCCGGGGATGTCCACCCTGGGATGTCGAAATACAGGTGCAAAACGAGGGGCTTATAGCCGCACAGACGGTCTCCACTGACCCAGGATCTAGCATAGTTGGGAAAAAGAAGAGCAATCTTTTCCAACCCACCTAGGATTCCGAGAAAACACGTTTTAAGTAAATTAAAACAACAAAAAATAATAAAAATAAAAGAAGCGGAAACTGCATGTCACGTGAGCTTTCCCCCTTATCCCGTAAGGCCTTCCCGTGTCTAAACCTTGCCCGTCACCCCCTCCTGCGAACCGAGAGTGGTTGAGAATACCCGGGAGCTGCCTTTTCAGTATCGAGGTCACAAGGTCCGATAGCCCTTACAGCTCAACGGTCCGCACCGCCCGCTACTCCCCCATGACGGGATCAACAGATAACAGTGAGGGAAACGGAACCCCGCCACTAAGGAACCTTCAGACAATGGAGGAGGTGCTGCGAGCCTTCGAAATTATCAAAAAGCGCCAAGAAGAGCAGCAAGCCTGGATCGTAGACACCCTGCGTCTTCGAGGAACCGTTGCAGTTCCCCAACCTGACAGAACCTTCGTTCTCATAGAAGACGAAGAAATACCGGCTCCCTCGATTTATCAAAGCTATCAGCAGGTCCCGCCTCCGCCAAGCTACGAGATCCCAGCAACGCAAAGCAACTCTCGCTCAAAGCTCCCCTCAGGCGTCAGTCAAGCAGCTCCGACATGCCCGCCTTAGCACAGTCAGTTTCCCGGCTCAGCACATCAAGCTCAGTACCAACAGCACACATACGTGCCTGCTCCGCTAGATCCCAGTGCATCTCGGTATCCCTCAGGATTCAATCCTCTGCCTCTATACGAGCCTCGCAGCCATAATCAAAAGTCCCCATGCTTACCTGGGACAGGCATCCCGAGCGGATATCCCGACATCTCGAGCTTGCCACCTGCTAGTCTGCCACTTGGGGCTAATGAATCATTTCCCCAATTCCCAAACACAACCCTTAGCGGACCTGGCAATCACGCCCTTAACTTTAACACTCCAGGGTATGGGTTGGTATATACTCAACTACCTCCCCAAGACTCCCGAATGGCAATCCCATCAGCCAATCCACCTCCATCTTTGGTTTCCATCCCCGAAAACGGTAACCCGCCTCAACCTGCCGATCCTCACATGGCTTGGATTATCGAGCAAATGAAGGACATGCAAGGCAAGCTAGCCAGTTCTCGGAAGGACTCCTTCCTACCCACTGATCCAAACAAGGTGGTCCCACTCCCTCCGAAATTCAGGATGCCGAAAATGGAAAAGTTTGACGGGACATAATGCCCAAAAACCCACATCGACACCTATGTCTTGGGTATGAGAGCCAAAGGGGCAACCCCTCAACAAATGGCGGATCACTTCCAGCATTCTCTTAAGTCCACAGCTCTAAGGTGGTTCCTCAACGTAAAGGCAGAAAACCGCTCCACATGGGACCAAATCAGCGAGATCTTCTTGGAGAAGTACCGCGCCAACCTTGAGTGGGAGACAAACCGCCACGATCTCCAAGCCACCGAGCAAAAGGATGACGAACCAGTAGGCGAGTTTTACAAAAGATGGAACTGGAAGCTTAGTGAGATAATGGATCCACTTTCCAAAGAAGAGCAGATGGACATCTTCTATTCTTGCCTCAAGCCATCCCTGAGAACCTTGATTAGCCATCACTTCTATCCGGATCTCCGTGCCATGGTCAACGCCGGAACTAAGTTTGAAAAGACTCTGAGCCTCCAGAAGACAACAGCAGCCCCTGCTTCATCTTACCGCTATCGGACAAACCTGTCAACTTCAACACCTGTCCCGAATAAAGGAAAAGAAGCAGCCGAAACGGTACACTACATCCAGAATGGAGCTCAAGTAAACCGTGATCAAGCAGCCCCAAGGAACAACAATCCCCCTCGCTTCCCACAGTTCCAGCATTTTGACAACCTCGAAATGCCTCTGGGTCAAGTATTTGAAGCTTTGGTGAAGCGAAATCTTCTCAAGCCTCTCGAGAATTTCCAACCAAAGACTCCCAAGCCCAACATGGATATGAGCAAGCACTGCGCCTTCCACAACTATCCTGGCCACACCACCGACAATTGCTTTGTGCTAAAGCAAGTGGTCCAGGGGCTAATCGAAGAGGGAAAGTTGGAACGCCCTCGTGGCCCCAACACCATCGGAAATACATTCCCCCGAAACGACAGGGTGAACACGATAGCCTTCGACGAAACTCCAAGCGAGAGCAGACCTCCTGCGATTTCTGAAACCGTCAGCATGCTATCCCGCTATGACTGGGAACATGAAACTAGAGTCAAACGGTCTCGTGACCGGGAATCCAGACAAGAACGCCCAAGGGCAACTGTCTCCTTACGATCTTTGCCCCGACCAAGGCACACCAATGGATGGATTGAACGCTCCCCAGAGGAGACTGAGTCAAATGGCAGCACGGGAAGCGGTCTAGCCTTCACAGATGATGATTTGCCGATATGTGAGAATCGACACAATGAGGCCCTCCTCATCCTCATAAAAATAGAGATGTTCTTCCTCCCGAACGTCTTAATTGATAACGGCTCCACAGTCAACATCATTTCCTTGAGCACACTAAAACGACTCCGCATCGACCGCTCCCTGATAAGACCTTCGCCCCGGATAATCCGAGCCTATGATGCCACTCTACGACCAATCGTAGGAGTCATCAATCCGAGGATCCAATTTGATGCACAACTGGAGTCGATAGAGTTCCAAGTCGTGGAAATCAAACCAACCTTCTCTGCCTTGCTAGGACGACCTTGGATACATCAGATGAAAGAGGTATCATCTACTCTTCACCAATGCGTGAAATTCATCAATGCCAATGGAATGCTCGAGGTAATACGCGGAAGCAGCACAATGGCAAGTGCTTGGCCAGCAAGCTACGACCCAGAAGAAGGTCCCGACATGACCGAATACTCTTCTCCAGATGAGTCTCCAGTCCTGTCCCGCTACGAAGTGGATCCCTACATCCACGCTCTAAGCCGCGACGAGCTAGAGATCGAAGAGCTCATGGGTCAAGACGACAACTCTGACATATGCGACTGTGAAGAATGCTGATAGGCTCTATCGCAACACCTACAAATTACTACAAGGAATCCTAATAATGTAGATAGTGAAAGTCCAGGATCGATCTCAGGGAACAGTTATTCGTTTGTGTAATAGTCACAGACCAGTTTGGGGGTTGTTTGATTTGAGTGTTGTAATTATACTAAAGCAAGAAATTAGATTGGATTGAAAACAATAATGTAAAAGCACCTTGGATAAATAAATCTATCACTGTTTATCAATCAATATCATTGATTCATTCTTTCTGTTCTTCCCCTAATCACTTGATCACGAGATATAAAATCTCTATCTCTTCTTTGTTATTAATCACTAGCGGCGACATGCTCAACCAATAATCCTAATCAATATTAAAAACCTAGCCGACACGGTCAAGATTTTAAATATCAATTGATGAAGTTTTAAGAGATTAAGATCAAGGAATTATTCTATTCTTTTTCAAATAGAAGATAAAACTAATTTTACCCCAATCACAATTCAAGATGACACATACAAGAACTATGAAATTGCTACAGTGAAAACCCTAGTCCGACACGATAAAAGGGAATTCTAGCAAAAACCAATTAAAACGATTAAGAAATTGATCAAGTTTCAAAACCCTAGAAATTGATTTAACAATAAGTACGAGTAAAATTATAATTAGGGAGAAAGAGATAGAAAGAATAAACCTCAATTGATCTTCAAAACAGATCAAAAATTATTATCCAAAGCAAAAGGGATTAGCCCTCCATGAAAATAATCAACAAACAATTGGAATTGAAATTGTTCTCTCCTCCCAAGTGTTACAGCCGTCGGTCCCCCCTCAAAATAAAATAAAAAGAGAGTATTTATACTCCCCTTCCTAACCTAGGTCTCAAAAGGAATTAAAAAGGAAAATAAAATAAAAACTCCTAAAATTACACAATTTCCGTCACTTGATGTTGTCGCCCGCTGATTCCGCCTGGCGCTGAGGACGACTCGTGATGAGGGGGACGACTCGTCCCCCTTGCGGCCTCTTCTGATTCTGGCGTCCCTGTGTTGGGGACGAATTGGTGAAGGCCGGGGACGACTCGTCCCCTGCTGCTGCTGCTGCTTCCAGGTTTTCTCCACTTTCTCTTGCTTGCTTGACTCGATTTGATCCTCGTTTGATGTAGAATTGATGCCTTTGAGCTTCTTCACTTGATTGATGATTCGATTACAAGGTATAACTCTCTAAATCTCCCTCGAATTACATTGTTTCTCAATAGTTTCTCACAATACAAAATACTCTCAATATTACATCAAACCTATCTAAATACATGAAAATTGAATATAAAATAAACGGAAAACATAGGAATTACATAGTATGAAATACGCCACATCAAATACCCCCACGCTTAGACCATTACTCGTCCCTGAGTAATATCCTAAACTCCAATCTAACACCGGTCTAAAAACAGATGCATGGGAGGTAAATGACTCCTATTCCCCTCTAATCCGCCAACAAAACAATGTCAACCAAAATAAAAATAACCATCGGAGTAATAGAAACTCCGTCTCCTTATAACACCAAAATAATAACAATGAAAATAATGACCTTAGCTTGATACCAACTCCCATAATATAACGGTATCCAAACTAAGGTCCACACGAATAAGCCAAGGGGAACTAAAAATGTCCTATGTTTCCCCCACACTTGGCTCACACTACATACACCCTCATAAAAAGAAATCATTGTTAAGGTTGCGATCTTTAAACAAAGATTTACCTCGTGAAAAGCACCAACACCCCTTATAACTCCAACAGTGAACAAGGGTTTCTAAAATCCTAGGCACCACTATCCGAACCTCCTACTCAATAGTGATCCTACCCAAACACTCCAAACCTCCCTTATGTCTCCAACTCCGGTGATATAACAGATAGAAAATACTCAATTCTCACCTTTTGCCTAGGCACCGTTTCCGGTTTTCACCTAGCCTCTCATTTTTTCATTTTTTTTTAACACACCCTCTCCTTTTGCCTAAGTGCCCTCTCGGGTTTTCACTTAGCCTCTCTTTTGTTTGTTTGTTTGTTTGTTTGTTTTTTTTTTTTTTTTTTTTTTTTTAAAGTCAAAAACAACGAAATTTACAATGATACAACCTCCCTATACCCCCACGCTTAAACTAGACATTGTCCTCAATGGATTAAACAATTAAAACAGAACAATAAAAAAATGGGGAAAATGGCACCAAGGGACTAAATAAAGGGACGGGAGGCTCCACCAACATGAGCCTCATCAATGTAAGGGGGATGAATGTAATCTTCGTTTACCTCTAGAAGATGTTTGGTTTCCATGACATGCCTCCCAGTTGGAGACCATTTCAGCTTCCCCTTCTTCTTCTCCTTTGCTTTCTTCCTTGGTGGCTCTCCTTTCTTTTTCTCACGCTTTACTTGTGGAGACTCATCAATATCTACCGCACCTCCATCCTTGATACTCGGCTCCCTCAAGTCCATGGCACAAACTTTCCGAAAATTGTTCTTAGGAAATTTCTTCTCATGAAACATATCAAACCCAATTTTCTTCCCATCGAACTCCATCGTCACAGAACCACTAGCCACATCTAGCTTGGTATGAGAAGTAGACATAAACGGCCTACCCAACAGAATAGGAGCCTCAAAATCCGTCTCCATCTCAAGCACATAAAAATCTGCCGGGAAAATCAAGTCACCCACCCGGACTTCCACATCTCTCACTACCCCCTTGGGGTATGCGTTGGACTTATCCGCCAACTGTATAACCACTCGAGTATCCTCTAATTTACCCAATTTAAGGTCTTCAAACAATGTATAAGGCATAACATTGATTGAAGCCCCTAAATCGAGCATAGCCTTCTGCACCGAGCTACCCCTCAACGATATCGGAACCACGAACATGCCCGGATCACTACACTTTTTGGGCATCTTTTTCTGATAAACTGCGCTCACATGCTCAATAACCTTAATTTTTTTCTGACTTCTTAGCTTCTGATTTCTCTTGGTGGTACACAATTCCTTCAGAAACTTAGCATATCTCGGAACGGTCTGAAGAAGGTCCAAGAATGGGATGTTCACCTCAAGCCTCTTGAAAGTATCAAAAATAGCCTTGTCAGGCTCCTTTGAGGCGTCTCTCTTCAATGCTTGAGGGAACGGCACCTCCGGCTCAAATACTGGTGGTACAGACTCCGATGTAGTACCCTTTTCTTCCACAAAATTTTCTGTCGGTTTCATCGTCTCAACCTCCAATTCCGGCTCAACATTCTTTTCAACCTTCTGTTGTTCCGGCTCTATAGAAACCATCTGGCCGTCAACTCTCTTCTTCCGCCTCACATACACTGCGCTAACATTATGCTTCGGAGGGTTCTCAGTTTGAGGTGATGATTTTGCCGCCTCTCTAGCTTCCATTCTTACCACTGCCTCTGCAATCTGTCCCATTTGTCTCTCCAGGTTACCAATACTAGCATCAGTCCTCTGCTGATACTGCTGAAGACTGCTGATACTCGTATCGGTCCTCTGCTGATACTGCTGAAGACCGCTGGATAAGGTGTTCATACTGCGAGCCGATTAATACGGAACATGTCATACAGGCTAGCTGCTGCTGCTGCTGCTGTGGTGGTTGTCCCCATCTAGCATTGGGTTGATTACCCCCATAGTTATACTGTCTCTGCTGCTGTGGGAACCCAACTGAATTCACATTCTCCTGACCTTCTGTCCGACTCAACAGCAATTGCTTCATCATACATTTCAACTCCTTGACATCGGACTCAAGCTTCTCATTCTCCCCACTGCTTGTGCCCATAACACTAACCTGTCTGACACTGGATCTCCTCCCATGTGTTCGGGTACTCCTTGCTAGCTCCTCTAGTAATTTCTGAGCCTCTGCAGTGGTTTTGTTCAGAATACTACCCCCACAAGAAGAGTCAACCAACCTCTTATCCTGATCAGAAAGTCCCCCGTGAAAGTACATAATCAACTGCTCTTCATCATACCCATGATAAGGACAACTCCTGGTGAGAGTATGAAACCGGTTGTAATACTCGTAAAAGGATTCATCCGCCTTCTGCTCCATGTTACTGATGTTCCTTTTCATGACATTTATCTGATCTATTGGGAAGAACTCATCCAAAAAGACTTCTTTCATCATCTGCCAGGTGGTTATACTGTTTGGGGCTAGATGATAATACCACAAATTGGCCTTGTCCTTCAAAGTAAACGAGAAGGCTCGAAGAAGAAGCTGCTCGATCAGAAGATTAGCAGGCTTCATGCTGTTGCAGACTTGCACAAACTGAGATACGTGCTGATTCGGGTTTTCACCGGGTAGCCCATTGAAACTCGGCAATTGATTAAGTAATCTCGGTTTCAACTCGAATGTGACTCCCGCAGGCAAAGCGGGAAAAGTGACTGCATGTGGTTGCTCCATCCAATTTGGAGCAGTTTTCTGCCTGAGTGTTTGGGGTGCTCTATCACCCATCTCTTTCTTGCTAGTCCTGTCAATTTCTGGATCAAGAAGCTCAAGAGAATAATCAGTAGAACGGGTATGGACCAAACAATGATCCACACCACGAAGGGACAGGGGGTGAAACTAATAAAGAGATAAAAGACAAACAAATAAAATAAAATGACAGAAATTAAATAAGAACACAAACAAATAAACACCGTTCCCCGGCAACGGCGCCAAAATTTGATAGGCTCTATCGCAACACCTACAAATTACTACAAGGACTCCTAATAATGTAGATAGTGAAAGTCCAGGATCGATCTCAGGGAACAGTTATTCGTTTGTGTAATAGTCACAGACCAGTTTGGGGGTTGTTTGATTTGAGTGTTGTAATTATACTAAAGCAAGAAATTAGATTGGATTGAAAACAATAATGTAAAAGCACCTTGGATAAATAAATCTATCACTGTTTATCAATCAATATCATTGATTCATTCTTTCTGTTCTTCCCCTAATCACTTGATCACGAGATATAAAATCTCTATATCTTCTTTGTTATTAATCACTAGCGGCGACACGCTCAACCAATAATCCTAATCAATATTAAAAACCTAGCCGACACGGTCAAGATTTTAAATATCAATTGATGAAGTTTTAAGAGATTAAGATCAAGGAATTATTCTATTCTTTTTCAAATAGAAGATAAAACTAATTTTACCCCAATCACAATTCAAGATGACACATACAAGAACTATGAAATTGCTACAGTGAAAACCCTAGTCCGACACGATAAAAGGGAATTCTAGCAAAAACCAATTAAAACGATTAAGAAATTGATCAAGTTTCAAAACCCTAGAAATTGATTTAACAATAAGTACGAGTAAAATTATAATTAGGGAGAAAGAGATAGAAAGAATAAACCTCAATTGATCTTCAAAACAGATCAAAAATTATTATCCAAAGCAAAAGGGATTAGCCCTCCATGAAAATAATCAACAAACAATTGGAATTGAAATTGTTCTCTCCTCCCAAGTGTTACAGCCGTCGGTCCCCCCTCAAAATAAAATAAAAAGAGAGTATTTATACTCCCCTTCCTAACCTAGGTCTCAAAAGGAATTAAAAAGGAAAATAAAATAAAAACTCCTAAAATTACACAATTTCCGTCACTTGATGTTGTCGCCCGCTGATTCCGCCTGGCGCTGAGGACGACTCGTGATGAGGGGGACGACTCGTCCCCCTTGCGGCCTCTTCTGATTCTGGCGTCCCTGTGTTGGGGACGAATTGGTGAAGGCCGGGGACGACTCGTCCCCTGCTGCTGCTGCTGCTTCCAGGTTTTCTCCACTTTCTCTTGCTTGCTTGACTCGATTTGATCCTCGTTTGATGTAGAATTGATGCCTTTGAGCTTCTTCACTTGATTGATGATTCGATTACAAGGTATAACTCTCTAAATCTCCCTCGAATTACATTGTTTCTCAATAGTTTCTCACAATACAAAATACTCTCAATATTACATCAAACCTATCTAAATACATGAAAATTGAATATAAAATAAACGGAAAACATAGGAATTACATAGTATGAAATACGCCACATCAAATGCCTAAGAGAGGATCAAGAGATGGACGCCCAAATGGAGATTGACCGAGGAGTAGACCCATACTTCGCCGAAAACCCTCTTGTAAACTGGCTCATCACCGACCCACTGGTACAGGACAACCCTCTGGCCGACACTCTCGGATCTCACGGGGACAGCCATCACAGCATAGTCCAATTCAACATTCCGGTATCGAACCTAGATGAACAGTGGCCCAACCTCCTCCAAAGCCTAATCAGGGAAGGAGAGATAGCATGCCCCCTCGAGTCAGACATTGTAAATGTCGTCAAAGCAAAGATCGCAGATAAAGAGGCAGATTCTATGAAAATGATCAACATTAGCAAGAATCAACTCCGAATCAGCGAATGCTTCGCCCTCCTGGAAGTAGCCCTCAACAACTTCTATCATCAAGGACCCCCAAGGACTGGTTACAACACTAATGGAGGGACATCATCAGAGGAGCAACCAAAAACCTCCGCGATCTGGTTTGAAGTCGAACCACATGCAAGCTATCCTCCGGGATCCGTGCCAACTGAAGATTGTCCACCAAAGCCATCGCCACTCCCTCTAGAGCTACAGCCTGCCAAGAGTAATGAAGCCTGGTCCAATCCCTCGTCGCCTATAGTCTAGCTTCGAGTCGTGTTTTCTGTGAATTCATGTCTTTCGAGTCATTTGATGGCTCTACGCCGGAAGATCGTGAGTCCATATTCAACAATGTACAGTCTTTGCGCTTTCAATAAAAGGTCCGGCCTTTCTAGAATATCCTTTCATTGAATCTTTAACAAATGATGAGCTAACTAATCAAAACAGTTAATAACAACTCATCTACACAAAGAAGCAAACACATTAATTGAATAAATGCATCAAGCAAACATTTAAGCATGTTGTCAAACGAGAGAAAAATCGGGCCCAAGCTGCCGAGGAGGTTTTAATCACAGTGATTTGCGAGATTGCTGAAGAGCCAAAGAGACGCAAGTCCGAAGCCATTTCCAGCACAACCAGATCTTCCAATACCTCAAAAAATGGGGAAACCGCCTTCATGAACGAAGAAGGTCAACGCGGGGAAGGAGTCAAAGCCAAGAGCATCATGGCCCTAAAATGCCTCGCCTCTCACTTTGTCATCCTTGGGAATATGCTATACAAAAAAACGCTACCAAGGACCACTCCTACGCTGCATCAGCCAGGGAGAAGCAAACAAGCTCATGAATGAAGTCCACAATGGGGCTTGCGGTCCCCACATGAACGCCAGGGCCCTAATGCAAATCATTCTCCGGATGGGCTACTACTGGATCTCCATGGAGGCAGACTGCATCCACTTTGTCCGAAGCTGCGACAAGTGTCAACGGTTCTCCAACCTCAATCACCTACCTCCTCACGATCTCTACTGCATGACTACGCCCTGGCCTTTCGCCACATGGAGAATTGACGTCATCGGGAAAATCACTCCGCCAGGCAGCAACAACCACGAGTTCATCTTGGTAGCCATCGACTACTTCACCAAATGGGTCGAAGTCAAGTCCTACAAGGTGCTCACCTCCAAGAAAGTTGCGCATTTCCTCAAGGAAAACATCATCTGCCGATACGGCATCCCGAACGAGGTCATATCAGACAACGGCTCCCACTTCGAAGGAGAATGCGACAGACTGCTGGCCGAATTCAAAATCACACGCCACAAGTCTTCTCCCTACCGGCCACAAACGAATGGCGCCGTAGAAGCAGCAAACAAAACTCTCGAACGGATCATCCGAAAAATGACCACCCGAGGACGCGATTGGCCCGAAAAGCTGCACCTTGCACTTTGGAGCTACAGAACATCAGTCAGAACAGCCACGGGAGAAACCCCATTCGCCCTGACATACGGGATGGAAGCAATCCTCCCCTTTGAACTGAAAATTCCCTCACTCTAAGTGCTGCTGAAAAATGACGTCAACGAAGTCGAATGGCTCCGAAGCCGACACTACGAATTGGCTCTGCTAGACGAGCGACGACTAAAGGCCATGGAACACATCTGAGCCTACCAAAGCAGAATGGCTAGAGCTTTTGACAAGAAGGATAAGTCCCGAGACATCAGGGAAGGCGATCTGGTACTCAAAGAAAAGCCTCCCACTCGAACCAACCCACTGGGAAAATGGGAACCAACATGGATCAGCCCTTTCTTGGTTCAAAAGATCTTCTCCGGAGGTGCCATGAAGCTGACAGGCCTAGACGGCAATCCCTTCATGAATCCAGTCAACGGAAGCAAACTTCGTAGATACTTCGCCTAAAGAAGAACAACACTGCATCTCTTGGCACTCCATGTAGTGTCGAACTACGCAGACCTGAGCCCTCTAGTCCGGGGGAACGTAGGCAACCTTAATTGGTCCGGTCTAAAAACACACAAAAAAGTCAAAAGTTTGAATGTCAACCAAGACCTCCATCAAGCTACACACTTTCCAAGAGCATGCCCCCACCATCACCTTGACCAAGTCAAACGACGGCGGCAACATCAAAGGACATCCGAGGGTCACTCAACGTCAAACGACCGACCCATGTCAACTTCCAAGCCAGGGGCTTGTCTTCGCCCTCACGCGCTTCAAAAAAAAAAAAGATCTCGAGCAAAGTCTCTCAAAAAAAAAAAGAGCTCGAGCAAAGTCTCTCAAAAAATATACTCCCTCCGTCCCACATTTTTATAGACTTTTGGGTTTTGCACGGGAATTAAGGAGGAAATATTATATTGAAAGTGTTGTGAGTGTGAAAATAAAATAAGAGAGAGAATGAGTGAAGAGAATAGTAAATTATAATGTTAATGTGAGTATTAAAATAATGTAGGAGAGAGAATGAGTGGAGGGAATAATAAAGATTCCTTTCCATTTTAGGAAAGTATATATTATTGTGGGACGCCCAAAAAGGAAAGTTTATATATTATCATGGGACGGAGGGAGTATATATATATAATAAGCTCAAGCAGAAGCTGCAAAAATGAGGTCAAGAGCCCGACGCCAACAAACAAGAGGCAAGGAAGCTACGGAAAAAACCGTCAAAACGACTTGGCAGGGGATCATCCAACCTCTCAGCCAAACACAAAGCCCAAGCAAAAGGGATTGTCGTCAAGGCCCATGCTGCTTCAGTCCGCAAATGCAACAGAAAGGTCCAAAGATGGACGCCGCCGAGGCTCATAAAAGAAACGAAAAGCGAACAAGAGATCTTGCGTCTCGACAAAGCTTTAAAAGTAAATCACAAATCACTAACGGTTACAACATTTCTTGATGAGTTCAAGCACGGTCTACTCTCAAGTTAACAACATGCTAAAAGACAGCTTAATACATTTAACAAATAATGTGTTTACAAATGCAATGAATGGATACCTAGAAGGTCATTCCGCGCCATCTGCGTTTGTCCCCTCGCCATTCTTCCCTTTCTTCCCTCGTCCCCGGTGAGTCTTCTTTCGCTCCACGCGAGCCAGCTCTGCGTCTCTCAGTCCGAGATTAGGGGTCCTCCCCGTAGAGTCAAGCAATCCAGCAGCTCTCAGGGCTTCATTCGGCCGTGCTTCGGCTCGGATCTCCTCCCTGCGAGTCTGCAAAAGAGGACCTCTCTCCGTCAGTCGGTCAACTCTAGTCTCGTAGTCAAACAAAGTGTCTCCCGTAACATCCTGAGGGTCAGACCAGGCTTCGGCACTCCTAAGGCAATAGCTACTATGGCAATCGGGCCCCAGAGTCGCTCCACGCCTGCTCCCCAAAGCCACTTGGGACTGCCCAACACGCTGCTCATACCAGGCCAGGTACTGGGTAGTCAATACGACACTCTCCCGACGTCTAAGGAGCACCACAGGAGGGAAAGCGGAATACTTCCATACCCTCAGAAAATACAAAAGAGAACCTGGAGCTGCCATACAAAGAGGAGTTACCTCCGCAGTAGCAAGGTCATCCCAGCCCAACAAAGGCTCCTGCTTCATCCCGAACTGCCGAAAAACAAGCGACGGAATATAGAAAGAGGACCAAGCAAACCTGGAACTCTGACGACATAGGACCCTTCCTGCAAGGCCCTCCTAGTCTCAATCCCCCAGTGCGGAACCCACCAACGGATCTGATGAGTACCAAGATGTGCCATCCATCTCTCCCAAGCGGATTGATCCATATCCAACACAAGAGGACGCTGAGCAAATGTCCACGGGCTGAATGACGCCGGAGCCTCACGCATAGCCTGAAGTCTCTCTCGCAGCCACAAGGTGAGCAAAGCAGGGCTTCCCCCTCTCATAAACCAATCCCCAGTCGCCAGACGATCAATACCATGAAGAGTCTCCCCCAGCACCAACGGGACAATATCCTCTCCAGCTCTACAGTGTCCAACCACATCTAGCAAAGCGCCATCGCAAACCCCAAGGGAGCTGACCATGAAAAGCGTCGCTATCACGCACAAGGCAAATGCATCCCATGAGACATCACTCTCATAATCAATCATAAACCACTCCGGCAGCGCAGAAATGTCAATATGACCCGAATCAAGGATCATGCCCTGCACTTCTCCCAACGAAGTCCGAAGAAAGCATGCAAGCTTCACGTTCACGGCAGCACTGCCAATCAAAGGAAGCGAGATGGCCTCCACCTCCGGTCCTCCAATCAAAGCCCGAAAATCCTCAAAGGTGGGCACCATCTCATTGTAGGAGAAGCAATACACATGCCTCCTAACATCCCATAACTTCGCGGCAGCCCGCAATAATTCTCAATCAGGAACCAACTCCTTAAGGGACCAAACCGAGCAAAGTCGAAACCTTACCTCGAAAGCCCGCCTCTGATGCCTCATACGGTGTCGCATCCACATTTTCAGCCGCTCAAGGAAGTATGCTTGCCGCTCCTTCGAAAGCCTCGGCAAAATTCTTGGAACATACGAAGAATCCATGGCAAAAATGGAGGTTCCTAGAGAAAATGGAAAAGTAAGCTCGAAAATGGCTGCAAATGGGAAGTGGGGAAAGTCCAGACATCCGGAAAGCATTTATCCCTTCCCAAAAGCAAAGGTGATCCGTACGGACCTCTTTGCACCCCAGGTTGGTCCGTACGGACCTTGTTGCATCATGGCCCCACCTTCCCAGCAAACAGTACAACAACCAATGTTCCCCGCAGGACCTTGCTCCAAACTGCCCAAACTTTGGCCAAAGCCATTTCCGGCAAGCATACACTACCCACAAACGCACTCCCAGCTCACGTGGCATGCACAAGTAAAAAAAAAATATAGCAACAATTCCTATGACAACTCCCGGGAATCACAAAATGCGGCATTATATCTTAAAATAAAATACTTTGCGGTGCAAATGCGAATGTTTTATTACAGGTACACATAATGTCTGTTGCTAAACAAAAAAAAAGAAGATATGGAAAGAGGGAAAGTAAATGAGCCCTAATCTGACTCTTCATCATCATCATCAACATCCTCAAGCGAGAAATCGGGCACCCCGGCAAACTCGCCTGCCACACCCTCATCATCAGAATACTGAACCCCCTCCTGGGGTAGGTACTCAAGATACTCGGAAGGGTCAAACCCGGCAAAAGGGTCAAAGAAGGAAGGCTCTGACGAACTCTCTCCTGGTGCCTCCTGCGAGGGCCAGAACTGGTGAAAGACCGGCTGCCTCTGGACTCCCGAAGACGTCCCGGCATCTATGCTATGCCGCCCCCGAGAGGGTCCCTCCTGCTGCAGCTCTGGATCAACCCTCGGTGGAGGAACATCCACAGAATGCCTCGAAGGCATCGGCTCGTACGCCGGCACACACCGCGAAGACCTGCAAGACTCCCCGCCAACTTCTTCGCAAAAGATCGCATCGCCACATAACGGCGGGTCAGCGTGTCGAAGGCTCTCCCCGGGACCTGCACAAGCAAACAACTAAAGGAACGCTCAGCTAACGAGATACAGGCATACAAAAAGAGAAAAATACAGAAAAGATGCCAAGACGGAAAAGAGTAAGCACACTCACCGGCATATCAGGGTCAACTCGGTAGGCAGCTGGAGCCTGCTCGGGGACGGGTACCGACACCCTCCGCCTCGATGAATCCCCACGAACATATGTGAAAACCGGCCCAGGCACCGGAACCTCTGGGGGACCTGGCGGGCCATCCTGCCTCTCCCTCGCCAACACCTGTGGCGTCCTCAGCTTCCTCCTAACAAAGGCCCCATACTCCTCTCCATACAAAACAAACTCATTGGCACTCACGCCGCCCAGATATCTCTCAAACTCCAATCGCGGCGGTCATCGTAAGCCCGGATTTCGCCCACTAAACGGCAACGCAAACACCGGCCGTCATCGTTAGCCTGGATTTCGCCCACTAAACGGCAACGCAAACACCGGCCGTCATCGTAAGCCCGGATTTCGCCCACTAAACGGCAACGCAAACACCGGCCGTCATCGTAATCCCGGATTTCACCCACTAAACGACAACACAAACACCGGCCGTCATCGTAAGCCTGGACCTCGCCCACAAAACGGCAACTCAACCACCGGCCGTCATCGTAAGCCCGGATTTCGCCCACTAAACGGCAACGCAACCACCGGCCTTCATCGTAAGCCCGAACCTCGCCCACTAAACGGTGAAACAAGCGCAAGAAGGAGCCAACACCTCCAAGCACGAATCTCAAGGCACAAAATGCCTCCAAAATGCCAAACGGTGAATCAACCACCGGCCATCAAAGTAAGCCCGAAGTCACCTTCTCAGCGGACAAAGCCCCTACGAGGCCACATATCCCCAGCAGATGAACATCGGCAATCAGCGTAAGTCCAACCATTTCCCCAGCGGACAAAACGTGAGGCATCTACACCTCTCACAATCAAAGCACAAGGCAGCCACGCCTCCGCAAACCGCAGTCAGAAGACGAATCAAGTCCTCGTATATGACACAACCGCAGTCAGAAGACAAATCAAGTCCTCATACATCACTATCTCCAGCCCGGAAGGATTTAAACCACTCGGTTCGGAAGACCGTATAAACCTCCCACATCACTATCTCCAGCCCGGAAGGCTTTAAACCACTCGGTCCGAAAGACCGTATAAACCTCCCAAATCACTATCTCCAGCCCGGAAGGCTTTAAACCACCCGATTCGGAAAATCGTAAAATTTTCATCTCAGGACGCCACCACGTCCTCACAGTCGACCTCGGCGGTCACACCACAAACCATCTTCTCGTAAGATTACCCATCTTCTCGTAAGATTACCCATCTTCTCGTAAGATTGCATACCCAGGACGCCACCAAGTCCTTACCACCGACCTATACGGTCACCCAGGATGCCATCACGTCCTTACCACCGACCTATACGGTCACCCAGGACGCCTCCACGTCATTACCATCGACCTATACTGTAACAACCCCGAATTTCCATAATTTAAATAAATCCATAAACATGAATAATAAATATCCCAAAAAGGATCCACAAAGGTAACTTAGTTCAAACCATTACATCAGTACGGGATATTCAAATGTAACGGCTAAGTACAACTACTAGTACTAATAAAAGTTCTGAAACTCGGAATCATTAAATAACTAATTTATTCTACTTAAATGTTTCGCCTCTTCCTGGTGACGGTTCTCCTTCTTCTCTATTCCGATCCTGGGGGAAAAAGAAATGAAGGAATGAGCGAACAATGCCCAGTAAGTTCATACGTGGTCCCTTCGGTTCAATGAAGAGACAACCGGAATGAACGGATCCAAAGAAGTATATTCAAGGATAGGTTAAAATCAAACATGTACTCCCTCCGTCCCGGAACAATCTTCACACTTTCCCTTTTGGGCGTCCCAAAACTTACTTCACACATTTAAAACTTACCTAAAATGGAAAGGAATCTTTACTATTCCCTCCACTCATTCTCTCTCCTACATTATTTTAATACTCACAACACCATTATAATTTACTATTCTCTCCACTCATTCTCTCTCCTATTTTATTTTCACACTCACAACACTTTCAATATAATACTCCCTCCTTAAAATCAGTGCAAACAGTGTTTGTGAATTATGTTCCGGGACGGAGGGAGTATATATATATAGTAAGCAAGGAAAGTGTGGCAACTACACATTTAGTTATACTTTCATCACTTATGTCAATTCCATAGGATATACCCTACATTGAGTACTCCCAACATTTTTATCACTTCCGTCAATTCCATAGGATATACCCTACATTGAGTACTCCCAATATCGATCACCTACATTGATGTCGCATTTTTCCTTACACTTACTTTACATTAAGCATAGTGTAAGACTTGACTAGCATGCATCATTTCACACAAGTCATAATCCATTCACAGGTAACATGCATCATTTCATGTTATCTAATAATACTTGACTAGCATGCATCATTTCACACAAGTCATAATATATAGTGCATTCATAGGTACGTGAACACACATAGCAATTTTCAATACTTGAGATATTCCATGAACAAGATCATATCATAGAATAAAGAATTTCAAATGACGATACATTTCGCAAGAGTATTTTAGAAAAGTACTATCAGCCACAGATAGCATTCATGTTTTGAAAAGACTCGATGGAATTTCCAACGAAATTGATACACAAAGTGTTTAGGAACGTAATTCCTTACCTTAGCTTTGCTTTCCTTCCTTAAACAACGCCTTTACGCGAAATCTACAATCACGTAATAACATAACTTAGGCACAAGTAATCTTTTATTACTTCTTATGCACCTATACTTTCTTTCCTTAGTTAACCTATGAGTTACTCTTAGACTCACCTTAACTGGTTAACTAACTTCCTACTTTTAGGAACTTTCCTAATTTAGCAATTTCTTAATCTTACTCTTAGAAACTTCCTATTTCGAACCCTATTCTTGGAACCTAAGTCTTTTAGTATTCTTTTTAATACTAAAGTGTTATTTTTTTTCTTCTTTCCCTTTTGATATAACTTTTTTAAAGTCTTTGGACTTCTCCTTCATTTAAAAAGGTTCCTTTAGGTTATCTTATTTCTCGAAAAGTCCCTTTAGTTTCCATAATTTCAACAAAGTCCTTTAACTTTCTAAAATTTACAAAGAAGTCCCTTAACTTTCAGAATTTTACAAAATAGCCCCTCAACTTTTGAATAATTGCAAAATTGTCCCTCAACTTTTAAATAATTACAAAACAGTCCCTCAACTTTTAAATAATTACAAAACAATCCCTCAACTTTTAAATAATTACAAAACAGTCCCTCAACTTTTAAGTAATTACAGAACAGTCCCTCAACTTTTAAGTAATTGCAAAACAGTCCCTCTACTTTTAAAATTTGCAGAACAGTCCCTCAGAAACTTTGGACTTTTCAGTTTAGTCCCTTAGTTAACTGTTCAGTGAATTAATCTTAACTGAAAATCAGAATTTAACCATTCAGCTTTTTAAACTTCCAGTTTGGTCCCTTTTTCAGTTTGAAAACTAACTATGTTTTTCAAAATAGACCAAAAGCCTAACACTTAAACAAAAACACAACCCAAAACACACCTAGGCCATTCGGCCGAAACCCTAGGTGGTTCAAAAACATTGTTTTTGTTCTTCTTTTTATTTTCTAAACATTAAATAAATCATTTAATTCACATACTCCTTAATCAAACACTTTTAATCATATTAATTGTGTTAGATTTAAATCCAAATCAAGATGAACTAGGGTTATGATTACTTCATTATAACATTCAATTCTCCATTATTCAAACCCTCAATTTATTAATTAGGCTCTAAGATTAAACCATTAAAAATCTAAGAATGATCAACCTAGAATTTAAAATAGTTTTAGAGTTTCAAAAATTCGTAACTAATTCATTATAACTCAGAATTAAATGAAACGAAAACTAGGGTTTAGGGTATCACATTACCTTGAATATAGTGCAGAAATATTGGCCAAAGAAGACCAAAAATCCGGCTGTCACCCCCTCCTAGTTGCTCGGCCGCCGCCCCCTCTCTCTAGGGTTTTAAAATTTTTTAATTTTTTTTTCTTTGATTAATGAAGGATTTTGGAAAATAATGAGGAGGTTTTATTATTTATAGCTAGTCTTTAACCTCCTTGGGCCCTTTAACCTCATTAGCCCACAACTTAGCCCACTTGATTAAATCATTGATTTGGTCCACTCAATTAAATCTAAGTCCAACTAAATAAGGAGTATTATTTTATTTATTTTTTCTAATTAAAATAATACTAAAAACATTTAAAATTTTCGGGTCTTTACATTCTTACCCCCTTAAAAGAGTTTGGTCCTCCAAACTAAACGTACCTTAATTTTCGAAGAGATCGGGATACATTTCCCGCATTTCACTTTCAAGTTCCCATGTCGCCTCACGATTTGTGTGGTTGCTCCATTGCACCTTCACGTACGGGATAACTCGTCTTCGCAGATTCTGGTCCTTCCGATCCACAATCTTAATCGGTTTCTCGTCGTAACTCAAGTCCGTTCGAAGCCTTAGCTGCTTGTATTCAATTACGTGACTTGCATCCGCCATATACTTTCTTAGCATTGATACATGAAATACATTGTGCACCCCAGCGAGTAAAGGTGGTAAAGATAATCGATATTCCACCTTCCCAACCTTATCCAAAATTTCAAACGGTCCTACGTACCTTGGACTCAACTTTCCTTTTATACCAAATCTCATGACACCTTTGGTTGGTGAGATTTTTGAAAACACATGATCTCCCACTTGAAATTCTAAGTCACGTCGTCGGTTGTCTGCGTACGATTTCTGCCTACTTTGCGCCGTTAACAACCATTTGCGAATCTGTTGTACCTTGTCCGCAGTTACTTGGACTAGTTCTGGTCCAGTCAATTTCCGTTCACCTACTTCATCCCAACAAGTAGGCGATCTACACTTTCGCCCATAAAGTGCCTCATATGGAGCCATTCCAATACTCGCATGAAAACTATTGTTGTATGCGAACTCCACTAGAGATAAGTGTTCGTCCCAAGTGCCTTGCCAATTCAACGACGTAGCCCTTAGCATGTCTTCCAAAGTTTGAATTGTCCTTTCCGACTGCCCATCTGTCTGTGGATGAAAAGATGTACTCATTGTCAACTCCGTCCCCAATGCTTGTTGTAAACTCTTCCAGAATTTTGACGTAAACCTTGCGTCCCTGTCTGACACTATCGAAACTGGAGGAAGAGGAAGAGGAAGAGGAAGAGAGAGAGGAAAAGGGAGGGGTGAGGGTGAGGAATTGTATAATGATGATGATAATGATTTAGATTATGAAGAAAATATTGGGTTGCTTCTAAATTAAGATCGTGACGATGGATATGATGATTGCAGTAGTCCTACTGATGATAGCGAGAATGAGGGTGATGCTGGGGTATGGCTGCCACACAACCTGATCCTCGTTCATATATGACAATTGGTCTCGATAGCCTTGTAGGTTATGGACGGTCACAGAAGTATACGACAAGGGACCCTTCCACCTATATATGAAACAATTGACATAAAAAATAATGAGTAAAAAAGTGATAAAATACAAAACAGATCATTTACAAAATGAAGTAAGTAATTGAAATATACCTGCAACCCACTGGTAATGTTCCATTAAGTGTGTCACCTCCATGTCTCCTAGGTTGTGTACACAACAACCTCTTCCATGCCCAAAGCTATAAAAAAAATTATCATTACGTACAAAACAGATTAAGTCCACTAGCATAATGTAATCAAATATAATTGACATACATGTACAATGGTCAAGAAGCCACCACACCCTTTCGAATCGTGCTGAGATGCTACACACATCTCCCTATACAAGAAGGCCAACACTGCACTACCCCAACTGTACTCACCAATATTATTTATTTTCCTAAGCAGTGAGAGGTACATCAACTTCACTAGGTTATCAGACGAGTCGGGCATAATTGTAAGTACCCAAATCTGGCTCATGCCTTCCGGTTAAATTTCCCGGCAATTTCGGTAAGTTTTCCGGTAATTCCCCGGACCTTCCTAGTGTTCCGGAAACATTCCGGAACTGTTTTTAATTAATTTAGGGCTGAAGGGAATCCTTCCTAATTAAGAAACACGTTTTTCTTAATTAGGAGGGAAGGTTCTAGAATTTGCCACCTTACATGGTTCTAGAATGCTGAGTCATTGTGGATAATGCCGCACGGCTGCATTAGCTTGCTGCCCTTAGCCGCACGGCTTCATTAGCCTTATCCAGACTGCCTATAAATAGAGCCCTCCTCTACCCATTTCTAAACAACAATTTCCAACAATACCACACATAATACGAAGAAATACTCCCAAGAGGTCATTGAAGATCCAAGAAGGTGAAGAAGAAGGCCAAGAAGCTCCCTCCCTCCTCCTTGAAGATCCAAGACCAACCTCTCCTCCTAGCTCCGCCCGAAGAAGAAGGAAGCCATTGGTAACCTCGCACGCCCTAACTTCGCATCCTAATTGCTTTATAAATTTCTCATTGCATTACTTTTATATTGCTTGAGACTTGGTAGATTAAAGAGCATATCTTCATATTCCCCTTCCCCTTTTGCATGCATTAGACATCATTTGTCATAAAAATGTAGTCTTTTCCTATAAAGGTGCATCCTTTGCACCTAAAACCCCCATTTTCAAATAAAAATGTCATCTTCATGCATCCTTTGCATATAAAAATCAAATCTTTTCAATCAAAATGCATCATTTGCATTCAAAATCACTTTTCCAAGCATCATTTGCTTTAAAAACCATGTCTTTACCATAAACTAGCATCATATGCTTTTCAAAATGCAATCTTTATGCATCATTTGCATAATGAATGCCAATTTCTTCAAAAATGCATCATTTGCATAAAAATCAAATCTTTATGCATCATTTGCAATAAAGATCATTTCTTTAAACTAAGTGCATCATTTGCAACCCAAAAATGTCATCTTTTCATTAAAGTGTCATTTTTACATACATTTCCCCCATTCCCCCATTAGCAACCTAGGAACGGACCGGTGTAAAAGATCCTATCTTTACATCGTTCCTTCCATTAAAGGTTCCATATTTCTTTAGAAAGGGACAACCTTGAACCCTATATCTCCAATTATCGCTTAAGAAAGAGTATGAAGCATCTATACGAGCTCGACCGTCTTAAAGCGTATGATTGATGGGCTAGGGACCTTCCTTTTCTAAAGAACCTCATCTTTGACCAAAAAGAGAGTCATTCTCTCGATCACGCAAGTCCCGAGGGTCCCGAGGTTAAAAATGCGATGATCACAAGTCACAAGATGAGGACGGGATCATAATCCCGAATACATAAATTCCAAGAAATCCCGAGCGACAACCAACAAATGGTTTGTACGTCCGGAAGACGACTTGGGACATTCCCTCCTTATTTTCAAACACATGCACACAAGAAAGCACGCAAGCAAGCACGATTAATGAAATCATGGGAGACTTGCTCCGGCAAGGCACCTTGGGTGAACGCCAAACGTTCTTCCCAAGGGGTAACTTAACCTCCGAACCCATAAAACCTTTTTTTCAAAGTTTTGAGGTAATCAAAATGGCGTGGCGACTCCGTTTTTCAAATTAAACCGGATGTCTTCAAACTCGCGTGAATCCAACAAAAACAAAATTTGGGCACACATTCACAGTTTGGCGACTCCGCTGGGGATATCCCAAAGGAGAAAAGCTTTTATTTTCAAAAACAAAAAAAATCGATACTCGGTATATAGGTGGAAACCACTTACCCTTCCTGTACACTCCCTGACGTGGGAGTTGGGATAACCGGTGGTTTAACAATCCACGTACCAGTATCCCTTTTCGAAAAAAAAAAAATTTGAAAAAAAATAAAAGAAAGCTTTTCCCTTTGAGCGGGTTAGACTCCCATCGCCGATTTCATTAATCATGCTTGCTTTCTTTACCATGCATTGCATCATTTGCATCTTGGAATTTGTGCATACTTTGAACGGGAAACAACCCGAAAAATAGCAAAAGGAGTGGAACCTGGAAAATTGATCCATGCAGTCGTACGGCTCAATCCTCATTGGATTCTGACCGGGCGACCTCAGTGGCAATTCCACCAGGAAAAATCATGGTTAATCTGGCAGTCCTAGCAGCTTGGAGCTACTCAGCTCCATGACTAACTGGGGCTCCCGAAAAATTTACGTGCTTACGTGTTGCATTTTCCCCGTCCCGAAAAGGATTCCTTTAAAACACATTTCTGAAAATCTCTGTTTTAACTCAAAAAGGAACATTTTTAGGAGACCGCACACTACGCGCACCTGATATATCCTGTACACTTTTGCACGCACGTCCTTCAAACCCGAGGGTGATTTCAGCTGCAGTCACGGACAGCCTTACGATGCTCCCGGGCGCGCACGGAATCATCCCAACCTCCCCATGGCAAACAAAGCTGTCGACCAATGCACAAACCGTGTCACACGTTTCAAAAAATCGTGACTTTTGGTTGGTTTTTGGTCTAGTCCGTGTCATATAGCCCAGTTGCATACCCTCGTAAAGGTCAAGCCTTAGTTCATAACGGAAGAAGAACTCTGCCAAAATTCCAACAAGGAAAAATTGGCGAGATCTCAACTCCGACATTGACTATTGACCTTGACATGCACGGAAATGCGTAAGAGTCAAGACCGAGTCTTTGCCAACAAATCAAAAGATCTTTCGCTCAAGCGAAGTTCTGCTAAAATTCCGACAAGGAAAAATTGGCAAGATCTTGACCCGGCATTGACTTCGATTCTAACTCACGCCCGGCGTATGCAACGAAGTTCAATGTGACACTGTGTCATCCGGCTTTTGCCGCCCGACCCATGCCTATTATCTTCTCGGACATTACCGAAAGTCAAAACGTCATTCGCTCAAGCGAAATTCTGCCAAAATCCTATCAAGGCAGAAAGACGAGACTTTCCCGGTATTGCCTTGACTATAATCCACATCGCTCGTGCGTTGAAAGTTCCTATGACCCGCTAGACCCGTTAGGAGCGTTCTTTACTCTCGGTCGGTGGGATCCGCGTGCCCTATAGGACCCTCGCCCGGGGCTGTCCACCCTGGGAGGTCGAAATACAGGTGGAATACGAGGGGCTTATAGACGTAGTGACGGAATCCACTGATCCAGGATCTAGAGTAGTTACTAAAAAGAAGGGCAAATCCCCTTTTCCAACCAAATAGATATTAATAAAAGACACTGTTTTAAGTAAACTAGAAGATTCTAATTTGCATATTGCCTGAGCCTTCAGCCTAAACACCTACCCCGAGTCTAAACCTTTCCTATCCCTTTCCCGCAGCGAGAAAGAAGTGGGTGAGAACACCGGGTCCGCCGACTTGTTAGCGCGAGTAATTCTCGAGTTCGCGTAATCCTTAATTTGGTCACCCAGAGAGTCGAATGTCCGATTCGACAGAGAACAAAGACCGGTTTGGGTAACCAGATGACTAGGGAAGCGAAGCTAGCCTATAGCCCATCCCCTCCTAATCCTTTGCCAAAGACTGTCCCTTTTCAAAGCTTCCCCAACATCCCGAGCCGTCGTGGTCCCGACACCCTCACAGCCTTTGCATCACCCCGTGGGACTCTTTACCTCCTTTCAAATTTAACCCAAATCCCTTTACTTTGGAATCACAAGCACCTACCCGACCTCTCTAATTTCATCAACGCTCGTGAATTTGCCTATCTCTCGACAGCTGGTAGTGAAGAATCGCCGGGAACGAGAATAGGAATGGATGGATTTACAAAGTGATGATGACAGCTCCGTAGAAGGAATGGACTTGGAGTCGCCAGAAGTGAAACCCAAAGGGCGTGATGAGGTAGGAAACCACCGACCCCGGAATAGGAGATGAAATCACTTCAAAGTGTATTTGCACTCGTGTGAAGGCTCGTAAAAGGAAAAGATGCTAGCTTAGATGAAGCAAAGATATGAGTCCTACATCCTAGAGTTCAATACTCCTTACAAAGACTTGGTCGGTGAATGGAGGGATTTAATTGAAGCCCTAGCCGAAAGAGGAAAATGGGCTCCACCCACCGATCCGGAAAATGTAAGCATTGCGGAAGCCAAACTCTCATCGTAAGAGTAGACTCTGTTACAGTTGTTAGTAATCACTCCCGAGACCTTGTCCGAAGAAGAGTGTATGGATGCCCCTGAAAGAGTCTTAAGTCTCGAGGCGACCCTGGCCCCTTTATGTCCCGTGACGACAATGATGTTTTCTTGGTAATTCCCAAGTCAAAGGAGGAGTCCAAGATACCTCTTATATGGCGTCAAGTATCCCGACCTGCTTTTGCCCTCATTGGTCATCGTAGTCACGACGAAAGTTCCCGCGAGAGTTACTACAGCTGATACCGATGAAGACACGATCGAAGTGCCGAAGGAACAAGAGAAGAGTGGTTAGCCCGTAAGCCAAAAAGCCCGTAAAACCTTCCCGACAGTGAAGAACAAACCCGCCATGAGGTTTGACCCCGCGTAAATCCTTATTGATGATGGAATTTCTCACTTCGTAAAATGTTTAGCCAATGTCAAAGATGCCGTCAAAAGGCCGACCCCTAGGGAAAGAAGGGATATGCTTGAAAGTGATGAGGAATGTGATCCCGCTCGTTGAAAAATTGTTGGACCCGGATGAGAAAGCCAGCTGCCGTGCTCCAAACCCCGAAGGTGATAACTCCGTTGCATGTTGACCTTGAAAAGTTTGAATGAGACTGTGAAGGCTTTAAACGGAGAAGGTAAAGCCGAAACCAGCCCACCGCTAAGCCAATCGTAGAGTCGAACCTTGAAAAGGTCGAAAGCCGTTAACTTGGGATCGCATTCAAGAAGCAGCCTACGCTCCAAAGTGGTGCCATTAATCGATTAATCGCCAGAATTGGCCATACGCCGCAAGAGCCCGCCCGACTTTGAAAGAGCTAACGTAATCCTCCAAGAGGAATAATGACTCAGAAAATCTAATGTCTATGTGATGACTCGATCCGGACAGATGAGTATTGAGCACCCTAAGGGTGACAAAAAGAATGTCGTTTCTGAGCCAAAGACAGATAAGAGGCCTTATAAGTCGGAAGTAGAAAAGCCGTACTCGACAGAGAGGATCCAAGTGTTGACTCACCGAAGTGTACCCAAGCCAATATCTCCTTGTGGTCCCCGTTAACCTCTTCATACCCTCATAAGTTGAAGCTAGAAGAAAGTTTGGCCAAGACCACGGTGCCCATAGATGTCACCCCGCATGAGGTCGTCCAAATGATTGGAAATATCCACTACGGAAACATCATTACCTTCACCGACTTGGACCTCGCCAAAGTATGGGGCTAGTCATAACGAACCTCTTTACATCACAGCCCGCTTAGAAGAGCGTCGATTGCCACGGGTATTAGTCGATGGAGGGTCTGCAATGAATGTCTTGCCGCCCAAGATGATGGACTTATTGGGCCTAAAACCAACAGATTTGAAGCCTTCTAGTCGACTATTAAGGCCTATGACTCCACCGCACGGCCGCTTTGGGGATTGCTACTCTCAAGCCGTGATTCGGAAAAAGGTCATGGACGTTGATTTTCAAGTGATTGATATTCCGATTTCATTTACCGCTCTACCGGGACGGCCCCGGATCCATCGATAAATGGGGTAGCCTCTACTTTGCACCAAATAAGGCCAAATTTCAGTCAAATGATGGTACTATCACCACCATTTATGGAGACAAAGTGTCACGGTAGAAGGAACCAAGCACCGGAGACATCCCGATATTGGAAATCAAACATGATGACGAAGGGTTGGCATTGACAGATTCTCTCGTAGCTTCTTCCAAAGCACAAGTGTGTAGCACCGACCTCACTACTACTTCCGATCAAATCCCTCCCGCCATGAGAATGATGAGAAAAATGGGTTATCTTCCGGACTTGGATTGGGTGGAAGACTTCAGTGGTTGCAATACCATCATCGATGTAAAGGAACAGAATACCGTATATGGCTTGGGGTACAAACCAAATGGCGTAAAAGATAAAGGGGTCCAGCCTTCATCCCTACAGCTTTATCCCCGACCCATTATTTTACAAAAGGCGAGACACAAGACGATAAAAGTGATCACTAGATCTCCTCGTAAAACCCTTCTGGAGAATCTTGAGAAAATGAGGGGAAAGCCACCAATCCTCGTTCGAAGAATGTTCCTTGACTTGCCGACATTCCTGGGGCTACCACTACCGCTCGTAACGAGTATGTCTTCAAAGGAAACTCGCATAGCCAAAGAATCAAAGATCCAGTGGTAATGGACTTCTCGGCTTTCGAGTTAGCTCTTCCGAAGATCACCCGATAGAAGCCGCCAATAGTGAAGACAGCGAGTGGGGCTTGCTACAGCTTGTTTGATGAAGAAGCACGATCCCGCATTTGATCGACTTCAGCTCGTATGATGAGATAGTTGCCGTAATTGGAGACATGGTGAAAATCCTTTTGATCCCCGCACTTTGGTAACTAAGACAAAATGCCGTTGAAGAATTGGGAGACGTTCTCAGACCGATAGCCAGCCGACAAAGAAATGATAGAGGAGCTTGGATTGGTACCTCGTCCTTCTCAACCCAGCCGTGTCAAACACCCCGTTGTCCATACTGCTGAGTCAGAATCTTTGAATTCCAGTCCTCTCGAGTCATCCGAAGGCCTCACGCCCGAGGACTATCAAAATGTAATCGATGTCATCTTTCCCCTTATTTTGAATGAAATGACAGATCTTTCGAGTATCCTCTTATTGCCAACTTAACAAATGATAAATTAACTCAAAACTTAACAACAAGCTAATAATGAATCATTTGAACAAGATGCAAACACACTAAATGAACAATACATTAAAGAAATCTTTAAGGTGTTTCGTAAAAGAGGAAAACCGGGCCCAAGCCGCCGAGGAGGTTTTGACAAGTGTGAACTTGGGTACCGTCGAGGAACCTAAAGAGACACGGATCGGAAACTTCTTCCATGGGGTTGAACGGGACAGATTGATCGATCCGCTCAGTGGAATACGTCGACGTGTTTGCATGGTCATACAGGATATGCCGGCTAGACAGCCTTCGATAGTAGAGCACGTAATCCCTCTAGCGCCGTATGCTAAACCAAGAAAGCGTAAACCGAGAAAGATCAAGCCGTAATGGTCTCTACAGTCAAAGAAGAAATTGAGAAGCTACCGCGGGTAGGATTCATCGTAGTCATCGAATATCCGACATGGTTGTCCAATATTGTGACCGTCACCAAGGCCAATGGGAAGGTGCGCCGTCGTGTGGATTTCCGAGATCCGAACAAGGCCAAATTTCCCCAAGGACGATTACCCTTTGCCAAACATAGACATCCCGGTGGACTCCACCGCCAACTACGAAGTCAAATCCTTTGTTGATGGCTTTGCAGATACAACCAGATCAAGATGGCCGAGGAAGACCAAGAAAAGACAGCCTTCACCACGCCGTGGGGAACTTACCGTTATACAAAGGATGCCATTTGGGCTTAAGAACGCCGGCTACTTACCAAAGGGCAGCGACCGCGCTTTTTCATGACATGATCCACAAGGAGATTGAGGTCTACGTAGACGACATGATAATCCACTCCAAAGGCGAGGACGGGCAAGACTTTGTTGACCTGCGGAAGTTCTTTGAGAGACCGAGACAACATTCCATGAGACTAAACCCGCTAAATGCACCTTCGGAGTGACAAGGGGAAAAGTGCTTGGGTATATGGTCACGGAGCGAGGTATCGAAGCCGACCCCCAAAAGATCAAAGCCATTATGGATATGAGGCCACCTCGACCTGCATGTAAGTCAAGAGCTTTATGGGAAAACCGCAAGACATCGCCCGTTTCTTCAATCGCTGACCACTATGTGCGAGCCCATCTTCAAGCTCATGAAGAAGAACGTAGATACGTAATGGACCGAAGAATGCCAGATGCTTTTGACCGCATCAAGGCATACTTGGTACACCCTCCAGTGCTATGCCCCCCACATAGACGTAAACCTCTTCTCGCTCTATCTCACCGTCACCGACACGGCAGCTGGGGCTATGCTTGCTCAGAAAAGAAAGACTCTCGGATAGAGAACGCCATTTACTTTGTCACCGAAAGCCGCAGTGGAAGTGAGCTCAATTACTCAAGATGTGAAAAGACCTGCAGACTCGGGTCCGGGTAGTCGGCAAGTTGAAGCATTATATGCAAGCCCACCCCGTGAATTTGGTCTCAAAAATGGACCCCATCAAGTACATCTTTGATAAGCCTTCCTCTCGATGCGTCTAGCAAAGTGGTCCTTCTTCTTAGCAGAGTACGACATCAACTATGTGACCGTAGAAGGCTATCAAGGGTCAAGCATTGTCGACCACCCGGCAAACTTTCCCAAGAATGAAGACAGAGGGCCCGAACCCCAATTCCCTGATGAAGGGATCTTTGCAAATAACCCGAAACCGATGGCGCTTATTCTTTGACGGAGCCGCTAACAAAAGAGGAAACGGTATCGGGATGCTACCGGTCGATCCGAAGGACGAGCATACACCCATAGCCCTCAAGTTGAACTTCCCCGCCACGAACAATGTTGCCGAGTATGAAGCCTCGCATTGCTGGTTTGGAAGCCGCCTTAGAAAGGAATGTCAAGGAGCTCAAGTTTATGGAGACTCACCCGATCATCAACCAGGTTTCCAACAAATGGAAGATCTGTGGACCCTAACCTCGCAGCGGTATCATGCCCATATGGAGGAGTTGACTGGACAGCTTCGTAGAAGTGACCTTCCACTACTTGCCAAGGGAAAAGAACAGATTCGCAGATGCATTAGCTACTCTAGCCTCATTGGTAGAGATCCCCGAGGGAAAAGCCATAAAACCCTTCCGAGTGGGTAGAAGAGAAGCCCCACCTTCGTTGTGAAGTAGACCTGGGACCCGAGCCTATAAAGGAACCCCGGTACAATCAAATTTACCAGCTTCCTCAAAGATGGAGAGTCACTTTCGTAGACAAAGAAGGTAGACCGAAAGAAGGAGTCGAGCCAAGAGCTTGCAAGCTCGAAAAGGTTGGCCTCCCATTATGTCATTCTAGGAGGCAACCCGTATAAGAAGCGATACCAAGGACCACTCCTCTTGTGCGTCACTCAAGAAAAAGCCAAAGAGTTGATGACTCGAAGTCCACAATGGTCCCCGCGGTCCTCATATGAACGCCAGAGCCCCGATGCAAGTGATCCTCGTAATGGGTTACTACCGGATTTCCATGGAAACAGACCGTGTCCAAAGACGTCCGAGCATGCGACAAGTGCCGCCGGTTTGCCAACCTCAACCATCTCCCGCCTCATGACCCGTATTGCATGACGACTCCTTGGCCGTTTGCAACTTGGGGTATTGACGTGATAGGGAAAATAGCCCCTACAGAAGCAATGGGCATGAATTTGTGCTAGTAGCCATCGACTACTTCACCAAGTGGGTAGAGGCCAAGTCTTACAAGGTCCTCACTTCCGTAAAAGTGGCCCAATTCATCAAAGAAAACATAATGTGCAGATATGGGGTGCCCAACGAGATCATTTCCGATAATGGGTCGCACTTTGAAGGGGACTGCGATAGGTTGCCGTCGAATTCGTAATCACTCGCCACAAGTCGTCTCCGTACGTACCTCGACTAATGGAGCCGTGGAAGCCGCTAATAAGACGCTCGAACGGATCATCCTAAGATGGCCACCCGTGGTCGTGATTGGCCCGAAAAGCCGCACTTGGCACTTTGGGGCTACGTAACGTCTGTCGAACATGCTACAGGAGAAACTCCTTTTGCCTTAACCTACGGATGGAAGCAGTGTTACCAAGTGGAGTTGGAAATCCCGTCATTAAGGGTCCTCCTGGAAAACAAAGTGTCAATGAAGTAGAATGGTTGCGCAGCCGGCATGATGAGTTAGCCCGCTGACGAGAGAAGGCTAAAAGCCATGGAACACACCCGAGCCTACCAGAGGCGAATGGCCGCAGCGTTTGATAAAAAGGTCAAGGCCGTAGACATCAAAGAGGGTGACTTAGTATTGAAAGTGAAGCCCCTACCAGAGACAACCCCGGGAAAGTGGGAACCCGTTTGGATCGGCCCTTATGTGGTGCAGAAGATACTATCTGGGAGGAGCCATGAAGCTTGCAGACTGGACGGCAATCCCTTTGTCCACCCAAATAACGGTGATAAGCTCAAAAGATACTATGTCTAAAAGAAAAAAATAAAAAATAATAATAATAAAAAAAGGGTGCAAAAGAGTAATACCCAAAGCCTAGGCCGAAAACCCCAAAAGGGCGGTCTAGGCAAAAGACAGTGGTTGCACATATAAAAAAAAAAAAAAAAAAAAAAAAAAAAAAAAAAAAAATCTTAGTGCAAAAAGAGTAATGCCCAAATAGGGCCGAAAACCCCAAAAAGGGCGGTCTAGGCAAAAAACAGTGGCCGCACATGAAAAATTAGTTCACCGTAATGAACTACGAAGACCCGAGCCCCTTAGTCTTTCTTGTAAAAGGGGAACGTAGGCACCATATATGGTTCGGTCTAATCACTAAAAAGGACGATTAAGTTTCCATGAACTGTGTCCTAAACAATAAAAAAGACATTTGAATTTCCATGAAATGTGTCTTGATTAATTTCTAGGATAATATTTCTTGGTCATTACAAGTTAAAAACTTCTTGATGAGTTCAAGCACGGCCTACCTCTTAACTCGCTAACCTCGCTACAAAGATCTAAAATACAATAAAATGCCTAAATAAACTAATGTGTTTGCAAATGGCAATAAGTGGAATCCTAAGAAAAGATCCGTCGCCGTCATTCGCCGAGTCTTCTTTGGTCTTCTTCCTTTTCCTCGGCCCCGTCGAGTCTTCTTCCTCTTTTTATCTATGATGTCGGTATCCTCATCCCGACCTCCGGTATCCTCACCGGAGCCTCTACCAAACCCGTGTCAATAAGTGCTCTCTCTATCCGAGCACGAGTCCGCACTTCCTCCCTCCGAGCCTCGCCAAAGGAGCGACCTCGACAACCTCTTGTACCGAGCCTCCATATCCCCGACCAAGTCACCTGACCGGTTATGGCGACTCGCCTTAGCCTCGCCTCCCTCAAAGTCCTACTCGAGTCGCAGCCGCCTCCCAATAAAGCTCGACGTCTCTCCTCCAAGATGACCCGAGTCGCTCCCATCTCCCTCTCGTACTCAATCCAAGTAGACAAGTGGTCAAGATGGTGCTCTTCCCGCTCCCGAAGATAGCCCTGGGTGGGAAAGCGATATGTCCAAGCCCTCGAGAAGAAAGAGAAGCCGGCCGGATCCTCATGTCCAATGACACCACCTCCATGGTCCGATGTCCTCCCAATCACTCAATGGCTCCCGTAAAGCCCCAAACCGCCCGGATACTAAGCAGGTATGTAGAAGGATGACCAGTAGAATCCCTGGAACCCTCACAAAGATAGGACTCTGAAATATCCTCCCGGGTCCGCAACCTCCAATGAGGTATCCACCAACGGATGTCCGAAGTGGATAGCCTAGCCATCGTCGCCTCCTGCTACTCCCGGTCCCGTTGCCTCGGTGCACCTCTCCGAGAAATCACCCAAGGGCACCGAGTCGGCAAAGCCCCCGGCAAAGCCCCGAGCCTCTCCCCGCAGCCATAAGGTCAACACAGCTGACTCCCGGATCTCATGAAATGGTCTCCCGAGCCATCCCGTCAATCCCATGAAGTGTCTCTCCCAAAACCAGCGGACAATATCCTTCCCACTTTGCAGTCTCTAACCATGTCCAAGAGACCACTATGACAGATCCCCACGGACTCAGCAGTAAACAGAGCAGAGAATACGCAAAGAATGAAAGCATCCATAGCCACCGTGGTCGCAGCCATATCTGGAGACCCAAACCTGCCCGGATATCGAAAGGTCAATCCTATCCGGCTATCATCATCCTCTCAGCCTCTCCCAAAGGAATCGCAGAAAGATGCAAGCTTTACCGTCACCGGCACGTCTCCGATCAGCGGAATAGATATAGCCTCAATCTCGACCCCCAATCAAGGCTCGGAAGTCTTCATGCGTCGGGACAATCTCGTTGTAAGAAAAGCAAGAACATGTCTCCTGACGTCCTGTAACTTTGCCGCGGCTCTCAAAAGGTCCCAATCGGGCGGAGATCCTCAAATGCCATAAAGACTTGATCTTGAAGGAAGAATCAAGGCCCCCTATGAGATTGGAAGTTGTGTCTCACCCAAGATTGAAGATCGGACAAAACGGTCTCGCTTCCCCTTTGCAATCTGACGGGCTTCTCCATCGCAAAATGATCAAAGATGGTGCTTTTAGGTCCAAAATGTGCTCGGGAACAATTGGGACAAGTCTATGTTGAAAATGAAATGAAATGGCCAAGCCTTGCTTTTATTCAAAAATAACCAGCTCACAGAACCGTGAGCCGCACGGCTTCATTTGCCCTGCAGACCTATCCGCACGGCTACATTAGCCCTCTCGCAGAAAAATTCTGCAAAGAACCAAAGTTGCTGCCCAAGGGAGTTTTCACCCCACTTTTTCAACCAAAACCCGTACAAAAACATGTCCGTAAGCCATTCAAGCATTTATATACCATTATAAATCATTTTGGCCCGCCACCCCCAATTCCAAGCAAAAGTCGCCCCAAGGCTCAGATAATATGCAAATTGAAAAAGCATGAATTAGAAAAGCAAATAAAACATAAATACAATGTCTTCGCCCCATCGGCGCCCAAATAAAGCAAAAAATAAACAAAGTGTGCATAAAAATTGTTCATTGTTTGTTTTTGTTCCAAATCTACTCTAGAGACCTCCTAGGCCTCCGACTCTTCTTCCTCCTCATCGCTACTCAGCTCGTAGATGCTAGCCTCCCTCATCAGGTCCTCCTGGTCGCTCACGTCAGACAAATGGACATTATCGTGCCCATACTCAGCCACCGCTCCTGCATGTCGGGCCATTGGGTCCCCGCCCCGAGGCATGGCACCGAAGAGTACTCCGAGGCCGATGAGGTAGACGCTGTGCCCCCGACGTGCCGTCTCTTGCGCCCAGGCTCCTGTGCATCCGCTGCCGCCTTCGAAGCGCAGCGCCTTCCTCGAAGGGACCTGCACATGTCCTTCCAGCCCCTATTCTGCCGGACTAATCTGTCATAGGTGCGAGCTGGAACCGGAAAAAAAAAAAAAGAGAAAAATCTCGAAAATCTCGTAAAATCTCGTAAAATTGCAAAAAGCAGAAAAATCAAAGCCGAAAAGGGAAGGACCCTAAAAGTATACTTACAAAGGCTGTCAGCGGCAAGGTGTACCGGGGCTCCTAGCATCGGGACAGTATCCTCATCCTCCTCGGTACTCCATGGACCACGTAGACAGATGCGCAGAGGGATCGGCGGGTCGCAGGCTCATCCTCCCCATATCCCCGAGTGACCGCCCAGCCTTCACTAGCTTCGTGGCGTCCTCAGCGCCGCTCCACAAACACAGCTGTAGGGGGTGTCCATGTCGAAGTACTCCTCTCGCAGCCCACGCCTCGCTCGGTACTGCAATCTCATCCTCTCGGCCAATCTCGGGCCGTAGCATCCGCGCCGGAGGATCCCGAGGAGTAATGGCGTCCAATGGAGGGACATGGCCATGCCGCCTCGAGAAACGGTCCCCAAGTAAATGACATCACATGTCGCCCCAAAGGAGCCACCTCCTCTCGCCTAGTCGCCTCAATGGCATCTCCCAAAGAAGATCTCCGGATACCGCCCCAAGGGTAGAAGTCCACTCCGTCGTGCTCCGTCCTTATTGATGATCGGCCTCACCATTTTGTAGTCGAAGGTGATCCGGGTCTTCCCCGTGAATTTATCCTCGCATCTCCCTCCAAATAACCATAGCAGGAAGATGGTGACATCACTCGCCGGTTCCAAGGGAAGAACCCGATCACCTCGCAAAACCAGCCTCGCATATTCAAAGCATCAAAAGGTCATTCTCTCTCTCATAAAAGTCTCAAGACAGAAAGAGAAAAGAGAAAAGAAAGGAGACTACCTCAAGGGCAAATGAGAAGCACCCATGGAAGCAGCTTTGTTCCGACCGTACATGTCCAACGAGAAGTACAACTCCGCCAATCCGGCCTCTCCCCAAGAGACCGTCCCTATCCCATCCACATCCTCCAAAGAGTCGAGGAGGCAAGTCATAGCTAGCGTCCTGCATTAGCGAAGATAGTGACCGATAGCATCAACCATACAAATGCTCTAGCCACCGTCAAGGCGGCCACATCATTAGCAAGAAAGTTCTCGCATGCAAGTCTCGAATCGCCACCTCGACATTCCGCGTCTCCATCCCTACCCTTGGGAATCAGCTCAAACCCGACCAAAGCCTCGGAACTCCTCACCGTAATGTGGTCTCTCCAAGTCACGGGCCTCCCGGTGAACTCGTAGGCCGCAATAGCCGTGAAGTCGGCAGAGTCACCGTCGCCTCTCCCACCAGTGAAAGCTATGTGTACTGCCCCACTGTAACTCGTAAAGGGCCCGGATCAAGCCCTTGCTCTTCGAGGTGATGTGAACACCCCCGCCGATAGCCTCGACGAATGAATCCAGCCGGTAGCCCTCACCAAATTCTTGGGGTTCACCCCATTCTTCTCAAAATCCGGCATCCTCTCGCCAAAGCTTAACCGCTATCTCGTAAGGTCCTCTAGACTTGTTCTCCTGTAGACAAGCACAAACAAAAAAGAAGTGTCAATCATTCATCATTTTCAAAAAAAAAAAACATGCATATATTCACAAAAGCGCACATGTTTTCAAAAGAAAAGCATTCACAAAAGTTTTTCTAGCATTATTTGCATCAAAAAAAAAAAGCGTCTTTCATCACTTGAAACGCGTCATGTCAAGTCCCATTACTTTCCTAAAGCACAAAATCACAATTTTCACAATTCTTTGCACATAAGCATTATTCTTTCAAAAATGGCATGCATGAATCCTTTTCATCTTCCAAAATCATGTTTTCTCAAAATTTTGACCTAGTTCTAGCACATGCAAGAACTCCGTCTCACTTTAGACAATTTTCTCATTCTTACTTTATTTGCGAGAAAAAAGTGGGTCATTCCCATTATTTTTGTCAAACAAATTGCACATTGCATATTCTTAGCCTCATAGGTTATTCATCAATGTCTCAAAGTCATTCAAAAATCCTAGAAAATTCCTAAAATTCGGGTCAAGCCCTAAATCATTCAAAATTCAATCAAAATCGACGGAATTGAGCAAATTAAGAATGCTTACCCCAACCGATCGCGGGTTCGTTGATTTATGCTCCCTTCTCCCCGGGTAAAGCTCCGACGGAGGCGTAAGAAAGTCATACTTTCTTTCCGTTCGAACGAGCTCCTTTCTCCTCCTCCGAGCGGCCGCCGAGATGTTTCTTCTTGCTTGCCTCGGTATGGGATTGCCCTCCGGATCCATCTCAAATCAAAAGGGAAGCAAGGGGATTGAAAGAATTTCAAATTCTCTTCCTCTCTTCTCTCTCTCTCGCGTTCTTGGGCGGCAATGTAATGCCAATGGCCCGTTCAAATCTGATTTTAAATAATCTGGAAAAACAGGTCTCTAGCCGTACGGCTCCTTTTTCTCCATCTCATGCCGGGCGGCCTCATTCGCTCCGAGCGTAAAATTACAATCCCGCCCGGACCTTCCACTTGGGCATGCAATTTCCGTTATCTTTTAACCAAGATAACATCTTTTTCGTAAGATATCCCTTATCTCTTAAGCAATTAAGCTTTCTTCTCGCCGCTCCGTTAATTCCGTTATAACGGGATAATTTTAGGTGACAACCTCCGAATTGTCAAAACCCTAAACTTAAGCTACCTCTATCCCGAATAGTGACGTATGCTAAGTTTCTCTTAACTTAAGCTACCTCTATCCCGAATAGTGACGTATGCTAAGTTTCTCTTAACTTAAGCTACCTCTATCCCGAATAGTGACGTACGCTCAAGTTTCTCTCAACTTAAGCTACCTCTATCCCGAATAGTGACGTACGCTCAAGTTTCTCTTAACTTAAGCTACCTCTATCCCGAATAGTGACGTACGCTCAAGTTTCTCTTAACTTAAGCTACCTCTATCCCGAATAGTGACGTACGCTCAAGTTTCTCTCAACTTAAGCTAACTCTATCCCGAATAGTGACGTACGCTCAAGTTTCTCTCAACTTAAGCTACCTCTATCTTCTCGAATAGTGACGTACGCTTAAGTTTCTCTCAACTTTAGCTACCTCTATCTTTCTCGATAGTGACGTAAGCTCCAGCTTCTCAAGTGACAACCTCCATTAATTGTCAATCGTGACAACCTCCATTAATTGTCAATCGTGTGACAACCTCCATTAATTGTCAATCGTGTGACATCCTCCATTAATTGTCAAACCCTCGAGGATCCTAGACATCGTTCCTACCTATCTAGTGATGCTCGAACTACGATCAAGGCTTGATTCCTCCGGATACGTAGGTAGCCTTTTATAAAAGGTCCAGCCATCCGACCACTTTGGTCACCCTATTTTCCTCCGTCACTCATCGTTGATAAAGTAGTCTCTCATAAGAGACTTTAGATATCCGACCACCTTGGTCACTTCTAGCATATCCCCAAGAGGATCAATTGCTTGACCTCCTAGGTCATTTTCTCATTCTATTTCCCCAAGAAGAGACCCGCTTCTCTTCTCCATTCCCAAATGATCTATTCCGAACTACGGCCCGGCTTGATTCCTCCGGGATACGTAGGTAGCCTTTCATAAGAGGTTCACCACTCGACCACCTCGGTCTCCCAATCCGTCTCGGAATTCGCCAGATCGGATCCTTTTCTATCGACAACCCCACTCGCCTTGCAAGTGACGTTGCCGAGGGGCTTCTGTAAGTACCCAAATCTGGCTCATGCCTTCCGGTTAAATTTCCCGGCAATTTCGGTAAGTTTTCCGATAATTCCCCAGACCTTCCTAGTGTTCCGGAAACATTCCGGAACTGTTTTTAATTAAATAAGGGCTGAAGGGAATCCTTCCTAATTAAGAAACACGTTTTTCTTAATTAGGAGGGAAGGTTCTAGAATTTGCCACCTTGCATGGTTCTAGAATGCTGAGTCATTGTGGATAATGCCGCACGGCTGCATTAGCTTGCCGCCCTTAGCCGCACGGCTTCATTAGCCTTATCCGATCGCCTATAAATAGAGCCCTCCTCTACCCATTTTAACAACAACAATTTCCAACAACACCACACATAATACGAAGAAATACTCCCAAGAGGCTGTTGAAGATCCAAGAAGGTGAAGAAGAAGGCCAAGAAGCTCCCTCCCTCCTCCTTGAAGATCCAAGACCAACCTCTCCTCCTAGCTCCGCCCGAAGAAGAAGGAAGCCATTGGTAACCTCGCACGCCCTAACCTCGCATCCTAATTGCTTTATAAATTGCTCATTGCATTACTTTTATATTGCTTGGGACTTGGTAGATTAAAGAGCATATCTTCATATTCCCCTTCCCCTTTTGCATGCATTAGACATCATTTGTCATAAAAATGTAGTCTTTTCCCATAAAGGTGCATCTTTTGCACCTAAAACCCCCATTTTCAAATAAAAATGTCATCTTTATGCATCCTTTGCATATAAAAATCAAATCTTTTCAATCAAAATGCATCATTTGCATCCAAAATCACTTTTCCAAGCATCATTTGCTTTAAAGACCATGTCTTTACCATAAACTAGCATCATATGCTTTTCAAAATGCAATCTTTATGCATCATTTGCATAATGAATGCCAATTTCTTCAAAAATGCATCATTTGCATAAAAAATCAAATCTTTATGCATCATTTGTAATAAAGATCATTTCTTTAAACTAAGTGCATCATTTGCAACCCAAAAATGTCATCTTTTCATTAAAGTGTCATTTTTACATACATTTCCCCCATTCCCCCATTAGCAACCTAGGAACAGACCGGTGTAAAAGATCATATCTTTACATCGTTCCTTCCATTAAAGGTTTCATATTTCTTTAGAAAGGGACAATCTTGAACCCTATATCTCCAATTATCGCTTAAGAAAGAGTATGAAGCATCTATAAGAGCTCGACCGTCTTAAAGCGTAGGATTGATGGGCTAAGGACCTTCCTTTTCTAAAGAACCTCATCTTTGACCATAAAGAGAGTCATTCTCTCGATCACGCAAGTCCCGAGGGTCCCGAGGTTAAAAATGCGATGATCACAAGTCACAAGATGAGGACGGGATCATAATCCCGAATACATAAATTCCAAGAAATCCCGAGCGACAACCAACAAATGGTTTGTACGTCCGGAAGACGACTTGGGACATTCCCTCCTTATTTTCAAACACATGCACACAAGAAAGCACGCAAGCAAGCACGATTAATGAAATCATGGGAGACTTGCTCCGGCAAGGCACCTTGGGTGAACGCCAAACGTTCTTCCCAAGGGGTAACTTAACCTCCGAACCCATAAAACCTTTTTTTCAAAGTTTTGAGGTAATCAAAATGGCGTGGCGACTCCGTTTTTCAAATTAAACCGGATGTCTTCAAACTCGCGTGAATCCAACACAAACAAAATTTGGGCACACAACCACACCATCGCACATTTCCTTGCCTCCCCCGCTTCAAATGCATTTGCATAAAACTCCCTCACTAATAATGACGACCCTAGATGCTCCGGTCGTTTAGCCAAATTATCCCACCCATACCGTTGAAAAATATCATCCAAATTAAGCTCCTCAGGCTTAAATTCATTCTCAATTGCAAATACTTTACTTTCATATTTATCAAAAAATATTTTAGCCTTGCTACCCACAAACTTAGTTGCATCATAAGGAACTTCAGGGACGGGGGGATTTCGTTGCCTTGATATTCTTATTTTAAGCCCACAAAAACAATCCCAAAAGGCACTTAAAGAAGAAGGAGGACCCCTTACTTGCTCGCTGGAATGTTCGCCGGAGTATGCCGAAACTCCGCCGGAATTTTAGAAGGTGGCCGGAGAACGAAAATTCACACCTTGTGCAAAGCTTTTATCTTGAGCTCCACTTCCGACCCTTGCAACCTTGCCAATTTCTCACACTCCTTGTGCAAAGCTCAACAATGGTGATTTGGGTTTTGATTTTTGGGTGTAGGGAGGTAAAAGATGATGGGGGAGATGATTTAGTAGGTAAATAAGAAGATTGGGGAATGGATTTGGGTGTTTGAAAGGTAATTTTTTTTTTTTTGAAGATGAAGAAAATGAGGCTGAATTTTTAAAGAAGAAGAGGGAGAAGGCGGTTTATGGGGAGTAGGGGTGGAAGTAATTGGGAGTTGAAGGAAGAAAAAGAGAGAGAGGAAGAGAGGGGGTTTTGACTGCACGGTATTTTAGGGAGAAGGAATGGGGAAAGGTGGGGCTTGTTATGGAGAGTGGGTAAAAATTGATTGATTGCTGCACGGATTTTTAGGAAGGGATTCAAAGTTTGTAACGCCAGATTTTGACGTGGACGGTCGCCCATATACCCCTGGGCGATCGCCCATGTGCACAGCCATTTTGATTTTTATTCCCATTTAGCCTTGGGCGGTCGCCCATATACTCCTGGGCGGTCGCCCACCTCGACAGACTGTCACCCTCAATTTCAACTCAACATGGGCGGTCGCCCACACAACCTTGGGCGGTCACCCATCAATACAGCAGGTTGCCCCCTCTTTTCAAATTACCATGGGCGGTCGCCCACATCTCCATGGGCGGTTTCCCAGCTTAACAGTGGGGATTTTAGCGGCTCCTTACCTGCACATCACCACAAAACAACACCCCAAGCGTAAAATCTATTGATAAACTAAAAATTGACTCATATTTTGACCGCACTTTCGTTGCCTACGTCCCCATTAATGTGGGCGGACTACCCATAAAAATAGGCTCAGGTCACCGTAGTTCGACACGTTCACAAAGAAAAAGATAAAAACACCCAAAAGTAATGAATTTATTTTTTTATATATGTATACCTCCACCCCCACACTTTAAACAATGCTATGTCCTCATGGCATGAACCACTAAACACACAACACATTCAAAATGCAAAGATGAAAAATGACCGAAACGAAAATACCGAAAGCAATAAATGTTACCTACATTGGGTTGCCTCCCAATCAGCGCTTTGTTTTATGTCGGTAAGCTCGACTTCTTGCCTTGGAGAGATTAGTCAATGATATCCGGCTCCCCCAACTCAATCACATCTATGTTATCCACCATAGCCATACCTTCATAGTAAGGCTTTACACGATGCCCATTCACTTTAAATGTAGTGCCATTGTATAAATCTTTGAGCTCCACCGCCCCATGTGGGAATATCTTCACTAATTCAAACGCTCCTGACCATTTGGAGCGTAGCTTACCCGGAAATAACTTCAATCGAGAGTTGAACAAGAGAACCTTCATTCCCGGCCTCAGATTTTTAGGCCGTAAGTTCTTGTCATGATATCGTTTGGTTCTCTCCTTGTAAAGCTTGGCATTCTCATACGACTCTTGTCTCAACTCCTCAAGCTCATCAAGGGCCAATAACCTCTTCTCACCCGCTAAGCCCATGTCCATATTCAACTCCTTCACCGCCCAAAATGCCTTGTGTTGTAATTCCACCGGAAGATGACAATCCTTACCATACACAATCCGGTAAGGGCTCATACCAATAGGGGTTTTGTATGCCGTTCTATATGCCCACAATGCATCACCCAACTTCAATGCCCAATCCTTTCTATTGGGACGCACTGTTTTCTCAAGAACCCCTTTGATTTGCCTATTACTCACTTCCACCTGGCCCGAGGTTTGGGGATGATAAGCTGTAGCTAATTTATGCACAACCCCATACCTTTTCAACACCGCATTGAACATTCTGTTGGTGAAGTGTGTCCCTTGATCGGTGATTATGGCCCTTGGTACTCCATACCTGCTAAAAATATTCTCAACAACAAACTTGGAAACCACATTAGCCTCATTAGTACGGGTGGCAATAGCCTCCAACCACTTGGACACATAATCAACAGCCACCAAAATGTAAAGAAAACCATGGGACGGGGGAAAAGGGCCCATAAAATCAATGCCCCATACATCAAATATATCAACTATCAAATTATTTTGCAAGGGCATCTCATCTCTCTTTCCTATGCCACCAGTTCTTTGGTACCTATCGCACTTTTTACAAAACGCATGAGCATCTTTGAATATGGTGGGCCAATAGAAACCGGCTTGAAAAATCTTTCTAGCAGTCTTTTGACCACTAAAATGCCCACCACATTGTAATTCGTGACAAAACCTTAACACACTCTCTTGCTCATGTTCCGACACACATCGCCTCAACAAACCATCCGGACACCTTTTCCACAAATAAGGATCATCCCAAACATAGTGGTTCACATCAGATTTAAACTTACGTTTTTGCTTGGATGTGAAATCTGGCGGAAACATACTAGACACCAAATAATTGACAAAATCGGCATACCAAGGCTCTTGGACATGTAAAGCAAGAAGTTGTTCATCCGAAAAAATTTCATTAACCGGAATCACACTCTCTTCACCATTAAGGTACGAGTAGTCCTCAAGCCTCAATAAATGATCCGCCACCACATTTTCAGTCCCCTTTTTATCCCGGATCTCCACATCAAACTCTTGTAACAATAACATCCACCTCAACAACCGAGGCTTATCATCCTTCTTATTCATCAAATGCCTCACAGCAGCATGATCAGAATAGATAATTACCTTCGACCCAAGCAAGTAAGAACGAAATTTTTCCAAAGCAAACACAACAGCCAAAAATTCTTTTTCAGTGGTGGTGTAATTCAGTTGTGCATCATTAAGTGTTCTACTTGCATAATGGATGACGGAAGGTAATTTATCTATCCTTTGTCCCAAAACAGCCCCAATAGCAAAGTCCGAGGCATCACACATGATCTCAAAAGGGTGAGACCAATTGGGACTAGAGAGAATGGGAGCACAAGTCAACTTTTCTTTAAGCAAATTGAAAGCATTAACACACTCTTGATCAAAAATGAACTCCGTATCCTTGGCAAGCAGATTACATAAAGGCTTACAAATTTTTGAAAAATCTTTTATGAAACGCCTATAGAAACCCGCGTGCCCAAGGAAACTTCGCACACCCTTGACCGAATTCGGGGGAGGTAATTTAGCAATCACATCAATTTTTGCTCTATCAACCTCGATCCCCTTACTTGACACAATGTGCCCCAACACAATACCATGTTTTACAAGAAAATGACACTTTTCCCAACTCAAAGTCAAGTTGGTTTCACAACACCTTTTCAAAACAGATGCCAAATTCTTCAAACAGCCCTCAAAACTATCCCCCACAACAGAAAAATCATCCATGAATACCTCAACACACCTCTCAATCATATCAGAAAAAATGGAGGTCATACACCTTTGAAAAGTCGCAGGTGCATTGCAAAGCCCAAAAGGCATCCTCCTAAATGCATATGTGCCAAAAGGACATGTGAAGGTGGTTTTGGATTGATCTTCAGGGGCTATGGCAATCTGATTATACCCCGAAAAACCATCCAGAAAATAATAGTAAGAATGACCGGCCAACCTCTCTAATATCTGATCAATAAAAGGCAAGGGAAAGTGATCTTTCTTAGTTGCAACATTTAATTTTCTCAAGTCAATACACATCCTAAGACCGGTCACTTCCCTCATTGGCACATCCTCACCTTTTTCATTTTGAACAACGGTAATGCCCGATCTTTTTGGTACAACTTGTACCGGGCTTACCCACTCACTCTCAGCCACCGGGTAAATAATACCCGCGTCTAGCAATTTAAGGACCTCTTTTCTCACGGCTTCCTCCATGTGAGGATTCAGCCTCCTTTGTCTTTCCCTAGACGGTTTAGCACCCTCCAAGAGATGAATTATGTGCATGTACATCGAGGGACTAATTCCCTTAATGTCCTTTAATGTCCACCCAATGGCCTCTTTATACTCACACAAAACAGCAATCAATTGGGCCTCTTGTTCCGTGGACAAATCAGATGCAATTATGACAGGTAAAGTCTCTCCCCCTCCTAAAAATGCATATTTTAAATTTGAAGGGAGAGTTTTCAACTCAAGGACCGGGGGAATCACAATAGAGGGCGCCAACTTCTCATTGAAGTGGCCTAGGGGGTGAAACGGGCCATCACTAGGATGGTGCTCGTCGGCCTTATCCACAGCCATCAGTTGAGCATCCGCATTATCCCTATGTTTCTCATTGCCCATACAAACCAATGACTCTAACTCCTCACAATCTCTCTCATGCCATGAAATCTCACGCACACAATCATCCATATCATCAAACTCATCCACAAACATGCATGACTCATCATGACCCACCGCATTTTTCATTACATCAAAAACATTTATTTCAATCTTTTCATTTGCGATAGTCATGGAGAGAGTGCCATTACCAACATTGATCACGGTGTTGGTCGTTGCCATGAATGGTCTCCCAAGTAATATGGGTGAATCACGGCGACTACCCTCACCGCGAGGCATCTCTAAGACCACAAAATCAACTGGAATGATCAATGACCCAACCTGAACTAAAACATCCTCTACGATGCCCAATGGTCTTTTAATGGACCGGTCAGCAAGTTGTAGGGCCATCATAGTGGGTTTTAGCTCGGGTAAACCCAACTCAAGATACATGTAGTAAGGTAACAAATTAATGCTCGCCCCATTATCAAGCATAGCTTTCACCGTGTGAGAATCCCCCAAAGTGATGGAAATTAGAAAACTCTCGGGGTCTTTCATTTTCGGTGGAAGACTATGTTTGACCACAACGCTCACACTCTCACCCAAAACCAATTTCTCATCTTTCCCGTACTGAATTTTCTTGGAATTAATTACTTTAAAAAATTTCGCATATGCAGGAACATTCTTGATCACATTCAACAAAGGCAAATTTATATTAACTTTTGAAAACATGTCAATCAATTCTTTCATTTGGTGATCAAGTTTATTCCTCGAAAATCTTCCAGGAAAAGGAACGGGAGGTACATATGGCTTGGGGATAGGTTTCTCAGTATTCACACTTTTACCCAATCCATTGGTACCCTCATCCTCAGACACAACATCCTCAACAACAACATTTTCCACATTGGGAGGTTCCACAATAGGGGAATCGACAACAGGGGGTCTAGGGAGAGAAGAAGGAGAAGCTACCTGATTGTCTACCTGTTTGCCACCACGTAAGGTGATGATGGCCTTAGCTTGCTCCCCTTGGCTCGGAAATATGCCCATCTGTCGTCCCTGTAACGCCTCCGCCAATTGACCCATTTGGGTCTCCAACTTTTTCATTGCAGCAACTTGATTGTTGTATGCTTGTTGCTGCTCTGCTCTTGCCTGGTGTTGCTCAGCTCTCATTTGATCCATGACCTCTTCCCAAGGCTCTTTCTTCCTCTCATAAGGCCCTTGAGGTGGTTGGGGATGGAGAGTCTTATTCTGTTGATTTCCACCCCATGACAGATTGGGGTGTCTCGGCCCTACTTGCTATCCTTGATTGTAAGTGTTCCCAAACTAATTGTTGTTTGGTGGGAACCGTTGACCAAATCCTTGCATCGCCTGTACCTGCTCAGTTTCATAGCTAAAGGGACTAGTAGAGGGACATGAGTTATAGTCATGAGATTTATATCCACATGTAACACAACTATCGTACACAAGATGAGCAGTAGAAGGCATAGAAGAAGAAGAAGAAGCATTTTGCAAAGCTAACTTATCAAATCTTTGGTTTAACAATGCAATTTGCTTAGCAAGCTCGTTGCTTAGCCCTATCTCATTCACTCCCCTTGTTGCCCCCCTAGAACCATTTTGTTGAGAATTAGCACTCAACATCTCAAACAGTTCCTGGCATTGTTGAACAGTCTTGGTACCCAAACTACCTCCAGCTGCATTATCAACCATAGATTGGTATTTAGGGGATAAAGCCCCATAAAATGTTTGATGCAGCATAGAAGCAGGAAAATTATGGTGTGGGCATTGAATTTGTAGCATCCTAAATCTATCCCATGCCTCGTGGAAGGCTTCCCCAGGTTCCTGTGCAAATTCCATAATTTTCACCCTAAAATATGTCAATGCATCATAAGGGTAAAACTTAGTAAGAAAAGCATCATGTAAAGCATCCCAAGTAGTGATACTACGGGGAGGAAGTAACAATAGCCAAGCTTTGGCTTTGTCTTTCAATGCATAAGGGAAGCACTTCAGTCTCAAGTGCTCCGACGTAACACCCTCCCTTATGGGGAATCCACTCACCGTAGACATGAATTCTCTCAAAAATGCCAATGCATCCTCACCCGCTAAGCCATGAAAATTTGGGAGCATGTTAAAATATTGGCCTTTTATTTCATGAGCTAGTGCTGCATCGGGCAACACTATGCACGACACCGATGTGTCGACTCTTGGCCTAGCAAACGCATTCATGATTTGGTCTGCCATCACACAATTAAAATCTTCTTCTCCCTCGATGGAAGAAGTTTCTAGGTCACTTTCAAGGGGATTGCCCTCTGTTAAGTATAAGTCTCTTAAATACTGACCCAACCTATTAATGTCGTCGTTCAATGGTTCCAGGTTAGGATTCAAAGAACGCCGACCAAGCATGCACCGATTAAATAAACTTGTTAAAAATCACAACAAGTCCCCGGCAACGGCGCCAAAAACTTGATGGATAAAAATTCCTCTAGTAATAAAAACCGAGCAAGTGTACTCACTACCGGTGTAGCAATATGCACAAGCAGGGGTCGAACCACAGAGACTCGTTGGTTTTAACAAGTAGATTTAATTAATGCTAAAAGTAACACAAAGGGGGTTTTTGATTTTTGATTAATTAAAAACTAAAACAAGAAACTAAAACAATGAATTGACGAAAGCAAGTAAACAAGAAGCAAGCAAACAAAGCACGGAAGTAAAAATTGAAGGGGTTTACCAGATTAAAAAGGATTCACGGATTGGGATTTCACAGTGTCGCAGTAATATGCTATTCATAAAATGGTATTTAATCAATTTCAAGGGTTCATTCACTAATTCAAGAATTGGGACGGTTTGGTGTACGATTTGCAATTCTTCTAATCTCAATCACTAGGGTTTCAATTACGTCACCCAGTACTTCAAGATTGCATTAAAAATCGATGGAATGCAAGAACCTAAATCTTCTCGATACAGTTACGTAATCAATTGGATTTAATCCACAAAGTTTAATCCGGTAATTATTAGCCACGTTAATGAACCAATAAAAACCCTAAATAAAATGAAGAACAACTTTGCAGAACAAGAAATTAATTAAAATTGAAATTAAATATTTAGCATAAAACTTTGACACCGTTTATATCCAATCCATGAAAAAGAAAATTAGCTACTCATGTTCAAACTAGAAATTACAATAATTGGAAAAAGAAACATAAACCTGGACCCAATGATTGAAGATAAGAAATTCTTCAATTCTCTAGCCTTCAAATGACAATGGAAAATAAAGCATAAAATCAATTGTTTCTGCTAAAATCCTATTTAAACTGGGGAAGAGAGGGTGTTAAACTTGGAAAGGGAATGAAATCCTCCTTGAAAAAGGAAATTGCATTTCTGAAAACGGGGGCATGGGCGGTCGCCCACCTTGCCCTGGGCGGTCGCCCATGTGTGCAGCGCTTAAGCCTTCAAAAACTTCAATCAACCTGGGCGGTCGCCCACCTGGCCCTTGGGCGGTCGCCCATGACAACAGAGCCTTCAATGCTTGTGAGCTTTCAGCTTGGGCGGTCGCCCATATAGCCCTGGGCGGTCACCCACTTCAACAGTGGTTCCATGGCTTTGTTCTTCTGACTTTCTCCAAAATTACTCCAAAGTCCTTGCGATTCCAAATTTCGCCATAATTGATTTGTACTTTGCCACTTTCCCGCATTTAGCCCTGTTCTTAGCAAAACTCCAAAACATTGATTAAAACACAACAAAACCCGGGAAATCAAACTCAAAGTAAGTGAGAAAGTATATAAAATGGGTGTGTAAAAACACATCCATCAGTTGCCGCCCCCTCTCTCTTCAAAGTCGAATAATCAAACGTCGTCTGCTACAAACGCCGTCGTCGCCTTCGCCTCTCTCTTCCACCTTGATTGTTGCCGTCCTTTCTTTCTTTATCCATGGTCACCGCCGTTCACTCTCTCACTTTTATCTCTTCTCTCTTCTCTATGGCTACATAGTTTCAGCCATATCCTACCGATTTTCTTTCAAAATCCTCGATTCTTTCACCCATTACCACCCTTAAAACTATCACTATCCAAAATTTTACATTAAAATCACTAATTCGAACTCCATTATGTAAACCCTAACCATTAGTATGAGTATTTCATATCCAATTGAAGCACCCATTCTTCAATTCCGAGTTCCACATATTTACTTTTGATTATTTTTTATTAGGTTCTGCATATCCAATTGAATATGTTCAATCTATCTCTCTTGATTCATTTCTGACAGGCATAGAAGGTATCTTTCCTTTCTCAATTCTTAGGCTTCGTCATATTTGATTTGGATTATTTTTTATTAGGGTTTTATTTTTTTGTTTAGTTAGGTGTTTGTGTAGGGGTGGGGAAGTTTGTGCATATATCTTCTTTTGAATTTAAATTGAAGTTATATGATTTATGCAGTTCACTTCTCCAGTTGCTTTTCGATGAAATAGAGTTTGCAGACGAGACGATTAGGGCAAAATGTCAACAACTGTGACTTGAAATCGGGTAAATGAAGTCAAACTTTTTCACAAATTCTCAGGGTTTTGATATGAAATTTTTGTTGTTCTATTTGTCAGTTTTTAATCACTCTTCAAAGTTTGCGTTTGATTTAGTAATGAAGACGGGGATGAAGACCAAAAAAGATATGGCCAAGGATTCTACTCAATTTTCAGCTTCTGACAAAAGGTTAAGGTTAGTGTTCCTTTTTTATATCTTTCTAATATTGAACTCTTTATATACGATTTGCTGATGAATTGGTGTTGAAATTTTCACTTTCTTCATTGTGATAGATTAGCTAATGAATTACTTCCACCATAATCAATGAGCATCAATTCATGCTTACTGTGACCTGATGTTTTTATAGATTATTTCTGTGATTTTTTTTGTGTGATTACTCATTATTAAAATGGATTTATTTTGTACTTCAGAGATGGTAGGAGAGACCTTTGTCTAATGCACTCTACTGTGACATCGTCTCCTATCCTATGGACAATCTCTTTGGTCTAGAATGGTGGATTGATGTTACGGTTGTTAGTGTCGTATTAAGGATGAAAATTACTGGATTGCTTTTCAGTTCAAGGTTTTGTACAGAGATTTGTCAGCTTTCAGATTTGTATATATATGGAATTCTATTATTGAAACACAGAATAAGAAACCATTTATATATCAAACAATATATTTAGCTGTATGGCGGAGGGAAATCTGGCACAAACTCCTGATGGTCTCCAGGAGCCTTGATTAGCTCAGAAATAATCCGTAGCTCAACATGCATCTGTCTTTGTATAATATTAGCTACTTCTAACACCGTAATGATGTGAATTCTCAAATCTTTCATGTACGTGCTCTGAAATTTTATAGAATCACGTCTTTGTTCTCTTTTGAGTTGTTAAGAAGCTTCATGTTATGGTTATTGTTATCAGCTTCATATTTTTGTGATATATGTAGACTTTATCGGTGCTCTATCAGTTTTGGTTTGAAAAAGATTGATTATGTACCTCATTTTTTCTCTACCTCTTCCTCTTTCTTTACATAGAAATAAGGCGTTAGTTTTTAATCACGCTTCAAAAGTTGCGTTTGATTCAGTTATTAAGACCGGGATGAAGGCCTAAAAAGCGGTGACAAGAGTTATACTCAATAGTCGACTTCTGACAAAAGGTTAAAAGGTTAGTGTTCCCTTTTTTATATCTTTCTAAAATTGAACTCTTTATATACGATTTGCTTATGAATTGTGTTGAAATTTTCACTTTCTTCACTGTGACAGATATGCTAATGAATTACTTCCGCCATAACCAAAAAGCATCAATTCATGTTTACTGTGATAATTTTTTTTTTGTGAATTATTATATTGGTTTTGAAATTCGTTTAGTGTTTCAGTTGCTTATCTTT